>OZ024869.1:68710314-69910314 GCA_964017185.1 Rugalucina vietnamica | reverse complement strand
CACTTTTGGCTGAATGTCTTCACTCAGACCCATATCCTTACGTCTCTGGCCTCGTACATCAGAGTAACTAAGAAGAGTGTACATCATTAATTAGCAAAATAAATCTTAATTTTCAACAACTGGCCAAATATCTGATAAGAGAATATATTGTTTGTGTTTACTGAAAAGATTTTTAAAAATTTCCTGTTGTGGCATTTGCTGCCTTTCTACCAGGTATCAAGTTCTATACACTTAATATGTCAGACAGAGCAGCATCAATGAAACAAAGGGGCAAATCAGCTGGATATTTTCTTCTTCATATCAAGTTTTTTTTTTTTTTTTTTTTTTTTTTTTTTGTTTTGCTACATGAATAGTACAATTTTTCTCCTCACCAAATTTTAAAATCCACCCCTTTGGCAATACAGTATTCTCATAATGACAAGAATTCAGTCTTACTATAGAGGGAACTTAGTACACCACAACCACTTTATAACACTATTGTTGGGGTCCAAGCCATCCAACCCATGTTGTAACGAGGGTAAAATGTATAGACATATTGCAAAAATAGTCTAAAATGGCCATTTGGGGTCCAGCAATGATCAGTGTTATAAACAAAACCATGCTGTAACAAACCACGTTTATCAGAGGTCCAGGCCCCGAGGTTATAAAACTTTTTTTCATGCTCAGCTCAGCTGAGCATAAAATTTTAACTGCTCATAAATGACAAAATATCCCAAATAAATTGAAGTTTCAGGATTAGATCACAAAAGACTGTAATTTATCTTGCTTATAAATGTTAAAATGTCAACAATTGTCGGCATTATAACATTTATGAGCAGGATAAATTTTAGTCTCAGCTGAGTTGAGCATGAAAATAGTTTTATAACCTCAGGGCCAAATGTATAATGTTAATAAATGTTTAGTGAAGGGAGACTACCCACCTGACTACCATATTAGTACAGTTTATAAACTCAGGTTTTGAATTCCACTGATGATAGGTGATAAAATATCTGGTCTGTAACCATATCCACTGTTGACCTTTGGTGAGAAATCTGTAGTAACAGGACGTCCCCTCGCCCGTAGTCATCACTGAAATGAATATAAAGTGTTGGACATTTTGAACTTTTCCATCTTTATTATTCAGATCAATTAGGAATCATTTTTTTATTTTATTTTTTTTACATTTTTGTTTCAATTTTGACACATAATTTTTTTTTCAGCAAACATGTAAATTCAGAAATTTTCAGGAGACGTTTGTCATAAATTTTCTTTTTCTGAATTATTCATCATGAAATTATGTCCATGAAAAGCATACCCCCTTGAACCAAACTTTTATACAGTAAAATTGGCTTATTTTGGCTCCAAAACATAGATTGTAGGTTGTAGCCACAGTCAATGTTTTGAGCAAAAATTAGAAAAATACTTAATTTTTTCTGATGAAAATTTTTCCTTTTTTAGAACTTTTTAAATCTCTGTATATTACATGGGCATGTTTTCGTAATGCAGAAGGTTGTTGACTTTATGAGAGGGTACATATGCCATTAAAAGTTTATGTAAGTTTTCATTAGCAAGAACTTGCAAGGCACTGAACTCGAGAAAATGAGCTGTGACGTGAGAAAACCGAGCTGTACAAGCACAGAAGATGACTAGAGAGTGGAAATTTTAAATTTAGAAAGTAGAGGAACTGTATTATCCGTGTAGCGAAAACAAAGGCGCTGATCAGCTTCGCGTTACTGCGAAGCTGATCTGCACCTTTGTTTTTGCCTAGGCAAAAATCTGGTTTTCTCACGACGCAGCTCAAATAAAGACATGCAAACATTTTCCAACTTATAGTAGAAAGGGACAGCATAACAGATGAAACAATTTAGGGAAATGCATCTTGAAAAGACCCAAATAAGTCTTTTACTGAGTTTGATAGGTAGCAACGGTCATTAAAGTTTCTTTATGCAACTTAAAATGTGTTTATGAAACACTGCCCCCAACAGGTACCTCACTTTCATTGTGAAAATGTCCGAAAAATGACTAAGATCAAATTGCAAAAATAGTGATAAAAATTAATCTGAGGGATTATCTGAACCACATGCACTTTGTCAAAGCATGGTCACAACATTCTGTAAAGTTTCAAAAGTATCCAAATTAAACTGTAGGAGTCGCGCACACAACCAACCTTTTCCTACTCTGAGTTAACCTAGGGAGTTAACCAATACTTGAATGCTCATTCTTTACCAGTAAATGACAACTTGTGAAAAACATGTACTCTCGAAAGCTAGCAGATACATGCTAGGAAATGTCCAAAGTGGGTTGCCTACAGGTAGACCTACTATCCTTTAAATTATCACAAATATTTCAGTATGAAAATAGCTGAGCTATTGTCAGAGGTGGCAATTAATCTTCCTTAAAAGACACGGCAGAAGTTTTTCACCATGCCATGAAATCAGAACAGGTAAGTCTTGAACCAGCCCAAATAGTTCAGTGGTTAGGACTTCTGCTTCAGGAGCAGTCGGTCAAGGGTTCACAACCTGGTCGCACCATTCCAAAAGCATTCGAAACTGTACTGACAGCTCCCTTTCTGATGCTTGCAATATAGGTCAGCACCAGGAAGGTACAAGAATGTTATGGACATTTGCCATGTTGCCATCAGAATTTTGGAATCAAAATAGCGAGTTTTTGAACTCACGAGAGGGCACTCATGCATTCTTAAAAGCTACGAATATACTCGTCAAAAGCCCTATAGACAAGTTAGTCTACCAAGGTTATACAACTTCTTTTGAGAAATCAACTAATCATAAATAAACATAATTTACAGGGTAAATCTATCCAGGCAATAAACTGTTAGCATTTTAACATTTTGAGCAGGAAAAAAGTCAATATCACCTAAAATCAGGATAAAAAAGCTTTATAATCTACTAATTCACACAAAACCTTTAAGTTGTACTCACATTGCTCATGAGATTTAGTAACATTCTCGAGATCATCTGGATGGTAATAGTCGTACCCAGAGGTACCTAGCACTTCAAACGGCAAGTAGCCTATTATTGGAGGGGCCCTGAAAACAAAAGCAAAAACTTGTAATTAGACTACTAAGGTACAGTCTGACCTTGATCTTCACATTTTTGATCAGGGACCAAGGTTATAAAACTTTTTTGTGCTCAACTCAGCTGAGACTAAAATCTATCCTGCTCATAAATGTTAAAATGTCAACAATTGTTGGCATTTTAACATTTACTGGCAGGATAAATTGCAGGTTTTGATGATTTAGACCCGAAATTTCAATTTATTTGGGCTATTTTAATATATAAAAGCAGTTGAAATTTCATGCTCAGCTCAGCTTAGCAACAAATTTTTTTTAAACCTCAAGGCCAAGTCTTCAAGTTTGAAAGCTCACTCAGCGGCAGGTGTTGTACCTTGATATTTTACCCTGTGATCAACAACATTGCAGTGTTTTTCTATGGGATAATGTTTAAATTAAATCTAAGCACCAGAGAGGATCAATCATAAGTGTTATGTAATATGTGAGCTGCCTCACGAGAAAACCAACAATCTGCTTATGCGAAAACAAAGGTGCAGATCAGCTTCGCAGTAACTGCGAAACTGATCAGCGCCTTTGTTTTCGCTACACCGATACTACGATTCCTCTACTTTCTAAATCCAAAATTTCCAGCCTCTAGCCATCTTCTGTGTTTGTACAGCTCAGTTTGTGTCCGACCTGTTCGAAAACCATGTTGTTAGTTTTCTCATCATGCGGCTCATAAATGAGATACATCTGCTCTTCGGAATTCATGCCAGCATCACTAGGCAGAGCCTACTGTCACTGATTAGCATCAAACAGCAGAACCTAGTGAGACCAAAGGCAAAGTGCTTCTCAGGCTTTGTCTATCTCAACTTTACACACATGCAAGATTCTTAACTCATTAAAGCCTGGCGTCCCTTTTATGGGACACAGGCAAACAGAATAGCCCCAGATGTGACGCCGCAGAACGCGGCGTCCCATCTGGGGCTATTCTGTTTGCTCAGAGAATTTTCATCGAAAAATTTAATAAAATTTAAAAATCACTCCTGATGGCCCTGAGAATGAAAGTGGACTACCCAAAATGATAATGATGGGAAAATCCATTCGTCAAATCTGGGTTTAAGTCTTGCAACACACATTAGGAAACAGTACATACCTATGATCTAGGAAGAGAAACTTCCACTCCAGACTGTGTCTCGATGTGAACTCTTTATTGTCATCCACCATGGACATTTCCCGTACCAGCTGGCACGTCTTTAACCGCACGGTACAGAAGAAGCACACCTGGTCTGTGTTCCCCAGGGCGTACTGTGGGGGAGGGGGAGGGGGTGACCCGTAGGACTGGGGCTCTTCTTTTACATCAAATGGTGGAGCTGAAAAATATTTGTATACATTCACCTTTTTTGCATTATCCGCTGGTTCCCAGCTTTAAAAAAATCAATATTGGAAATACAGGTAACCAGAACCCCCCTGAGGGGGGTTTCTGGTTACCTGTTTTTCCAATACTGATTTTTGTCAGCAGGTAACCAGCCGATAATGCAAAAATGGTGAATTAGTTTTGTATCAGATAGTCTGAATAGCAGTGCATACATTGTTTTTTTTTTTTTTATTTTAAATGTCTTATTTAAATGTCTTATTAAACTTTTTCTCCTCTATAGAAGAAAAAAGGATAAACCAAACAGAGGCAAAAATGTTTGAGAAAAATAAAAGAGAGTTACATTTAGAGAATTTTTCCACATAATACATTTCATATTTCTCTGATAAATACATCTTCATCTACAAATACTACATTAATACATGTACTTTAAACAGTAACTAGGGCATTTTTGTACATAAAGGTTGATTTGACAGAGCCAGAAATCAAACCAATAAACCAGGAAATGCCAAAATATTTGACTCAAAAGCAGGAAAAAAAGCAGGAAAAGAGTATTTAAAATTGCTTTGAGGAAACCTGCAGTTGTCATAATGACCTCTGTGAGAAGTGAAAATGAGCCTGTGCGTGAGAAAATGAACAATTTGTGTTTCCGACCAGGTCTGACACAAACTGGCCTGTACAAGCACAGAAGATGGCTAGAGGCTGGAAATTTTGGATTTAGAAAGAAGAGGCAATGTATTATCCGTGTAACGAAAACAAAGGCGCAGATCAGCTTCGCAGTTTACTGTGAAGCTGATCTTCGCTTTTGTTTTCGCTTATGCAAATTGTTGGTTTTCTTATGCGAAGGCTCAAATATAAGGTGGTATTCAGTCTGGCAGAGAATAAAATAGATGTTTGTAAACTGCACAAATGAGCCGCATCATGACAAAACCAACAATGTGGTTTCCAGGCCCGACACAAACCAGGCTGTACAGCCACAGAAAAGCGCTAGAGGCTTGAACCTTCGGATATAAGAAGAAGAGAAAGTGTACTATCTGTATAGCGAAAACAAAGGCATTGATCTGCTGTGCAGTTACTGCACAGCTGATCAGTGTCTTTGTTTTTGCCTAAAAATTCTGTTGGTTTTCTTATGCAGCAGCTCAAATGGTTATTTATTGCATAAAAGGATTCCATCAAAAACAGTCAGGAGCATATAATCTCTCTTGATTATATGCTCCTGAAGCAGTCCATTAACCTTTTGGTTAAATCATAAGAAACTAAGTTGCTAAGTATGACATCTAACCCCAGTAAGCTAAAAGCAATAAGTCAAACATGACTTTGTTTGTTGTAGAGAAATGAGTGGAATAATCAATAAAACAACTTACGCTCTCCATTCCAGTGCCTGAAGCTCCCCCTAACTGTCACACACTCATATAACACAGTGTCCCTTGGGTAGGTCGTCCCCCGACGGAGGTAACAGTCAAAACAGAGCTGGTTCTCAGCTGAAACACAGCAAATCATGTGGTGAAACATAAACAGTGTGTTATCTTTTTTTGAATGCTTGCAGGGCTAGAGCTACAGGGAGTAAATGAGCCGCGACGCGAGAAAACTGGTCTTCGAGATTTCTGACCAGGTCCAACATAAACTGGCCTGCACAGTCAAAGAAGGAGACTAGAGGCTTGAAATTCTGGCTATACATAGAATATGAATTGTACTATAAGTGTAGCGAAAACAAAGGCGCTGAATCCGCTGATCAGCTGTTCAGTTACTGCACAGCTGATCTGCGCCTTTTGTTTTCCCATAGGCAAAAATCCGTTTTTCTCATGACATGGCTCAAATGCGTCTTGCTCAAAACCACAGCCTGGCTCAAGTGGGTTTTGTACCTCTGACCCATCAGGAAAACATGTCCATGAAATGTATACCCCATTATACCCCACTTTTATATAGTAAAACTGGGGTATACAGGGGTATGCAATTTTTCTTATTTTTGATCCATAACATACGTTGTGGGTACTCGTTAGAATTGCATCGGCGAGGTGGTTCTGAAGTGTACCCACAATGTATGTTTTGAGCAAACATATTAAAAATATCAAAATTTTTCTGATAAAATTTTGAATTTTTACAGCTAAAGAAATCTCTGTTTATTACATGGGGATGTATTTGTAATGCTTTATCCAAAGCCCAACACACTAACCACTGAGACTACCACACTAGCTGCAACTTTATTTATTCATTTTTTTAATTATTTTTTTGGGGGGAGTGGGGGGGGGGGGGGGTGTCGACATATAAACTTTTTCTTGACATTGCTGTTGATTTTTGTGATAATGTGGGTTGGCTGATTTGAAATCCTACACTTTCTATCAGCAGCTATGGTCATATGGAGACAGGATGTCCATTTATAGTCTCATTTGAAAGGCCGGAGAAGCCCAGGTCCAGAGTTT
The DNA here is from genome assembly GCA_964017185.1 of Rugalucina vietnamica. Lineage (NCBI taxonomy): Eukaryota > Metazoa > Mollusca > Bivalvia > Lucinida > Lucinidae > Rugalucina > Rugalucina vietnamica. The sequence goes on along the minus strand of OZ024869.1, from coordinate 69,903,530 downwards.
ATAAAACTTTTTTCATGCTCAGTTCAGCTGTAATTTATCCTGCTAATAAATGTTAAACTGCAAAAAACATTTATGAGTAGGATAAATTTTAGTCTCAGCTGAGTTGAGCATGAAAAAAGTTTTATAACCTCGGGACCAGCAGTGAACCCACAACCCGTAGTTTAAAAGGCACATGGCTTATCAAATACAACAAAGAGGATTCTTCTTGTCACAATGTAACAACATGTACGAAATTGAGACCTTTATTACCATTAATCATTAGCCGCTAAATGGATTTGAAATTTTATAAGGGGAGATATATCTCCTATATATACTATTGAAAATTTTCAACTACAGTAGGCTACTACCTTTTTCGTATTCTGGCACCCCATTCCCTGTGGTAACACTGTAGTTGTTGAGGAGATTGTGTAGGTTGGCCGCTTCGCTATTACTGATGAAGTCATAAATAGATCTGTTCACCATGTCAGTCTAAAAGAGAACAAAAACCACATGATACATAATGGATTCCATGCTCATACATAAGTCCTTGATTATCAGGTAGACTCCAGGAAATGAGTCGTAAAATGATCTACAATTTGTAAAAATATACCACTTTTTCCCTGAAATGAACCAAGAATTTTCCAATATATTCTATAAATTTTGAAAATCTAAATGAAATGAAAGAAATCTCCCTGATTCCTATTTCAAATGCATCACATGTATGAAATTGAATGCTAAGGCCATTTAGGTTATGACATGATGTTGTTGGATAAGAACTTGAGATCACTTTTTGACATTTCAATTTTTATCACACAGGTGAGTCAAGATGGTACAGCATAAAACTTAAGAATAATATCTAACAGCAAAGTATCAACTAGATCCATCTATTTGTTCCAGCAATATACAGTTCAAAACACTTAAGAGTAAAAGCTTTAACAAAAAAATTTCAAAGTCTGTGACCTTGACCTCAAGTTCTCCCAGAAGGGTCGTGGTGATACAGCATAAAACTTAAGACCAATATCTACCAACAAGCAAAATATCAAGTTGATCCATCAACATGTTGAAGAGATGTAGACTTATAAAAACTTTAATCAAAAACTTGAATACAAAATTTCTAAGTTCATGACCTTGACCTCAAGGTCACCCAGGTGGGTCGTGATGGTACAGCATAAAACTTCTGACCAATATTTTACAATATGCAAAGTATCAACTTGGTCCATCAACATGTTCATAAGATATAGACTTATAAAAACTTTAACCAACTAGAAATGCGTGTTTGTAAAACACTATGCCCCCAACTGTATGCTTGTCCCTAAACTGGCAGTTTGTATGAACCATTAATTTCATTCAAATGAAAAAAAAAAATAATAATAATTTCCTGAAGAAGCTGTTCGACTGCCTCTGTTTTGACCTTGATCCTGAAACAGAATGTAAGCTTTTTGCAGACAAGTTAGAAATGGAGTAAAAATTAAAAAAAAGAGAAATTTTATCAGCATTAGATGGAAAGTCCTCAAAAGTTAATCAGGTGGTCTTCCTCTTAGCCCCAAACAGTATACCAAATATGAAAGCTCTCGCTCAAATACTTTTTGAGATATCTTGTACACATGATTTTCAAATTTTGATTTCAAAGGGACATAACTCCAAAAAGGGGCATAACTCGGACATGAAAAAATAAGGGTCAACTGTTATTTCATGAGGAATTTGTATGTGTAATTTCTAAACCGTAGCATTCGCCGTTCAAAAGTTTCAAATTTCGCTGAAAAGTGGAAAAATCAATCAAAATTTCAAAATTGAATATTTTTGTCAAAATTTGACAGAAAGTTTTCAAAAGTTGATCAGGTCATCTACTCTGCAGCCCTAACCTGAATGCCAAATATGAAGGCTCTAGCTCAAATACATTTTGAGATATCTTGCACACAAGATTTTCAAATTTGATTTTTCAAAGGGACATAATTCTAAAAAGGGGCATAACTCGGACATGAAAAAAAATACGGGTCAACCATTTTTTCATGAGAAATCTATATATGAAATTTCAAAACCCTCGCATTCACCGTTCAAAAGTTTCAAATTTCACTGAAAAACTGGAAAATCAATCAAATTTTCAAAATGCCATATTTTTGTCAAAATTTGACAGAAAGTTCTCAAAAGTTGATCAGGTCATCTACTCCGCAGCCCCAACCAGTATGCCAAATATGAAGGCTCTAGCTTAAATACTTTTTGAGATATCTTGCACACAAGATTTTCAAATTTTGTTTTCAAAGGGACATAACCCAGAAAAGGGGCATAACTCGGACATGAAAAAAAAATACGGGTCAACTATTTTGTCATGAGGAATACATATAAGAAATTTCAAATCCTTAGCATTCACCGTTCAAAAGTTTCAAATTTCACTGAAAAGTGGAAAAATCAATCAAATTTTCAAAATTCCATATTTTTGTCAAAATTTGACAGAGAGTTCTCAAAAGTTGATCAGGTCATCTACTCCTCAGCCCCAACCAGTATGCCAAATATAAAGGCTCTAGCTCAAATACTTTTTGAGATATCTTGCACACAAGATTTTCAAATTTTGTTTGCAAAGGGACATAACTCAGAAAAGGGGCATAACTCAGACATGAAAAAAATATGGGTCAACTATTTTTTCATGAGGAATACATATATGAAATTTCAAATCCCTAGCATGCACCATTCAGAAGTTAACAGACGCACAGACAGACAGACAGACAGACAGACAGACAGACAGACAAGCCGAAAGCAATATGCCCTTCCAACTTTTTCAAAGTTGGGGGCATAAAAACACAAAATTTCTAAGTCTGTAACCTTGACCTCAAGGTCACCCAGGTGGGTCGTGATGGTACAGCATAAAACTTCAGACCAATATCTACCAACACGCAAAGTATGAACTTAATCCATCAACACTTCAAGACATATAGATTCATAAAAACTTTAACCAAAAACTTTAACATGTGAGCAACGCCGACATCAACGCTAATGCTAACGCCGACGCAGGGGTGACTGCAATAGCTCTTCCTGTACTTTCGTACCGTCGAGCTAAAAAGTTTGATAATCACAGGACCAGGTTCATGTATAGTGTGATAAATTCCAGTAAAACCCGACACTGAATTACTCTATATGTGTCACACCTAATTCTTCAACACAGTGATTCACTCTCATGCTTGTTGCATTATGAAAACTTGCCTATGTAATATAAAGAGATTTTTTTCAGCTGTAAAAAGTGAAAATTTCATCGAAAAAAATTTGATATTTTTTGTATTTCTGCTCATTGATTGTGGATACACATTAGAACTGCCTCGCAGAGACAGTTCTAACGGGTACCCACAATCTATGTTTTGGATCAAAAATAGGTATACCCCTGTATACCCCAGTTTTACAATATAAATTTGGGGTTCAAGGGGTACACATCACACAGACACATTTTCCTCATGTTTTCCTTAATGCAGGTTACATATTTCTCAAAATCATTTCTGGCAACATATATTTACATTTCAAGGGCAAATCTTTTTTATTAGACTGCAATTTTATAAAATTCTAGGACACTTCCAGAACAAATTACTCTATTTTGAAATTCTTTTTCAATGACAGAAAAAAAGTCAAATTCAAAGACTTTTCCAGATCTGTGTTTTGAAACCTTTGAGTTTTAATCTTGCTCATCTATTCAAATGCCAGAATTTGTATAAAATTTCAGAAGGAGTTTCTAGGCAAATGAACAGTCTGATCAGCATGATTTGTGTTCAGCTGCCATATGTATGTATGTATGTTCGTAATGTTCTGCTCCCGGGGTTCTGCTGTTCCTCATTTGAACCCTGAAGTTGGACTCAGTGGACTGGATACCCAGACTCCAATGCCCACCAACCATCACCTTAACATATTTACTGTATTCCCATCATTAAAGTTATCTATTTTGAGAGAAGAGAAGCCAGTGCTTGCCTTATGAATGCTGAGTGCCAAGCAGGGTAGCCACTGGTACCATTTGAGCCTGTGCATGGGAAAACCAACAATCTGCATAGGCGAAAACAAAGACGCAGATCAGCTTCGCGGTAACCGCAAAGCTGATCAGCGCCTTTGTTTTCGCTACTCGGATAGTACAATCTCTCTTCTTCTTAAATCCGAAATTTCAAGCTTCTAGCCTGCTTCTGTGACTGTACAGCCTGGTTTGTGTCGGACCTGGTCTGAAACCCAAATTGTTGGTTTTCTCATGCACAGGCTCATTTCTAACATCTTTGGTGAACCCACCTGCTCCCAAAGCGGACACTCTGACCATTACCCTATCGGGACCAGTACCACATGAGCCGCGACGCGAGAAAACCGGTCTTCGGCATTTCTGACCAGGTCCGACACAAACCGGGCTGTACAAGCTCAGAAGCAGGCTAGAAGCTTGAAATTTTGGATTTAAGAAGAAGAGGAATTGTACTATCCGAGTAGCGAAAACAAAGGCGCTGATCAGCTTCGCGGTTACCGCGAAGCTGATCTGCGCCTTTGTTTTCGCCTAGGCAAAAATCTGGTTTTCTCATGATGCGGCTCACATAATACCACAAAGTCAATTTCATTATATCAAAAATAGTTGACTTATTAATTTGAACTTTTTGATTGATCATTTTGTCCATGACTATAAGTTCATTTCCATACATCATTGAAATGACAAAGCAAAAACTCCTAGAGCCATAAAGTTCATGATTTTTCTTTTTTTCAGTCACTCGCTAACTGTAAACATTCAAATATCAAGCAGTTTAACTTAGAGTGGTGTGATGCCAGGCAGTAACAAATGCAAAGGAATGGCAGTGAAGGCCTAAAGTGTGTTTCCTAGTGTCTGATAATGTTTTTTTTTTTCTTTTCTTTTTTTTTTTTGCAACTCTTTAGATGTAGATAAAATATTTTCTTGACACAATTGAGCATTTTTTGAAAATCGGTCAACAAAAGAAAAAGGTCTGGGCAAAAACATCTTTCAATAGGGATTTCCTGTACAAAAATCTCATTCAAGGGAGGTAAATATTTTCCCGCAAAAAATAAATAAATAAATACATAAATAAACAAAAAAATAAAATAAATAAATAAATAAATTCTTATTATCTTATAATGATTGCTCAATACTTAAGACCAAATCTTCATGATCAAGTAAAAAACTTTGAAAAATATGCTTTTTCATGATCATCAATTATCTCCCTTGCCAATGCAAAATCCCTATTCAAAATTCATTTTGGCCATAAAAACTTAAATCTGCTCACCTTTTTTCAAAATTTTTGCAGGGTATATTAGGACAAACTAAGATCAAGATTTTGACATGAAAATAATTTTCCTATCGTCCTCCATGCAAACATTTTCTGCAAAAAAAACTCTTCCTCTAATATCAATTTCTAATCAGCTCTCTGTCTGATGTCATAGAAGCAAATGAGCTTGATCATTTAATCATGGCTGGCAAGGTAGTACAACTTTGTAATCTGAATCTTTAACTGACTCGGAAGTTTGTAGGTTAGTGACCCTACTTCAGATCAATCAGAGACATGATTGTTATTTCTATAATTGCTCGTTTGGTTGTATAGAATCTTCAAGTTTTGATACTTGAAACTTAACATCAAATTAATTTCTAGGTGAGTAGGCTGACTTGTGTCTCATTAGACTGGAAAGTAGTCTAAATCCAGTTTAAAATAGTATCAGTTTCATGAGAAAGGACAGGCCTATTCTAGATACGAATATGAGTCGCAACACGACAAAACCGATCTTCGGGGCTTCCGACCAGGCCAAACACAAACCGGCCTCTGCAGCCAAAAGAAGATGGCTAGAAGCTAGAAATTTCGGATTTTAGAAGAAGAGGATTTGTACTATCTGTGTAGCGAAAACAAAGGTGCTGATCAGCTTCGCAGTTACTGCGAAGCCGATCTGCGCCTTTGTTTTCGCATAGGCGAAAATCCGGTTTTCTCATGATGCAGCTCATATAATGCAGCCATGGATATAAAGTAGCAACAAATTTAACAAGAAAGTTCTGGGCAATATCATACTAACTCCTACTGTGTTTCAAAGAATTTACGTTTGACAAGTCATACGTCACGTAACTTAACTGCAGATACCCTAGCAATGATGTAACACTCTCTGAGGCAAATAATACGGCTTGTTGCAGTGTAAACTTACCGGCAGATGCCCTAGCAATGATGTAACACTCTCTGAGGCAAATAATATGGCTTGTTGATGTGTAAACTTACCTGCAGATGCCCTAGCAATGATGTAACACTCTCCGAGGCATATAATATGGCTTGTTGATGTGTAAACTTACCGGCAGATGCCCTAGCAATGATGTAACACTCTCTGAGGCAAATAATATGGCTTGTTGATGTGTAAACTTACCTGCAGATGCCCTAGCAATGATGTAACACTCTCCGAGGCATATAATATGGCTTGGTGCAGTGTAAACTTACTGGCAGATGACCTAGCAATGATGTAACACTCTCTGAGGCAAATAATATGGTTTGTTGCAGTGTAAACTTACCGGCAGATGCCCTAGCAATGATGTAACACTCTCTGAGGCATATAATATGGTTTGTTGCTGTGTAAACTTACCGGCAGATGCCCTAGCAATGATGTAACACTCTCTGAGGCAAATAATATGGCTTGTTGATGTGTAAACTTACCGGCAGATGCCCTAGCAATGATGTAACACTCTCTGAGGCAAATAATATGGCTTGTTGATGTGTAAACTTACCTGCAGATGCCCTAGCAATGATGTAACACTCTCCGAGGCATATAATATGGCTTGGTGCAGTGTAAACTTACTGGCAGATGACCTAGCAATGATGTAACACTCTCTGAGGCATATAATATGGTTTGTTGATGTGTAAACTTACCGGCAGATGCCCTAGCAATGATGTAACACTCTCTGAGGCAAATAATATGGTTTGTTGCAGTGTAAACTTACCGGCAGATGCCCTAGCAATGATGTAACACTCTCTGAGGCATATAATATGGCTTGTTGATGTGTAAACTTACCGGCAGATGCCCTAGCAATGATGTAACACTCTCTGAGGCAATAAATATGGCTTGTTGATGTGTAAACTTACAGGCAGATGACCTAGCAATGATGTAACACTCTCTGAGGCAAATAATATGGCTTGTTGATGTGTAAACTTACCGGCAGATGACCTAGCAATGATGTAACACTCTCTGAGGCAAATAATACGGCTTGTTGCAGTGTAAACTTACCGGCAGATGCCCTAGCAATGATGTAACACTCTCTGAGGCAAATAATATGGCTTGTTGATGTGTAAACTTACCGGCAGATGACCTAGCAATGATGTAACACTCTCTGAGGCAAATAATACGGCTTGTTGCAGTGTAAACTTACCGGCAGATGCCCTAGCAATGATGTAACACTCTCTGAGGCAAATAATATGGCTTGTTGATGTGTAAACTTACCGGCAGATGACCTAGCAATGATGTAACACTCTCTGAGGCAAATAATATGGTTTGTTGCAGTGTAAACTTACCGGAAGATGCCCTAGCAATGATGTAACACTCTCTGAGGCATATAATATGGTTTGTTGATGTGTAAACTTACCGGCAGATGCCCTAGCAATGATGTAACACTCTCTGAGGCAAATAATATGGTTTGTTGCTGTGTAAACTTACCGGCAGATGCCCTAGCAATAATGTAACGCTCTCTGAGGCATATAATATGGCTTGTTGCAGTGTAAACTTATTGGTAGATGCCCTAGCAATGATGTAACACTCTCTGAGGCAAATAATATGGCTTTTTGCAGTGTAAACTTACCGGCAGATGCCCTAGCAATGATGTAACACTCTCTGAGGCATATAATATGGCTTGTTGCAGTGTAAACTTACCTGCAGATGCCCTAGCAATGATGTAACACTCTCCGAGGCATATAATATGGCTTGTTGCAGTGTAAACTTACTGGCAGATGTCCTAGCAATGATGTAACACTCTCTGAGGCATATAATATGGCTTGGTGCAGTGTAAACTTACTGGTAGATGCCCTAGCAATGATGTAACTCTCTCTGAGGCAAATAATATGGTTTGTTGCTGTGTAAACTTACCAGCAAATGCTCCAGCAATGATGTAACACTCTCTGAGGCATATAATATGGTTTGTTGCAGTGTAAACTTACCAGCAGATACCCTAGCAATGATGTAATACTCTATGAGGCATATAATATGGCTTATTGATGTGTAAACTTACCGGCAGATGCATTAGCAATGATGTAACACACTCTGAGGCAAATAATATGGTTTGTTGCTCTGTAAACTTACCAGCAGATGCCCTAGCAATGATGTAACACTCTCTGAGCCATATAATATGGCTTGTTGCTGTGTAAACTTACTGGTAGATGCCCTAGCAATGATGTAACACTCTCTGAGGCATATAATATGGCTTGTTGATGTATAAACTTACCGGCAGATGACCTAGCAATGATGTAACACTCTCTGAGGCATATAATATGACTCCTTGCTGTGTAAACATCAACAGAAAGCTATCCAGAGCCTGAAAATATATACAAAGTTTATGGTTGTGCTGACCAGATCCCTAGGTTATAAAACATTTTTCATGCTCAGCTGAGCTGAGACTAAAATTTATCCTGCTCATAAATGTTAAAATGCCAACAATTGTTGGCACTTTAACATTAATTAGCAGGATAAATTACAGGCTTTGGTGATCCAAACCTGAAATTTCAATTTATTTGGGACATTTTAGTTTTTATGAGCAATTTAAATTTCATGCTCGGCTGAGTTGAGCATGAAAAAAGTAATATAACCTTGGGGCCAGGCCTATTTTATTTCACTGCCCTCTTAGCTAAAATGTAGTATGTAACTTGTTGGCACTAGGAATCATTCCCAACAAAACTGTCATTTTTAAGTGTGCACTGTTTATCATTCCATCAGCAGCCTATGAAACCATTTAATGACTAAATCTCCCTTTTTTGCAAATTCTATGGTATTTGTATGTTAGTTTGCCTTACTGCTTAACATCCAAGTCAACAATTTATCAGTCCTGTTGGTATAAAGCAAATAGGTACCGGGTAGTGTCAGTTCTGTAGGTTGTAAATGTGTCTAGCTCAATGACTCAACCTGGCAGAGGAAGGGTTTGAACCCAGTACCTCTCTATTTAGAGTCTTACACTCTATATCAAGGCTACCATGCTTTCCATTGTAAAGTGTCTTATGAGCCTCGATGCAAGAAAACCAGTCTTCGGGAATTCCCACCCCGTCAGAAAGGAACTGGCCAGTTGTCCCAGAAGAATGTTAGAAGCTGGAAATTTTGGATATAAGTAGAGTAGGAATTGTACTATCCATGTAGCGAAAACAAAGGCGCTGATCCGCGCCTGTGTTTTTGCATAGGCTAAAATCCGGTTTTCTCATGCTTTATAAGACAGACCAATCAGTGGGTGAGGCGAGAATGGGAGAACCCCGAGAAAAATCACCTGGCACACCCACAAGCAGAACTTGGCTTGTCCCATATGTGGGGACCAAACCCACTCCAGACACAGCGGTGAGATAAATCCTATTTATGGCACATATACAAGGTAAACGGCACAGCCCCAGTCTGGGAGATGTGACGCAATAACATGTCGCATCCAATCTGGGGCTTTTCTGTTTGCTTTGTGGATTTTCATGAAATAAAACATTAGAATCACTTTTATTACCCCTAAAAATGGAAAGTGGACTCGCCCAAATGATAATGATGGGCAAATTCATTTGTCATAAATGGGGTAAGCTAGAAGACATACTAACCTCTAGCATGAGATGCATGAACTCGTCGTTGGTCAGAAACGATGGCTTCCAGTTTTCCTTGATTTCGTGGATCTGAGCTTGTGTCGTTGTTTCTGCAATTGAGAATAATAGGTTTGTTTTGTCATATAATTTCACAGTAAACAAATTTTCATTCATGTCAGGATGGAGCCTCCACTTCCTGTCTAATACAATGTAACCAGTACTACAGGGGATTTAATGTCTCGCTCAAGGACACAATCAAACGCTTAAGCGGGGTTCGAATCCAGGATGTCGTGATCCAGAGTACGACGCTGTACTACGAGGTCACCACACACCCTGAAAATAATAGGTCAATGTAAGGTCAAGGGAGTGCCACAATAATTTGAGCCACGACATAAGAACCAGTCTTCCAGATTTTTGAACAGGTTCCACACAAACTGGGCAGAAGAAGCTAGAATCTTGAAATTATGTTTATAGGTATAGGAGGTATTGTACAAAGTTTAATGCCCCTTTCAATATTATTACAGCTCATATGATACAGATCAATCAGTAGCATGCGACAAAAACGGGAGAACCCCAAGACAAGAGGACCAATGGTCCTGTAAACGCTCACCTGAGATCTGCTGTATATACGAATGATATAGAAAATAGTCCCAGTATAGGGGCAGATGAAGCCCTTGGGCCATTTTTTTTTTTCAGAATAATCAATATACTGTCAATACAAGTTTTTCCCTTCAAATGACATTTTAACAGTTTACCCATTCAAATACATAGGCAACCCATGTTGACCTTGCCTTAAAATAGGTCAAGGTCATCACAGGGTCATGATTTATACATACATTGTAGTACTTAAATCATCGATGCTTCATGCCAAGTTTCTTCGAAATCGGTCCACCGGTTCCGGAGAAGAAGATTTTTGAAGGGTTTATACCATATATGGGCGTAGCGGCCATCTTGGTCATGTGACCTGGATTATTTATATACACATTGATTCCCCCATTCTAAAGATGCTTCATATGAAATTTGGTTTTGATTGGCCAAGCGGTTTCAGAGGAAAGGATGTTTGAATATTATTGTAATATACATGTATAATGCCCTGTTTGAATATTATTGTAATATACATGTATAATGCCCCAGGGCTGGGGCAAATGAGTCCCTGGGGTCCAATTTTTTTCAGAATCATTAATATTCAGTCCTACTGCCCATTTCCTGCAAGACTTTCACTTAAAATGACATTTTAAAAGTTTTCCCCATTCAAATGCATTGGCGACCTATGTTGACCTTGCCATAAAATAGTCAAGGTCATCCAAAGGTCATAATTTATAAACACATTGTAGTACTCTAGTTCCCGATGCTTCATGCCAAGTTTCGTTGAAATGGTTCCGGAGAAGAAGAATTTTGAAGGGTTTTTACCATATAAGGGCATGGTGGCCATCTTGGTCATGTGACCTGGATTATTAATAAACAAATTGGTTTCCCCTTCCTATAGATGCTTCATATAAAATTTGGCTTTGATTGGCCAAGTGGTTTCAGAGAAGAAGATCTTTGAATATTTTTGTAATATACATGTATATTGCCCCAGGGTGGGGGCAGACCAACCCCTAGGGTCCAAATCTTTTTCAGAATTACCTACCCTCAGTCCATTTGCCCTTTTCCTGCAAGATTTGCCTTTCAAATGACATTTTAACAATTTTTCCCATTCAAATGCATGGGCAACCTATGTTGACCTTGCCGTAAAATAGGTCAAGGTCATCCAAAGGTCATAATTTATATACACATTGTAGTACTCTAGTCCCTGATGCTTCATGCCAAGTTTCGTTGAAATCGGTCTAGTGGTTCCTGAGAAGAAGAATTTTGAAGGGTTTTTACCATATAAGGTCATGGTGGCCATCTTGGTCATGTGACCTGGATTATTAATAAACAAATTGGTTCCCCCTTCCTATAGATGCTTCATATAAAATTTGGCTTTGATTGGCCATGTGGTTTCAGAGAAGAAGATCTTTGAATATTTTTGTAAAATACATGTACATGTATATTGCCCCAGGGTGGGGGCAGACCAACCCCTCGGGTCCAAATTTTTTTCAGAATTACCTACCTTCAGTCCATTTGCCCATTTCCTGCAAGATTTGCCTTTCAAATGACATTTTAACATGCATTCATGGGCAATCTATGTTGACCTTGCCATAAAATAGGTCAAGGTCATCCAAAGGTCATAATTTATAAACACATTGTAGTACTCTAGTCCCCGTACTTCATGCCAAGTTTCGTTGAAATCGGTCCAGTGGTTCCGGAGAAGAAGAATTTTGAAGGGTTTTTACCATATATGGCCATCTTGGTCATGTGACCTGGATTATTTATAAACACATTGATTCCCCCTTCCTATAGATGCTTCATATAAAATTTGGCTTTGATTGGCCAAGTGGTTTCAGAGAAGAAGATCTTTGAATATTTTTTAATATACATGTATATTGCCCCAGGGTGGGGGCAGACCCACCCCTAGGGTCCAATTTTTTTTCAGAATTACCTACCTTCAGTCCATTTGCCCATTTCCTGCAAGATTTGCCTTTCAAATGACATTTTAACAATTTTTCCCATTCAAATGCATGGGCGACCCATGTTGACCTTGCCATAAAATAGGTCAAGGTCATCCAAAGGTCATAATTTATAAACACATTGTAGTACTCTAGTCTCCGATGCTTCATGCCAAGTTTCGTTGAAATCGGTCCAGTGGTTCCGGAGAAGAAGAATTTTGAAGGGTTTTTACCATATATGGGCATGGCGGCCATCTTGGTCATGTGACCTGGATTATTTATAAACACATTGATTCCCCCTTCCTATAGATGCTTCATATAAAATTTGGCTTTGATTGGCCAAGTGGTTTCAGAGAAGAAGATCTTTGAATATTTTTGTAATATACATGTATATTGCCCCGGGGTGGGGGAAGACCAACCCTGGGGTCCATATTTTTTTCAGAATTACCTACCTTCAGTCCATTTGCCCATTTCCTGCAAGATTTGCCTTTCAAATGACATTTTAACAATTTTCCCCATTCAAATGCATGGGTGACCTATGTTGACCTTGCCGTATAATAGGTCAAGGTCATCCAAAGGTCATAATTTATAAACACATTGTAGTACTCTAGTCCCCGATGCTTCATGCCAAGTTTCGTTGAAATCGGTCCAACGGTTCCAGAGGAGCAGATTTTTGAAGGGTATTTACCATATATGGGCATGGCGGCCATCTTGGTCATGTGACTTGGATTATTTATAAACACATTGGTTCCCCCTTCCCATAGATGCTTCATATAAAATTTGGCTTTAATTGGCCAAGCTGTTTCAGAGAAGAAGATCTTTGAAAATGGTGGACGACGACGGACGCCGGATCATGGCCATCCTATAAGCTCACCTTGTGAGCCTAACGGCTCAGGTGAGCTAAAAAACCACCTGGCACACCCGCCAGCAGAACTTGGCTAGTCTCACATGTGCCCCGTGTGAGACTCAAACCCAGACACGGCAGTGAGATGATTGAAGGATTAAGTGCAGTAATGAAATTTCAGTGCTCTTAACCACTTGGCCACGGGGGCATCCCATCCATTTTATGTATTGTGAAGACTCAGACCTAACTGGGCAAATATCGAAGTCTGCTGGTTATGTAATATGGTGATTATGCTGCTCTCACATATACCAAATATCAAATTTGAAATTCGCGCTGAAATTACCGTATAATTTATGATGCGAATGGACAGGACAGAGCTTGTAGAAAACTGTGTTTTTTCATAAACGTTAAGAATTCTTGCAGTTCCTTACAAATGTCTTAGGAATGTTGCGATTGATTGCCATCCACACTGCCTTACGAATGTTGCGAACACTTACAAATGCCGTTATAAATAATGCAAACATCTTGCAAATACCTTACGGATGAAGCGACTATGTGGCGAATGCTTGCCTATTTTTATCATTTGTAACCTATCCGCAAGAATTGTTGCAAACAATATCAATGTAAATCGAAATCACCTACAATGCCAAGCGGCATACGTTGGTCCTGAGAACGCTCACCTGAAGCCTGGTCTTGGAGCATTTAGTCATAATGAAATGACATTCACCTTGAATAATCTCATACCTTTATTGACTTGTCTGCATCTGTCAAGTTTCAGGTCTCAGGCTGCAATAGTTTCCAAAACGTTCATTGTTTTCACTTTTGCCCATGTAAAAGCCAGTTTCCAAAATTGACCTTGCTGTAAAATAGGTCAAGGTCATCCTTGGGTCATCATCAGTACAAACTATGATTGGATAACGCCCTAATGCTATATACCAAGCTTCGTGAAAATCCACCCACCAGTTCTGGAGAAGAAGATTTTGAGCATTTGTGAGCATGGTGGCCATGTTGAGCATCCAACCCAGATTTTGTGCATAAAATTTTGTTTTCCGTACGCATGGAAGCTCCACATAACATTTCACTTTCATAGGCCCAGTGATTTCTGAGAAAACCATAATCTTAATTTTGATATTCAAATTAACTTGGGTCAGGGTCAAGAAATGACCTTGACCATAATAAATTACATACCTTCATTGACTCCAATAGTTGTCTGCATCTAGCAACTTTCAAGTCTCAGGCTGCAATAGTTTCCAAAATATTTACTGTTTTCACCTTTTCCCATGTAAAAACCTATGTTTCCAAAATTACCCTTGACATAAAATAGGTCAAGGTCATCCCAGGGTCATCACTTGAATAAACTATGATGGGCTGGATTTTGAGTAAATCAGCTCACTGGCTCTGGAGAAGAAGATTTTTGAAGGGTTTTTACCATATATGGTCTTGGCGGCCATCTTGGTCATGTGACCAAGAAATCGCCAGCTCCATTGACTCCATTAGTTGTCTGCATCTAGCAACTTTCAAGTCTCAGGCTGCAATAGTTTCCAAAATATCCATTGTTTTCACCTTTTCCCATGTAAAAGCCTATGTTTCTAAAATTGACCTTGCTGTAAAATAGGTCAAGGTCATCCCAGTGTAATCAATTTATCAATCTATGATGGGCTGGAGTCCACAATGCTACATATCAAGTTTTGTGGAAATCCGTCCACCGGTTCTGGAGATGAAGATTTTTGAAGAGTTTTTACCATATATAGGTGTGGCTGCCATCTTGGTCATGTGCCCAAGATATCGCGAACATAATTTGAATGCCACTACCCAAGAAGGCTCCAAATTAAATTTCAATTTGACCTGCCAAGCAATTTCTGAGAAAACCATAATATGAATTTTGATATTTAAATGACCTTAGGTCAAAATCAAGCAATGACTTGACCTTAATTATTTACATTCCTCCACTGACTCCATCAGTTGTCTGCATCTAGCAATTTTCAAGTCTCAGGCCGCAACAGTTTCCAAAATATCTATTGGTTTCACCTTTTCCCATGTAAAAGCCTGTTTCCAAAATTGACCGTAAAATAGGTCAAGGTCATCCCAGAGTCATCATTTTATCAAACTATGATGGGCTGGAGTCCACAATGCTACATACCAAGTTTCGTGGAAATCTGCCCACCGGTTCTGGAAAAGAAGATTTTTGAAGGGTGTTTACTATAAATGGGCGTGGCCACCATCTTGGTCATGTGACCAAAATATTGCGAACATAATTTGAATGCCACTACCCAAGGAGGCTCCACATTAAATTTCAATTTGATCTGCAAAGCGATTTCTGAGAAAACCATAATATTAATTTTGATATTTAAATGACCTTGGGTCAAGGTAAAGCAATGACCTTGACCTTAATTATTTATTTTTCTCCACTGACTCCATCAGTTGTCTGCATCAAGCAATTTTCAAGTCTCAGGCTGCAACAGTTTCCAAAATATCTATTGGTTTCACCTTTTCCCATGTAAAAGCCTATGTTTCCAAAATTGACCTTGCCGTAAAATAGGTCAAGGATCCCAGAGTCATCATTTTATCAAACTATGATGGGCTGGAGTCCACAATGCTACATACCAAGTTTCGTGGAAATCTGCCCACCGGTTTTGGAAAAGAAGATTTTTGAAGGGTTTTACTATAAATGGGCGTGGCCACCATCTTGGTCATGTGACCAAATAATTGCGGACAAAATTTAAATGCCACTACCCAAGGAGGCTTCACATAAAATTTCAACTTGATCAGCCAAGTGGTTTCAGAGAAGATCTTTGAAATTGTGGAAGACAGACGCTGGACGCCGACGGACGGACGCCGGAGCATGGCCATCCTATAAGCTCACCTTTTGAGCCTTCGGCTCAGGTGAGCTAAAAATATATCATTTAATTTACTGATCTATGTCTCCTCTTGAAATACATACCACTTTGTTGTTTCTCTAAAATTGTGATTTACATAATAAAAAGACAATTTTATTAGGCAAGCCAAATTTTCATGGGGTTTTAATTGGTCTGTCGTACATTAATGGATACTTATTTAGCTGACCACCATAAATAATGGCTTTTACTTGAAGGATAGCGCCAGAATAAATAAAATATGCTAAAAACTGAGTCTTGAGTGTGACAACATTGAGATTCCCTAGTGATTCTTTACGGACGTCAAAACTCAATAGAATTTAATGCTGCCGAATCCTTACTAATGCCTTGCCATCGTTACAAATGTCTTGCAATCTATCAGAATTGTTTACGATTATTTTATGAATATGTTAAAAATTTGTTTTCCTTCAGAATTTAAGGAGCATGCTCCTAATTTTCACAACAACTTGAATTTTTCACTGAATGTTTACGAATGCTTACAAATACTACCGAATGCTACCCAATTTCCAGCGATTAATGCGAATTTGCACAAAATTGCATTCGGAAGGGCATTTGCAAGGGAAATTCTGTATATGTGAGAGCAGTATTATGTAATGTGTTGGTTATGTAATGTGGTGGTTATGTAATCAGAAAAAGCAATGATATTTTCCTCTTTTAGAAGAAGCTGTAACCTCTTAAAAAATTTGCATAAGTTTGAGAAAATTTAAAAAATTACCTTCATGCTTTACACGCTTTCGTTTTTGGGATTTACCATCTGAACTTTTCTTTCCAAGTTTCAATTTTTCCATCTTTTCCTCCATTTGGAAAACTCTACGGTCTTTAATATGAAACTTAAAATTGAGGTCCCATCTTTGTATAACCAAACAGATGTTAGCGAGGCATTATTCTGACGTGTTAAATCCAAAAACAGTATCATTAAAAAGCATTTAAAAACAATTATTCCCGTTTGTCTCCTAAGATTTTTCACAACTTCACAATGCCAAGGTTTGTCTTCAGAGATGATTCACAATGTCAAGTTTAAGTGTGAACTGAAGATACCGTCACATCTACGATGTTTTCAACACCTGATACTGTTAAATAATAAGTTTGGACAAAAGGTGTTACTGAACTTAAAAAAGACAACCAGGATTGATGTCCAGCAAAGAAAGTGAACAATATTATGCAATAAGAAACTGTGAAATGAAAAAGGGAGGTTTGGAATGCATATATTTTGTACTATTTGCTTTCTAGTTGCAAGTTCCTTACTGCAAAGGGTATGATCCAACACAGTTCTTACTGCACACTTTTAGTTATGCAATAAGTTAAGTGCTTTTGAACTGCTTAAGTACAAATACCCTTACTGCAGTGGCGGATTTAGAGGGGGTTCGGGTGGTTCGCTTGAACCCCCCACTTGGACCAAATTGTTTCAATTTCATGGGCAAATTTATGAAAAAATCAGGTAAAATGTTGGAAACCAACCCCCTCTAGACGAATTTGAACCCTCCTTCCAGAAATCCTGGATCCGCCCCTGTACTGTGCATTTGCTTATTCATTCTTCAGTACCACATGAATAATAAATATTTGAAAATTTCATTTCAGTCTGGAAGAGCATCTCCCTAAGTGTTGAGTATCTGTTTCCCGGCCCAGTTTGGTCACATATGACTACAGAGACAGACACCAGCTCAGTCCCCTTTACAAGCCAGAGTACTGCCACAGAGTGTAATGGGTAAGATGGAAAGCTGTTATGCTGATATATATTTCAGCTTTCTTGTTAAAAAAAAAATATGTCTTTTAACATTTTTTTTTACTGTCTTACTGTCATTAACAGATGCTGGGAAAACATTAATCAAAGAAAGCATTCTAGATATAGAACAAAAAATAATCAGCAAAATACATGTATAATATTGTATCTAATATAAATTTGATGACCCCGAGATATCTGATTTCATGAGTGCAAAAAATTAGCTAAATAAAATTTGATGACCCCAACCTATTTAATTTCATGAGTGCAAAAAATTTAGCTCCAAGTAGGCCAAGTCAAAAAAACTAATCTATCACATTATATGTCATTGGTGTAAAAGCACCAAAACAATGCACTTAAATTTCTAATACTAAATTGTCCTCCTCATTACCAAAACACGCCCATGCAATATACAGATTTTTCCTAAGTTGTAAAAAAAGAAATTTTCAGTAGATTTTTTTTAATGTATTTCTTATTTTTGCTCAAAACATAGATTATGGGTACACATCAGAACTGCCTCGCCAAGGCATCCAAACTATTACATAACCACCATATTATATAACCGTGAGAGGAGAAGAGGCATGGTTTGGATGGAGTAGTTTCAACAAATGAGCATATGAGCCTCGTCATAAGAAAACTGGATTTTTGCCTATTAGTTGGCCTCCCAAGCCCCCCAAATATTTTTCTGTTGGCATTTTTGAGTACATTTTGGCATCCATGCCTAATGTGTACCTTTATGTGTAACAATACACGCTAGGGTGGATGCCAAGTCTGAAAATGCCCCAGAGTCCCAAAATAGGTCAAAGGTCAACTAAGTGCAAAATTTGAGATATTTCAACATTACAGCAGTATCTTATGAAATATTTTCATTTTTTTTTTTTGTAAAAATAGCCCCAAATTACATCTAATGCATTTGTATGGTGTAATCAGTTACAATTGTTACAACAAAATAATGCAGATTTAGGGTCAAAGGTCACTTTAGTGCAAAAATGCTTATTTTCATGCCCTTTTACAATTGCCTGTATAAACATCAGTGTCAGGTGTATTCTGATGGGAATAAAGTTCAATTGTGTATAGAATATGATCGTAGCAATCGTTTGATACCAATTTCAGCACTCTGCAGCTTTTGGTTGCTGAGATATTGTCAATTTTATTGGTACACTCCCCTGTATTTGTCTGTGTTTTTTTCTCTTATATCTTAAGTTTTCTAATTTTTTTGCATCGGGATAGTCAGCTTGGTTATATATATTATTACATGTTTATACATTATTGTCATAACAATCATTTGATACCAATTTCAGATCTCTAGGATTTATGGTTGCTGACATGTTAACGTTTCCGTTGGTATACCCCCTCTATTTTTCTGTGATTTTTATCAAATATTTCAAGTTTTCATCAATATTCAAACAACAAAAAAGTCGAACTATTCATTTATCTTATCGCATGTTTATAGAACATTATCATAGCAATTATTTGATATCAATTTCACCTCTCTAGGACGTTTGGTTGCTAAGTTATAAAACATTTTGTTGGTATACCCCATCAACTTTTCTGTGTTTTTTCACTAATATTTAAAGTTTTTATCAATATTCGAAAAACAAGAAAGTCAGAACGTTTGTGTGTCTCACAACATGGTTATAGAATATTATCCTAGCAATCATTTGATACCAATTTCAGTTCTCTAGAGCTTTTGGTCATTGAGATATTAGCAGTTTTATTGGTATACCCCCTTCATTTGCCAAGGATTTTTCTCCTATATCTTAGGTTTCCTTAAATATTTGAGAAACAAGATAGGAAGCTTGTTTATATATCTTATCACATGATTATAGAATATTGCCATAGCAATGTTTTGATACCAATTTCAGCTCTCTGTGACTTTTAGTTGCTGAGATATATACGTTTCCGTTGATATACCCCCTCTATTTTTCTGAGATAATTATCTAATATTTAAAGTTCTCATCACTATTCGAAAACAAGAAAGTCAGATTATTTATGCGTCTTACCACACCATTGTAGAACAATATTATAGCAATCATTTGATACCTATTTCAGCTCCGTAGAGCTTTTGGTCACTGAGATATTAGCAATTTTATTGGTATACCCCCTTCGTTTGCCACTGATTTTTCTCCTTTATCTTAAGTTTTCTTAAATATTTGAGAACCAAGACAGTCAGCTTGTTTATATGCCTTATTACATGGTTATAGTATATTGTCATAGCAATCATTTGATACCAATTTTTGTTCTCTATGGCTTTTGGTTGCTGAGATATATATGGTTCCGTTGGTTTACCCCCATATTTTTCTGAGATTATTATCTAATATTTAAAGTTCTCATCATTAATCCAACAACAAGAAAGTCAGATTATTTATGCGTCTTATTACACTATTATAGAACATTATAATAGCAGTCATCTGATACCTATTTCAGCTCTCTAGAGCTTTTGGCCACTGAGATATTAGCAATTTTTTTGGTATACCCCCTTCGTTTGCCAGTGATGTTTCTCCTATATCTTAAGTTTTCTTAAAAATTTGAGAAAAAAGGAAGTCAGCTTGTTTATATACCATATTACGTGGTTATAGAATATTGCCATAGCAATCATTTGATACCAATTTCTGCTCTCTATGGCTTTTGGTTGCTGAGCTATAAGCATTTCTGTAGGTATACCCCCTCCATTGTTCTGTGATTTTTCTCTAATATTGAAAGTTCTCATCACGATTTGAACCCCAAGAAAGTCACATTCTTTCTGTATCTTATCACATTATTATTAACCATTATCGTATCAATAATTTGATATAAATTTCAGCTCTTTAGAGTTTTTGGTTGCTGAGATGTAAGCAATTTTGTTGGTAGACCACCTTCATTTATCTGTTATTTTTCTCTAATATCTGAAGTTTTCTTTAATATTGAGCATAAAGATAGCAAGTTTGTTTATATATCTTATTATAGAGTTATAGAACATTGTCATAGCAATCATTTGGTACCAATTTAAGCTTCTGGTTGACAAGATATAAGCAATTCTGTCATCTCTTTCTAATATATAAAATTCTCATTTTAAATATTTGAACTCTTGGAAGTCAGTTCGATATTTATATCTTATTACATGGTTATCAAGCATTGTCAAACCAATCATTTAAAACATATTTCTGCTCTCTTAAGGTCTATCAGTAGCCAAGAAACATGTGGTAATATAAGTGTACCACACTACTTCCTCTGCTTATTAGAGGTGGGTGTGAACACTCTATGATTTTACGTGAAACACATGGGCAATAAAGAGATCCTCTGACCAAACTGGCACCCATGGGCATTTGTTCTAAGGGTGCAAGGTACATCCTATGGATATTCCATCCTAAACCCTTCAAATGGCAATAGATTTTCTCTTTGTATATCTTGATTTTCGTCATTTTCAGTAATATTCATGAAAATGCAAATGAGATAATTATTATTTAGGCCCATGAGTCATCAACAAATTTGTCAAATAGTATTATTGGTACAATAACAATAAGCCAAAATGATAGTTTATGCATGACATTAGTTTTTATGGGATAATTGATCTTTAATTATTTCTTTTTATTCATTTTAAAGTTTTGATGAAAATTCATGAATATGCAAATTAGATATTTTCCATTACTTATCATAGGAAGAAAGGGCTATGTCTAAGCTTTAAGCTGAGACCAAGTTCAATGGTCTAGGATCACAAACAATTGATATATATAATATTCATTTTTCTATGTATATCCCCATTATAAAAACGCAAAAAAATGAATATTTAGGGTACTTTAATAGAACATAGCGTAAAACGCAAACACTTCCACTGGCAGGAAACAGGGTCTGATAGCTTTTTCAATGTACTTAAATTAGAAAATCATAGTGTAGAAAATTCCCCCTGGGGGAAGAGGGTATGGGTAGCTAGAAGAAAATTCCCCCTGGGGGAAGGGGGTATGGGTAGCTAGAAGACTATTAGTTATCATAACAGGTTTTGATATTTTTGCACTCATATGTCTTTTGACCTAATTTTGTGACCCAGAGGCAGTTACAGACTTGGAATATACCCATATGAGTTTAAACACTTGTCAATGAATAAAATAAGCACATGTTGCCTTTAGTCAGTTCATGTTTGATTTAAGAAATATTTGATTATTGTAACGGGTGTTTGTTATTTTGCATTCATTAAACTTTTGACCTAATTCTGCCACCCAGGATCATTTACAGTCTTGGCATCCACCTCTATGTCTTTGGACACATGTCAAGGAATGACATGAGTACAAGTTACCTATAATCAGTCCATTATTTTCCAAAACAATAATGTCTATTTTCATTTTTACAGATTTTTGCTATTTTGCACTCGTTTGACCTTTGACCTTGTTCTGTGGCCTAGGGTCATTTACAGACTTGGCATCCACCCGTACGAGTTTGGGCACATGCCAAGGAATATTATGAGCTTAGATAGACTAATGTACTAAAAAATGCCAACAAAACCAAAACTAAGCCACTTTTTTGGATTTGGACTGCCAAGTATATAGATGTGAAAACAAAGACGCAGATCAGCAGTAACTGATCAGCTGATCAGCACCTTTGTTTTCACTACACGAATAGTACAATCTCGCTTCTTCTTCAATCCAAAAATTTCAAGCTTCTAGCCTGCATCTGTGACTGTACAGGCCGGTTTGTGTCGAACCTGGTCGTAAACCCCGAAGACCGGTTTTCTCACGTCACGATTCATATCATTACAGTCACCTTGAAAATTTTTTAAGAATGCTATGGCAGACAAGTACTGTTGATCTATTAGGAGGGGCACATTACACAAAGCACAAAAATCATACCATGACAGAGTTTCATTTGCACAGAAGCTGTTTATGAAAAGAGCAGATTGCGTAATTCATTAAAATGTGATAATTGACAAGGTATTGGAGGAAAATGCAGTAACTGCGAAACTGATCATGAGCGCCTTTGTTTTCTCTACATGGATAGTACAACTCCTCTAGTTTCTAAAATAATCCAAAATTTCCAGCCTCTAACCATCTTCTGTGACTGTACAGCCCGGTTTGTGTCGGACCTGGTCGGATCCCTAATTCTTGGTTTTCTCATGCACAGGCTCAAATGCTAACTATTTGTGTACAAATTATATGTGCTTAAGAAAACCATTTTGTGCCATGTTGGACTCAATGTGACTATGTTCTCCATATACAGTATTGGAAATGTGTTTTATTAAAACAATCTTTTTGAAATCCTACTTCCACCTCCCTGTTGGTGAGACATGGTCAAAATATGATAAAAACCGTTGAACATTAGACATACATAGTAATTATTGTATGGCAAACTGAAAGGTTAGCAACATTACAAATCTGGTTTCTTACAAATGCGATCATTTGATAAAATGAAAATCCGCTCTTTTGAGGTGTCGAAAAAATCTGCGCTTTTCACTACAAACTCCCTGTGTTTTCGTAAAAAAATTCTCTGCACTTTTGACATGGTCATCCGCGCTTTCGTAACGCGTCGGTTAAGAGAGGGGAGATGAGAGGGGTAGTGATAATAGGGGGTAAATGCATTACCTTGATAATTTTTCAGAAATGCTATGGTAGACTTGAGGACAAATGAGCATGGCAGATGTACTGTGTGGAGGGGTTAGGGTGAGGATAAGCAATAGTTACAATTAACATATGAGCCACCCCGTGGGAAAACCAACAATCTGCATAGGCGAAAACAAAGGCGCAGATCAGCTTCGCGGTAACCGCGAAGCTGATCAGCACCATTGTTTTCGCTACTCGGATAGTACGATTCCTCCTCTACTTAACTCCAAAATTTCAAGCTTCTAGCCTGCTTCTGTAGCTGTACAGGCCGGTTTGTGTCAGACCTGTTCTGAAACCACATTGTTGGTTTTCCACGAGGCGGCTCATATCTCATATTACCTTGATAGTTCTTGAGGAATGCTATGGTAGACTTGAGGACTGTTGATTTGTCCATCTTCTTGCTGTTGGTGGTCACCATGGAGCACAACTCGTTGACGAGCATGTTGAACTGGTCTCGCCGCTTCTTCTCACTTAAGTTCCTGTTCATTCTGAAACAGATAGGTGGAAAGGTGCAAGACTCACGATATATATGACATTGTTTGTGTTGGTTTAAACAATAATTTATATTTGAGTGATGATCATACATGTGTAGGTCTATACAATATTATGAGTGACTGTGTGGATCTGATAAAAGTAAGCGTAAAGCTTATATCATGCATGCATCAAAGTCATTTCCTCATTTGATTGTTTTTTTTGTTTTTGTTTTTTATTCAGTTTAACTCGCTTTCAAGATTATTTCAGCTCATATGAGATGGGCCAATCATTAAATGAAGCGAAAACGGGAGAACCCCGAGAAAAAACACATGGCACACCTGCAAGCAAAACTTGGCTTGTCTTACACGTGCCCCATGTGGTGCTCGAGCCCACACCAGACACAGCGGTAAGATGATCGAATGGTTAAGCATGGTAATGAAATATCAGCGCTTCTAACCACTCGGTCACGGGGACCGCCCTCATTTGATTGTGTTCATGCTAACAGTTCCAAGTGGCCAATTTTTCAGTCAGCACGAGATGGAGCCATTCACCCTTTCTAGGAGCTTTACAAAACACTATGGGGAGCTTCGCGTCATTCTCAAGACACTACATGAAGGAGTTAGGAATCGAACTCTGGACCTCTTGCTCATGTCCTGTACTCTACCATAACCGAGTCCTGTACACTTCCCTCCCTTCAAAATCATTCTCAGAGCATACACCCTATCTGATTTGAGCCTTTGCATGGGAAAACCAACAAACTTGATTTTCTACCCGGTCTGACACAAACCAGCCTGTACAGTCACAGAAGCAGGTTAGAAGCTTGAAATTTTGGATTTAAAAAGAAGATGGATTGTACTATCTGTGTAGTGAAAACAAAGGCACTGAACAGCTTCGAGAAGCTGGTCTGCGCCTTTGTTTTCGCATATGCAAATTGTTGGTTTTCTGATGCGGTGCCTCATTTATCATGTGATTATAGACAGTCACATGCACTGTCACATGCCATGACACCGTTCAATGACAAATATCCAAAACTAACACCAACACATCCGACAAGATATGTGTGTAATGTTGTAAGAAACCGCCTTTGTGCATATGTGAAAAAAAACACAAACAAACATTTATTTTGATATTCTTCCTGGCTGAATAGAACAATCTCTTAGAATTTCTCAAACCTGCTTCAATCAATTGTATTGCTATACTGCAGGACCGGCTGTTGAAGTCCAAATTGGACAGAGAGTCATAAACAAGATGCAGACACAGTTTTTCTATGACCTCATAAAAATGTTGGTCAAGGACTATAACTGGTCAATAACCAAAACAGACCATAAAATGAGCCACGATGTGAGATAACTGGTCCCTACCAGGTACAACACAAACCAACATGCACAGTCTCAGAAAATGGCTAGAAGCTTAAAATTTCGGATTTTGGAAGATGAAGAATTGTACTATCCGTGTAGCGAAAACAAAGGTGCTGATCACCTGTGCAGTTACTGCACAGCTGATCTGCGCCTTTGTTTTCGCACAGACAAAAATCCGGTTTTCTCACAACAACGGTGATAAAACGATACTAACTTGTCTTTACTGTTGGTTTTTTTATTGCACCTGTCATCCTCGTAGTCCTCTCCAATAGCACTGTCACTGAAACAGAACAAAATGATATCTTAGAAAAGTTTTTCTTCAGCTTGCTGCTTTACGTCCCGGTCACCAGCCATGGTCATGTTGGGATACTGAGGTCATAACTTGGCCTTGGCAGGTTTCGAAGCCGCGGAATCTGGCTTCTGCGCCTAGCTATACAGGACCATTGTCTATACCATCTGCACTACTGTGCTCCTAGAAAAAAGGAGTTCTCATAGATCAGCTTTATAGGCAATTTCCCTGCATAACCTGTCTGACAGGTTACTAGTTTTCGTTGTGAAAGAACACTTGCCTATATACATGGAATAACTGGATCCTGTGGATGCCGAAGCGTGGAAATAATATTTTCATACTAGAAAAAGTGCCTTGAGAGGCACGTATACCCCCGGCTGATAGCCACCAAGCCCCCTTCCCTACCCCCTACCTAAGCAACCCGGCACATGCTCACCCATGACATTGAACCTCACATCACAACGAAAAACAGTACCCTTATCAAGCACATTTTAGAAACCACCAAGCCCCCTTCCCTACCCCCTACCTAAACAACCCGGCACATGCTCAGCTCTGACATTGAACCTCACATCACCAACGAAAGACAGCACCCTGATCAAGTACATTTTAGAAATAAGCAGTGTAAAGTACTTTACATACAAACATGGGGAAGTGTAGTTTTAGAATGACATATCTATTTTAGAGCGGTATACAGAGCTGACGTGTATACCCAATCTAGGACATAAACGCGGACATTGTGGGTCAGGTCCTCAGTCCTAGATTGAAATGAAATTAGAATGTCATTCTTAAACAAAAAAAAAAAAACAAAAAAAAAAAAAATAAGATGTCCTAGATTTTGACCTCTAGCCCCACCCCCAGCATGTACCCTAGTGTCTAATGTCATTAGAAACAAGGCAAACCTTATAGAGTACCTATGGGGCAAGTATGAATGATTTCTTAACATGATAGTAAAAAAAAGTACAGAAAATACAATTATTAAAGAAGTTCTAGATTTTGACCAGACCTGGGTTAATCTTAATCGTTAATCATGATTACTTTTATTCGATTGAAATTTTTTTCAATCAAAAATTATTCTGTAATCGTAGTTTTTTGTGATTGAAATTATTCTTATTCTTATTCGATTACTTTTCAAAATTGCCTGTAATCGTGATTAATTTAACGAATAAATAATGATTGATTTTGAAATTTCTCAAAAAAAAAGGAGTCTGGAGAAGTATAGTAAAACATAAACAGCCAAACTTAGCTGCTTAAATTAAACAAAGTATAACACTGTGTCAAATTTTGCTAAGACCAAATAGGTCTATCACATGATAATAAATTGCAGAACTTAATCATAAGCTTTATATACAGCAGCATTTTCAAATGCACAATGAAAGAGTAAACACATAAGTTGCTTAATATAGAAAGACCCATATGCTGTATTGATAATGATTTACATAGATTTTGATATTTTTACATGAATATTTACAGTGCATAAGCACTATTTACTCTGACATGGCTAAAACAAACAGAAATACCCTGTCCCCAGGTAATGAGCAGAATAGTGACACATGCCAACACAGCCAATACATAGGAAAATCTGCACAGGTGGGAGAAAATTATGAATAAACTGCACAACTTACACCTATGTGTGGTATTCAATCTGATCAGCACATAGAAATGATGTGATTTAAATTAAGATGACCAAATTCAACATTTTGAACTCAACTACCATGCATTTTGTTGCCATTTGATAAAATTAATAAGACACATTTTCTAACAACAAGGACAGTTAATTGCCTACCAAGTCAAAGACATGTTCACCAATTTGTATACCCCAGGTAAAATTCTAAAAACAACATACCTTTATTTGAGAAATGAAATTGGATATATATGAATCCAAAAACTAGTTTCATTGATTATAGATGTATTGTCTTCATTTATTCTTATAAATGTTCTCATAGCTTTTGTGTTTCACTGGCTATATTGTTCGCAATTTTACCATTTTTTCAATACCTGATTATGTGATAGTGTTAAATCTTCACAAAATAATATTTGAAAAATAGTATCAAGAACTCTTTTTAAGGGGTGTTTAAGTTTCTGTTTTTCCAACATTATTTTTCAGGATTGATAGGAGCAGGTATTGCAAAAAATGTAAAATTGAATTAGCCCCTAACAGTTTCTCAACTTGAGTGAAGAAATAATCAATAAATGTCATTAAAATGTCCCATGACATCAAGAGGGTTCCTATGGGCTATCTAGCTATTGACTGTTAAATATGACAATAAGCAATGATCAGGAACTAACACAATCATAGACACACAAACACACCTAGTCTGGGAAAGCCAAAACAAGATTTATAACATATTGTGTTATGTAGCTTCCTTCACAAAACAGCAAGAGGATTCCGATAAACCAAGAAAGTACATGCATTGTTATCTTATATACTGGCTAGCCTAAGAAGGGAAAAGTAATCGAATAATTATTCGATTACTTTTGCAAATCAATTGTAATTGTAATCGATTACATTCAGGAAAAATTATTTTCAATTGTAATCGTTAATCGTAAGATTGAAAGTAATTGTAATCGTTAGTGATTAAATTTGAAAGTAATCGCTAACAGGTCTGATTTTGACCTCTAGCCCCACCCCCCGCACATAGACCCTTGAGTCTGAATCTTACATGGTACCTATGGTCTAAGTATGAATGCGTTCTGGCAAGACTTAGTGGATGTCAAGAAAACAGACTTACAGAAAGTTTATCATGGTATATATCATATAAAAATGTGTCCTAGATTTTGACCTCTAGACCCACCCCTGGGGACAGTAACCAGGATTTGGTGACATTGAATATGAAAGCAAACCCTAAAGGGTATCTATGAACTATATAAGAATACATTCCTATGATTGTTTGTTAAGATATGAACTTAAGAGAAGAAACATTAACATTGTAAACAGCACATTTTAAAGGTGACCTAGATTTTGACCTCCAGCCCCACCCCCGGGCATGGACCCTGGGGTCCAAACTCATGGAAACAAAGCAAACCCTATAGGGTACCTATGGTCCAAATATGAATAGTTTCTGACCATTGGTTCATGAGATATGCACCTCTAGAGAAACTTTAACCAAAACTTTGACATAAATTCTACGAACGTTCCGGAATTACGAACGAAGAAACGAACTAACGAACGAACGAACGAACGAACATACGAACGGACGAACGGAAAAGCGAAAACTATATACCCGTCGGCATAAATGCCGGGGGTATAATAAAAGATATATATCATAAGGTTTATATGTATGTATGATTTTCTTGGTCAGTCTAAAGCATATGCTAACAAGTACTCCTGTAATCCGTCAGTCAAAAAGAAGCGATGCACGACATTTCGTCGAAAATATGTTTTGTCGAAAATGTTGTAATTTCAAAAATATTCACCGCAAAATTTTGAGATTTATTCCGTAGAAGACTAGCCTATAGGTCCACATTTTGAGCCACCAACCACTAGGGTTAGGGTAAAGGTCTGGGCATGGGGACATTTTCGACAAATGTAATTTTCGACGAAATGTCGCGGAGGCAAAAAGAAGCAATGCCTGGAGACACAAGCAGTCCATATTTTTCTCCCAGTGCCCAATGTGCAAGCGTCCAACACACAAAGTGTCAATTTTGGCAGAGCTCTGTGCAAAAAGTGACGATTTTCAACTTCACTTGAAAATTTTGATATTTTTCTTATCTTACTAAACTAGAGCTGGGTACCACGAAAAATAATGTACCACGGTATAACACGGTTTTCAGTCAAGTACCGTGGTATGTATCGCAGTGTACCAGAAGCTATATATAGAAACAGTTTGGGCCTTCTGGTGCAGCACATTAAATGTGTGGGGGTTGGGCAATTCATTTGTTTTTCTTCCATTACCAAAATCAACCTTAAAAAGATAGATTTAACACTGCCTATTAGGACATAAAGTGTAGGACTATTTTAGGGCATATCAGTTGTCATGAGTCTGTGTACATGTTGTAATCAAATGATTGATTAATCTTTATCTCTGGCCACCAGTAAATTGAATTGGCTTTTACAGATGTTTGGTTGATAAATATACTCAACACTTAGCGACACACCACAGCTTGAGCTTACTGATATGTAACATTAACATAGGTAACATTAACATATGTACATATTTTTTGTAAGTCATTTCAAGCGTGTCTGAATTCTTTGGACTTTGGATAATTTAATTTAGAATGAAAACAACATAGCCAACATTTTGGTGGAGGAAGGGCAATTGAAAATTGTTCTCTGTAGATGTTTTAATATAAGATCATGATCAAATTAATCATTTAAGGACTCGTACAAATATGGAAAAATTAGCAATTTATTTAGCAAACAGCCTCACAATGGA
The DNA here is from genome assembly GCA_964017185.1 of Rugalucina vietnamica. NCBI lineage: Eukaryota > Metazoa > Mollusca > Bivalvia > Lucinida > Lucinidae > Rugalucina > Rugalucina vietnamica. Next base: position 69,873,773 of record OZ024869.1, on the reverse strand, counting down.
GACTGCCTATATGTACCATAAAAACTGGTACAGTGAAAAAGTACCACGGTACGTACCAAAACAAAAGAGAACCACGGTATACCAGTATACCGGTTTTACCGCCCACCTCTATACTAAACAGATAGGACGTGTGTACTCAATCAGACAGCTCTAATGAATACCCACAGACAGTGACAGACTGCCACAGTCTATGTTTACGACCAAAAATAAATTAAACATTTACACAGTCTCCTTTATTCATTACAATCATAATATTCTTTATTTGGTGCAATTAACTCTATGAAAAACAGTTGAAATTGTGTCTGGACAGTCATAGTTCATACAGAAGCATCCAAGTGCATACTACAGTCTATGTAGACATATCTGAGCCACCACATGGGAAAACCAACAATCTGCCTAGGCGAAAACAAAGGCGCAGATCAGCTTCGCAGTAACTGCGAAGCTGATCAGCGCCTTTGTTTTCGCTACTCGGATAGTACAGTTCCTCTTCTACTTTAATCCAAAATTTCAGATTCTAGCTCTTTCCTATGACTGCATGGGTCGCTTTGTGTCGGACATGGTCGGAAACCATGTTGTTGGTTTTCCCACGAGACGGCTCATTTCATGCTTTTGTGGTAAGGAATTATTCATTCACAGCCTTGTCAAGGTTAAGAAACCACAGGAACCACAAATTCTTCAGCTTAATAGACCGAAAAACTCTAGACAGATTGCACTTTAACCCATTTATGATGAATGGACTTTTCTATTCCTATCAATTAAGAGAGTCTACTATCATTTTGAGGGACATTATGCATCATTTTAAACTTTACATCATTTTTCGATGAAATTCCTTAAAGCAAACAGTATAGCCCCAGATGAGACGCTATACTGTTTTGTCAAAAAAAAATGGGACGCCATGAACAAAGTTGCAGTAATTAGTGCTTTGAATTTTGTTACGTCTCTTCTTTCTCATTAGCTGGTGAGTGGGATGTCAAAAAAAAATCTGTTTATTTAATGCGAAATTTTCCCATTATAGCTGGTGAGTGGGATGTAAAACCAGAGGACCAATGTTCCTGTAGACGCTCACCTGAGATCTGGTATATGCTTGGATAAATTCAAATATATCTTTGGGACATGGTTCAAGACAACATAAGCAAAAATCATCTGTCTATTTGTCAATGCCCTATAAGTTTTCCCCATCAAATGACATTTTCTTGCTTTTCCCCATTCAAATGCAAAGACGACCTAAGTTGATCTTGCCATAAAATAGGTGAAGGTCATCCAAGAGTTATGATTTATATAAACTTTGTATAGCTCCATTTCCCCATAACATGCTTCAAAATCATACGCAGAAGAAGATTTTTGAAGGGTTTTGCTGTTTATAGCCACGGTGGCCATCTTGGTCATGTGATCACAAAATTTATTCAAATTTTTGTTCCCATCCCCTTCAGAGGTTCCATATGAAGTTTGCCTTTGATTGGTCGAGCTGTTTCAGAGAAGAAGAAGTTTAAACATTACGGTATTATATAGCCCCTGAGCAAGGGCAGACATCCCCATAGGCCAATTTTTTTTTCATGAACTAAAATCTTCTGTCCACTTACCCATTCCCAGCAAGTTTTCTGCCATTAAATGACATTTTCCAACTTTTTCCCATTCAAATGCAAAGACCACCTACACCTGGCCATAAAATAGGTCAAGGTCATCCAAAGGTCATGATTTTATATTAACTTTGTAGAGCTCAATTCCTCAATGCTTCATGCCATGTTTCATAATCGTAGGTCTTCTTTTTTGAGTGTTTTACTACTTATAGCCATGGCGGCCATCTTGGTCATGTGATCTAGACCATTTAAAGAAACTTTCGTTCCCCCTTCCTAAAGATGCTTCACATGAAATTTGGCATTGATTGGCCAAGCGGTTTCAGAGAAAGAGATGTTTGACTATTAGGGATTTATAAAAAAAAAATTGTAGAGCTCCATTACTCTATGGTTCAAGCCACATTTCAAAATCATAGGCCTTCTGGTTCTGACAAAGGTTTTTGCTATTTATAGCCATGGTGGCCATCTTGATCATGTGGTCTAGACCATTTAAAATATAAACTTTTGTTCTCCCTTCTAGTCTAGTCAAAATAAAGATTTTTTTGGTAAACCTAAAACAAATTGCAACACAAATGTTTCTTGGATTTTTGTGGAGATACACCCTTCCTAGACAACATACTAAAAGTATACCAAAATCGGAGAATATGAAATTTGATTTTTTTTGTCTTTTCTGGTGTACGTTTTGACATATTCTGCTATTCAAAACATTCATCAGTACGTGTAATATATTGTGAATTTACATCATTGTTGTGTATTTTCTATTCATGAACTATTCTGAAAAGATTAAAACTTGACATATGCACTAATTAATGATTGTAGATTCGAACATTTTTGCTGAGTAACATTGGTTGTTGAAACTTTACAAGCACTGAATTACCCCACCCACACGTATTTCAGTGCATACACATGCAATTGTATGTCAACATTCCTAAATGTTTTGTAAAATACAAGATCATATTAGAATATACACTGAAGCAGAAATGACTAGCAAAGGCTTTGAAAATGCCATAAAGTGTAGTGTTGTCAAGCATCTTGGGGCTTATCAGTGCATGGTTTCATGAATTTATGGAAATTGTTAACTGTTTGCTGGCTTATATTCTTTTTAAGAAAACACAAATGTTTTAAGACTTCAATGCAAAGGAAGATACATGTGTATAAGATGAGGCCCATGATTATAAGCTTCTTTTCTCGTCAAAATTCAATATGACGTCATAACAAGGTTAAAGAATCAAAGGTCACTAGGTACAGAATCGTACTTCAGTAAACTTTAGATCTGGTGGGCTAACTGAATATAGATTGCTTCCATTTAGAATAATAACTACTGCATGACACATGTTTCACTATGATCCTTGGAAAGTTATTCTGAATGGTCTTCAAAAATATATATTTATATGGGTTTTGTAAAAAGCATAGTTTCCAGGGCAACCCTTAATGTGATTTACGGTAATGGGAAAGTACCAACATATATAAAATCTGTAACATCTCTAATTATAGCTCATGCTGCTACTAACCTTTTATACCTGAACTTGGTCTAAATGTACAGCATAGAGCCATTTAACCAAATTGAATGGTAACGTATGTCAGTAACTTAATTTGCATATTCATGAATATTAAAAACCCCTATTTAAAATAATGAGAAATAGGGAGAAAAAAATGAAAAATTAAAGGCAAATACCTACTAGTAAGTTAAGATGCAAATAATATTATAAATACACATTTCAATTGTAGTATACTTCTTCACTCGCATGATATTATGATTGGATATTTAAATACAAACAAAATCATCAGAATTTTTGTAAATTTTGTCCTTCATGTATTCAAATGGGAAATATGGAAAATAAGAAATCTAATGAAACACGAAAACAAAACGTTCACCCGAGACCAGGTTTTTATTAGTTGTTCACAAAATAGCAAATGCAGCACGGTTCATCGAGCTGACAAAAGCAGAATCAAAGTTAAGAAAAATCATTTGCATGCTTAAACAGTTTGAATAGTCATTTCATAGATTTTATATGTGTTTTCTTATCATTCATACTTGTACTATAACTCACTGTCCTCTAAATATCATCGTATGCATATACCCGAGCATAATGACAGTGATTTAGTCTTCAAACCTTCTCCTAAATCACGTGTCTATGCAAGGGTACTGCATCACTACCCGTCTTCCTTCGACACTTATTGCATGACAGTCATCCATTGGACGTTTATAGTACTTATTCACTTCAAGATTCAAATTTTCAATAATTGGTAAATGAAATTCGGTTTCTGGAGGCCCTGGCGAGTTTCTTGGTGTTTATTTAAACTCACCACGACAGCCAGAATCTTTAAAGGAAAAACTGTTTCCACCATATAGCTAATAGGTTATTCTACCTAGTAACACTAGGCTATATTTACATTTTTATTGCAATCGCCCTAGATGAAAGTATCATTCTTGATGTTCTTCATTTCCCGATGAAAAACATTAAGTCACGTGATCTAGAAGCCACGCCTATGGGCGGGGCGACGTCGAAACCAGCCATTGACGTTGTTTGTTTACTCTTTTTGGCATGACGTCGGTCGCGTATCGTCATGACGTTAAGCGCGAAAATTTGACGTTTTGGCTGTTCCAAAATTACGTCAAGACAAATTTAATGTCAAATAACATGAAAATGAGCGATGGTGTGTGCAATTAAAAATCTGATAGTTGATTGATAATATAAAATGTAAATATAAGTATTGAAATTCAGATTTTAGCTTTCACTGGATGATGAAAAACATTAGTTGTTTTAATGTCTCCGAGAAGCCCTTCGGGCTTCACAGACATTAAAACAGCCTAATGTTTTTCATCATCCAGTGAAAGCTAAAATCTGAATTTCAATCCTTAAATAAAGTATAGCCTACATTAGAAAAAATGATTTCTGTACACATTGTATAAATAATGTTGTTATCATACTGTTTATATATATGTATAACGAAAGAAAAAAAATATTGGATATCATCATTTAACCATTGCATCATCTTCTTTCTGTCATATCATTCATCCTTCGGAGAAGCCTGCGGACAAAAAAAAAAAAACAAAAAAAAAAAAAAAGTTAAGATGCAAACCGTCATCGTGGCAAATTGCCATAGCACTGCTGAAAAAATGAAGTGTTCTCCCATGGATGTATCATTAAATAATCTCATTTGCGTATTCATGAATAAAGGTTAGAAACTTGGAAAATGGGATGGGGGACACATTCGACGAAAACAAAGCGGGAAAAGGGGCTATACTTTATTTGAAAGCACGTTTTCAACTGTGTATTGTCATAGAGTATTGAATGAACGATTGCAGACAATGTTTGATATGTGGTCTGGTGTAAACATATCAGGATTTCTACCTTCTACCGTTTCTAAGTAACTGTTGGTTATGGAGAGTCATAGAGTCAAAAGGTTAAACATGCATCAGTTATTTGCTGTCAAGTACACATATTTTGTTTGTTCTGTGGTTAAATGTCCTAGTTAACGATTATGTAGTCACCTACGGACAGAGTCCTCGCTTCCTTAGTAGAAAAAAGTACTAAAAGGAGTAGATATGTCTTCCCTAAGGCACAACACTGCACTTTAGCAGAGTTCGAAACCAGGACCTGTCGAAACCAGGACATGTCGATTATTTCTATTTGGTGTTCTACAATCTACCACTTTGCGGCAGCTACCCTTAGTATAAACTTATCTGACCTCTACCTCCTAGGATGTGCATGAAAGCCATATAGATTTATGGAAAATAATGAATAAACTAATCCTTAGCGGCTTCCTTGGGTGGTTATATTTGAAGCACTTTTTGGATGTCAGGACGTACTGACTTTGGGTAAAAGTCCCATAAAATGGAGGCAACATACTGTCATGATCATAGTTGTTGACTGGGACGTTAAACATCCATTCATACACACAAATAAATAAACTAAGGTGGTGTATTTTGTTAATCGCATGTTTCCAAACTTCTAATGACCCTACAGAGCTGCAGCATGTGTCAAATGCACTAATGAAATGTAGTTGGGTTTAATATTAACTGACTTCTAACTAATATGTTAGATAATATTATAAATCAATTGAAACTCATGAAAACTATGGCGTATACCTACAATGCCACCTTTACTCATCTGCTGGAAATGATTGCTAAGACTATGTACTAATGAATGATTATGGTCTTAGTTAAAGTTGGAGAACAGCCACGAAAAAAAATATATGTGGTATGCTTTCAGAATCTCTTGGAACTTAGCTACTGATGTCTTTACAGAGCTGAGAATAGTGTTATGACTTTTAAGAAAATCCACTTGTCAACTACTGTCTAGAATAAGTTTATTTTACTCTCTATCTTATAAAATATGAATGAACACCTTACAAATTGGAGCAAACTTACAAAAGAGGGGGTATACTTACAAAACCTCTCTTAATTCAGTTGCTGATGGCCATGTAGAGTTTAAAATGGTGTTCATAATGTTGTCTAGTTTAAGCTTAATATTATTTCTATATTCTGAAAATGAATATAGCAAATACCTTATAAATTAGAACACATTTGCGAAAAAAGCAAAGGGGCTATACTTACAAAATCTCTTGTAACACAGTTGGTGATGCCCTAGAGAGCTTAAAATGGCATCAAATAATTGCTACAACAATGCCATGATGATGATTGGTCTGATTTATGACATATCTGACTTAACATATAATTACGTTAATAAAAGCTTGAACCAGTGTATCAGCTACACTCTACCAACTGGGATTATAGCATCATGAAAAGAAAATTACATTAGGAACACTCTTATCATCTTAAATTATGAACATTTACTTCTTCTATCTCCTTGAAGCACTTTCAAACACCCTGTAAATCTGTATGATTAAAAGTACGAAATTTCGAAAAGTTGCATTAGTGGGTGGGGTAAATCAGTGCTTGTTGTAGTTTATTTTACTGTAATTGACCCATTTTCAAGGCTTTTGTCAGCTAAATTGTAACAAACATATCAGATGAAGCCTAAGGTGTATTTCTTTGTTTAAAATTCAACCTAAATTTATGCATAGACCCAGCTACAGTTCTAGCTGTAGTTTTGCGGAGATAAAAATACTTCTTCAACAAAGATGGTGAAAAAATCAAATTTCATATCTTCCGATTCTGGTATACTTTTAGTATGTTTATGATACAGGTCTAAGGTTATGGAAAATCAGAAAAGGATTTGTGTTGCAATTTGTTTTGGGTCCTCCAACCATTTTACTGGGCTATTCCTAAGGATGCTCCACATGAAGTTTGGCTTTGATTGGTTGAGTGGTTTCAGAGAAGAGGTTGTTTGAATATTAGGGAAATATACATGTATTTTAAAATCACTTGAGGCTTCTACACCCTCGTTTGTGTCAAGTCTAGCAGAGAACCCAATTAAAATTTTTGCATCACTGCACAATTTTCTCACCTAGACAATCTATTTCGCCAGTGAATTCGTTTCATGTTCATGTTTTTATCAACTTTGCACAATCGAATATGATTTACTCCAATACATGTATCATACACATTAGCAAAATAATTAGCATGAGCGCCATGCATAAATTGTCGGAAATCCATTTTTGAACCATTTCTGAAATTCCTTTTCCTGAAAAGTTATTTCACACAAACATAACTTGTAATCGTAACCAAAACTGAAATGCTTGAATGCTTTTTCAGCAGTTCAGTATGGTACACAGGTCATCATTTACATAGAATTAATTGAGCTGTGATGCATGAAAACTGGCTGGTGGTGTTTCTGACCAGGTCTGATACTAACCGGCCTGTACACTCACAGAGTAAAGCTAAACCCTTGAAATTTTGGATTTAACAAGAGAAGGGATGAAGCGAAAACAAAAATGCTGATCAGCTGTGCAGTTCCTGCACAGCTGATCTGCATCTTCGTTTTCGCCTATGTCAAAAACAGGTTTTCTCATTTGCATAAATTAATAATTAGGCTAATGATGAAACTGATGTCAATGTCTCACACTCGTTAACAGATTCATTAACTGGGCCGTGTCATGAGAAAACCTGATTTTGCATTAGCTAAAACAAAGTAGGCCAACTGAAGTTTATTCACAGCTGATCAACACCCTTGATTTTATTTCATTGTAAGTAGTACAAAGATTCTACTTTCTAAATCTATTACAACAATAGCAGAACTCTAGCAATCTTCTACGGGTTTACAAAGGGGTCTACAAACTATTTCGTGTCTGAACTGGTTGGAAACCCCAGAGAAAGGTTTTTTCATGACATGGCTAAAATATATAGTTTTTTGTTACATTTTAGTTCATTTCAGGGTTCAGTTTGGTTCAGGGTTTCATCTAGGGCTAACAAATTAAACCCAAAATGACATTATAATTTGAGCTGCGTCATGAGAGCTGCACAGCTGATCAGCGCCTTTGTTTTTACTACACGAATAGACTCATCATAGTACAATCAATATTCTTCCTAAATCCGAAATTTTAAGCTTCTAGCCATCTTCAGTTGCTGCACAGGCCGTTTTGTGTTAGACCTAGTCGGAAACCTCGAAGCTCGGTTTTCTCGAGTCACAGCTCATTTGTCAGATAGGTCTTTTTATGTTGATTAATAACAATTTTCAAAAGGGCTGCAACCATACAGTTACTTCGCCATACATATTGCAATATTTGTGTCACCTTTGACTTTGTTTCACTATCATTTATAGACAAATATTCTACTTTCTAAATCCAAAATATCAGGCCTCGAGTCATCTTCAGTGACCAGCTCAGTATGTGTCTGGACTGGTCGGAAACCCAAATGTTAGGTTGTCTCATAATGTGGCTCAGTTATACACGGTAGCTTTTTCAAGTAAGATTTCAGTCGGTTTTAGCGTTCAGGGTTCAACTAGGGCTGACTATAAAATCAAAGCCCCAAAAACATTATAATTTGAGCCTTCGTATGAGAATACCGACAATTTGCATATGCGAAAACAAAAACGTAGATCAGCTGTGCAGTAACCGGTCATCGGGGTTTACGACCAGGTCCTACACAAACCGACCTGTACAGTTACTAAAACAGGCTACAAGCTTGAAATTTCGGATTTAAGAAGAAGAGAAATTATATTCATGTAGCGTAAACAAAGGCGCTGATCAGCTTCGCAGTCACTGCGCCTTTGTTTTCGCATAGGCAAAAATCAGGTTTTCTCACGATGTGGCGCGAATCATGTATTAACAGCGCGCACTCGCAAATTGCCCATTTAATTTACGGCGTTCATCTTAATTAATAAACGCCTGTTGATATTGTGTGAAACTGGTCTATTTATGCAATAATTACATAAATACAAGTAAAAAATTAAGAATTTGCACTTTTTCATGATCATTGCCCTCTTCGCCATGCGTGACGGGAACGTCCATCTGAAATATCTCGTCACGTAGTTGGCGTAGTGGCACGTCCACCAGCATATGCATGTCTTGTCTTAAGCATGATAATGGACCGAGGGAGCAAAATAATGTTGGCAGACTGATGTCAGGACCCGGTATTTGTGCAAGTGCATCAACTTCTGCGTTTCTCCCATGACGTTTTTGTTAACTTTTCGGTGTTAACGATATGAGTCTCTAGATTATTTATTTCTCATCGATCCCATATTTTGGAAAACTGTAATAATAATGGTTCATGTAGATATCGGGCTCCTGGAGATATTAACGTCACAATTGAACTGTGTCATACGTTCATTTCTTGTCCTACATTCATCGCTGATGAATGAAGTTTAATGTAACGGGGTCGCACCTGTGTAACTGAAAGACTAACAGTGTCACGGTAGCAATGATATCCATTTCCAACTGGTGGTCAGTGAGTGGAGCAGAATATGTCGCATACATAACGCTGCTACGACAAACGTATAACTTCATTAACGTTATAAATTCACTACCCAAGTTGCGTGGGGGAGGGTAAGTTAATAACGTCAGAAATGCTTTATAATTACGTCACATGGTTCAAAAATGCATTTTCGATCTCAGGACACCTACATCTATCTTGTGTCCCAATTTCATTAATTTCTGATACAGGGCCGATTTTGGCCATTCGTGAACCTTATCCTTTCAACACTACAGAAGCTGCTGAGGCTGAATTCAAAGCAGCAGAAGAAGAGAAAGATAAATGGGTTGAGTCACTATGTGACAAGATTACATATAGTAGTACCCCAAAAGAAATGTGGGACTCTTTAGAACACGGACAACCTACCAAGATCCAGATGGTGGAAATATCCTACCTCTACTAGACAAAGACAATAATCCCTTTTTTGACTTGGAACAGAAATGTCGGATACTACAAGACACTTTCTTCAGTGGAAGTCATTTGTCTGAAAATGATTTTGATGACACCTTCAAGGAAGAGATAGAGGCTGAGCTGTCAGATATCCACAGTCAAGAAGCAGAAATCTTGAATGATGAGATCTCTCTTAAAGAAACCATGACCTCCTAGAAGTACCTTGGACCAGACAAGGTATTCACAGAATTGTTGCTGAACTCCAATGATGAACTTGTCAAAGCCATCCACAAGATTTTTAATTTCTCTTTCAAAACTGGGGCTTTACCAGAGGACTGGAGAACTGGCTGAACTGCAGATGTGAAGTTCCTTAGGAAATCTGGGAAGAGCAGCTACCACACAGCATTAGTCTCACCAGTTGCTTGGGAAAATGCCTTGAGAGAATATTGACAGTCAGACTTAATGGGTTAATTGAGCAGAACTAGAATTGTCAGAGAATCTGACTATAGCCCCGCTTCTCAGCTTTTTTGCAGGGTGAAAAAAACAATGACAGGTAACTATCACAAGCTAGATCTAGTCAATATTGATGTGCATACAAAATTTGGTCTGATTATGTCAATTCGTTCTAAAGATATTGAGCGGAAACGAAATTCTGAAGTCAATCAAGGGCCGTAACTCCTTCAAAATTTTGCGAAAAATGACGAGTAACAATCCCAAGCTAGATCTTGTCAATGATGATGTGCATACAAAATTTGGTCGGATTCTGTCAATTCGTTCTCAAGATATTGAGCGGAAACGAAATTCTGACGTCAATCAAGGGCCGTAACTCCGTCAAAATTTTGCGAAAAAATGACAGGTAACAATCCCAAGCTAGATCTTGTCAATGATGAAGTGCATACAAAATTTGGTTCGATTCTGTCAATTCGTTCTCAAGATATTGAGCGGAAACGAAATTCTGACGTCAATCAAGGGCCATAACTCCGTCAAAATTTTGTGAAAAACGACGGGTAACAATCCCAAGCTAGATCTTGTCAATGATGATGTGCATACAAAATTTGGTCGGATTCTGTCAATTCGTTCTCAAGATATTGAGCGGAAACGAAATTCTGACGTCAATTAAGGGCCGTAACTCCGTCAAAATTTTGGGAAAAATGACGGGTAACAATCCCAAGCTAGATCTTGTCAATGTTGATGTGCACACAAAATTTGGTCGGATTCTGTCAATTTGTTCTCAAGATATTGAGTGGAAACGAAATTCTGACGTCAATCAAGGGCCGTAACTCTGTTAATATTTTGCGAAAAATGATGGGCAACAATCCCAAGCTAGATCTTGTCTATGTTGATGTGCATACAAAATTTGGTTCGATTCTGTCAATTTGTTCTCAAGATATTGAGCGGAAACAAAATTCTGACATCAATCAAGGGCCATAACTCAATCAAATTTTTGCGAAAAATGACGGGCAACAATCCCAAGCTAGATCTTGTCAATGTTGATGTGCATACAAAATTTGGTCGGATTCTGTAAATTCGTTCTCAAGATATTGAGTGGAAACAAAATTCTGACGTCAATCAAGGGCCGTAACTCCGTCAAAATTTTGCGAAAAATGACGGGTAACAATCCCAAGCTAGATCTTGTCAATGATGACATGCATACAAAATTTGGTCGGATTCGTTCTCTGTCGATTCGTTCTCGGTTGGATTCTGTCGATTCGTTCTCAAGATATTGAGCGGAAACAAAATTCTGACGTCAATCAAGGGCCGTAACTCCGTCAAAATTTTGCGAAAAATGACGGGTAACAATCCCAAGCTAGATCTTGTCAATGATGACGTGCATACAAAATTTGGTCGGATTCTGTCAATTCGTTCTCAAGATATTGAGCGGAAACAAAATTCTGACATCAATCAAGGGCCATAACTCAATCAAATTTTTGCGAAAAATGACGGGCAACAATCCCAAGCTAGATCTTGTCAATGTTGATGTGCATACAAAATTTGGTCAGATTCTGTCAATTCGTTCTCAAGATATTGAGCGGAAACGAAATTCTGACGTCAATCAAGGGCCGCAACTCCGTCAAAATTTTGCGAAAAATGACGGGTAACAATCCCAAGCTAGATCTTGTAAATGATGATGTGCATACAAAATTTGGTCGGATTCTGTCAATTCGTTCTCAAGATATTGAGCGGAAACGAAATTCTGACATCAATATAGGGTCATCCAAGGGCAATAACTCTTCTGCAAATTTGAGGAAAACCACATGCATTGATACATAAGTAGATATTGTCAATATTGATGCATATGCCAAATTTGGTTAAAGTCTAACAGCCGGTTCTCAAGTTATGAGTAGTAACAGAATTATGGACGGAATAACGGAATGACAGAATAACGGAAGGACAGAACGACGGAAGGACAGGGTGAATCCAGTATAGCCCCACTTTTTCAAAGCGGGGCTATAATAACAACATTAATACAGAGCAGGAAGATTTTCGTAAATTTCACAGCACTAGTACTACCAGTGCCTTTACTTAGATTAGTACAGCCTTTAATAACAAATCTGAGACACTAGCAGCCTTCATTGATCTAGAAAAGCTTTCGACAGTGTATGGAGAGAGGGACTTCTAGCGAAATTGTATAGGTTAGGGATAAGAGGACAAGTCTGGAAAAGGATAGAAGGTTTTTTGAGTGACAGGAAAGAAAGGTGTTGTATGAAAGGACAGTATGGCCCGTTTACAGGTGTGACGGTCAGTTTTTTCCCCAGTCAGTTTTTTCCCCGGGAAAAGAATGGGCCGGCCCGTTTTTTCCCTGGGGAAAAAACTGACTAGTCAATTCTTTCCCCGGGGGAAAAAACTGACTAGTCAGTTCTTTCCCCACCCAGTCAGTTTTTTCCCCCCATATGTTTTTTTTTTAAATCATAATTTATAAGTGGAAATAGCTGGTATAACTTAAAAACATATTTTAAGCTGACCTGACCATATGAGATTTTACAACTGAAAGATAGGGGGTGGGGGGAAAGAATAGGCCGGCCCATTCTTTCCCCCCTAATAATAAAAGTTCATAAGCTTGTAATAACCACTCTAATTTTGAGCTACTCTGCATATTTTAGAATAACCCTCTATAACAATCCTGGTTTTGAATATGTAAATGCTTTTTCTTAAGGTTCATCAAAACTTGTATGTGTGGGGAGGGAGGGGGGGGAAAGAATGGGCCGGCCTATTCTTTCCCCCCTATAGATACAGAGTCATAAGCTTGTAATAACCACTCTTAATTTCGAGCTACTATGCATATTTTAGAATTACTGTCTTAGTTACAATGCTGGGTTTGAATATGTAAATGTTTTTATTTAAGGTTCGTCAAAACTTGTATGTGTGGGGAGGGGGGGAAAGAATGGGCCGGCCTATTCTTTCCCCCCTATAGAAACAAAGTCTTAAGCTTGTAATAACCACTCTAATTTGGAACTACACTGCATATTTTAGAATTTCTTTCTTAGTAACAATGCTGGTTTTGAATATGTAAATGCTTTTTCTTAAGGTTCATCAAAACTTGTATGTATTGGGAGGGGGGGAAAGAATGGGCCGGCCTATTCTTTCCCCCCTATAGATACAAAGTCTTAAGCTTGTAATAACCACTCTAATTTCGAGCTACACTGCATATTTTAGAATTACTTTCTTAGTAACAATGCTGGTTTTGAATATGTAAATGCTCTTTCTTAAGGTTCATCAAAACTTGTATGTGTTGGGAGGGTGGGAAAGAATGGGCCAGCCTATTCTTTCCCCCCTATAGATACAAAGTCATAAGCTTGTAATAACCACTCTAATTTCGAGCTACTCTCCATATGTTAGAATTACTTTCTTAGTAACAATGCTGTTTTTGAATATGTAAATGCTTTTTCTTAAGGTTCCTCAAAACTTGTATTTGTTGGGAAAGGGGGGAAAGAATGGGCCGGCCTATTCTTTCCCCCCTATAGATACAAAGTCAGAAGCTTGTAATAACCACTCTAATTTCGAGCTACTATGCATATTTTAGAATTACTTTCTTAGTAACAATGCTGGTTTTGAATATGTAAATATTTTTTTTTAAGGTTCATCAAAACTTGTATGTGTGGGAAGGGGGGGGGGGGGAAAGAATGGGCTGGCCTATTCTTTCCCCCCCCCCCTATAGGTACAAAGTCATAAGCTTGTAATAACAACTCTAGTTTCCAGCTACACTGCATATTTTAGAATTACTTTCTTAGTAACAATGCTGGTTTTGAATATGTAAATGCTTTTTCTTAAGGTTCATCAAAACTTGTATGTGTTGGGAGGGGGGGAAAGAATGGGCCGGCCTATTCTTTCCCCCCTACAGATACAAAGTCTTAAGCTTGTAATAACCACTCAAATTTCGAACTACTCTGCATATTTTAGAATTACTTTCTTAGTAACAATGCTGGTTTTGAATATGTAATTGCTTTTTCTTAAGGTTCATCAAAACTTGTATTTGTTGGGAGGAGGGGGGGGGGGGAAAGAATGGGCCGGCCTATTCTTTCCCCCCTTTAGATACAAAGTCAGAAGCTTGTAATAACCACTCTAATTTCGAGCTACTATGCATATTTTAGAATTACTTTCTTAGTAACAATGCTGGTTTTGAATATGTAAATGTTTTTTTTTTAAGGTTCATCAAAACTTGTATGTGTGGGAAGGGGGGGGGGGAAGAATGGGCCGGCCTATTCTTTCCCCCCTATAGGTACAAAGTCATAAGCTTGTAATACCAACTCTAATTTCCAGTGTAGCTGGAAATAAGAGTTGGTATTACAAGCTTATGACTTTCCCCCCTATAGATACAAAGTCAGAAGCTTGTAATAACCACTCTAATTTCGAGCTACTATGCATATTTTAGAATTACTTTCTTAGTAACAATGCTGGTTTTGAATATGTAAATGTTTTTTTTTTTTTAAGGTTCATCAAAACTTGTATGTGTGGGAAGGGGGGGGGGAAGAATGGGCCGGCCTCTTCTTTCCCCCCTATAGGTACAAAGTCATAAGCTTGTAATAACAATTCTAATTTCCAGCTACACTGCATATTTTAGAATTACTTTCTTAGTAACAATACTGGTTTTGAATATGTAAATGCTTTTTCTTAAGGTTCATCAAAACTTGTATGTGTTGGGAGGGGGGGAAAGTCTGGGCCGGCCTATTCTTTCCCCCCCTATAGATACAAAGTCTTAAGCTTGTAATAACCACTCAAATTTCGAGCTACTCTGCATATTTTAGAATTACTTTCTTAGTAACAATGCTGGTTTTGAATATGTAAATGCTTTTTCTTAAGGTTCCTCAAAACTTGTATTTGTTGGGAGGGGGGGAAAGAATGGGCCGGCCTATCTTTCCCCCCTATAGATACAAAGTCATAAGCTTGTAATAACCACTCTAATTTCGAGCTACACTGCATATTTTAGAATTACTTTCTTAGTAACAATGCTGGTTTTGAATATGTAAATGCTTTTTCTTAAGGTTCATCAAAACTTGTATGTGTTGGGAGGGGGGGAAAGAATGGGCTGGCCTATTCTTTCCCCCCTATAGATAAAAAGTCTTAAGCTTGTAATAACCACTCAAATTTCGAGCTACTCTGCATATTTTAGAATTACTTTCTTAGTAACAATGCTGGTTTTGAATATGTAATTGCTTTTTCTTAAGGTTCACCAAAACTTGTATTTGTTGGGAGGGGGGGAAAGAATGGGCCAGCCTATTCTGGGCCAGCCTATTCTTTCCCCCCTATAGATACAAAGTCAGAAGCTTGTAATAACCACTCTAATTTCGAGCTACTATGCATATTTTAGAATTACTTTCTTAGTAACAACGCTGGTTTTGAATATGTAAATGTTTTACTTTAAGGTTCATCAAAACTTGTATGTGTGGGAAAGGGGGGGGGGGGGGGGGGGAAAGAATGGGCAGGCCTATTCTTTCCCCCTATAGGTACAAAGTCATAAGCTTGTAATAACCACTCTAATTTCGAGCTACTCTCCATATGTTAGAATTACTTTCTTAGTAACAATGCTGTTTTATGTAAATGCTTTTTCTTAAGGTTCAATAAAACTTGTATGTGTTGGGACGGGGGGGGGGGGGGGGGGGGGGAAAGAATGGGCCGGCCTATTCTTTCCCCCCTATAGATACAAAGTCAGAAGCTTGTAATAACCACTCTAATTTCGAGCTACTATGCATATTTTAGAATTACTTTCTTAGTAACAATGCTGGTTTTGAATATGCAAATGCTTTTTCTTTAAGGTTCATCAAAACTTGTATGTGTGGGGAGGGGGGGGGAGAATGGGCCGGCCTATTCTTTCCCCCTGTAGATACAAAGTCATAAGCTTGTAATAACCACTCTAATTTCGAGCTACTCTCCATATGTTAGAATTACTTTCTTAGTAACAATGCTGGTTTTGAATATGTAAATTTATGCTTTTTCTTAAGGTTCCTCAAAACTTGTATTTGTTGGGAGGGGGGAAAGAATGGGCCGGCCTATTCTTTACCCCCTATAGATACAAAGTCAGAAGCTTGTAATAACCACTCGAATTTCAAGCTACTCTGCATTTTTTAGAATTACTTTCTTAGTTACAATGCTGGTTTGAATATGTAAATGCTTTTTCTCAAGGTTAATCAAAACTTGTATATGTGGGGAGGGGGGAGGGGGGAAAGAATGGGCCGGCCTATTCTTTCCCCCCCCTATAGATACAGATTCATAAGCTTGTAATAACCACTCTAATTTTCAGCTACACTGTATATATTAGAATTACTTTCTTAGTAACAATGCTGTTTTTGAATATGTAAATGCTTTTCCTTAAGGTTCATCAAAACTTGTATGTGTGGGGAGGGGGGAAATAATGGGACGGCCTATTCTTTCCCCCCCTACCTTAACATATCAGTCTTCATGATTCGTAAGTCAAAGCATTGAAATATTCAAAGACCAGCTTTATAACTAAGAAAATAATTCTAAAATATGCAGAGAAGCTCGAAATAGGAGTGGTTATTTCAAGTTTAAGGATTTGTAATTATAGGGGGGAAAGAATTGACTAGTCAGTTCTTTCCCTGGGGAAGAAACGGGCCGGCCCTTAACATATTAATTTTCATGAAGATTCCAAAGTCAAAGTATTAAAACATTCAAAGACAAATTTTATTACCTAGAAACTAATTCTAAAACATGCATTGTAGCTCAAGCTTACAAATTTGTATTCATAGTGGGGAAAGAATAGGCCGGCCCATTCTTTCCCCCCTGCCCATACCTTAACATCTCAAATTTGTTGTATTCAAAGTCAAAGCAGACCAACTTTGTTACTAAGAAACTAATTCTTAAAATATGCAGGGTAGCTCGAAATAGAGTGGTTATTACAAGCTGATGAATTTGTATGTATAGGGGGGAAAGAATAGGCCGGCCCATTCTTTACCCCCTACCTTAACCTATCAATCTTCATGATTCCTAAGTCAAAGCATTAAAATATTCAAAGAGCAGCTTTATAACTAAGCAAATAATTCTAAAATATACAGAGAAGCTCAAAATAGGAGAGGTTATTACAAGTTTATGGATTTGTTATTATACGGGGGAAAGAATTGACTAGTCAGTTTTTTCCCCGGGGAAGAAACAGGCCGGCCCATTCTTTCCCCCCTACCTTAACATCTCAATTTTCATGATTCCAAAGTCAAAGCATTAAAAAATTCAAAGACAATCTTTATTACTTAGAAACTTATTCTAAAACATGCAGGGTAGCTAAAGCTTACAAATTTATATTCATAGGGGGGAAAGAATAGGCCGGCCCATTCTTCCCCCCCCCCCTGCCCATACCTTAACATCTCAAATTTGATGTATCCAAAGTCAAAGCAGACCAACTTTGTTATTAAGAAACTAATTCTAAAATATGCAGGGTAGCTCGAAATAGAGAAATAGAGTGGTTATTACAAGCTGATGAATTTGTATGTATAGGGGGGAAAGAATAGGCTGGCCCATTCTTTCCCCCCTACCTTAACATATCAATCTTCATAATTCCTAAGTCAAAGCATTGAAATATTCAAAGACCAGCTTTTTAACTAAGAAAATAATTCTAAAATATGCAGAGAAGCTCGAAATAGGAGTGGTTATTACAAGTTTATGGATTCGTAATTATAGGGGGGGGGGGGGGGGGAAGAATTGACTAGTCAGTTTTTTCCCCGGGGAAGAAACGGGCCGGCCCATTCTTTCCCCACCCCCATATGGATCATTGTAGTTGAGTCGATAAAATATTTTGTGCTCATCTACATACTAAAGTGGCATAGAATCTGTTTTTGTTTTTAGCTTAAGCTGAGTGATATAATTTACTGAATTTGGGTATGATGTGAAATCCTACAGGCCCAATCCCAACTACTCAACAATTACTAAAGAATGTGTAAAACATAAAAGAAATTGTGCAAATATACATTATGAAGTGACTTGTTAAGTTTTTGCAAAAGATCAGCTCTTCAAAGTACTGATTACAAAAAATTTACATGGGGGGGAAAAACTGACTGGGTGGGGAAAAAACTGACTAGTCAGTTTTTTCCGCCCATTCTTTCCCCGGGGGAAAAAACTGACTGGGGGGAAATTCCGGCCTGTTACCGGTATTTGGTACTTCTGTCGGCCTTCCACAGGGATCAGTCATCTCACTGCTACTCTTCATTCTCTATCTTCAAGATATATTCTGAGAGATTACCAGCAAGGGTGTGAAATATGCAGATGACAGAACTATATGGGTCACAGGACAGGATGTCAATGCCCTAGCAAAGGAAATAGAACTTTATAGAAGAAGACTTAAAGAAGATTTACATTATAAATGGACTCATAAGTTGAGAATGAAGTTTAACATTGGGAAAAAAGAAAATTGTCTCTTCACCAAGAAGTGCAGATGGAGAATGACCAGAAGTTACACGTCGAGAAAAGAAAATCAAATACATGTACAACCCTACTCCTAAATTACTTGGTGTTGTTCTGGATGAGACTTTAAACTTTCAAAGCCATATCTCAAAAGTTGAACAGAAAACCAATAAAGCAGTAAGCACCCTCAGACAGGTCAAATATGTTGAAAACATAGACACGAAGAAGCTTATACAGTTATACCAATCAGTTCTCCCAGTTCAGGAATATGCTTGCCTTGTATGGCAATGATGCATCTCAACTAGAAGAGGTCCAGAGGAAAGGTCTCGCCTTATGCCTTGGTGCCATTGGAAACAGTGGTAGGGAAGCCTTGGAACTGGAGTTGAATGCCAGGCCTCTGGAAATGAGACATACAAAATTGTCATTGCGAGAAACAGGAAGAATCTTGAGCAAAGATGTGGATATACCTATCAGAAGCTCCTGGGAGAACTGGCGTGAGACTGAAAAGGCAGTCTAAAAGTATGTTATCACCTTTTGGAAAGATGTTACTTCAATTGGAAGACATCAAAGCTGAGATGACTCCTGCTCTATGATCAGTGGCTTCCTTGAAGCCTGCACACCTGACACGCTCATCACCTTCACAGATGGCTCATGTCACCCAAATCCAGGACCTTGTGGGGCAGGTGCTTCTGTCTACCTGTCATAAGAAACAACCCTTGTATCTCTAAAACAACCTGTCAGTAAACACGGATCAATCCTCAGTGCTTGGAAAAATGATAGCTATTAAGACAGTTTTGGACTTTGTTTTAGAGAAAATTAATCAGAAAGTGGAATTCAATAAGGTATCAATACTGTCAGTCAGTCCTCAGTTGGACTTTTAAGTTTAGGATGGGAGCCAACGCAACACAAAAGTACTGCAAGAGACATTCTGACAGAACTAGAGCAAGTAAAAAGCTGAGGAATTGAAGTAGACATAAAATGGACCCTGGGACATGCTGAGATTAAGGGAAATGAATAAGAAACTATACAAGTTATACAACCAAACTGCACAACTACGAATAGGATACGCTAAACTCAATGACTTTGTACAAGATTGGGACATCATCACTCAAACTGCCCGGTTTTAACTTTCGCGCCCACCACAAAACCGCGAGTTAGTCACTTTATATATAATAAGAAGATATCACCGCGAGATCATGTTATCGACGAGATACTACTGTTGTTTCAACATTGAATCAACAAACACCTGGAAAGGAAAGATGACGACCTTGAAGACTGGAAAAGGGTAATACTCAGTGAACTGGAAACATATGTGGCAAAAACACAACGGTTTGCCACACGATCCTCAAATCAATAGACACTAATCAATAGCGCACACACAATACCAAGCGAAAAGTATGCATGCAAAGAAAATACTAGCGATAAAGCTGTTGTCGCTTGATTACCAGAATTATTTCCCCCTCCATGAAGACTTGCCCCAAGTCTTGGCCTGGATACTCATGGGTAATGCAACTCCGGTCTGGTAGTTGTCATTATCCCACCGCTGCCACCAAATGTAAGTAACGATCAGCCGAGCCTCAGCAAACCCTGTCAGTGGAAAAGCATACTCATCCACCAACTTCAAGGCACCAAGGGTTGTTTAGTTACTGCGCTATATACTCAACATTTACTAGATTCACAAAGTTTTGAGTTTGTAATTTGCATATTATGCCGCTAGTATGTAGTAGTGCTAGGTATAATACACACTTGTATTGCCTTGCGGTACAAGCCGGCTTTTACAGCGACGCGGTAGAGTGTTTGATTAGCACGCGAGAGATCCTGGTTAGATCCTCGACCGGGGTAAAAAGGTGATTAGCATTCTTTCACCTGTTTAAAACATTTGGCACCCAACGTAAAATGACCCATCCAATGGCTCGGAGCACATCTGTGTCGAATTTAGGTTCGTTAATGTCTGAGATTCGGGGACGAATCTAAAATGGAGGGGGAATATATAGTAGTGCTAGGTATAATACACGCTTGTATCGCCTTGCGGTACAAGCCGGCTTTTACAGCGATGCGGTAGAGTGTTGGATTAGCATGCAAGAGATCCTGGTTCGATCCTCGGCGGGGGTAAAAAGGTGATTTGCATTTTTTCACCTGTTACAAATGGTGGGGTATGAAAGACCCTGCCGAGCCGAGCTGGGAGAAAGACCCTGCCGAGCCAGGTTTTTGACTAATTATTGCTAAAAGCGGGATATCTTCATATCAAGTAATATACAGAATGATATTTTATAGCATATAAATGATTTGATATGATTGGAAACCTTTTACATGAACTCAGTTATGATAATTTGCCAAATTTATTGGATTTGATAGAAAATCTCAGCTTGTGTTCCAGACGAATAGAAAAATGCCATCAAATTTTGTTTTCAAATTAATCATGACGAACAATATCTTTAACACGTGTGCGATTTTATCTATTTCAACATATGAAATCATTCATTTTTGGTATTTTGAGTTAAATTGGCGATAACAAGTCAAAAACCTGGCTCGGCAGGGTCTTTCTCCCAGCTCGGCTCGGCAGGGGCTTTCATACCCTACCGTTACAAATACGTTACCGGTGCGTTCCTTTACCGGAATGGACCTGATTACCGGAATGGACTACCGGAATGGACATTCATATGTGTCATTGAGTACTTTTCATTTGGTTTTTGAGGACAGATTAGCCTAGAATATTAACATACAGTGATTAGTTTGAGAATCATATGGTTTAAGTACAGTTGAATAGTGTTCCGTACGGTCGGGTAGCCTAGGTCAGGTGCTCATATATGTTTATGTAAGTCCCCGTCACAGTGCCAGCACATTTTACACATTTCTACTTCTATATATCCATATGTTTGCTATAGAACAACCACTGGTGATCTCAATATATTTCAATAAAAGAAACCTCTGAACAGCGGCCCTACTCCAGATCCCACCACTGAGCTACCCTTACCACCATGCAAAGTCCATTTTGCTATACTGCGATAAATTTTATCTGATGCAAACTACTCATATGACTACAGATGTACATTTTATGCAAATAGAATACATTTTAAGAACCCAAAGCCATAGCATAATGTCCATTCCGGTAGTCCATTCCGGTAATTATGTCTATTCCGGTCCATTCCGGCAAAGGAACGCAATTTCTGATCATCACCTCAGGTAACAATTAGACATGGGCCTTGAGAATCTTGGTTTATTTCTTTAAGCTTTTGTCGACGTCACTACATTACTATAGCTAATTCTTAACTTAAACTGGAATCACTTATGTAAGTAGGTTTTTCGTTTGATGTGTAAATGCCATCTGTAAATATGTGAGAGTGAAAAGCTGTTACTGAACAAGAATTGCATGTCTCACATTGAATATACTTTACAATACCTGTCATTAACCATTGAAGATCGTGGTAACGCTATTCTTTTCCCGTAGTTCATTGTCATTTCTTTTACCCAACACCTTGCACATACATTTTCAATCGTTTTAAAATTTATTGCAAGAAAACATCAGTGGGCAGCCATTTTAACAGTATTAAGATATTAGCCAATGAAATCGCCCCTTCCTAAAGTCTTTTAACCATTTATCAACGATATCGATTGGACAAAATTCAACTGTGTCGTTTCGCTCCTTTAGTCACAATCCGGGTCGTTTCTCGCCCCCTAAGATGTTTCCCCCTAGTCCGTTTCCCAACAAGTCCTTTCGTTCCCACTAGTCGTTTCTCCCTACTAGTCGTTTCGCCCCTAGTCATTTTGATTTCACAAGTCGCTCCGTTTTCTCTGTCCCATGGATAACTCCTGAGATAAGGAGAAAGATTCGCAGAAAAAATGCAACTCATGCAAAACCTAAGACCAGAGGACCATTAGTCCTGAGAACACTCACCTGAAGCCTGATCTTGGAGCATTAAGTCATCATGAAATGCCCTTGACCTTCAATACTAACAAACCTATATTGACTTCATAAGTTGCCTGCATCTGCCAAGATTCACTCAGATCTCAGTCTGCAATAGTTTCCAAACCCAGTGATTTCTGAGAAAAACCATAATCTTAATTTTGATATTTAAATGACCTTGGATCAAGGTCAAGGAATGACCTTGACCTTAATTTATCACATACCTTCATTGACTCCATTAGTTGTTTGCATCTAGCAACTTTCACGTCTCAGGCTGCAATAGTTTCCAAAATATCCACTGTTTTTGCCTTTTCCCATGTAAAAGCCTATGTTTCCAAAATTGACCTTGCCATAAAATGTGTCAAGGTCATCCTAGGGTCACTGTGATGGGCTGGAGCCTCCGATGCTATATACCAAGTTTCGTGGAAACCAGCTTATCTGTTCCGGAGAAGAAGATATTTCTGAAGGGTATTTACCATATATGGGCGTGGCTGCCATCTTGTGACTTAATCTTGATATTTCAATGACCTTGGATCAAGGTCAAGAAATGACATTGACCTTAATTAATTACATACCATTATTAATTTTAGTTGTCTGCATCTAGCAACTTTCAGGTCTCAGGCTGCGACAAAAGCCTATGTTTCCAAAATGGACCTTGCTGCAAAATGGGCTGGAGTCCCCGATGCTACATACCAAGTTTCGTGGAAATCGGCCTAACGGTTCTGGAGGAGAAGATTTTGAATGGTTTTTACCATATATTGGCGTGGCGGCCATCTTGGTTAAGAAGAAAAGTTCAAATGCCACTATCCAAGGAGGCTCCACATAAAATTTCAATTTGATCGACCAAATGGTTATCAGAGAAGATCTTATAAATTGTGGATAACGGACGATGACGGACGACAACGGACGACGATGACGGACGCCAGAGCATGTCTATACTTTAAGCTCACCTTGTGATCTAAATTTGAAAACTTAAGAAGGGAGATCAAAGGAAGGAGCATGACCCGTATGTCAATAACTTGGTAGGGGATGTTAAGTCTAACCCCAGGGATTTTTATAGGTATATTTTAAAATAGTCAGAGGAAAGATACCGAAGGCATTCCCCTTTGAAAAAGAAAAATGGAAGTGGTATTGCTTAATCAGATTTCGAAAAAGCAGAAGAATTTAATGGTCAGTTCACAGATGTATTCACCAAAACGGTATACAACCAATTAAGTGCCACTTCTGGATAGGTCGGCTCCATTCATGAATGATATTGTTGTCACTAAGGAAAGAGTAACAAAACTCATTAAAGGTCCGAACCCTTCTAAAGCTTTAGGTACTGATGAGCTCCATCCTAGAGCACTAAAAGAGTTGGCAAAAGAATTAGGACCGGTATTTGCACATCTCTTCCAGCAATCAATCAATATGGATGAAATACCCAAGGAATGGTCACTCGCTAACATTTTTCCACTTTTCAAGAAAGATGACAGGTCCCCGCCCAGATTCTCTGACTTGTATTCCTTGCAAACTCTAGAACATAGTGTCTACTCATAAATCATGGGTCATCTTGATCAACATAATCTTTTGTCGGACAAACAGCACGCATTTAGGAAATGGCATAGTTGTGAAACACAGATGATTACAGGAATAAATGATTGGGCAAAAATCTTAGACAAAAAGGGTCAGGTTGATACTTTTATTTTGGACTTTGAAAAAGCTTTGGAAACTCCTCTACACGAACTTCTTAAAAGCAAATTGTTTAGTTATGGTATAAGTGGTAAGACATTGGAAATTACAAATAGGCAATGACCAGGAAATGGCACAATCAGAAGGAAAGTCCCACTCCAAAAACACTAAATGGACAATTAGGTACTTATACTAAGAAAACATACCGTGAGTCGCGAGTGAGCAGCTATTTCCCAATAGATGGCCACTCAGTTACCCACACCTAACTAAACTATGAAAACGCACATAAGGTGCAAACAGCACAAAATTCAACACCAAGAGATGTATCGCCTAATAAGACGGGCTTAAACTAGTTTTACATAGCCATAACCTCACGCGCAGCTTCTGCAGTGGTTCACAACATTTAGTTAACCGTTCGGTCCTTTGGAATGGATAAATGCTTTTTTGTGCTTCAGGCAGCAAAAGGTAGTAATTAATGGTGTTAAACCTGACTGGGCCCGTGTTGTGTCTGGTGTCCACAGGTCACCGAGGCGGCCCTAACGAGTACCCAGTCACAATCTATGTTTTGAGCGAAAATAAGAAATGTCACCGAGGCGGCTCTAACAAGTACCCAGTCACAATCTATGTTTTGAGCGAAAATAAGAAAAAAAATGTACTGAAATTTTTCAATTTTTACAACTTAAAAATCTCTGTATATATTGCAGTCCATTGTAAGGGCGTGTTTTCGTAATGTGCAGGGTAGGCAGGTCAAGGGAACTGGGCGATAATTGCAAGGAAGAGACCTGTCAGACTGTTTGAACACGGGACAAATGCTTGCTATAGACCAGTCTCTGGGGATTTCACCCGAGCCTATTGACTGTTGAAAAAGATGTGCAAATACTGGACCTAGCTCAGATGCCAACTCCTTAAGGACTCTAGGTCGAAGCTCATCAGGGCCAAAAGCCTAGGACGGATACAAATCCAAGAGAAGTTTTGTCACACCTTCTTTAGATAAAGCTATGTCTTAAACGAACGGAGCTTTCCCATTCACATTCAGTTTTGGTGAACACATCTGTGAATTGACCATGATATTCACCAGCTTTTTCAAAATCTGATTCAGCAAAACCACTTCCATTTCGCTTTTTCAAAGGTGGGGGTACATTGAACATATTTTTTTCTGACTGTTTATATGTACCAATAGAAATCTCTTGGATTAGCCTTAACACTTATCAAAGTTTCAAGTTTTGTTCTAAACTTTGCACTACCGGTTTTCTTTGCTTTAGGATGAGTTGCATTTTTTGTGCAAATCTTTCTTCTTATTTCTGGTTTTAATCATGGAGCTAAGGAAACTGAGCGACTAGTCTTTGATGTAATATGTTTGTCTGCCGGTTTTTGAATAAAATATGTGATCAAATTGAAAGGTACAATGAGGCAATGATCAGGAAAAGGCGCAATCAGAAAGAAACCTCCACTCCACCTTTTTCCCATTATGTGAACATTTAACCTTTGACAACTCAAGTTCATCCACTTTACTACCATTAGGTCGATACCAACTAGTCACATTAAATTCTTTGTTTGCCAACACCTTTACCCAAACTGATTCGAAACCTTTTTCCAATTTAGTGATATGAGGAATGTCTTTGTGAATGAGTAACATCACGCCATCCCCGTCAAGAGTTCTATCTTTCGCGTGCACGTTGTATCATCCGGGATAAGTTTCTGGGAACAATGCTTAAGTTGTTATAGAGCTGTCAAGTTTAGTTTCTTACATAGCAAAACATCTGAGGTTGATGGAAACCAAGGAAGGCCAACAACTCTAATTTTTACCTCTACTACTATTGATATTTACGCTTGAAAATTTTAATCCACCGATAAACTTATTTTTGTTTGTTCCAGAGTACTGGTGCCACAGCTACTCTGATCTGCCAATGGAGCAAATATATTTTGTTCTTCCAAGTTTAATTGATCAGAAAAGAACGAATCCGAGAAGTTGAAGAAGTCACATTTTGGATAAATCCACGAACAATTGGAACTTTCAAAATTGGTTTCTGAAACAAAGGAGCATTCATTGTGAATCCACATTTCACATTTGTCACATTGGATGGCTTTAATTGTGACTATTTAGGACAGCACCACTGCAGACCACAGTCAACATTGCAGTCGGTACAGTACCAAGGTTCAGTTCTAGTTTTCAAAGCGGATTTTTTTTTCACCCAGATCTGCAAATGTCGCATGTATGGGAAGTAATGTTACATGTACATCGTCTTCCATCTTCCAACGTAAGCTAGCATTACGAAAACATGCCCATGCAATAAACAGAGATTTTTTGAGCTTTAAAAATGGAAAATTTTCATCTGCAAAAATTTTGATATTTTTCATATTTTTGCTCAAAACATAGATTGTGGGTACAAGTTAGAACCGCCTCGTCGAGGCGGTTCTAACGAGTACCCACAATCTATGTTTTGGAGCAAAAATAAGAAAAATAGGTATACCCCTGCATACCCCAGTTTTACTATATAAAAGTGGGGTTTAAGGGGGTATTCAATACACGGACATGTTTTCGTGATGAGTGTTTCCGGTAAACTAATGAAAGTTTCTTAAGACGAGACAGGTTCGTGATGACCATATTGGTCAACATGTACACAATCCTATTTTTGACCCATACATCAAAATCACATATATCTATAAAGTTATCTGAACTTGCCATGTACAAGTTGAGACAAAATTGTCAATACTATCTTTGCTGCAAAACTATAATTCGGTTACAATCTAGAAAAGGTAAGGGTTTCGTTACACTACTCAAAATAGTTAAGTAGTCATCGCATTTGACAAGCTAAAGGGAAATGGTAAATAAAGCACATACAAAGAAACAGATCTTTGCGGCTTGGCCATCGACTCCTCGTTTATTCTGGGCTGGCTCACAAAAAGAGGTGTTCTCAACGTGTATCAGCTGTAAAAAATAACGCCTTTGTTTGCTATTGATCCAATGGAACTGTACTCTATTTTTGCTTTCCAGGATAATTTAAGATGTCTTCTACGCCAAACCTACCTATTATCGACTTTTCAAAGCGATACAGCGACCGCGAGAACGTCGCCAAACAGGTGGTTAACGCTCTTGAAAATACAGGTTTCATGTTCATCGATAATGTAGAGAACCTCGACTATGATGGCCTTTTCAAAGCCTGCAAATGGTTCTTTGACAAACCAGTCGAATTCAAACGGACGGTGATGCGCAATTTCTGGAATCCAGACAACGCCAATCTATATCGTGGCTATTTTCCTGTCTTGGAGGGAGAACCGAGCAGAAAGGAAGGTTTTGAATTCGCTAGAGATATTCCCGAAAATGACACTTCCGTTGCTAAAAATAACTGGTTCTACGAAAAGTCACCTTGGCCGGAAGAGGACGGAAGTTTTCCCTTTAAAGAATTTCTGCAAGGCACGTACGAATTACTTCACAATACAGCGCTAGAGATCCTCAAACTAACTGCGGTCGGACTAGGTATCGAGGAGACCGCATTTGAAGAAATATTTTCATACCGACCATGTTCAACATTTCGAATAATGCATTACCCACCCTGGGATGGTGCACCACCGAAAAACGCTATAACGGAAGACGGAAAGGTCGTCATTACACCAGCTCACACTGACTCCAACTTTCTAACATTGCTCACGAGGTTCGAGTACGCTGGTCTGGAGGTACAATCCATGGACGGTGAGTGGATGGAAGTCGATGCACGTCCGGGCAGTCTCGTTATGAACATCGGGGACACGTTCTCTCGCATGATGGGCGGGCGGTTTAAGGCAACCAGACATCGCGTTATTGACATCGGTACGGACCGATACTCCGTGCCATTCTTCTTCACACCGAGTTATGATGGCGATATTGGGATCAACTTTATGTCAATGGCTACAGGAGAGGGCCCAGATCATAAAGTGGAGAGATATGGTCCATGGGTTCTTGATGTGATTAAATACCAGAAAAAGTACTTTGAATATAGGGTTCTCCCTGACATTGAACCTAAAACGAATAATTGAAGGACAGGTATCATAGTGCATTTAAATGGAGCGAAAATAAATGCTGTTAATAAAACATTGTCATGAAATGTTTTGTATTTTAACGGCACTCACTGTGGACAAATCTTCTGAAGTGAGCATCTGGTATGGATATTTTTGTTTTTTTCATGCTATTTCCATAAACGTCTAAATACCCGATGCGTTACACACACCCATATATGCCCAAAAGGCATGCGACTGCTCTCATGACCAAGGAATCAAGGTGAATAGTTTTAATCATTCTAACATCTCGCCATTGTGTTCGAGTCGCTCTCGGTCACATGTAGGGGTTAGCAGACATGTGAGTCTAGAGTGTCAGATACCCACGTTTCCGCCATACCGACTGGTACTGGTGTATGTTTCCGGTATCGGAATACGTACATGTAACTACATATACTTTACACACCGACTGCAGTAATATTTGTCAGGTTGATAACCCACACGAACACTCGTAAGCCGCCCGGGTGGTATGGCTTCGCTTCAATAGAGGTAGGTTGGTATAGTTCTTACCAATCTACCTCCAATGAAGTGTAATTTTGGCGAAAACCGCAAAATTAATAAGTTGTTTCAATATCGCATTTATACATACAAGGGAAATTACAACCGTATGCTTTTTGACAACAGTCGCGCGGGAAAGTGGACAGGCTGCTGTGTTTTGCTCGTGCAATGATTTGGTAAACAGTAAGGTCGCGAGAAAACCCTTTTTAATGGACAAGATGAGCCGGATTGTCACCGTCCAGTATGCACATAAGATTAATATATTCCGTAAAAACAGAAAAGATCTTAATTAAGTAACCAGTTGTCTGTTTTGTCGTTGTGTAAGTCGGATATTAACATCATTTTCTGTGTTCCATCGTGCAGATTATATT
Organism: Rugalucina vietnamica; assembly: GCA_964017185.1. Taxonomy (NCBI): domain Eukaryota; kingdom Metazoa; phylum Mollusca; class Bivalvia; order Lucinida; family Lucinidae; genus Rugalucina; species Rugalucina vietnamica. The sequence continues at coordinate 69,844,676 of OZ024869.1, read as the reverse complement.
TTCCTTTTGGTCCTTTGAGATCAGCGAGGGTATTTTTTTTTAAAAAATGTGCGCAAATGTAATAGCACCATTCATTATTATCGGTTTAGATTCATTTTCTTACCACTGTTTAAATACATTTGGTCCTATTTGGTTTTTACTAGTCTTTGTATTGACTACGCTGTTGAACAATGTAAAATTACAGTAATTCTCTTTGGCTACATGTTGCCAAATCTATAGGGTCCTTGAAGAGGCTTAGTAGCCGAAACCGCGCTGCTCTTAAAGGATCTCGGTTTTATTTTTATTTCATGTAATGAGAGAACCCGCCCGTACGAATCGTAGCACCTCACTGCTGCGCGGCTCGGTGTCACGATTCGCACGGCGGGTCTTTCGAGTACATGAGCACCTCAAACTCGGTTAATATCCTATACATCTTTACTGCCATACTGCGATTTCTACTTTTTGACATTAATACTAGTATTTCAACAGCAACACGTACTAAAATCGATAGGTAATCAAAGGTCGGACATTATGAGATAAAACACGTCTATAAGGTCATGTCCTCAAATGACCTATAGCACATTGTCGTACACGATCAGAAAGTGTTTGAAAAAGAATCGGTAAGTTTGTTTTCTAATATTATCGTCTCTTCTAAAAACAATCATTGTATCTGATGCACCCACAAGGGGCTCTGACAACTTTGTACAGCATCCACTGTAAAGTCTCTGATGAGTTTGACCGACAGTCCATAATTAAATTGAAGGTGCCTGGATACTAATTTTTGTTGATGAATAAATCTTTAATTTTAAAATATAGATGGAAATACCGGTATACTAGAAAGGCAAATTTTTTCTGGGGGTATGAAATCGATAGGTCTTTCCATGTTTTTTAAGCTGCTATAAGCATTTTCCCCAAACCCACCATTACAAATATGTATATCCAGGCGTAAAATCAAACCTCATTAAATACCCTCAAAAATAAATATTCAAAACATATGAAGAATGGTTGTTTATACTAGAAAATTGCCCATTTGTTGATATCAAATCATTAAATTCTAATAAATATTAAATGAGATACAAGGCCTAAACCAGCACTTGCGTATATCGCGATCATATAGTCCTGGCAATTAGTAGAAAGCTACACTTGAATGTAAATTGTCATGTTCCTTTATATGCCAGTTAGATATGAGTCAGAAGTAGAATTAAAACATCTGAAATCAAAAAGACCAAAGCAAGCAGTTTCGATTCATTTTCATCTTTTCATTCTTCTTGCTTCTTCTATTGATGAAATATGCATTTCATTCGGTCATATAAAATGCAACACATTATGTAGTGTATATAAACATCCACTTGCCAAAGCACGATAACTCTTGTTTTTAAGCTCGATGCAGTTGTCTTTTTATTGGTATCTAGACTCGTTAAGCGCTTCTTGATGAATTACATATACGGCTTTATACTAATTCAGTATCAGTTTTGTAAATCTGAACATTGAAATGCATAAAACTTGCCTGTTTCACTCACTTCAGATAGACGTAATGTCGTCGACCGGCCCAGTTCTACCAGTCATCGACTTAGCTCGGGCGAAAAACGATCGCCAAAGAGAAGCTAAAGTAGTTGTCGATGTTTTAGAGAACACCGGCTTTGCCTACATCGACAATGTAGATGGAATAGACTATGACGGTCTCTGGGACTGTTGTCAATGGTTCTTCAGCAAACCCGACGATTTTAAGAAGAAAATCATGCGGAAGCAATGGAATCCCGAAAACAAGAACATCTACCGCGGATATTTTCCTGTCGTTCCTGGCGAGCCAAGCAGGAAGGAAGCGTTTGAATTTGCACGAGATGTAAGGCCAGACGACAAAACTGTTTCGCCTCAAAATTGGTTCTACGAGAAATCAACGTGGCCAGATGAAGACGGAAAATTCCCATTCAAAGAATTTCTGCAGCGACAATATGAGGTCATGCATGAAACTTGCATGGAGTTACTACGACTTTGTTCCATTGGACTGGGAATACCTGAAAATGCTTTTGTAGAAATTTTTGAAGACAAGCCGTGTTCGACATTTCGTCTACTGCATTACCCACCTTGGGATGGCGCCCCGCCAGAAAATGCTATAATAGAGGACGGTAAAGTGGTCACAACGCCCGAACACACGGACTCCGATTTTATGACACTACTCACTACGTTTCACTTTAAAGGATTGGAAGTAAGGCGAGCAGACGGTAAATGGACGGAAGTAGACCCGCGACCCGGAAGTCTCATTATGAATATTGGCGATACATTCTCGCGTATGCTCGGAGGAAGATTCAAAGCGACGAATCACAGGGTCATCGATATTGGCCTCGACCGGTATTCTGTACCGTTTTTCTTGAGTCCAACATTTAATGGTAACATTGGTGTAAATTTTCTGTCAAAATACACTGGAGAGGGGCCTGAGCATGTCCCTGAGCGGTATGGACCATGGGTGTTACATACCATAAAGCATCAAAAGAAATATTTTGAATACAAAGTACTTCCGGAAATTGAGGACACATGCCCAAGGTGTGAATCACGTATAGAATGATAAAAATCCTGGTTCAAGTGAAGTATAAGGGGACACCCACCTCGCGTCTAGCCTTCAACATCAAACATTCTATAAAAGTCTATAATGCTCGCTTGATCTACAAGATACACATGTATTTATATATTTAATGAATACAAAGGAACACTTACTTAGGCATTTGTGCTTTATTTTCCATTAAGTGCTGTGACATCAGTATTGTTTTTATTTTCTTTTAGCGCAGACTTCCACTGACTGACCACCATTTAGTCTTTCATACCACGGATCCAGTACTTGGTCCGAATTAACGAGTTAATCTGATTTCTTCCAAAATGTCTGTAGAAATTTGGTTATAGTGGCTAACCAGCTGGATAGTATAATAGGTACAAGTAGGCAAAGACCGTTTAACTCCGATAAAAAGAGAAGACAGCGAAGAACTATCCACCTCCATCGAATAGCACAGCTTCGATTCATGGCCCGGTTAACTCCATAGGTAACGCATGCTTTCTAATCTTGAGAAGTTCAATTGTCAGGTCTTGCACATTTTTTTTCATTTGCTATCAGATACTGATGACATTATGTAGCCAACTAATCGTCAATACACATTATAAGCAGGCGCCTGAGATTGTGTTTGGCCGTTGTGGCCTAACCACAACATCACATAGGCAGGTTAGTAGTTAAGACATTGCGTCTGGACACATTTGCACTTAATAACCTTTGACTGAGTAATAGGATATCAAGTTTTGTCGTGAATTCTGTCAAAGACGAAGAACTCCTACAAGCTCATGCCATTGTGTTAAGGTCAAGTTCATGCCCATGGTCACTTAGACTGGACAATGAGATATCAAGATTCGTCTTCAGGTCATAGCTGTCTGGACCAAGGTCAACATCATGCCACCTAGACTGAGCAATAAGATATGTCTGCTGGTCAAAATATGGCACTGTCTGTTTTCAAAGCGCCCGGTGTGTCCGACATTATGTTAAACTGCGGCAAAGCACGTAGCCTCCCTTGCAACTCTAACGATTTACTCTCTTTCACCGGTTTTGCAAGTGTCTCTACATTTTCGTGCGCGAGGTCGTCAAAATTGTCGGATTGGTCTTCGTATCAAAACTCTCCTTCTTTAAGCGTATTATCTTTTACGTCCGATCCGTAAGAGAAAAAATTCTCCAGATAAGCTCTGTACGGATAAGTGTCCATATTGCTGGTAACCAATTTGTTGTTCGCGTACAGATCGATACTGCTAAACATAATGTGAAAGAAATTGCGCACGGGCGACACCTTCTTTCCACCATCTATATTTGAACCATCTGCTTTCAAAAGTCTACATTTCAGATAAGGCAACTTTGAGACAAGTCTGTGTAATATTCTATGTCCCTCGGAACCACAAATTCGATCAGTGCGTGATAACTGTCCAGAGAAGCGATTTGGTGATAGTTCATCTACTGAGATTCTTGCTTGATCGTCATGGTAGGCTGAACAGAGTGCATGTCCAGTTTCTATTTGTTACATTCGCAAGATGCGTTCTGCATCATGTTTTGTCGAACACGTCTGGAGAAAATTTAATATGACGATAATTTTTCTTTGCAGGTCTTTTTTATAGGTTTTCCTCCCACCAACCGGTTCACTGTAGACTTGGCCGCTGATTTTCCTCTGTGTTTCAACACTTGAGCCGCCTCATGGGAAAACCAACAATCTGCATAGGCGAAAACAAAGACGCAAATCAGCTTCGCGGTATCCGCGAAGCTGATCAGCGCCTTTGTTTTCGCTACACGGATAGTACAATCCCTCTACTTCCTAAATACGAAATGTCATGCTTCTAGCTGTCTTCTGTGACTGTACAGTCCGATTTGTATCGGACCTGTTCAAAAACCACATTGTTGGTTTTTTCACGAGGCGGCTCACTTTTTTGACGATGTATCCCGAGGCTTTGTCTTTTATGGCTTCTAAACCTTGTTCTTTTACGCTTTCCAGAGCTGCTTTTACTATCGGCTCAAGGTAGATATCACGGTTCTCATGGCACTCCTAAAAATGGAACCTAACCCATATCCGTACTGTCTCGATAGACCTATGTAGACTGGGTATTCTTTCATTTTTCTCTAAAATGATTTTTCTCTAAAATGAATAAAATAAAATATGTGGATCCTTTGGAAGCAGTAAAAATATTGAAAGGGAGATGATATGGACTAGATTGTGCAATGTTGGGTAATGCACCTTCATCAGTCTCCCTTTTAAACGTCAGACTATTGTGCTGCAATTTTTTTAAAAAATACATGATGTCTAAATCAAAGACACGTTCCTAAACGGGGTCAAATAATAAAACAATGCTTAGAATTATGTTTCTGAACGTAAGTGTTTTGAACATTCTGAATATATATATATATATATATATATATATTTTAACGAGCGTTTATCCTGTCACGAATGGAATATCTTCTCCCGTGTCGCCTTTTATACTCACGGTTACCTGGATGATGAAAGATTTGGCCACTGGCACGTAATGCAAGTTGACAAATTCTTGATAAAAATGCACGCTATCTGTTACACGTTGAAATAGGACCACTCACAGTATGGGTGCGGGGACGTCACCGATGAAAGTGTAGTTAGCCACGACTGAATAGATGTACAACTGGTTCCGATGAGTGTTCAGATTCACACTGTATCGAAAGGTACAAATAGGCAAAGATCCGGAAAAGGTGCAATCAGCGAAAGATTCCCACTCCAAAAACCCGAGGTGGGAAAAAACCAAACTAACAATCAGGTACCTATACCATGAAAACATTTCGTAAGCCGAATGAGCAGCTATTTGCCCGAAACAGCTCTCTGTTGTCGTTGATGCAATTTTGAAAATAATTTGGATCGACCCCCATCGTTTCTGCCAAAGGAGTAGGAAACAGAAATTGGATATCCGCACATCCGATGATTTTATTCCCGTATGCGACGCCAACTGCAGCGTTCCCCTGCTTTAATTTTTCTTTCAGCAGCAGATCCAGAGCGTACTAACTGATTAGGAGTTGCGTAGTTGCCCCGCAGTATGAAAATGGTGAATTCTCTACTGTTGGGATTGTCATCACACACCTGGCCGTCACTAAGTCCGTACTTTTTCGCTTCGTTCACTCGCACAAAGAAGAAATTGCTCGCAGCAGTCACACTGTTAAGGTCCGTCGGTGTGATCAGTTCCACCAGAGCCACCACCCAATTTTCCTTTTCGCTGTAAATATAATGATGTTTCACGGTGAAATTAGACTGTTTATTTTGCGTATACACTTTTAATGAACTGTCGCTCAGTATAGTCAAGTAGATGTCTTTCATGATTTCTGCAGATCTGGACGTTTACTGAATTTGAGCCCCGGTGATGGCAATATATACCCTACCTAACTGCGGAGTAAAATGAGCCAGAGCTCTTTGTTAGGACTGCGAAGACATATCTGTATTAGAGAGGTGAAGATGGTGGCGTACACGACCACGATCTGTGCCAGAAAACTCCAACGGTTCTTAGGTATTTTCAAATCGTTCGACGTTGACGAAGTCCTAGTATCCAGTGACAGTTTCATACTATCAGACCGGATTCCGGTATCCGGCTGTCAAATTTAGAAGGATATCGTTTTCAGTGAACTTTGACCTCTATCACTCACTTTTTACCGCCAATTTCACATTTGCGGTTTGCCAATGCCGCATCTATTTCGAAAATCTGCTCAGGGTCGACACGTTGTATTTCTCAGTTGTGAGTAAAATGATCCTACGATAGATTCTCGACCGAGGTCATCTATTTCAAAGGTGGCGGGGTGGCTGGTGTCGTTCACCCTTGTGACCTTGAACAATTCTTGCGTCCAATTTGGCAAATACCCCTTTTCAAACGTTCTTTTGTTCTTATTAATGCGCACGATATCTCCAACTTATAACTTGTCCGCGGTTGTTTTCTTGTTGCGCCGTGCATAGCTTCCGACACCAGATGAAAATTTAAACTGAGATCCTCTAGGAACAGTGAACACATTAATGAGAAAGTTGCAGGGCCATACCGGGGTTTCGACTATTAAAGTCTCGTCAGTGACCCTTTAGATTTGGCAACATGAAGCCAAAGATAATTATTGAAATTCCGTAACTTTCAACAGGGTAGTCGATACAAAGTTAAGCATTATCTAAATGGGACCAAATATATTAAACATTGGTTAGAAAATGAATCTTAACCGATAATAAATTTCTGATTTCTCGCTGATCTCAAAGGACCAAAAAGAAAATATATCCTGCACTATGGATGATGTACGGGGATACTTTTTAGGGCCGCCACACCGCACAACACCAGCTGCAGTAATATCAAATGAAAATCTAAACTGAGATCCTTTAAGAGCAGTGAACACATTAACGAGAAATTTGCTGGACCATACCGCGGTTTCGACTATTAAAGCCAAAGAGAATTATTGAAAGTTTGCAACTTTCAACAGGGTAGTCGATACAAAGACTAGTATTATCTAAATGGGACCAAATATTGGTTAGAAAATGAATCTTAACCGATAATAAATTTCTGATTTCTCAAAATATTCTCGCTGAGTATCGTTATGAACATTGACCGAGGCCGTAGACCTTTTTATACAGCGATGGTAGACGTGGTTATAACCGTGGACAAACTTTTGCAACTCGTCCACGTGTCTCAATGTTCGATGATGCGATGATGCGTGAAATACCTCCACATTCTAAACTTCAAAGTTCTTTGAAATCTCTCCACAATGCATGCTTTCGTTTTTGGATTCTGTGTGGTGAAGAAATATATGTCACGCGATTTCAGAAATGTTTGAAATTCCATGTTTTTGAATGCTTTCCCTTTGTCCGTTTGTAAGGACTTCGGAGAACGGCCTTCTTTCAAAACAATTTTCATGGCTTCAACTAGAGTTTTACCCGATTTGTCCATGGTGGGTACCACCCATGTATATCTAGAAAACACGTCGATGAGACAGAAAAGATAGCGATGAAGATCGTTGTAAGACATGCTAGAAACATCCGCAAGATCAGCCTGCTATTGATAATCTATGCCGCCCACAACAATTTGACGACGTCGAAATTTATGTCTGGAGGGTTCATGTAACGTCTGTGGTTTAATGCTTTTTCTTTTTAGCGGCCCTGTACAACGCTTGAATTCGAGTCTATCCAACACTAGGATCGTAATACGGTCCATGGGTTCTTTATGTGATAAAAAAACAACAACAGAAAAGTACTTTGAATATCGGGTTCTCCCTGATATTGAGCCTAAAACGAATAATTGAAGGCCAGTTATCACGGTGCATTTAAATAAACGAAAATAAATACTGTTAACAAATACATCATGTCATGGAATGGATTTTTGTGTGTGTGTTTTTCGGCACTCACTGTGGACATATTAACTGAAGCAAACTTCCGGTATGGATACTTTTGTTTGTTCATGTTATTTTCATAAATGCCTGAATACCCTATACGTAACGCACACCGATAAATGCCCCAAAAACCATGTGACTGCCCTCATGACCGAGGAATCAAGATTGCTGATTCATCCTAACGTTGTGTTCGAGTCCCTCTCGGTCACATGTAGGAGTTAGTGAATGCGTGAGTCTAGCGTGTCAGATACCCACTTTTCTGCCCTACTGACTGGCACTGGTGAATGCTCCCGGTATTGTAATACATACATGTAACTACATGTACCATACTATCTTAACTCATTTAAGCCTGGCGTCCTTTTTGTGGGACATAGGCAAACAGCATAGCCCCAGATGTGACGCCGCAGAACGCGGCGTCCCATCTGGGGCTATTCTGTTTGCACAGAGAATTTTCATCGAAAAATGAGATAAAAAATAAAAATCACTCTTAACACTCCTAAAAATGAAAGTGGATTCACCCAATTGATAGTGATGGGAGAATCCATTCGTCAAATATGGGTTAAACTACTTTTGTCGACATATTTCGACAGGCAACACGTACTACAATTAAGTGTGCATAAGTCGGGCGTTATCAGATAAAACACGTCTTCTTTATCAAGGTGACGTCCTCAAAATGACCTAGCCTATTGTCTTACATGAGTAGAGAGTGTTTGAAAGTTTTCGGTAAGTTTTTTCATACATTGAGACTCACTTCTAAGGGTAAACATCGTACATATCTCATGCTCTCACATATATCTTTCAAGTTTGACGGGTCTATGCAGCCTCCTGGCACTCAACTATGTAGTTTCTGAACAACTGTTTAAATTCTATAAATGTTTGATATCAGATTTCAGCATTTTTGATGATTAAATATCGTTCTGATTCATTTTATTTATGTATATCAGTTGAATATTAAAGGACAATTGATTTCATACATTTAAACGCCATTGGATCTTTCATTACAGATACGCGCAATGTCGTCGACCAGCCCAGCTCTACCAGTCATCGACTTAGCTCGAGCGAAAAAAGACCGCCAAAGAGAAGCTAAAGTAGTTGTCGATGTTTTAGAGAACACCGGCTTTGCCTACATCGACAATGTAGATGGAATAGACTATGACGGTCTCTGGGACTGTTGTCAATGGTTCTTCAGCAAACCCGATGACTTCAAGAAGAAAATCATGCGGAAGCAATGGAATCCCGAAAACAAGAACATCTACCGCGGATATTTTCCTGTCGTTCCTGGCGAGCCAAGCAGGAAGGAAGCGTTTGAATTTGGACGAGATGTAAGACCAGACGACAACACTGTTTCGCCCCAGAATTGGTTCTACGAGAAATCAACGTGGCCAGAGGAAGACGGAAAATTCCCATTCAAAAACATTCTGCAGCGACAGTATGAAGTCATGCACGAAACATGCATGGAGTTGCTAAGACTTTGTTCCATCGGACTGGGAATACCTGAAAATTCTTTTGAAGAGATTTTTGAAGACAAGCCGTGTTCGACATTTCGTCTGTTGCATTACCCACCTTGGGATGGCGCCCCGCCAGAAAATGCTATAATTGAAGATGGCAAAGTGGTCACAACGCCCGAACACACGGACTCCGATTTTATGACCCTACTCACTACGTTTAACTTTAAAGGATTGGAAGTGAGGCGAGCAGACGGTAAATGGGCGGAAGTAGATTCGCGACCCGGAAGTCTGATCATGAATATTGGTGACACGTTTTCTCGCATGCTCGGAGGAAGATTCAAAGCAACGAATCACAGGGTCATCGATATTGGCCTCGATCGGTTTTCGGTACCGTTTTTCTTGAGTCCAACGTTTAATGGTGACATTGGTGTAAATTTTCTGTCAAAGCACACTGGCGAGGGGCCTGAGCATGTCCCTGAACGCTTTGGACCGTGGGTGTTACATACCATGAAACATCAAAAGAAATATTTTGAATACAAAGTACTGCCGGAAATTGAAGACACGTGTCCAAGATGTGACTCACTTATTGAATGATTAAAGAAAGTCTTGTTCAAGTAAACATCACATATAGCCGTCAATATAAAAAATCTTCTATAAAAGTCTATAAAAGACTCGTCTGACTTACAGGATTCTTGATAAATCTGTATTTTGATAAATGAATGAATAAAAAATAGTCACCTATTTAACATTTCATCAAGTGCTGTGAAATACTGTATACAAAAGCCGGACGCGCCAATTTGGTTATGTTTTCTTTGTGCAGGTGTCCACTAATTGACCATTCTTTACTGATGAATTTATAATATAATACCTCGGATACAGTATTGGGTTTGCATTACCGAGATTCTCTGATTTCTTGCAATCTGCCTCTAGGAGTTATAGCCAAAGTTTCTTACCAGCTAAATGGGTTTTCAATGTCTGTCAATGAACCATAAATAACCGACGCAAATAGAAGATAGATATATGTATTATCCGCCTGCACGTATTCTTGCATTGATCCAAACATTTCGATGCACGGTCTAGTTAGCTCGATAGGTAACGCGTGCGTTCGATTGTTGAGATGTTCCATTGTCGTACCCTTCATATTACTTCAAGAGCTGTCAGATATTGATGAATGTATCGATGTAGCTCGTCAAAGAATATGAACAAATGCCCATGCATGTATCCAGAAGATACCCGATTCAGTCTTTTATGACCCATTATAGTCTTTTAAAGCATCAGTCCATACGGGTTGGTTGTTTGGCAAGGGTATGTCAAATGTTTCCCGTATTAAAAAACAACAACAACAAAACAACCAACCCCACCCCCACCCCCCACCCCCCCCAAAAAAGCTCTCACATTACTGTAGATTGTACATACATGTATAAGTTATTTGTTTGTTGGCCGTGTTGGTTTAATGCTTTTCATCCACGGACATTATACATGTAAATCGCCGGATGAGATCGTGTCGGGATGGTAAGTTATCCTAACCACAACCTCGCCTCCCACAGGCAAATTACTTATGGCACATTTCTTCCAACGCAGACAAATGATGACAAATGCTCTCCTTAAATCAAAGGGAAAGAATAATATCATCTGAAAGAAACGTAACAGGCATCCGGATGGAGCTCAGGGCCCAGTAACTCGAAGGCATCGTAAGTTCCCCAACGTACGAGATACTTAAGATGGCCACCTTAAAATTTACACCCTTCCTACTCCAGTTACTCTAAGCTATTGTAACTTTTTAAATGAAAGGTGCCACTTCGTAAGATAAGACGACGCCAAAGTTACGAAGCTGTTAAGTTGCCATCGTAACTTGAGGTCCTTGTCAGTTATTCACCATAATCTCTAAGAGATACTTAAGTTGGTCGTAAGTTGATCTTAAGCTTAAGATGGCTCGAGGTCTGTTTTATATTGTGTATCGGAAATGCTAGACACTCGAGCTACTACGGTTTTAAAACTGGCTATGTGTTTTTATATTATAAAATCAAACGACCAGGAACCGTCACAATCAAATTCAAAATGTACATTGATATAATATGAAGTCTGCAATATGATCGGCATGAATCATCATCATTGACTAGTTCTACGTTCGAACTGCATTTGATTGGCAGTTGAGTGTAATATGGCATTATTAAATATGAAAGCCTGAATACCATTATGGCGAAATTATCTATATGCATGACAGATCTCAGGTCAAATTCGGTGTTTTAGATCATACCTTAACTTTCAAAAGTATAGTCAGTAGGCGATTCCATCTGGTATACATGTAATTACATGTATACACAAAAGTAAAGTTTACAAACATAAGTGGCATGAAGTTTCAATAAGGCTTTCACAAAATAAAACAAACGGAAGAAACTGAGTGATTTTTTTTTCTCAGAAATTTCAGTATTTTAATTTTCTTTTCACTTCACTACAATGCATGTACATGTATACAAGTACATGACAAAAAGTGTTTACATACAGATCAAACAATTAGTAATACGTGAATTTTCATGGAATCACGTTAAAATTCCGGCAATGCTTTATATTCTGCGAACTTCTTTATATACTTGACTTGCTGAATCATCCATGGTCCGTACGGTTCCACTTTATGCTCCGGTCCCTTTCCTGTAAACTTTGACATGAAATTTTCACCGATATCACCATCATACGAAGGCTCTAGAAAGAATGGGGCCGAAAATCTGTCGACTCCAATGTCAATGACACGATGCCGTGTCGCCTTAAAGCGCCCTCCCATCATTCTCGAAAATACATCCCCGATGTTCATAACGAGGCTGTTTGCGCGCGGCTCAACTTCCGCCCAATCGCCGTCTGGCGTCAATACCTCGAGACCCCTATAACCAAATGTGCAAAGTAGCGTGATAAATGTTGAGTCGGTATGATCTGGAGTTGTGACTACTTTTCCGTCTTCTACTAGAGCATTCTCGGGTGGCGCACCATCCCAGGGTGGGTAATGCATAATTCGGAAGGTACTCACTGGCCTGTCAGCATATATCTCATCAAACGCCGTTTCCTCTATACCCAGTCCGACAGCAGCAAGTCGTAGGATCTCTAAACCAGTTTTGTGCATAACTTCATATGTTTGTAGCATGAAGGTTTTGAAAGGAAACGTCCCATCCTCTTCTGGAAAGACCGATGGCTCGTAAAACCAATTTCCCTTTTTCACGGATGGGTCATTCGGATCAATATCCCGCCCGAACTCAAATCCTTCTTTCCTGCTGGGTTTCCCTTTGACGAGGGGGAAATATCCTCTATAGACGTTGGAATTCTCTTTTTTCCAGTAATTCCGCATTATCGCATGTTTCTTATCAATGAAGAACCATTTGCAGGCTTCAAGAAGTTTTTCGAAATCAAGTCCTCTTACACCGTCGATGATAAGAAATCCTGTATTTTCTAGGGCATACACGATTATTTTGGCCAGTTCTGATTGGTCGTTTCGTGTCAGGTCGATAAGCGGTAGTTCGAATGTTGGCATTATGAAGTTCCTGTGAAAATAAATCAAATGATACCCACATCAGTTCTCAGTGAAAAATCAAAACTCCCAATCACGAAACATTGCGATGGTAAAAACCGAACAATTCTATATGATTTATGTATACTGCGAGTTAGCCGTGATATAAAGGTAAAGCGTAGAATTCTGAATTGAGAGGTCCTAGATTAGAACCGTACCTCCACTGGTTGTGTCTTTTAGTAAAGTGCAATTACCTACCATAGTACTGGTCCTAATAAAGTTTCCTTTTAAAAGGAAAGTCTCGCCCGTGTTAATCAAGTTGTAAGGAGTTATATCGAAGTGTAAATATAAAATGATTGAATTCTATGTACCTAACATTGCAAGGGTATCATCGCATTATAAACAAACTGTTTAAATAGACCTGAGCAGAGTGTTAGAGGTGTATGTTTGAAGGATTTGATAAACCAGATGACCAATGGTCATGTAAACGTTCCCCTGAGATTTGGTATATACTCCAATACTTTCCGATGATACATATCCTTGTATATGGCCTTGGGCCAGCAACAGAAAACCCTGTGGGACCAAAATGTTTTCATAAACATAAATTTGTCCATTTGCCTATCCCCAGCATGTTTGATCTCATAAATGAAATTTTACCAATTTTCACCATTCCAATGCATGGGCAACCTAAGCTCAACTTGCTGTTAAATAGATCATGGTCATCCCAGGGTCAAGATTTGCATATACATTGTACAGCTCCATTACCCGATGTTTCATGCCAAGTTTCAAAATCGTAGGCCTTCTGGTTCTACATTTTTATTTTGCTATCTATAGCCATGGCAGCCATCTTGGTCATGTCACCCAGGAATCATTTATATACTTTTGTTCTCATTTCGTAAAATGCTCTATATGAAATTTGGCTTTGATTGCCACACGGTTAAATCACCAGCAGTTTCATCCAAATCGCCAGTTCCAGTTGCAACACGTTACGGTAGAACTGTGAAACGTTTACATAAAGCTATATATACTTTATACTACTTAAAATGTGCATCATAAAGTTTGACTTTAAAGACAGTGTAATTTACAGTGCATAACAAAACCATTTTAATGTTACAAATGTTAAGCATTTGCACATGGTCGTGTCTAAAAGTTATTTGATGGAGTATTTCATTTTTGCTCATTCCAAACAAAGAGGGATGTACAATGCGTTTTGCTTATTGCTAGGACCGAAACGACTCGTCATTATTGTAAGCTCTTGTCTTGTATATTTTTATGTACACGATAAATCAAGTGCAGCAGCAACTAAATCCGCCTCTGTACATTACAATAATAAAACAAAATTGTCAAAATTTCAACATTTTGAAGAAAAGAGTCCCTACTAGGACCGGTAGTTACATGCGTGACACGCCTCTATGTTTGCACATCTAAACTGACTACTACGCCGAGGAGACATTCAGTGCGCGGTGAGACATTCCATGATTCAACCAGAAGCAAGAAATCTTGTATCTTGTATTTTAACCCTGAATCTAATAGTCCCCCCTGCACACCGTTCATCCAGATACAACAAACGCGGAAAGGTCTTCCAAACGCGGATATAAACAACTGTATCGCTGGAATCACACTGGTAAATGTAAAAGTACTGGAGCTAGTTGCAACGCACTGGTGCAGATTAAATTACGAACTGGAGTAAGATTAAAATGGCGGAAAAGGTAAACAAACCTTGTACCTCTCTTCAGTATAATTCCCTTATTGATTTGTGTGAGTGTTATTTGCCATTTCACCTGGCGCAGAGAAGGGCGGAAGCGTTGTAGTTTATGATTTTATCACGCAATAGGTGATTTATTTCATGGGTTAGCAGCCAAATCCGATACAGTTTTACCATCATGATTGGTGGCATGTGTTTTCGTGCCAAAATTGAGGGGGAAATGCAAGTCTGAGCATAGTTGTTGTTATATTATCATATATTTATGAATAAACATTCAAGAAACACGATTCCTGATCGCCAATTTTTTATTTGGTACCGAAGCAAATATTTTATTGAGGATTTTCTATTACAACGCACCGGGAGCATTTTTTGAAGCATTGGTACAACGCACTGGTGGTTACACAAACTTGCTTCAGGGTTGCGTCTAACTCGTCCAGAAAAACAGAGACATTATTTTACAGTGTTCATTTATGGAGGAAAAAAAAAAAACAATGAATTTTGATACATTGCTGACAATGACCACAACAGTGTTTTCATTACGCCATCTAATATGCAAAGACTTACAAGGCTGTTAAATGACAGTTTTAATATGAAAATTTGATTTTTGTCCTCTTCTAAACAAAACAGGTCACAGGTGATTGTTAGAGTACACACATTCTATGTGTCAAGCAAAAATAAGAAAAAATGTCTACGCCTGTATCACCTGTTTAGCTATATAATGTGGGTCTGAGGTTCTCGGACATAATTTTAAGGTATTTTCTTGCTTTACTTTCCATGTTTTCAAAACTAGAACACATTTATCCTCATCATCCTACTAACAGTCCTTGTCCATCAACCTGAGCACCCAGATCAGCGAGAAAAAAAGAAAGGTACAAATGCATTATGTCCTAGTTTTCAAATAGGTCCATCTAAGTTTTAAGGACTTTATTTAACTGGATATGACGAAGACTGTGCCTTGTTTTATTAATGCTTACAACCGTTCATATTTTTGGGGCTCATTGGTGGTTTTTTGGTTGGTCTGCAGATGCCCTGATTGCTTATCTTCCCGGCTTTACTTACATTTATACATGTTCTTTGCGACGAAAATAGTGCTATAATCCAATTTGAAGTACTGAAACCGATTGCACAGATGTACACTGTAGCTCAATGGGTGTTTCGTTGCATCTCATGGAAGTGGTACGAAGTACCGAAGTGTAATAGAATAATATGGCTGTAACAGTTTTAACGCTTTATGAAGGATCTTTGACAGTGGTAATGGGAGTCACAATGTATAGCTGCTCTGTATTTTCAAAAAAATAAAAGTTGATAAAATGCTTGAACAACCATCATACGTTATTTCGTTGTCAGTCCTTATTTTAGCATAATGGACTTTACATAGAATTTTTATAATTGACCGTTTTAAAATAAGGTATGTTTTTTTTCTGGGCGAGTTATATGTTTTGTCTATGTGAAATCAGCAAGTTTGTGTTATCACCAGTGCGTTGTACTAATGCTTCAAAAAATGCTCCCAGTGCGTTGTAATAGAAAATCCTCAATAAAACGTTTGCTTTGGTACCAAATAAAAAATTGGCGATCAGGAATCGTGTTTCTTGAATGTTTATTCATAAATATATGATAATATAACAAAAACTATGCTCAGACATGCATTTTCCCTCAATTTTGGCACGAAAACACATGCCACCAGTCACGTTGGTAAAATTGTATCGGATTTGGCTTCTAACCCATGAAATAAATCACCTATTGCGTGATAAAATCATAAACTACAACGCTTCCGCCCTTCTCTGCGCCAGGTGACATGGCAAATAACACACACACAAATTTATAAGGGAATGATACTGAAGAGAGGTACAAGTTTTGTTTACCTTTTCCGCCATTTTAATCTTACTCCAGTTCGTAATTTAATCCGCACCAGTGCGTTGCAACTAGCTCCAGTACTTTTACATTTACCAGTGTGGGAATACACAAGGTAAGAAAACATAAACAAACAGCATTTAAATTGTTCTTATATAAAATCTGTTTATGCAGAGCTGATGCAAAATGGTTTATCTTGAGAATGGTACAACATCATAACAAAAGATTTGTGTAAACTATAGATACAAGCGAATTTATTTCGTAAATCATGATTTTTTCGCCTACTTCCCGATTCATTTCATATTTGTAGAATTCATTTGTTTGGTTTCCTGCAAATATCTCTTCGCCGGAGCATGGCTATCCTATTATATAAACGCTCACCTGAGATCTGTACGATTTCAGTGTATTTTCGGAACCCTGTAACAAGGGTGTATTTTTTTTTTTTGATTCGCGCCATGACGTCACGTCCGTCAAAACATGTTTTTTGAAAGCGCTTTAATAAAATAAGAAAAATAATTAATTACAAAGTACGTCAACAGTTTAATTCGTCGAAAAGTGGATTTCCAGACTCAGCTGTAGAGACTTTATGATTTTGTGTTGAATTCTCTTGGTGGATCAAATTAAATCGGCTGAAAATCAAGATTTTATGATCGGCGGTTAACCAAAATGGAGGATTCTTCGATCAGTTTACTTGTATAAGATGCCGTAACGTAAGAAAACAGTGCACAGTTAAAGATTTCTGGCTTATTTTCACAGGACTGAGGTAAATAGACTTATTTTTACCTTATTATTGTCTGAAATATTTGAAAATACGACTACATTATACAAGAATGGAACCGTCAACAACAAGCAATAAATCAAACGGAGAAATATTGTCCCGCTCTGACCATGATGAAAGTTTAATTAACTTTACTAAAACTGTGTTGAATCTTGAGAACTCTAGTAATTCTGTAAGCAGCGGCGATAGTGCTATCATGTCGTCACCAGAGAGGGATCTCTGGCAGTCTCAGTCATGTTCAGAAGACCAAGTTGATGATCGGTTTGAAGGAATTCTCTACAAAACCTACATTACCTCTTGTATGACTAAACTTAAATTCATCTCAGTTGCATTTTTCAAGTGTTTTTATGACAAAATGAAGGCAGATTATCACCTGGACATAATCAATCCTGAAAATAACCCTGTATCAACGTGTCTTACGCATGTTAGAGGCCTCAAATGCGAGATGCTCATAGATCGTGATTCTAAATCTGTCAAAGTTTCTGGTGTTGGGCACAGGATGTGGCGTAAAGAATATTTTCCTAGGGTGTCGACTTCGCTATTCAAAAGATACGTACAGGAGAATGATAGCCAGTTCTGCGGCGAAGAAATTACAAACAGCGTTTCGGAAGAAAAAAAAGGAAGAACACAATGGTTCCAGATATCACCAGGTCCAGCCAGAGTCTGTTGCGCTATCTACTACAGATTTTCCGATGTTCACTAGCACACCTATTGTACAAAGGACTGACTCCCGCTCAGAACAAAGCTCGGCACAGAATTCTACATACTCGGAATGCCTTTTGAGTATAGTTAATATGATCAGAAGAATGGAAACAGAACTGAAAGAAATAAAACAGAATGTAGTGAGCTCAATGGAAAGGAAGATTGATGAACTCAAAGCTTCATTGTTGGTCCTGTTTGAACAGTCGGCGAAGAAAGAGAAGTCATTTTCAGCCGTTCTTCAGGAGGTTTCTCACGGTTCACGGGATGTAGACGAAGGGTTCTGCAATGACACAGCTAGTAGCCATGTTTTGGGAACATCTCAGACACATCCAAAGACTTTATTTCAAAAAGAAAATTTGACTGAGACGGTGCATGTCAACCCTAATGATGTCACTCAGGCAGACGCCATGCAACCGAAGACAACTCCTATGCAGCCAGAGGCTCGTCACAAAACTCCCGTGCAGCAAGTTCCGGTACGAATTACAACCAGGGATACAACAAGGCAGACACAGAGTTCTCGTCCAGTTACAAGTCAACGTCAGACAGACAAAACCCTGTTGATCGGCGACTCTTTACTAAATCCAGTCAACACAAAAGGACTCATAAGAGGTACACATAAGCATGCTAGAAGCGGGGCAACAATAAGCGACATTACAAACGATATTAGCTTCTACGACGTGAAGGCATTTAGCAACATCATAATATCAGTTGGCGGAAACGACGCATCACAGAAGACAGAGGAAGAGCTATTTGAAGAGAAATATGATCAGCTTATTAGCCTTATCAAGACAAGCAGCCCCAAAACTACAGTATACATCTGTAAAATCGTACCGAGAGGAGACGTAGATGTAAGCAGCCTCAATACTTGTATTGAAAGACTCGGTCTTCATTGGCAGAAGCATGATGTTATCTGTATATCTAAAACCAGCGACTACTTCTGCGGCAAAAATCGGGTACCAACTGAGCGGTATTATTCCACTGACGGAATACATCTTTCCAGATCCGGAGTGAAACGCCTGCTTGATGCCATCAACTCTACCGTCAAGATAGTAGACAAATACGAGATGTGTGTATTCAGCAAACCGGGAAATCAGCGGAATACCGGTAATTATCACATTCGGACAAACTCAGGACAGGAACAGCGTCGCGGAAGACAAGGGTCACGGCACGGGGAAAGGAGACATGTTAATAAACGGTGCTATGCATGTCGAATGATGGGACATATTTCTTCAGAGTGTTGGAACTAGGGACTCGGCATTACTGCCAGTACAGAAAAAGGCGCACCATTGCTTAGTTCAAATTCTTATGATATTCTTAATGATTTGTGCAACCAATGTAACTCTTTAAATTGCGCCTGTATTTATGACTCATGTATTATTCATAATTCAACTTCATCGTTTACTTCAGAGGATTCAAAAATTATTAATGAACAGTCGTCTGGGCATTGTGTTAAGGCAACGCGAAGAAAACACACATTGAATTCATCATTTGTAGGTCAGCAGGTTATAAATAACAATATTAGTTCAAATGTGAATGATCAATTGCAATCAGTTAACGATATAATCAGCAGCCACAGTAGTAATAGTGACTTTCTGAATTTTGAGCTGACAGCAAAAGGTTTCAATTTTGCGCACTTAAATGTGCAAGGACTTTGTGGACAGAATATGAGTAAATTTTCACAGTTAAAAACAATGTTAAATAACCCAATTAATAGCTCGTTACATCTTATTGGTTTAAGTGAAACGAAACTTAAAGAACACAAGTCGACCAATTTTTTTCGCATAGATGGTTTTCAAATGCCCTTTCGTAATGATAACATAAGCAATGGCGGTGGAGGTATTATGGTTTATGTAAAAAACGGAATAAACGCTAAACGTAGAGCAGACCTAGAAACTAACGATATACAATGTGTTTGGCTTGAAATAACACCAGAACGAGGCAAAACTTTTTTAGTTGGAAATATGTATCGGCCTCCCCATTCTAGGATTGAATTTAATGATAGGTTTGAAAATTTCATTGATCATGTCATGAGTGAAGATAAAGAAATAATTTTAATGGGTGATTTTAATAAAAACCTAATTAATGAGGAAATGGAACCAGAATGGATAAATTTCACCACATCATTGGGGTTGAGTCAGTTAGTTAAAAACCCAACAAGAACGACAGAAACATCTAGTTCATTAATTGACCATATTTATACAAATTGTGAAGAAAATATTTCGAGGGTCCACGTTGGTAAATTTTCAATTAGTGACCATTTTGCAATTTTTGGTAATAGGAAACTTAATGTACAGATAAAGAATAAAGAACATCATGCTATTACTTATAGGTCTTTCAGACATTTTGATGAAAACTTGTTTTGTAAAGATTTGTCTGAGGTCCCTTGGGAAATAATAGCAACTTTTGATGACGTTGATGATATGGTCCAAACTTGGAATCGTCTATTTTTGGAAATCGTAGATAAACACGCCCCAATTAAACAGCATAGAATTAAGAGGAATCACCAACCGGAATGGCTTACATCTGAAATTTTAGATCTGATGAAAGAAAGAGACAAATATAAAATCAATGGTAAAATGAATGAATACCGGCTTCTAAGAAATAAACTAACAACTATGATCGATAAAGCGAAGAAAGAAATGTATCAAAATAAAATCGAAGAAGGGCAAAATGATCCGAAAACTATTTGGAAAATATTTCAGCAATTTGGCGCTTCCAGTAAAAAGGGTTCAGCAGAAAATATCTTAGGTATTAAACATGGAGAACAAGTTATAACACACGAGAAACTGATAGCTGATCATTTTAATGAGTTCTTTATCAATGTAGCTTCTGATTTAAAACAACCACTGAAGCCCTCAAACTTTGAAAAACTAAATAGCTTTACTGATTCTAAAATTACAAATGATGTTTCTTTTCAAATACCTCAAATAAATTGCTCCTTTGTAACCAATTTTCTTTTATCACTAGATGGAACTAAATCAACTGGCTTAGACTGCATTGGGCCACGACTATTAAAACTTGCCCCAAATATTCTGTCACCCAGTATAATGTTTATCATTAACAAAAGTATTGCATCTGGTATTTTCCCGTGTGTTTGGAAACATGCGAAGGTAAAACCACTGTACAAGTCAGGGGCTAAAGATGATGTCAATAACTACAGACCAATTTCGATATTACCAACACTTTCAAAAATTATCGAAAAATGGACACATGTAAAACTTTTGTCATATTTAAATCAACATCAACTTTTAACCCAAAAGCAAAGTGGATTTAGATCTGGCCATTCGACTGAAACGGCCCTAACACATATGACAGATAATTGGCTGCACGCAATAAATGATGGAAATATTGTTGGGTGTATTATAGTAGATTTTCGAAAGGCTTTCGTTTTAGTAGACCACCGGTTGCTTATTCAAAAATTGAAACATTACAAAGTCAATGATTTAAGCCTGTCTTGGTTCGATTCCTATCTTAACAACAGAACGCAACAAGTGACAGTCAATACAAGCCAATCTAAAGCCGAACGTATTCGATCTGGCGTACCGCAGGGATCCATATTAGGTCCTTTGCTGTTTTTAATCTTTATAAACGATTTACCTTTATGTCTAAAAGATGCAGTTCGTTCGGTGGACTTATATGCCGACGATACGACATTGTATGAGATTGGTTTTGATAAAGATATATTAGAAAACAATCTTCAACATGCCCTGAATTTACTTAATCCTTGGTGTCTGGAAAACGGCATGATTATAAATATTGACAAAACAAAATTAATGTTAATATCAAGTAGACAAAAGAGACAAAATATGAAAGACACTAATTTGACACTTGCTTATGAAAATGTTGATTTGCGAGTAACGAGCTGTGAAAAAGTTTTAGGGGTTCATATAGATGATAACTTAACATGGACAAGTCACTTTCAACACGTTTCAAAGAAAATTTCAACATACCTTTGGCTTTTGTCTCAGATAAGATCATATCTACCGATACGTCACAGAATGACTTTTTATAACGCATATATTAAGCCTCATCTAGAATATTGCTGTGTGATTTGGGGAAATTCGTTTAATTCTAATATGTATAGAATTGAAAAATTACAGAGAAGAGCCTGTAAATTAATACTTGGTAAAGATTACACATCACTGGAAGAAGCCCGTATGCAATTAAATATGCTATCATTTGAAGAATTAATTTTCATAAACAAAGCTAAGGTAATGTTTAAGGTAACGCATGGTCTTTCGCCCATTTATATCACTGAAATGTTCCAGATCAAAGGTAGTACTAATGATGATACAATGACATTGCGCTCCGATTCTAACAAAAATTTTAAGACACCGAAGCCTAAATTAAACATGTTTAAAAACAGTTTATCTTATTCGGGCGCCTTAATTTGGAATAGCATTCCAGTTGACATAAGAAACTCCAGTACAGTTGATTCCTTCGTAAATAAATGTTTGAAATGGATGAAAGAGTGACCTTAAATGTTTAGCAATATCTCAAATACCTCCACTGCCAAATATATTTTCATAATGCTCATAATTTTAATGTTTAATGCTTTTTCTTTGTATAATTGATTCATCACATATGTCACTTGTATTGTAAATGTTGATTGTATGTTTGATTGTTATGTATATATGTCTTTAGAGGGCCTCAGGGAAGATTGGTCATACCAACTGAGTCACCCTCTTTAAATAAAGTCATTACTTAATTACTTACTTACTTACTTACTTACTTCAAAACTTATTTTCGACATGTATGGAATATATTAATAGCAAGCATCAAACTGGAAACGTTTTTTTTGGTGTCGATATCCATGTTAAAAAATCAGCCTTGTTTACTTCAAGGTACAACTTACCACGGACGTTGATACTACACAACGCGGATGACCCACATAATTTTGGGGAAACAAACACGGATTCGAAAATCTGTTTTTAACGTTCAAAACACTGACAGAACGTTTTCTAATTAAAATACAACAAAGAATTTAGATTTTTATAAAGTAAACGTGCAATAAATGCATCTTGTTGGCTTTTTAGTCGGCTATTCACTTGATATATGGTCGACTTCGGGGGTGGCATATAACATATAAAACCATATTATAACATAATTGCTAACAGCTTTTTTCTATGGACGATTATTTTGTAGAATCAGAGAAATGATATATACACCTGTAAAGGTATTTGTTTGTATGTTTGTGTTGTGAATAAACATCCCAGTTAACGACTCTTCAGCTGTGTCAGGAAGGAGCCGCCGCTTCCTGGGTACTAACCAGTTCTACGGGAATTAAAATGTCTTGCTCAAAGACAAAACTCTGGTGCCAGCATAAACCCCCCCACGACCTCGCCTGATCAGGAGTCAAACTATGCCACGTTGTTATAAGTTTTAGCTCACCTGAGCCAATGGTGAGCTTATATGATGGCCATGCTCCGTCGTCCGTCGTCGTCCACCATTCTTCTCCTCTGAAGCCGGTTGGCCAATCAAGGAGCATCCTTAGGAAGGGGGAAAGAAAGTTTATATAAATGGTCCAGGTCACATGACAAAGATGGCCGCCATGACTATAAATAGTAAAAACCTTTTGATTTTGAAACTTGGCATGGAACATCAAAGAGAGCAGCTCTACAAAGTTTATATAAATCATGACCTTGGGATGACATTGACCTATTTTACGGCAAGGACAATATAGCTGGCCCATGCATTTGAATGGGGAAAATTGTCAAAATGTCATTTTAAGGGGAAAACTAATAGGAAATGGGTAAATGGACTGAAGATTTATGATTCTAAAAAACTTTGGACCTTAGGGGCTGGTCTGCCACCACCCCGGGGAAATATACATGTATATTACCAAAATATTCAAAGGCCTTCTTCTCTGAAACCGCTTGGCCAATGAAAGCCAAACGTCAGGTAGAGCATCCTTATAGTTTATATAAATGGTCCAAGTCATATAACCAAGATGGCCGCCATGGCTAAAACTAGCAAAAACCTTTAAAAATCTTCTTCTCCAGAACCAGAAGGCCTATGATTTTGAAACTTGACATGAAGCATCAGGGAGAGGCGCTCTACAAAGTTTATATAAATGACCCTGTAATGACCTTGACCTAGTTTACGGGAAGGTCAACATAGATGGCCTATGAAATTGAATGAGGAAAAATGTCAAAATGTCACTTGAAGAGAACAAATTTGAAGAAAATGGGCAAATGGACTGAAGAGTTATGATTCTGAAAAAAAAAAAAAAAAAAAAAAAAAAAAAAATCTTTTTATTTTATACAATGCACAGGCATTTTCCAATGCACAAGGCAGGCGGTGAAAATGCAAAAACAAAAATTTTTTGAAAACACGAATAATTTTGGTACCACATTGTTCCTTATGTTCTAACTACTTATGTTCTAACTAAGAAAATGAATACCCACACTTTATGTTTTCGTTCATAAATAACGGAGTTTGAATTTCTGAAGTGAGACATATTTAATGACGTCAAGTAAATAGAAACGTCAGAAGTAATCCAAAAAATCTGACGTCATTACAGTGACGATATAGGCTGATATCAGTCACTAGTGACTTTTGATATCAGTGAGATTTGATATCAGTGAAATTTCATATCAATGAAAATACCAATTTTATCAAGTTTTGATATACATTGGGTTTCACTGTAAAGTATAAAATAAACATGTATATCACAATAATATTAAAAAATCTTCGTCTTTATATGAAGCAGCTATAGGAAGGGAACCAGTGCATTACGAAAACACGCCGATGCAAAAATACAGCGATTTTTTTCACATAAAAATGAAAATATCAGTGGAAAAGTTATGATATTTCCCCTATTTTTGCTCAAAACATAGGTTGTGGGTACATGTTATAACCGCCTAACGAGTACCCACAATCTATGTTTAGGACCAAAAGTAAGAAAAAGTCGTATACCCTGCATGTCCCAGTTTTATTATATAAAAGTAGGGTTGAAGGGGGTATTCATTGCACGGACATGTGTTCCTGATGGTATACATGAATAATCCGGGTCACATGACCAAGATGGCCGCTATGTCCATATATGGTAAAAACCCTTAAAAATCTTCTTCTCCGGAACCGGTGGATCAATTTCAACAAACTTGGCACGTAGAATTGTGGAATAGAGTACTACAATGTATATAAAAATATGACCCTGTGATGACCTTGACCTATTTTACGGCAAGTTCAAAATAGATCGTCCATGACCATAATAGTCAAACAAGTTTATTGGTATATATCCCAATTCTAAGGTGAGCCTTTACAGGACCATTTGTCCTCTAGTTGTTCTTTTATTACGTACAATCATAATAAACAAGGTTTCCTAATGTTGTGGCCAAAGCGTAGTCAAAGTGCTCATGAACCCACGTTCCTTGTGGTTTTATCACGTCATAATAAGCCATAATTGGTCTTCAACCAACCATCTATGGACTCTAAAACCATACAAAATTGGCTTTAAGAACTGCATCCAGTTTTCCTTAAAATAAGGCGAGAATTGGTTTTTATTATCCGTGTTCGTTGCACCGTATGGTCCGAGTTTGTTTCACCTGCTTGAGAATTTGAACCGTGGTATGTTGCACCATATTAAATGAGAGTACCCAATTTCATATAGTTCCTATTCTCTTTCTATAATTTTGTGTGGGTTCTTGTAATGGCAACACTTGAAGCGATCCCCGATCCTCCGAAAAACATCAATTTGGTCATACTATCGTGCATTAATAATGATTTACAGACATTATTATCAAGATTTTTCTCTTTTCGCGCATCCAAGTCAGGTTTAAAAGCCTATATTTCTCGAACTAATAGAATTTATGAGACAGGATTTTATGTAAACATTGGCAAAGGTATGTACTTTTTCATTGTATGTCAAACAAAAATCAACTCAGCCGATATTCATTATAATCAAAGATGATAAATACTCACTCTTTTTTCCCTGCCGTTCAAAATATTATTGTTTATATCCGCATTGGGAAGACCATTTCGCGTTTGTTGTATCTGGATGAACGGTGTGCCCTGGGGGACGAGACAAAAACTGGAAGTATTGGCTCCATCATCCCGACGTATCTGAATAGTTGATAACGCGGACGAAATAAAAATCAATTGGTAGGCAGTGATACCACCTACTTTTTACAATTATGTTAAAATATAGTCTTATTATAGTAATGAAGCGAGATGGTTTCACATACCTTCAAGATACGGATGACTTTCTATATAGACTGAACAATTCTTATTGTGCTAAATATGTGTGTAAGATTTGTCAATTCTCTATGACGTCTGTGTAAGAGCTTATCAAAAGGTCAACGAACAATGAATTGTGTCAATATGTTCACTTGACCAGGCCCGTTTCTAAAACTTTGTCGGCATCGTAGCTAATAACTTATTATTATTATTATTATTAGCCATTCTTGGGATTTCTTTTCAAAATTTCTTGCTGTTAACCGTATGTATTGTTCCTCTTACCTTCCTGAATATAAACTTATCATTTTCTGGTAAGTAACTGTACATTCAGGTATAAGCAGGACTTTTACTTGTATCCATGCAGTATTTGAGCCGCCTCATGGGAAAACCAACAATCTGCATATGCGAAAACAAAGGCGCAGATCAGCTTCGCGGTAACCGCGAAGCTGATCAGCGCCTTTGTTTTCGCTACTCGGATAGTACAATTCCTCCTCTACTTAACTCCAAAATTTCAAGCTTCTAGCTCTTTTCTGTGACTGTACAGGCCGGTTTGTGTCGGACCTGGTCGGAAACCACATTGTTGGTTTTCCCACGAGGTGGCTCATTTATTAAGATAGATGACTATATGGTTGTCACAGACTTAATAAGTTAATATGATTTCCTTTTCCAATTTAGAAGTATAGATGAATTACTGAAGTCTTGTGGTGTGGCCAATGTCCATCTGCGCTTAGCTGTGTGGTGGCTCAAGAACACTATAGGTCATAACTGGTTTTCAGCTGACCATGGAATTGTTTCATGTCATTTCTGTCTGCAGAAGCCTGGAATCATTTGGCTTTCTGTCTCAGTCGGGAGTCCTGCATGCTCCTGGTTTGATCTGTGATGTCTGTTAAGTTAACAAGGTAGTAACCACCTTGGTGTGCATTAAGCAGACGTTTTTTTTTTCTCTCTCAGGAAATCTCTGAAATTCCAAACCGGTATAATTGACGTCGTGAGATGTTAATCTTTTAAAAGTACCGTCATCTAACCACTGTAACCTTACAATCAGCACAGAAAAAAGAGGTTGTATACCAAGCAGCAACTTTGTGCATCAGGAAAACATGTCCGTGCAATATATACCTCCTTGAAAAGGTACAAGTAGGCAAAGATCAGGAAAAGGCGCAATCAGAAAAAGATTCCCACTCCAAAAACCGAGGTGGGAAAAACCAAACTAACAGTCAGGTACTTATACTATGAAACATATCGTAAGCCGAATGAGCAGCTATTTTCCCAATAGGTGGCCACTCAGTTACCTTAACTTAACTAAAGATATGAAAACATACATAAGGCGCCAACATCACACAAAAATTCTTAAACATCAAGACATAAAACAAAAAGAACCACCACATAAGTATCGACTTGGAACGATCAGTAACACAAAGTTACTGGCGGGCTTAAACCGGTTTTACATGGCCATAACATCACCCTCAGCTTCTGCAGTGGTTCATAACATTTAGTTAGTTATTCGGTCCTCGTGGTGAATCTCTAACTAGTCAATGAATCATCAAGAACAAACAAATAAATCATGATAAACATCCTGATGAATCAAAAACCAGGACTCACAGACTGAGTAAGCTGCCCGACGATGGAGATCCCTGGGCGCCGAATAACCTACTAACTCCGGAGCAAAAGAAAAACACCAGTTGGACCCCGGTGGGCCAAGCAACAGACAAGAAGCTTTTTTTATATAGTAAAACTGGGGTTTGCAGGGGTATACCTATTTTGCTTATTTTTGCTCCAAAACATAGATTGTGGGTACTCGTTAGAACCGCCTCTTATGAAATTTTCAATTTTTACAGGTGAAAAAAAATCTCTGTATATTGCATGGGCGTGTTTTCGTAATGTGGATGGATGAAAGCTAAAAGTTAATGATGCACACACTCTAAAGGGCATGCCCATTTACATTGGTGACGACGGCACTGCCAGATCTGCGAAAGACTGCATTTGGTACTGTCCAAAATGGGTAAAAGCTGAAAAGGGAGCGCGGTGGCGTAGATACTGCACGGCAGATCTGCTTCTTTGTTTTCGCATATGCAAATTGTTGGTTTTCTGATGCAGCGGCTCATATAAGATAGTTTTATTTGACATATTCAAAATGCCACAAAATCAAAGAGAAAGCATTTACAAAAACCTTATACTGGACAATTCAATTCAACAAGTAGGCGCATATCAAACACAATTTTGGTTGTTACTGAATAACAACAAATACTGCACATATTTTGGTAAATAATCGGAATCAAGAATCCTGCCCAACAGCTCAATCATTATGAGGCAAATGTTTTGATCCGCTGAGAAGGTACTAGACAAAATCTTAACACAAACCTTGCGATTTCATTCATTGTAATTTGCAGTTTTAAGAAAGATACAAAAAAGCTGATGTAACTTACCTCATACATTATTTGACTCCAAACAGTTATGTTTCTTTTATTTTTTCTTGCAAATCCAAGATGTACAAAATAGCAAGAACTAAATTATTCCTTTTTACACTGTACTTTGCAAATAGACAAGTCATTTTAGCGCTTTAAATCCATCGGTACACGTAAAAGTGGCATTTTTTCTACGTTTCTGCCATAACATAGTTTTATGTAAATCGCCATTTAGTAACAATTCAAAGCCAGAAACCACGTGGCCCCTTAGTGTATAAATAGATGTTAAACTGTCACTGTGTAGTCCTTCACGTGTGTAGTGTATGTTACAAAGGTCTTTATAAACTATTTAACGCACGTGCCAAGTTGCGTGCGAGCAAAGTTTCCCCTCAGTTCCCTCCTGTTATACAATTCGATTTGATGGTAGCTATTGCAATTTATTCTACGTGATTAAACGTCTAGATCTATGCTCAAGATTATTTCTTTTTAAATTCAGTTTTACGTCCCTTTAAAGTTTATTTCAGCTCATATGAGATGGGCAAATCAGTTGGTGGGGAGAAAACGGGAGAACCCCGAAAAACACCACCTGACACACCCGCAAGCAGAACTTGGTTTGTCTCACATGTTGCCAGTGCGGGGCTCGAACCCACACCAGACACAGTGGTGAGATGATCGAGTGACA
This sequence comes from Rugalucina vietnamica, assembly GCA_964017185.1. NCBI lineage: Eukaryota > Metazoa > Mollusca > Bivalvia > Lucinida > Lucinidae > Rugalucina > Rugalucina vietnamica. Next base: position 69,815,576 of record OZ024869.1, on the reverse strand, counting down.
AAGAAACAGCGCTCTTGGCTGCTCGGCCATGGGGGCCTCCGATGAATAGTTTGTGATGTTTTTAATGGTTTGATGTGTTCGTGAAATTATGTTAGATCTGCTTTGAGAAAACTGATAACACAATTTTGATGGCACTATAGATACTGGGCTTTCCTTTCAGATAAGTTTGTTTCCACCAAAACAGCTGAAAAGCGTTAAGCTAACCCATAAACTGTGACGTTACATCTGATATTGGCAGCATTTTTAACCCATATTTGACGAATGGATTCTCCCATCATTATCATTTGGATGAGTCCACTTTCATTTTTAGGAGTGTTAGGAGTATTTTTTATATTTTATCTTATTTTTCGATGAAATTTCTCTGTGCAAACAGAATAGCCCCAGATGGGACGCCGCGTTCTGTGGCGTCACATCTGGGGCTATTCTGTTTGCCTATGTCCCATAAAAGGGACGCCAGGCTTAAATGAGTTAACTGACCGTTCATGTTTTGACGCTATTTTCTCTGATTATGATAACTACAAAGCACGACCTTTGCCAAATGTCACATCATCATCATCTATCTTTATTTCCTCAAAACATGAGATTACATATAACAAAATATATACATGTTAAACACTCATACATGCAAATGAAACAAAAGACCATATCAAATTACAAAAGAAAACAAAAAATACATAGACAGAAGGACAGAAGTAGGCATATTAAAATATTAAGCCATCGAAACTTCTTTTCAATGCATGTGATTTTGAAGACTTTTAAGGATATTTAAATTTAATACTAAACAGTATTATAAAACTGTTTGCAACATGTGAAAATATAGTTTGCTGATTTAATGAGTAACTTTTTATAATCATCTTTGTTTAGAGATTTAGTTTGTGCGGTCTCCTGGCCAATGAGCAAACAAAGCAATTCTTCATGTTCAAGATCTGTAACATATACACTAAACTGTGGTGTGAAATAGTCTACAATAAATTCCAAAAATGTATTTCTAATCTCTAATGTTGTCTGACATGAAGTTACTATATGTAGAAAAACATCTTTGAAAAACTGACCACAATATGAGCATGTCTTGGACATTCTGTGGAACTAAAGTCAAGCTTTTTACAATAAAATGGATCAGCTTTAACTCAGTAGCAGATGATGGAACCTTCCAAAGATGGTATAAATTTTGTGATGTATGAACTCTTTCAAACCTTACGAAGTCTTTATCTTTTTCATACAGCATAGCTAACCTTTGTTTTTCATGATTTCTAACAGATTTGTTTATTATTTGCTTCCAACATGTTTTGGTTGGTAACTAGGCTCCTGCCGTAAAATTGTCCAAATAATGTTTTAGTCTATATTTGGTTAAAATTCTATCAAGATCAGGAATAAAACCATATTGATTAACAGTATTTTTCTCTAATTATGATAACTACAAAGCACGACTTTTGCCAAATGTCACAAACAGGCGTACAAGAAGAATGTACTTATTTGATCCTATGCCGTTGAGTCGTAACATTAGTCATTTTGTCTTTGTTCCTTTGAACACGTGAGCCGCGACGCGAGAAAACCGGTCTTCTGGGTTTCCGACCAGGTGCGATACAAATCGACCTGTACAGTCACAGAAGCAGGGTAGGAGCTTGAAATTTTGGCTATAAGTAGAAGAGAAATTGTACTATCTGAGTAGCGAAAACAAAGGTTACTGCACAGCTGATATGCGCCTTTGTTTTTGCAAAAATCCGGTTTTCTCACGATGCGGCTCAAGTGTGACACTAACCATATAATGACCACAGAGGGCGGTTAGATGCTTTCCAATTTTCAAAGTTGAAAAATACCCATTTTTGAACCCCCAGCCCCTAACCCACCACATACATGCAAGATCTTTTTTCACATCCGAAAAAAAAAGATGTATATCTTCATATCGCGGCTTAAATGTACAGATCTGGAATGACTACTTATTAATATGTGTTATTTTCTTCAAAACCCAGAGGCCCTCTCATTCCGTTGCTCGACATGAGAGTGAGCGCGACAAGAAAGACACGGCTTTATAGGTTTAATTAAGAGCTTAGTATACTCATCAAATGAAGTTTTGCACCATTTAGATTTTTTTTTTATTTTTAAGTGACATTTTAACTAATAATTTTAAACCTAGCTTTTTGAAATTGCACAGTCTGAAAGAGTTTGATAATATAGGGTTATTGCACTGATATCGGGATATCAGTGCGATAACCCTTTTATTATATAGCTATAAATATCTGCTTCTCATATATGACGTTTTGTTGAGAGTTAGCCTTACAAAATTGAAATATCTGCACGACGGCCGCGATAAGATCCATAAGTGATATCATTTTTGCACTAGTGCAATATCAGATGATATCATTTTTGCACTGTTACTTTTCGGAAGCACATTTTGCAATTGAATCAATATTGCTGACATTTTATTTTCCTTTTTCGGCTTAAATTGCTTAAATCTGAAAGTGACAAACTTCAGCTGACGTTTCGGCCCGGTATGACGTCATATTCCACGCGACGTCAGATGAAGATGACGTCATTAGAGTTGACGTCCCAGTTTTACAATTTTGCACGATGACCCTCAAGTCAAGAATTTGGTAGTGTATCATAAAAAGAATATTTCGCTTTTAACAAAGTGTGCAATATCAAGTAAGTGTGCAGATATCGCCTGATATCTGCACACTTGTTACTCGGCATTTATCCCTAAGTTTTAATCATTTGATATTTATAGCTATATAATAGTAATATAGGGTTATTGCACTGATATCGGCGAATTTTGTCTCGAGTTGGGATATCGAAGGACGCGAGCTTGCGAGCGTCCGTAGATATGCCAACGAGGGACAATATTCGCCGATATCAGTGCAATAACCGTTTTATTATATAGCTATAAATATCTGCTTTTCATATTTGATGTTTTGTTGAGAGTAAGCTTTACAAAATTGAAATATCTACACGAAGGCCATGATAATATCCATAAGTGGTATCATTGTTGCACTAGTGCAATAACATATGTTATTTTATACTTTACAGTGAAAACCAATGTATATCAAAACTTGATAAAATTGGTATTTTCATTGATATGAAATTTCACTGATATCAAATCTCACTGATATCAAAAGTCACTAGTGACTGATATCAGCCTATATCTTCACTGTAAATTTTGGATTACTTCTGACGTTTCCATTTACTTGACGTCATTAAATGTGTCTCACTTCAGAAATTCAAATGCCTATAACTCCGTTATCTATGAACGAAAACATAAAGTGTGGATATTCATTTTCTTAGTTAGAACGTAAGGAACAATGTGGTACCAAGATTATTTGTGTTTTCAAAAATTTTTGGTTTTTGCATGTTCACCGCCTGCCTTGTGAATTGGAAAATGCCCGTGTATTGTATAAAATAAAAAGAAAATTTGCTTTTTTTTCGGTGAATACCAAATATATTTTATCTCGTGAGTTGAAAACATAAAAATTTTCACTGGTGCTGCGCACTCGTGAAAATTCTTATGTTTTCAACTCACTCGATGAAATATATTTGATATTCACCTCAAAAAAGCAAATATCCTCTATATATCATTTTTGCACTGTTACTTTTCGGAAGCACATTTTGCAATTGAATCAATATTGCTGACATTTTGTTTTCTTTTTTCGGCTTAAATTGCTTTTTAAAATCTGAAAGTGACAAACTTCAGCCGTGACGTTTCGGCCCGGTATGACGTCATTTTCTACGCGACTTCAGATGAAGATGACGTCATTAGAGATAACGTCCCAATTTTACAATTTTGCACGATGGCTCTCAAGTCAAGAATATGGCAATGTTTCATAAAAAGAATTTTTCGTTTTTAACAAAGTTTGCAATATCAAGTAAGTGTGCAGATATCGTCTGATATCTGCACACTTGTTACTCGGCTTTTATCCCTAAGTTTTAATCATTTGATATTTATAGCTATTTAATAATGTGTGTGATAAGACCAAAAACCGTTGCGGAAACGATTTTAGAAAACATTGAGAATTCCCATTTTCTGTAAATGCTTAAAATTGGAAAATCGAAAAAAATCCACAAATACTGCCACGAAAACTGCACATTTTTGTTTCCAAATTTACACACAAGAGCTCCAAAGCGAATGATTAAGCCTAAAAACAATTTAAAAAATCTCAAAATGTTAGTAAAAAATCAGTTTTGACAAAATTGCAATTTTTGAGAAAAAATGATAAATATTGGGGAAAAAAATGAGTAAAATAGAAATTCATTTCAATTTTGGAACACTATGAGATGTTTTGACACCAAAACCTGCCGCCTGTTTTCTTTCTGTTAAAGGCAATCTCATGTCAAAGATGTTGCATGAGTACTTTTTTGATATGCAGCTTTTTAAAAATTCTGAATTTGGATGGTTGAAAACCAGTACCTTCAGTTAATCATTAATGGGTGCTACATGCTGTGTTTGAAAGAAAAACGACCCATTTTATTGGAGAGATGAGTTACTAAGCTTTATCTTAGAATTTAGACAAAATCTCAAAAATCGTTATTTTTTTTTGTCAAAAATAGTGTTTTTGTCAAACAAATTTAAGTTTTAGTTTTTTGCTTTAAATGATTGCTTTCAGTATCACGAATGAGGATGTGAAACGAATTCGGGGTAGGAAGCCCAGAAATAAAGTTGTGGGCTTTTTGCTGCATCCCAAATTTTGATGTTTACAATAACATGCATTTTTGCACATTTTTATTTATTTTTTTAAAGAAAAAATATTGAATTGTTATTCAGGAAGTCCAGCCCTTTAAGAATGTATTAAGTTTTAAAAGTTTATTTGATAAATATCTATACTATACATTATTTTAAATTGAGAAAAATATTAACTGGTGCTAAACTTCTTTTGATGAGTATATATCAAACACATTGAAATATCGAAGTCAATTTTCAAATTATGAGTGAATCAGACTGTCTTCGAGGTTTCCGACCAGGTCCGACACAGACCGGTCTGAAAAGCCACAAAAGAGGACAAGATGTCTAATTTTGGATTTAGAAGGAAGGAGGTTTGTATTATCCATGAAGCGAAAGCTGATCTGTGTCTTTGTTTTCGCATAAATGTAAAATCAGGTTTTCAAATGATGCGGCTCAGAGCATGTCATTGCTACATCTAACAGAAGCGTCTTCGTCGTGATCGCAGTCATGGTCGCCCCAGGAGTTATGTCGGCAGTCAAAGAGAGTCGTTTCGGTCCCTAGACAGGACAATTCATCCAGCCAAATTCTACCCGTGCCCTCGCCGAATGTCGCACTTCCGTAACCATTGGCAACCCCGCTGAAACGAGTTGTCATAATATATGAAGAGTTATTTAGATATAGCATCTCACTAAAAATAGGATCATAGTTTATATTTGTTTTATTGATCATTAAGTGAACAATAAAATTGCCCTTTGTGATTTGAAGAATTAAAACACATCGGCACAAAAAGCTAATAAAATAAAAATAACATGTACTGGACAAATAAAGTTAGGGATCAAAGATTTACCATGCAATTTCTAGAAAATTTCGATCTACCAGTAAAATAATAATAACAAGAAAATTATATCATGTTATTTGTAACATGCTATAAGGGGCGGTTCATAGAAGTTTGAGGGCTCAAATAAGATAACATTGCGATTGAATCATCATTTCATTTCAATTCATGAACACATGTGGCAAGATAATAGAATATATCCAAACTCAAACATTATTGGCTGGTCGGTACATGTTTATGCACGCCATGAGTTAACGAAAGCAGAAAATAATAAACCCTGTATGACTGGGACGCAACCAAATTTCTTACTTTTTTTGTCTAAGACCTCATCAAATCTTGCTAAAATTCATATTCGAAGTACTTGAATATCTGTTCTTTAAACATTTATAACAGTTAGTGTTATTTTACTACGCCTTTGTTTTCGCATATGCAAAAATCCGATTTTCTCATGATGTGGCTCAATTATTATTCAGGTATGTATTGCATATCTTATAAAACCAGGTATCAAAACTCTGCTATAAACCATGTTATAGTCGCATTAAAATTTTCACCATTTTACATCCTCCTTACAACGATTGATGTAGGTGTGTGGTACACCTGAAGGTACTCTCTCCCTTTTTTATATGTATGTTGTTCAAAGATGGGTTCTAGAGGCTTGGCACCTGATGTCATTTGACACCCTTTTCAAGAAAGGTATAAGTAGGCAATGATCAGGAAAAGGTGCAATCTGAAAGAAACTCCCACTCCAAAAAACCGAGGTGGGGAAAAAAACTAAACAATTAGGTACTTGTACTTAGAAAACATATCGTAAGCCGAGTGAGCAGCTATTTCCCAATAGGCGGCCACTAAGTTACCCGAACTTAAAAAAAAATACGAAAACGTACATACGGTTCAAACAGTACAAAAATTAATTTGACTCATTTGAACGATCAGTAATACAAAATTACTGTGAGGCTTAAGCCGGTTTTAGTGTCGCCTAACCTCACATCTTCTGGAGTGGTTCACAACATTTAGTTAGTTGTTCGGTCCTCATGTTGAATCTCCAACTAGTCAATGAATCATACAGGACAAACAAATAAATAATGATAATCACATTGATGAAACAAAAACGAGGACTCGACAGATTCAGTAAGCTGTCCTGGGCGCCGAAAAACTCCCCAGTGCAAAGGAAAAATAATTCCATACCAGAGATAAACCTTATAAACCGCGAAACGTTCAAACATAATTTTCATGATCTAATACGGTCATGTCTGATCAAATTGGAGTGTTTAAAGACAAGCAACATTTGTTTAACTTCACAAGCTTCGAAAAGACTGCAAGAATATGTTTATTACAGCCTAATATTGAAGAAAAAAAAAACTACCAGAAACTTGAATTGATGGTATCGTTGAATAATCACATTCAAAGCATGTTTGCCGGCTGCATTAATGTCTTTCCTCTATTAACTTGTAAAGAATATATATTCCAGTACTCTGTACGTGAATTTTATCAAGATCGCTTAGAAATAAAAAAAAAAAACTACAACATTTTGATTTCGAGCAATTAATGAAGACTTAATGGAAAAATCTCATCACTGAGTTTCTTTTCTTTTTCTTTTTATTTTTGGGTATACTTATAATCTTTAGGGGGAAAACAATGAACGATACCTATGCGTTTCATATGTATTTTGTTTGGTATATTACTTCAACATGATGAAAATAAAACTGACTATTTTTAATTGATTTAATTTTTCAAACTACTGTCAAACCATATTCGGGTACGATCTTCCTGAGTTATGCAACTAAATAGCGTAGATTGATCCAATATTAAACGACTTGTTGAAAAATGGGATTGCATTGATTGGAAGCAAGATCGACTTGACAACAATGTGATGTTGTATCAGTCTGCGCTGTAAAATATTTTTTTCATCATGGGTATTCTGGGTGCAAAAAATTCTTCAAATTACAGCCAAACAAAATTTGGCTACGTTTTGCCTGCGTTCTACTGAGTAAATAACATTAAAGAGTGTCACACATTAGCGTATACATGTAAACCAAATGCGCATGAGTCTCCGTTCACGATATTTATTGTATAAATTTTCAAAACTCTATCAGTAATGCGTGTAGACTATCCAAAACAAAATGCAACATTCATTATTTACAAAAAGGTACAAGTAGGCAAAGATCAGGAAAAGGCGCAATCAGAAAAAGATTCCCACTCCAAAAACCGAGGCGGGAAAAAAACAAACTAACAATCAGGTACTTATACAATGCTTAGGAAAATAGTTGAATAAGTGTTTACGCTTTCGTTCTGAGTTGTCGTTGATAGCATGTCTTTGTATTGTTTCTGTAAATAATATGGAAATAAATATGTTTAAACCAAACATAACGCGCGCAGGTTGTATAAAAAATCTCAACACGCTAAAGAGCTTGTAAAGAGCGTATAAAAATCAATTTGTTTCTTAAACTCGTTTTAACAGTCACATATTAGCGTGTGACTGAGGCATGTGCCGGACGTATAAACTATTAAAAATGAAAAAATAAAATAAAGAAAAAAAAAAGAGTTTTATCCAAGGTTTGTGTTATGTCTCAGACATGCTACGCCAAGGTTTGTGTTATGTCTCAGACATGCTAAGCACATGCTATCACAAGCCACATCAAACGTTGAACGCGCGTCTCCTACACGCCTGGGATAAGTTTTTGAAGCAATACTCTCGTAAAATCGGAGTTTGCTTGTAGCGCACACTGGCGTGCCTAAAACGTGTGCCAAAGGCGTTCAAAGCATATTCAAAGCATATTCAAAGCACCTGCAACGCGCGTGGAACTTATTCAAAACATACATGTATATGATACAAGTCCGAGACACGTCGAGCTTGCAGAAAAATTTTAAGCACGCTTAAAAATTATTTAGAGCCCAAACGCGCCTGGAACGCGCACCGACCTACAGTGTTCAAGATGATTTCTTCATGTTAGCAAACGTTCATATATCAAAATCAGATATTTGTTGTCTCAGAAACAACTAGCTTACAACTTTAATCGTTAGTATAATGCTAATGTCTAGCTTTTTAAAAAGCTATCCTTGTATTCTTTACTATTCCAAAATTTGAACCACGCTATTTTTAACATGTGTCGGGTTTTCCAGCTAAAAATCGATACATCAACACCAAGAACAAGGAACTGGTAACCGCTTTACCAGACAGGTTATAATACGTCTTATCAAAGAATCGGAAACCAGTATAAAATGAGGCACTTCATGGGGGTTTTCAGCTTAACATCCTCTGTTGTCAGGTCTAACACAATATTAGACACCCGTTGAAGACCCCTACATCTTACATTGACCCCTACACTGACAAGAAAACTAAAAAAACAAATAAGTAGGTCACCGTACTATTTTAGCCATATTTTACATACTTTCAGCAAAAATAAACAGACGTCTTCACATCGAAAACACAAATTACATAAAAGAAATAAAGTTGACAAATCAAAGCATCCAACAGGTATATAAAACTAAGCAAACACAAACTTATGTTTCAATTTACGCACATGAAAAATGGCTGCTTCAATTCACTAGGACGCAATTTACAATAGCCACGCCCACTCATTTTGACAGAATACTGAAAACATATAGGGCAAAGTAGAATAACTTAAAATTTCAAAATACTACGTTAAACGCTAAACATACTTTTCAAATACCTGAATTTCACACAGTTAAATACTTTCGCCTCAGAAAAATATCTATCATCAAGGTCATTCATTTTGTATAGCTTTGTAGGCTTGAAGATCGAAACAATAGTCCAGGTTACCCTTAAAATGAAAGTGGTATGAAATTCTCATAGAGAATTGATGGTGTGTAACTCTGACCGCGCAAAACTTTTAAAATGGCAAGAAATTTCCAATCTGCTTTGGCTGGCTGGCCTTAGAAATGATTAAACTTGATGACTATCGTGCAATTTCGCGAAGTTTTCATGAACTGGAAAAATCGAATTTTTTATGGAATCAGTTCTTTTGGACTTTTTATCACTTTGGTTTTTAGGGTAGTGTGGTTTAAAGAACAGCTGTCCAGCTGATGATGCATGGTTTCAAAATTGGTGTGACATGAAAGTGCAATAAAACTGGTTATCCACCATATAAATCAAATCTTGATTAATTATCGAATGACCCAAAAATGCGTCCTTAAAAGTTTGATACCTAACTTTTTTGACCAGTATATTTACAAGCTATATATACGTGTATACTGTTCTATCTCCATTTTTGGGTCATATTAAGTGTGATATACCGTTGGAAACGGAGTCAAATGTCCTATCTCCTGGTGTAGTCAGATGTTCATATTTCTGCCTAGATTTTATGTTATTAACAGTTCTTTTATATTCTACGTCCAAAATTGCCCAAATAGTCCAGTAGCCATCAGCATAACCTGGAAGATGGTGCCGCATGAAATTTTATTGTGGTTTCCAGTTCACTGGGCCATTCTAGTTCAGAAACTGCATGATGCCACCTTGGCATCATTGAGCGTTTTGAAAAAATCAAGATGGCGTCCAAGGTGGTCACCATAAACAAGAAAACGGCACCCCAGGGTTTAATAAACTCATTTCTCTGTGTTTAAAATGTTCAGTTTACGCTGTAAACAATATTAAAAAGATAATTCTAAGATTTGATCGCCATGTCATTATTATGAGGCAAGATGGCGGACAAGATGGCTGCCACAATCATACTAAAAGCAATATTTTCTTAATAAAACGGCATTTAAGTGTTGCATAAAACAGTGTATTGTGCTTCAAAGTCCATTTTTGTTGTACACATAATACGTAAGTGTTTGGTTTTCGAATATGACCCCACATCATCACCGCAAAAAAGATGGCGACCAAAATGGCCGCCATAATTATTATTTAAAATGTTGTGTTCTCTGATTTAAACACCATTCCTGTGCAGAATATACTAAATGTAACGCGTTTGCAATGCTCATATATATGTTGTGAGCAGCATGGTTTATTGTTTATCCCCACATTATAAAAATGTGCCAAGATGGTGGCCAAGACGGCAGTCATAATCATAATATACCGTATTCGTTCTAATTAGCGCACAGTGCGCCTCACTTTTAAAAATAAGTTAAAGTTAAGGTAACAAAATATCGTTCTAATCAGCGCAAACTACGAGCGACAACAAACACATAAATTGATGCAATATGTAGGAGAAAATATCATTGATTATGTCGTTCAAATATTTCAATCTTTGCACAATAGTGTTTGTCCATTTGATGTTACATTTGAATGTAGTTTATACGGTATTAGTGTGTAAAATTAGTGTAATATACTGGTATGCTAGTCGAGCAGTGTGCGCTTATACAAATGTTTTTCCGACACTACCGGGATGTGCGCTTATTGGAGCATGTGCGCTAATTATGACGAATACGGTATGAGTAAATAATTTCTGATTGAATTAGCATTCCATTGCTGCATTTGCTCAATGTTTTGTAATTCAAATGTTCAAATTATGTTGACAAATGAACTGTTTTTGATGATTTGACCCAACTTGATAACAATAAAACAAGATGGTGACCAAGAGGATCATCATATTCATGCTTTAATGTTCTTTGGCTACAGCAGCATTCCAGTGCTGCTAATACTGAATGACTTGTATTTGAAATGATCATTTATGGTGTAAACATCGCAATTTAATGTTCGTGTTTTGTTTTGACACTGCAAAACGATACTGGGGCGTATGTGTCCTACGTAATTTTAATACGACTGAGATCTTCTTCACTGAACAAAACGTAAGTTTAATGTGTTGCATATTGATTTAGCAGAATAAAGGGAGGGACGCAAATCAATCTACACCACTAAATGAAAGTACTCATAACATTTACAGTTTAAATATAATAAAGAAGAAAAGAGGACTGCATTTTTAAAGATAATTTAGTGAATCCTTCAGCAGAGCTCTAAAACGCCAGGTGCTTGGTCTGAAGCATATTCGGAAAGGATATAACAGACTGAGAAACGCAGATAAAGCTGGTTCACAAAGATGAAAGGAAGAGTCGAACTGACGCTATTGCTAAGAACAGAAAAAGCTTAAAACGTGCATAGAAACTCTGAATATTGGGAAATACAACATCACAACTTTATATATAATGTGCTGTTGTCACATTTTAAATAAATACACGTGTAAACTTTGACTCACAATTAATTGATGGATTAACTTGAAAATGTTGGCTGGTAAGTTTCCAAACGATGATCACTTGATCACTTCTATGGCTAGTACAATGGCGGTACGCAAAACTCATTTAAGTAAAAGCCACAAACGCATTTGAAGCAAATATTATTTATTCAAGACACTTCCAGGTAGATTTACCTTGCCATGGTATTCCCTCAGGAGTAGGCTCACAACATTCTTCAATGTTGGGGGACAGCGGGGACAAGAGGATGACGAACACATAACATGTTTGGAAGCAAAATGTACAAGTACAGAAATCCACATACACTGCGCTGGCCTGATACAGTCGTCACCGATGGGCTGTGCTATTCTGTGGACGACCCCTTGTCACTTTGACTGTAACATTAAAAGCATAACCAAAACTTCTCCAGCAAGACAAGAGGTTTGACAAAAAGCACTTGCATTCTCTCAACACTGTTCGAACTTCTCAGCAGATGACATCTGTAAAACCAATGTTGAAAATAATTACGATGATTTAGATATTTCATGATTCTGCATGCAACTGTGACCATCTCACATTGAAGAAGGGCTGTGATATCACAGACTGATCGAAAACACTCGCCGATCGTGTTCGGACCTAACGCTAACGCACTTCAGGTGAGACATAGTGTAGACATAGTGTAACAGTGGCAAGAAGTGAGATGGTTGCGAACCATTGAGGAAAACATGTAAGCGTCATACACAAACGTCTATGTATTGCTCAAGATTAAATATCTACAATCAATGTAAACCGAAAAGAATAAAAAGTAAAACCAAGTCCCTTTAAGAGCAGAGAAAACATTAATGCGAAAGGGAATGGGCCATATGAAAGGGACATTTGAAGGACCGTAAATATTGGGTTGTGGTAAAACATCAGATCGTAGTCTGTTTCCTTCTTGCAGTCCAGTTTGAAATCAATGTCAATGGGTTTCATACCTGACAAGCTTAAACTGAGTAAGCCTTTACCAGATAATATCAGGGGAATTATCGCTTTTGGCGGATGTTATGGCAGCAACGTAGAATTATTTCTGTAAGATATATGGTTTAATGTAAAACTGGTAAGCAAAGGCTAATAAACACTCCCAAGCTTAATGCATATAATCACCACATACGCAAAACAATGAGAAACCAATACATGTCCAGACATCCATTTGACAATCCACGCTTGGTCAAGGGTGCATGATCTTATATCCAGCTTAAGTCAGGTGGTCGAAATAATATTGAAAGGGTTCTGAGCGCTTATGCCAATTACAACAGTAGACACTGTGGCTTCAGCAACAGATAGTATGCTTCAAGTAGAATGATTTGCTGTGGGCATGCTTCTGAACAACCATGCTCATCATCCAAATAGAGGTGTTTCATAAATCAATTAGCCTGTACAGTATTTTGCAAATGTAATTAAATTGAAGAAACAATTGTTGCAATAGTTGAACAACATAGCTGATGACTTTGCTAAGTATTACAATGGTAATGACACAGACGAATACCTAATCTCGGTTTTCTAATCAGTAACTTTGTGTTACTGATCGTTCCATGTCGATACTTCTGTGGTGGTTCTTTTTGTTTTATGTCTTGGTGTTTAAAATATTTTTGTGCTGTTGCCGCCTTATGTATGTTTTCATATTTTTAGTTAAGGTAACTGAGTGGCCACCTATTGGGAAAATAGCTGCTCATTCGGCTTACGAAATGTTTTCATGGTATAAGTACCTGATTGTTGGTTTGTTTTTTTCCCGCCTCGGTTTTTGGAGTGGGAATCTTTTTCTGATTGCGCCTTTTCCTGATCTTTGCCTACTTGTACCTTTTTAGAATAAAGTGCCTATTCTATCTTTCATTATATGATGTAGATTTGCATCCCTCTGTATATTCTGCTTACTTAAAACTTAACAAATATACATTTAGATAAGCTTTTTGAATCAGAGGCCATTTTCCCGAATACTAAGATTAAGGCGGCCATTTTGACCACCATCTTGCATCATTGTTATGATGTTGCGTCAGAACTAAACTCAAACTTGAACTGTTAACAAAATAAAGTAAAGCCAAAAACAAGACAGTTAGGACAGTTTTTAGAGACCAAGTTCTCTATATCATTTTTTCGGCGGCCATCTTGGTCACCATCTTGCCTTTTTGTTATGATTGGCGCGTCAACACATACACAAAACTAAATTATGGTGTTTTTGTTAATAAGAACATAAAATGATCCTTTTAAACACAAAACATTGAATATATGCAACTCTGGGATGCTGTTTTTTTTTGTTTATGCCAACCATTTTGGACGCCATCTTGATTTTTGATTTTTTCAAACAATTCATGATGCAGTTTTTGTACTGGCATGGTCTGATGAACCAGAAGAAGACAGTAATGACAACAAGAGAAGTGAGCTTTTTGCTTCACATATATGTATTATGTTGATTTTTGCAATATTTTCCGCCATTTGTCGGCCATTTTGATTTTTTGAATATTTCAAAATGCTCAATGATGCCAAGGTGGCATCACTCGGATTCTTCATCTGAAAGGTATCAAGAAGTGAAATCCATAAAAACATTTTATGCGGCACACATTTCCAGGTCACAGGCCAAATCCATGTTTGGCAACTGGACTAAAAATTGTAATGCGATACTGTTCTATCTCCATTTCTATCAATGAGATGGCTGCATTTGGAGTAATTCAGTCACATGACATTTTGGGCCACATGGTCAAATGCTACTATGTCATTGATTCCATTTGGTATTGGACTTATTATATGATATCTAGGATACCTACAATGAAGACATTAAAAGGTACATTGAGATATTATAAATGAATCTATAATTAGTATTCAGCATTTAAAGCTTACTTTGGATAGTGATTATATATTTTATTGCACTTATAAACAAGAGAAAATGCTGCATTGCTTGATATGGAATCTAGATCACCAAAATATTAAAAAAAAAAAAAAGAAAAAAGAAAGAAATAAGGTCACTTTTGTGCAAAATGTTAGGTATGTCCAAACACAAAATTCCTATTTTTTCCAAAATTACTTCTTTTTTTACAGATAATTTTTAAATTAAGCAGCTCATTTAGACATAATGCATGTTTACTCTAAAATTAATATGAACGTTTTAACCTTATTTGAGGGTCTCAAACTTTTGAACCCAAGTTTCTCGAGATTTTGAAAAATGGAGATAGAACACTATAGCACTCAGCCGACATGTCTGATAAAATTCATAACGGTTTAGCCCAAATTTTCATGATGGGCTTGCGGAATCACTTTCCACCGAAACAGAGCCTGACTAATCATCAGGAAAAAGAACAGACTTACGTATAATTCAACATTCTACAGATGACTTTGGCGTCGTTGTCGTCAAATGAATCATCACAAACGGTTCCCCATTCATCATTGTATTGAACTTCAACTCTGCCTTCATTACTTGCATTGCCACCAACCAACCGGACATTTACTGTGAAAAATATAAATGAGCCGC
Source organism: Rugalucina vietnamica (assembly GCA_964017185.1). Taxonomy (NCBI): domain Eukaryota; kingdom Metazoa; phylum Mollusca; class Bivalvia; order Lucinida; family Lucinidae; genus Rugalucina; species Rugalucina vietnamica. Next base: position 69,800,465 of record OZ024869.1, on the reverse strand, counting down.
GCCATGAGAAAACCAACAACATGGTTTCCCAGTAGGCCCGACAAAAACCGAGCTGTACAAGCACAGAAAATACTTGAAGATAGAGGCTGAAAATTTTGGATTTAGAAAGTAAATTGTATGCTATCCGTGTTGCGACAAGAAAGGCGAAAGCTGATCTGCGCCTTTGTTTTCGCCTATGCTTATTGTTGGTTTTCTCATGGCGTGGCTCAAATTAAGTAGAAGACACAGATATCAATTAAAATTGATTCAGGTTGGAAAGAAAGCAAAACCAACCAACCGGACATTTACTGTGAAAAATAAGAAATAAAGTGAAATGAGAAACCGGAAGCACAGAGGTTGGTTCAATTCGCTGTCTCAGCCCTGACACCTGGCCCTGAGGTTATAAAACTTTTTTCAAGCTCAGCTCGGTTGAACATGAAATTTCAACTGCTCATAAATGTTGAAATAGGCAAAATTAGTGGAAAATTCAGGTTTAGTACCCAACAACCAGTATTTATTGTGCTCATAAATGTTAAAATGCCAACAATTGTTGGCATTTTAACATTTATGAGCAGGATAAATTTTAGTCTGAGCTGAGCATGAAAAAAGGTTTTATAACCTCGGGGCCTGGTGGGGAAGAAAGCACAACATCACAAAACTGGTTCAACGCCCACGAAGAGCGAAATGACAAACTCTTTCCCAACAAAACATCAGGAAAACATGTCCGTGAATTTATACCCCCTTAAACCCTACTTTTATATAGTAAAACTGGGGTATGCAGGGGTATACCTATTTTCCTTATTTTTGTTCCAAAACATAGATTGTGGGTACTCGTTAGAACCGCCTCGCCGAGGCGGTTCTAACGTGTACCCACAATCTATGTTTTGAGCAAAAATAAGAAAAATATCATTTTTTTTTCCAGTGAAATTTTTCATTTTTACAACCAAAATTTTTTTTCTGTATATTACATGGGCGTGTTTTTGTAATGGAAATCATCTGGCTAGCATTAAACAAACAAAAAAGGGGTAGACAGAATAAACACAAACATAAAGTTAAATCATGGCTGAGCCGTCTTGAAGATATTAAAGAGATACATGTATATGACAGATGAAGAAAATGTTAATCTATCCTTAACCCATTTGCTACTTTGCTTGATGAAACATATACAAGTATTCTGGGGCCAGTTGTTCAAAATTAACGATGTCGTTAGTTAATGATTCGTTAAAATTTCAAGCATGAATATTACGAATACGCTGCTATTTATTTTATTCTTTTATTGTTTTTTGAAGTTTTAAACAACTGGGCCCTGGTCTTTGTTTGTTTGTTTGACAAACTGAAAGGCCTAAGGTCATGTCGTTTAATGACCCCTTTTACACAATCGTCATCTGGTGAATCTCGGATTTACACGAATACCAACAAACGAAGAATACATCATTTACATCGCTGTATGGAATCGTGTTGGTAAATTGCTTAATAAGCAGTAGAGCACAACCGTTAAATCGAAATATAATATTTCCTTTTTAATGTAGTATCTAAATCTAGATATCATATCTAAATCTAGATATAACACAGAATATTTGAATTTACATATAGTATCTCCTTCTAGATATATAACTCTACATCCGGTTTATCTATACTTTGTTTTACATGTTATATCTAAATTGACATATATTGTCAAAATATCCCCTTTTTAATATAGTATCTAAAACTAGATATCATATCTAAATCTAGGTATAAACACAAAATATTCGAATTTAAATATAATATCTACTTCGAGATATACAGCTCTACATCCGGTTAAAATATATATTTCGTTTGACATATTATGTCTCAATTGACAAAAATTTTCAAAATTTTTCGCCCCATAGCAACATGTATACGTAATTTGTAGTCAGGATGTTCCCATCGGTGTTCCTTGATAACTCTCCACACCACGCGGAAGTAGAGCTAGGTGACAAAGTGAAACGGATTGCGGCTTATCTAGCTGATCTACGTAATTTGTTGATTTAGATATACTATGGATTGGAATATGCCCGCAACTTAGTCTGCAACTAACATGGCCTAGTTCAACCTGGCGACGGACAAACATCTTAAATATCATCTTGTTGGTGTTTAAACGATTCCGTGTGTTCAGATTTTATCTGACAGTCAGGTCTGAAGACTAGGTCCCTTGGACTTAACAAAAGGTCACAAAGTTTGTAGCCTCGCCACAATACGTCCTTGTCATCTGTTAATCATGGAAGATTGTCGTGGGACCTCGGCTTAAAGTCTCACCCGGAGGAGTGGAGAAGGTTGAGATCGAACTCATGACTCCTTTTTTACAGTGCATTTAGCTTATCCGCTGTGCCAAAGAGGACTGTATTACCCCGCCACGCGAACACGATCATCGAGTTGCTTATTTTTGAAAACTCCAGTGTGCTAGAACTCGCCAATATACATGAACCATCTCATCGTATGAAACTTTGCCACCGGTAAACAAGTCCCCACTCCGTTAATAATGCTGGTTCATGACCTACTTGTTTTTTAGCAATCATTCTTATATATTTCCTTCTCTCGTTTCAATATGTCAGAGATGTTCCGGGATATAAAAAAGTTGAGGCATCCAGACGCAGGAAGCATAAATTTAAATTGGTTCACCGGTACCAGCACCATTCCAATAACGTGTTGATGCTCTCGACGTGGATGATAGCCTTGCTGAACCGCTTTTTTTTAATTTCACATTTGTGTAAAAATAGGTACCAACAAGGCACATTTTGGAAGTGTGACATTTGTGTATGTTAAATTTCGATGGCGGGGTGGAGGCGGTGAAATTAATACTAAAACTTCAAATTTCTTCAAGATCGTTCCAAGGCGATACTTCTGTTGTGGTTCTAATTGTTTTGTGTTTTGGAGTCGAATTTTTGTGCTGTTTGAGCCTTATGTGCGTTTTCATATTTTTAGTTCAGTTCGGGTAACTGAGTGGCCGCCTATTGGGGAATAGCTCGGCTCACTCGCCTTACGACATATTTTAATGGTATAAGTACCTAAGTGTCATTTTAGTTTTTCCCACCCCTCGGTTTATGGAGTGGGAATTTCTTTCTGATTGCCCCATTTCCTGATCATTGCCTTTTCGTATTTTTTTTCTGTTTCTGACGGTACGAATTTATATAACGTCTGTGAAGAAATGGTATGATTTTTTTCTAGATGTGTAGAATTGACACAAATCGGTTCTAAATCTTCTAACACACGAAAACACGTTCTTGAACCACAATTTTCACATTTCGCAAAGTTCTTATGTGAATTATTAGTACCAAATCCTCCCAGCCGGCGAAGAATTGGTAACAAATTGGTATGTAACGAATTTCATTCCATTTCACACGCATGTGATCAAATTTCATGTACGTATTCTTCGCACTCACGAAAACCACCCATGTGAAGTGGTTTTGCCTTCAATTCCACTGATTCTTCAATATTTATAGCAATATATGTGAACATTTAGTACCAAGCTTTCACATCTGAGTAAAATTGATACCAGTTCTTCAAAGATGTGATGAATCCAAACCAATTCTTCACACGTCAAAACACTGACTCGTCCCACATGTGATGGTACAAATTTTTCACATATGAAAATAATACCAGATATTCACAGATTTTATGATTAAGTGCCGCCGATTTCACACGTGTGAAATCTGCGATTCAACAACGCTTTGAAAACGTAGATAAAAGGAGCAAAACATAAAACAAGTAGGACTACAACAGAAGTACCGCATCGGAGCGGTCAGTAATATAAATTTACTGGGTGGTACAAACAGTTTTATATATTTTCCATTATCTTTGTTGAACTAGAGCCACAAGATAAGCTTTTCTTCTCGGTCTGATACAAAATGCATGATTTTGCAAGCACCGGTACAACGTTATAATTGATAAATCCGTGGTTTCCTGCAGATAGAACATAAGCGTATAGCCCAAACGCACCCCGGGTGTATGAAAAATCTCAACACGCTGAAGATTTTGGACGTATAAAAATAATTTGTTTCTTAAACTCGTTTTAGCAGTCACACATTAGCCCGTGACTAAAGCGTCTGCCAGACGTATAAAAAAAATCTCAAAATGCAAAAAAAAAAAAATAATAATAATAATAATAATAAAAAAAAAAAAAAAAAAAAAAAAAAAAAAAAAAAATAAATAAATAAATAAAAAAAAATAAAGTACGTTTTGTGTTACGTCGCAGACACACTAAGCAGGAAGACCCCGCCCATTGGGACTTAAAGAAATAGATGGGCTGCTTGGGCCTCCAGGCAAAGCTTGTTCCACCTGATTACAGGTTAACCGCTCAGGTCTTAGCTTTCCCAGGAAAAGTGGTTACAAGTCAAACCGTCCACACATATAAGCATGTGTGGCTTTGTTGGATGGTTATATTTTAAGCACTTGTTGAATGTCTTGACATCCTCATTTTGGTTAAAAGTCTCATAAAGTGGAGGCAACGTCCCGACATGACCTTAGCTGTTGACTGGGACGTAAAGCATCAATTCAAACAAACAAACAAACACTAAGCAGGTGCTATAGGCGCGCAGCAAACGTTAAACACGCGTCTCATACACGCTTGGGGCGCGTTACTGAACAAATAATTTGTTTAAAATATGCGCCAAACGCGTTCAAAGCGTATTCAACGCGCCTGTAGCGCGCGTGGAACTTATTCGAAACGTATTTAACTGGCTAATCTGTTGTAGGTGGTACTAACCGAGTGACGGTGATTTCCAGCTTAGACACGCCGAGATTCGAGAAAACTTTTAAGCATGCTTAAAAAGTCTATTGAGCCCATACGCGCGTGGAGTGCGCACCGACATACAGCGACGTCCCAGCAGGCACATGACGTCAAGTTGACGTCACATTAGGGTTACATTATGGTGGTCACGTCGTTCGACGTTATAACTACGTCAGTGTGACGAAAATATGATGACCTAAAGTGACGTCAGGCGTATAACCTTCATGCAACGTCAGTATGACAAAAATATAATGACCTAATGTGATGTCATAATTATACCCTACATGTAACGTATTTTCATGGTTGCATTTATGTCATGAGCAATCACCTGGCGTGTGAAATGCATATACTATATCAACGTACACCGAGGCGTACACCAAGCGTACAAAGCGCGCATGTAACGCGTTTCTAACGTGCCTCCGATGTGCTCCTGACGTATGTTGAATTTTACATTATTGTCAACACACCCGGCGCGCGTTTGGCTTATATGCTAATGTGTGTCAGCTATTTTCCTCGTTTCCTGTGTGTTGAGTCCTTCCATTGGGACCTAAAAGAAATAGATGGGCTGCCTGTGCCTCCAAGCAAAGCTTCTTCGCTACTGACTGACCATCTGATTACTGGTTAACCGCTCAGGTCTGAGCCTGCCCAGCAAAGTGGTTCGTTTGGTGGATATATTCGAAGCCCTTATTGGATGTCATGACGTCCTAATTTTTGGTAAAAGTCCCACACAACTCTAGGCAGCGTCCCGACATGACCATTAGCTTTTGACTGGGACGTTAAACACCAATTCAAACAAACAAACAAACAAACATAAAATAAATAGGGAGCGTGGTGACGTAGTGGTAAAGCATGGGAATCCGAATCGAGAGGTCATGGGATCGATCACCATGGCACTGGCAGCACCGTGTTGTCCTTGAGCAAGGCATATTAACTCCCCGGAGGACGAGGAGCCATGCAAATAATGTACCCATCGCCATTTAATAGCGTAACTGCAACCGAGTTTGACTGTCCCTTGCCGGGTTGCATCATGGTACCGCTCTGGCCAGTGTTGATTCGAGCCCCGCGCCGAGCATTTGTGAATATGTTGTTTGATCCCGTGATTCGATCATATAGGTTTATTGTTTGAATGTGTTGCTTTATGTTCGAGTCAACATCTATGGTCATATTGGGATGTTGCTTCCTTTCAATGGGACTCCTACCCAACATTGTGATGTCGTGATATGCTTAAAAATACGTGCTAAAGACATATAACCACACAACAAATAAAGCTTATAACTTTTCCTAGGCAGTTTCAGACCTAAGTGGTTAACCAGTTATCGTGTGGCATCGGTTTGCCGCCCTTATCCGTTTAGTTTCGTTAACATTGAGAGATCGCTGGTTTCATTTGCAGTCACGCTCTCATTGAACAGTCTGTTCATCGAGATAAATACTTGTTGCCTGGCATTGTGGTAGAGTCACTCTTTGAAAGAAGAAGAAGAAGAAATAGAAGAATGATTCATTTACGTACAGAGAGGTCCCCGGCGAGATCGTACGTTATCTTGTCGTGAAGAGCCATTGGGCAAAATTTTAAACTCCCTTGACTTCTGGTTTACATACAGAAAGCTTTGGCTCCTTCCCAATATGACTGAAAAATTGCTGATATGGACGTTAAGTCATATAATCTAACCAGTCCAAACATTTTAGATATAATTAACACTTCTTGGAGCTTCCCTAGTGCTTTATGTCGTTATGTTGAGCAAGTAAAATAGTGTTTACTCATGTAAATCGGACGACGAGCATTAAAAAATACAAACTGTACATAACTTCCCTGGTGAACTTTTTGATGACGCTGGATTTTTTGTTGGAAATTTGTTTCTGCACAAAATTCAAACCTTCGCGCTATGCGAAACTCGATGAGAGACTGCGCATTACGCAAAATGATCACGTGTTCAGATGAAGGAAATAATATATCTCGATCGAAATATATAATGATATTTAGATTGACATATTATATGTCAATTTAGATATATTATAATAGGGTATATTTCGTTCGAAATATATGGAAATAAGGCATATCTCGTTTTAGATATTGTATTTCGATTCAACGGTTGTGCTCTACTGATAAGTTTGTCATGCACTCGGAATTTTACGTAAAATCGTTGCTGCAAATAGGAATTCAGATACGTTTGAATAATTGAAGACCTACATTGTACATGTAAACATTGAGAGAGAGAGAGAGAGAGAGAGAGAGAGAGAGAGAGAGAGAGAGAGAGAGAGAGAGAGAGAGAGAGAGAGAGAGAGCTTACTTGTAACTTGCTCCGGCGATAGACTTTTAATGGTTTCATTCATTGCTGCAACGGTAGTCTTCAGATTAGCAATTTCTGCCGACGCCTCTGCTTGAAACGTTTTAAACTGGGCGCGAAGTGACTCCAAGTTTAACACTACCGACCGATATTCATCTGAGGTACACTGGGTGATTTGACTATGAACAGACTGCGTTGAAACAGTAATTGTAAGAAACAACAGCAAGCATTTTAAATCCATGGTTAAATACTATTTAAGTGTTTCCAAAGGATCTAACCATTTCGTTAAAAATGCCGCACCCATCCAGAAACTCACAAAGTATGGAAGATTACCAGTACCACAATGCAGTTTGCAAATTACGACTTCTATACCGTTGAGGCACATCTTTTCACGAGTAAGTATAGAAGGCGTAGAAGTTGATACAGATTTTTTTTTTATTTATTTTTTAAATCAACCCAAAGACTTCAGGCGGGAAAGAACGGACAGTATACAACTATTTCATACCTTCCTTTGTAACAGTCAAAACTATCACCCCCAGGTGCTGTGGATGACCCGATGACCCGATGTTGCCCGAGGCCGAAGGCCGAGGGCAACAGTTCATCGGGTCATCCACAGCTCCGAGGGGTGATAGTTATGACTGTCACACAGGAAGGTTTGAAATAGTTGTTTTATTACCCAACTCAAACGTTCATTATTAACTTCATAACAGACACATACTATATTATGACAAGACTGGTTGTAAAATTAAATGTTAAAACTGAAAATATGGTTGGAACATGTTTATATCCTGGTTTTGTTGTATAGAACATGTTTGCTTGTTTGATTCTGATTTGCTTGTTTGTTTACTATTTTATTTATTTTTTTTGTAAGTTCTGCTTGTTTATTTTGCACTTAAGTTGATCGACTTGTTTGCTTATCTTACTAATTTTGCTTATTCTGCTTGTTTGTTTGATTCATTTTTTGTTTGTATGCTTGTTTGTTGTTTGTTTGTTGTTCTATTATGTTTTTGTTTGTTTTGCTTGTTTGTTTGTTGTTTGTTTTAAGTTACTGTTAGTTTTTTTTGTTATTGTTTTCTTAGATTATTTTATGTGCTTATTTGTGATTAATGCCTGGTTGGATTTGTTTATTTTACTTTTGTTTGCTTGTTTTTGTTTGTTTGATCATGTTTTGTTTGTTTGTTTAATTCATTTGTTTGGTTGTTTTCTTTTGATTACTTTTTCTTTGACAATATTTGCAGGTATGGTGAGGCAGTATAAAAGCATGCAAAGCATGTCACATGACTGGGAAACAGTAAAAACTGTTGCACATGAAACAGTTCGTCACATGACATGAAACAGTTCATTGAAACTGGTTTAAACTGGCTTTAACTGAAATTGTTTAAAAACAGCATGAAATGTTTTATTTCTCTTTATATAGTATGTTGGGTAATAACACAAACTGATTTCACAGAAATGCGTTTTCAACACGTGAAGAGAAAGATAGCTTGCTGGTTTCCCAACAAAGTAGCCATCCGGCTACAAAATCGACGAGTATTGAACAACAGAGACAGAATAAACAGAAAACATGAAGATCAGTATATCACAGCACATACTATGAATGACTTATAAAGACATTTTTAGAGCGCGAGGTAGTCTTGAAGACGTTTTAAATATGTAACTGTTTAATGGTTTGTTACTCTGTTACGCTTCAAAAAAATATATTTCAATCCATATTTTTTCTCCTTTTTTTTCTGCTTGGATTACGCCCTAATGCCAGTGCCCATTCGTCAGTTCAAAATAAATAGCCGTGCATGTCGTTAGTTAACGATTCGCTAAAATTTCAAATGTAAAAGGATTCTCACATTTTTTTTCAACGAAAAATAACAGTGTGATTGCATTTGATATCGATATAACGAATTGAGGGCTTAACGACAGCGTTAAGCTAACGAAGTTTTGAACAACTGGGCCCGGGTCTGTAATTTCATGTCGGCATTATTATTGGGACGGAGCCAGCGTTTTCTGAGTACTTATCCAGTGATTTGGGTCTTGGCAAACGACATGGTGGCGATAGGACTACTTTCAAAACCCAATGCTTTCTTTCCGAATTCCAGTAGTCTGCCACTGAACCCATTCGTTTCCATTAAATTTGCGGGTTATCGAAAATAAAGCATCATCGTATAAAGCCTCTTGTTACATGTACGCACAGTCGATTCGAGATCTCATTGGAACTGACGTTTGTGGTTATATACCTTGCCGACGCAAAATAAATATTGCATTGTATTGTCTTATATACCTTCTTTCAACATCCTTGAGATTTTTAACTCTGTCAACTCACCTGGCTATTAATTACCACTTTATCGAAAACCGCTGGGTTTCGGGTGATATCGGTTTCGGGCTCGAATTATGACCCTAATGTCATTCCGTAATAAAATTTAACAATAATAAACAGGTTTAAATTTTTGGTTTAAGATGTCTAATAACCTAGTCAAAATGTCAAATAATAATATTTCATCTTTTGTGACGCTATAGAAAAGACGAAATATTAAGGGTATCTTTTTACAACACAGCCACATTGCGCAAATGAATGTATTGAAATAAGATACAAAACCCCTCTCACCCAAGGGAAGGGATGGAAAAATGAACATCAGTCTGCAGTAACTGTTATTATCTACATGTATTTTCCCCTTTCCTTCACAATACCATACGATGTATAGCAGTTTATTTGTTTTGAATCTTGGATAAAAGTATCGTGTACGGTTAATAAACACTATTCGCCCTAATTAGCACACAGTGCCCATGAAGTATAGTATTTTTTCATGGCTATGATTCAATCCCATCTTTTCTCCAGTCATCATGCCCACTCAGTGATAAATGCTTCTCACGGCCCCAAGACTGCCAATAATTCAAGTACGCCCAGTGCCCTCTGTCTGGCATTCGTGCAGCAACAGCTGTGACACAGAACCAAATGAGCCGCCTCGAAAGAAAACCAACAATCTGCATATACGAAAACAAAGGCGAAGATCAGCTTCGCAGTAACTGCGAAGCTGATCAGCGCTTTTGTTTTCGCTACTCGGATGGAACAATTCCTCTTCTTCCTAAATCCGAACTTTCAAGCTTCTTCTGTGCTTGTACAGCTCGGTTTGTGTCGGACCTGTTCGGAAACCACATTGTTTGTTTTCTCATGAGGCGGCTCATTTAAATTCTCAGACACTGTTTTTCACGAAGAATTTTAGCATCAACGAATTTCTCCCTTGATACGGATTCTTCATATGAGTCGCATATGCAGATTGTTCGTTTTCTCATAATGCGGCTCAATTGACTCCTTCGCCAGCAAGGTATAGCCACGCCCATCCCTATTTCCTTAGATAAACATTGTGTTTTTGCACCTATATTTACCTGTAAAAAGCACGTGTTGGTTTGTTTGTCTAGCCCACGTGTTGTCTTACCGTCATTGACCGTTAGCTAATGTGCAGATTTGAATGGTCAATATAAAATGAATATTAATGATGGGTGGTTTGACGGAGGACTCAATTATGAATTAATGTACCAAATGATTATCTTCTTATGTATAGTCTATATTATGAACGAAATGGGTAAATAGACAATAAAGGCAAAAGTCTATAAATTGCTTATGTTTTCTTTTTGCTTTGTTTTTCCTCAAAAATTTAACCAATTTGTTCTCAATTAAACCATTTTTCTGTGCTGATACATATTACATTTATTTTAGTCATTGGCCATATCGGTCAAAATGCAGGTTAGAAGATTAATTTAAATTAATCAGTGGAAAATTGAAAGGACATAAGTCAAGGAAAGGCTGATCTTAAAAGGTACTTTATTCAATACTTATTATTTGTTTTCATTTCATTTTTGTGTTTTGAAGTTGGTTCGTATGTATCACGATTGCTTATTACTATGGGTCATAAATGCAATAAACATTGATATATTACTACAGATGATACCGCAGAATCTAACCCTCCCAAAGGTCTATAATTTCTAGCTGTCCCTAGGACATTACATATTCAGTACTATACATGTTTCATGAACTGATATTGACTGATCATTCATAAAAAGGGCTATTAATTTTGTTCAAACTTGTTTTCTTGTTATTACATTTGAATTCCTTCTATTTTTAATCACTCTTCTTTTCAGATTAAAGACCCTCAGTGCCACCATGCCGAAATTCGAACTTCCAATCATCGACCTCGCACGGACAGACAGACAAGAACTAGGGAAGAAAGTCGTAGACGCTCTAGAGAACACCGGCTTTCTGTACATCGATAACATCCAGGGAATGGACTATGATAAACTATACGAAAGCTGCAAATGGTTCTTTGGTCTCCCGATAGAGAAGAAACATGCTATAATGCGGAGTTTCTGGAAAAAGGACAACAAGAATATTTATCGGGGATACTTTCCTGTAGTTGAAGGGGAGCCCAGCAGGAAAGAGGGATTTGAGTTCGGCCGTGACATTGACCCGAATGACCCGACAGTGAAGCCGGGGAACTGGTTTTATGAGCCGTCAGTGTTTCCCGAGGAAGATGGGACATTCCCATTCAAGGAGTTCATGCTGGAATCATACAATACCCTACACAATGCCAGTATAGAGATCCTCAGGTTGGCCGCACTTGGGCTCGGGATTGATGAAAAAGCGTTTGATGACATATTTGCCGACCGGCCAGTGACGACGTTCCGGCTCATGCACTATCCACCGTGGGTTGGGGCGCCACCTGAAAATGCACGGATCGAAGATGGAAAAGTGGTAACTACCCCTGACCATACTGACTCAAACTTCCTAACGCTTCTGTACACTTTTGACTTTAAGGGCCTGGAGGTAGTGACCGCGGACGGAGAATGGGCTGAGGTCGAACCACGCCCTAAAAGCTGGGTTATGAACATAGGTGATGTATTTTCGCGCATGATGGGCGGCCGCTTCAAAGCGACCAGACATCGCGTCATCGACATTGGAGTCGACAGATTTTCGGTTCCATTTTTTCTCGAACTTTCGTATGACGGGGATATCGGTGAAAATTTTATGTCGAAAGCTACTGGGAAAGGACCTGAACATACAGTAGAAAAATATGGACCTTGGGTTATTCAACAGATAAAATATATCAAGAAGTATTTTGAGTACAGAGTGTTGCCAGAGTTCTGAATGACATCATAAAGAACTGTGTCTATCAGGCTATTATGATGTAGGGACAGTGACAGAAACGCACAAGATATTCTTGGTTTAGATGAAGGAAACGTACAAAAAAGTAATGATTCTGCTGTAAAGGAAAATGTGAAAGAAAGAAATAATATGCATAAGCTGATGATAGACTACTAAACTACTGGCGAGAAAATGTCACTCTATGAATGGTTTAATTTAGATGCACATACAAATGGTTTGTTTGTTTGTTTGTTTGAATTGATGATTTACGTCCCAGTCAATAGGAATGGTCATGTCGGGACGTTGATACCATTTTATGGGACTTTTACCCAATATTAGGACGTCATGACACTCAAAATGTGGTTCATGAATATAACCCCCCCCCCCCCCCAATCAAATCATTGTGGTACGTGTGGTTTGACTAAACCACCTTTCCTGGGCATACAAATGGTTATTGTTATCTATATTGTTTCTGTTCAAACGCGCGAATAAATAATTCTTTTAGTTAAATGTAGTAAAGAGGGTATTACATGTAGATGATGTATCTAGTTTTTATTTTGTATTGAATGTTTTGTAATTTCGTACATTTCACTTACACCAAACTCCACTCGCGTGCCTGCGTGTTAACCAAGTTGAATGACAGATACCTAAAGTTTTTTTCGCAGAATTTTTTTGTGTGGAGGACGATAGGAAAGTTATTTTCATGTCAAAATCTTGAATGTAGTTTAGGTCTGCAATTTGTTTGATAATCGGTCAGCAGATAAAGTTTTAATGACAAAAATGAATTTTGAATAGGAATTTTAAATTGGCAAGGGATCCATGACAATGAAAATTCATACTTTTCGAAAAAATTTTACTTGATCATGAAGATTTTGCCCCAGGTAAGTCATTTTTTCGTGTCAGTTTTAATTTCTTTGAGCAATAATGATAAAATAACAAGAAATTTATTATTTATTTATTATTTTTTTTTTTTTTTTGGTTTTGCGGGAAAATATCCCCCCCCCCTTTCATGAGATTTTTGTACAGAAAATCCCTATTCAAAAATGTTTTTGACCAGAACTTTTTTTATTTTGTCAACCGATTTTTAAAATTTTTGTTGCACATTTTATGACAAACTAAATGCCCCAATTATGCCAAGAAATTATTTCGTCTAGATAAAAACATTTCCAAAATATCTAGGAAACTAGGAAACACATTTTAGCCGGAATACAAAGCGTGTGTCCCAAACTAATGAAGGGCAGTACCCTACTAGACAATAGTATTACCATCCCAAATTCACACCATGGGAGAAATACTTTATCAGGGTCTTTCTATTCTACTCTCCGAATCAATGTAATAAAAGAGTTCTAGGATTTTGCGATCGCAGTGCCAGCGTTACAAAGTCTGGCAAAGATACATGTATTCAGTATGCACGGTTTTGTAATGAGAGACCTTGACTTTATTCATAAATATCTTTTCCACATATCGTTTACGTTTGCACTTTGTCATATCCTTTTGTGTATAGAACCTTTATGACATTGATTCTGAGAGAGGTCGAATATAGGCATATCAGCTTAGCAAAAATCAATGAAAGTATACAATATTGGACATTTTTGTCCATGTGCTACACAAATAATCAAAGAAGTAAGAAATCATTTTAAATATGCATTCAAGCTAAGCCTGCATTTTGGATACGGAGTACGAGATAAAAACAGGGCATTGACAGAATAGCAGTGAGTAAAAGCATATTTTGTTTTTATTGTAATTGAGTCCTCCGTCAAACCACCCATCATTAATAGTCATTTTTAAATCGACCATTCAAATCAGAACATTAGCTAACGGTCAATGACAGTTAGACAACAAGGGGTAAGACAAACAAACCAACATGTGATTTTTACAGGTAAATATAGGTGCAAAAACACAATGTTTGTCTAAGGAAGTAGGGGTGGGCGTGATTATAACTTGCTGGCGGAGGAGTCAATTACTCATTACTGTATGGGGGCTAAAACATAAAATATTACCACACATGGGACTGCTTTGTATAGTGATAGTATACTATTTTAATATCACTACGTAAGTTTAAATACAGTCCTGATTATCTTAAAATGCACCAGATTACTTTCATAAAGAAGAGTTGAGGATAAGTGTCGAAGTCGTAACCTATTTCAGTTTAAAGTCATTCGAGGTTAAACCAAATAGATAAAATACATATACTGTGCGAGGGGCATTAAGTAAGTCTTTAAAAACCTATACGTTTAAGAATAACTGATAATACTTCAATTCAATTTGTTACACAATGTTTATATTATAGGGGGTATTCAGTTAGGATAGTCAGACAGAACCGTTAATCAGAAAGATAATGGTATCCCAATAAATATTAAGACCAGTTTAACCATTGTAAATACCAAGCAACCCCAACTTCTGAAACATAACAGTGCAATTGTCGACCTTCCTTTTCTTTCTTTCTTTTTTTTCATTTTTTTTTTTCAAAATCCGTATCTATGACCGCTTTCATCTGGTCATAATATTACAAGAATTTCAGGGTCATTTTTGAACACCATATGAAACATTTTCTATTTTAGACATGCAGTTTGTCCACTGTACCCATGGCACATTATTCATCAGGAAAAATGACGGTGAAATGTATACCCCCTCAAACCCCACTTTCATATAGCAAATCTGGTGTTTGCAGGGGTATACCTATTTTTCTTATTCTTGCTCTAAAAAAAGATTGTGTGTACCCACAATCTATGTTTTGAACAAAATTGTTAAAAATATCGATTTTTTTTTTCAACAAAATTTTCAATTTTTACAGCTGAGAAAAAAAAAAAAAAAAAAAAAAAAAAAAACTGTACGCTGCATGGGCATGTTTTCGTAATGTGTACCCATGACACATTATTTTAAGACTTTATAAATCTCCCTCATACTTTGCATGATGACAACACAAGGTCATATCAACTTTTAAAATACAAAAAAGGAGAGACTAGACCGTGAAGTGACAGGTAAGAATATTTCATTTTTTTCACACATCTTAATAATTGTCACACATTTTTTGTTGTGCCATATTCAAATTTACTATTAGTGGATGAATTTCCTTGATTCTTTTTCGTTCTTGTAAAACATCCTTTGGAAATATCTCCAGAATTGTTTCTAATGTCACTTCGGCAGCTGTGGTCAGGACGTTGCCAGCATTTATGGGACTTTAATCCATAATGAGGATATCATATTACCATCCAACTAAGCTGCAAGAGCTTATACGTATAGATGGTTTTACTTGAACCACTTTTCCAGGTCAGGCTCAGGCCAGAGCGGTTAACCAGTAATCAGATGGTCAGTCAGTAGCATACAAGCTGTGCCTGGAGGCACAAGCAGCCAATTTATTTCTTAAGGCTCCAATTGGTGGCCAAATGGTTTTGAGAGTTAACAATTATCATTGAGTATTTATTCATTTTATTGCTTTTAGGTGAAGTTTTAAGGACACGTAGCTCATGATGCCAGGATTCGAACTCCCAGTCGTTGATCTAGCACGGTCTGACAGACTAGAGTTGGGCAAAATAGTCGTGAACGCACTAGAAAACACAGGCTTCCTCATTATTGACAATGTAAAAGGATTAAATTTCGATAAACTGTTGGAGGCTTGCCAATGGTTCTTTGGGCTGCCAATGGAAAAGAAGAATGCGATAATGAGAAATTTCTGGAATAAAGAGAATAAAAATGTGTACCGAGGTTATTTTCCGGTCGTTGAGGGTGAGCCAAGCAGGAAAGAAGGGTTCGAATTCGGACGGGACATAGATCCGTATGATCCTACCGTGAAGCCAGGAAACTGGTTTTATGAACCATCTGTGTTTCCCGAAGAGGACGGGACGTTCCCTTTCAAGGAATTCATGCTTGAATCATATGCAGTTATGCATAATACTGGCATAGAAGTCCTCCGACTAGCCGCTCTTGGTCTTGGGATAGATGAGAACGCGTTCGACGATATATTTGCAGATAGACCGGTCAGCACGTTTCGCCTCATGCACTATCCGCCCTGGGTTGGTGCACCACCGCAGAACGCTATAATCGAGGACGGCAAGGTTGTAACCACCCCTGATCACACCGACTCAAACTTTCTGACACTTTTGTACACTTTCAACTTCCCTGGCCTTGAGGTAATGACGGCGGACGGCAGCTGGGCAGCCGTAGAACCACGCCATAAAAGCCTCGTTATGAATATTGGTGACGTATTCTCGCGCATGATGGGAGGGCGCTTCAAGGCCACGAGACATCGCGTCCTTGACATTGGGGTAGATCGGTTTTCAGTTCCTTTCTTCTTGGAACCGTCATATGATGGGGATATTGGTGAAAATTTCATGTCGAAAGCTACTGGAAAAGGCCCCGAACATAAGGTGGAACCATACGGACCTTGGATGATTCAACAAGTGAAATACATAAAGAAATACTTCGAGTACAAAGTCTTACCGGAGTTCTGAGACTACTACAAAACTGAAAATAGGAAATAACAATGACTCATTTAAAAATTTTAAATTGAATTTTTATTTATGCTATTAATGTTTTTAAGGTTGGTGACGAAACAATTGTTGCAAACATATATACAATATTCATTTTTATTTATTCCAACAGTTTAGTAGGAGCGAACATAGTAATGTAACATTTTAAGTACAAAGATGGACGTGATGCGAAATACATTTTGTAATTCGGTTATCGAATCAACTAGGACGATAACTGGGCTACGTACGTTCGTTTGAAGCCGTTATCTTATCGTTGATAAAATTTACAGTCGAAATTGTGCTGGGCCATTTTTTAAATTAAATGTGATTTCAAGTTTGAAACAAATAAAGTAACGAGAAATATTGAGTTTTTGATCATTCCATTATATTACAAAGCAAACGCTAAAAACCAGCTTTTAGCTCACGCTTTGGTGTCATGGCGATCCTTTGTAGGGGTTCTTTCAATGATGTTGTGGCAGTTCGTTAAAACATTACATTGCCGAGAAACAATTAAAATATTCGCTGATTGCAAATAATATAAGCAGTAACCAGATCCTAAAGTCAGAATATAAATGAGGGTAACACAGTTTTATCTCACCGACCGAGCCTTAGTTGGTCGGACTCCAATCTTTTCATTGAGTGAAGCCAGTTCTCATGTAATATTGCTTGTAAAGCGATTCAAATAAATTGCTCGTTAACATAGCACTTGATCCCATGGGGCATGTCTTTGACCGTTAATTGATGTGATCATCCGTATGATGAGCGATAAAAATATAAGCCATAACGCGAAGAAACATCGGGGGAGTCTTAGACTTAGGACCCACAAACCGGGCTGTGTAACTATCCAGACGCTTAATGGGAGATAAGGGTTGATCAAGCTGGGTTAGCAAAAATGGCACTTATAAGCAATGTAGGTCTCGTCTTTGACTTCGATTATGCAACAATCACGTTTTCGCATAAAAATGATGATTTAGCATAGCTTGGATAACCTCTGGTGCAATATCCACAGACTTTGAAATCAAATTATAACAGTTATTTTGATATAGGAGAAATTGCATTTTTTCTGATTGATAATATCTGTGTCAATGGTATCTAAAAACTAAAAAGGTAATTGACAAGCACCGAGTAACAGACACGATTTCCTTAATATAATGTCTTTGTCAGATTGCTTCAAACGCAACTGGGAGCGTCTTGTAATGCATGTTAAGTACATTGATACTGTTACAACTATATACCCTCCCCCCTTATACTCCACTTTTATATAGCAAAACTGGGGTATGCAGGAGTATACCTATTTTTCTTATTTTTACTCCAAAATATAGATTGTGGGTACTCGTGAAAACCGCCTCAACAAGAAATTCAAATTTTACAACTAATGAAAAATCAGTATATTACATGTGCATGTTTTCGTAATGTTCCAGCTAATCGAACTTATGATCTAACCGTCGGCATTGGCTTGGCAAAGGCAACACAATGATGCACACCATTGTATACGATACATAGAATCACAACGAAAGCATCGTATCGGGACGGGCATTTTATGAACAGAGGAGATCAGTCATTTCAATTAATTTCTTTAGAGGTTGAGCCCAGGATAATTAAAAAAAACCTTATTTAATGTCTGTAATTTATTTTCTGAGTGAGTGACCGTTCCACTGTTCAACTTTCCGACGGATTGAATCAACTGTGCACATGATGGCACCGCTATAGAACAGTGAAGAAACAAAAACAAAACCGCTAAAAAATCTCTATATACTGAATAGGCAAGTTTTCGTAATGAAGAGAACATACGGTAAACCCAGTGTAGAGCTATTTCCCTAAACGTGGATCTGTGGTATCTTTCACATGAGATTTCTTCTTTTTTTTCATTATTTCTTTAATTTTTATGTTTTAAATTAATGTCAGCACCATCCTGGTTATTAGTTTTAATATCCAATACATTTTAACCAATGATTTACAATCACATATACTGAATGGTTATCAAAGTAAAACAATTAACAAGGTTACTAAACAAGTAACTTTTCCAAAGGGAATTTATGTAAAAAATAGTTGGACTTCGGTACATAATCATTTACTTTAATGTATCAATCGATTTAAAAAGCGAAGTAATTTAATTGCGAAATTGCAATCCTAGATTCTGATATTAAGGGGACTGATCCATATTTCATAACTCTCATAGATTTTAACGCAGAGCCAACATAGCATTAAATGAAATTACACACTGTCCTCTTTTGTTGCCTGTTGCAAGATCATACTGTTAAGTTGATCATACCACTTAATTTATTTTGTCATTGTTTCATTGTAAAATGCACTCCACAAATTATATCACTGACGGACACCACTGACGGATGTCGCTCTAAGTTTTGTACGCTTGCCACCGTTTTGCCTTGCACGATGCCGCTGTAGATAGGCAGACCCGCACTCACGTTCGAGCCGATTGATCGTAGAACACAGCTTTCAAACAAGATACTGCTGGTCCTTGGCAATGCCGCTTTAAATCTGTTTTGAAACACATAAAATTAAGACGCTCGTAGTAATCGGCTTTACACGGAAACACGATGGACGCAAGATCGTTGACGGGTACGTTTTAAATTCAGAATCATATTCATCAAAAATATTTTATCGTATGTCTCTTCTAGTCAAACCTTTTTAGTAACGCACACATAAATATTTGTAAATTGTAGCTTGGATTTAAATAACTTTTTACTCCATATCCATATGCACATTACTATTAAAACCAAATGGTCAAACGAGTCCTATATCTTATATAAGGTTACAAGAGAGAACTCTTTAAACTTTTCTATTGTATATGAAGAGCTATGCAAATCAAAGACGTTTTTAAGGAATCAAAAGGTTTTTTAAAATATTTTATAGGGACTCTTATCTGGTGTTATATGATCAACATTTTCCTGTGGGAAGCATTTCTGGCACAAGAACTTGCAGATATCGCCAATGACAACACCGTTGCGACGGGTGTATCGGACCAAGAATTGGGGCGGCGACTGGCGGACCCAGATGCAAGTGAGTTGACTAGATACAAACGATCAAGAGTCTTCTATAGGACTCTCCTATATAATATCACGGTAGAAGACTGCGGGGCACGATTCAAATGTGGTTATTATGAAGCATTTTGTCAGTGTCATCCGACATGCCTTCTTTATAATGATTGTTGCTATGACTACCTTTTAGATCTAGTGGCCGGGAAAGACAATGACAATGAAACGAACATCTTTGAAGCTTTAACGAACAAAATTCTGCAGTTTGAGACCAAAGTTCCAAAGGATGAAGCAGAGACTGAGAAATTCATTTTCGAACACAGTGACTGCATCGAGGCCGAAAATGCATCGGGTGCTTATTGGATGGTCAATAAGTGTCCCAATGACGTTGATGATTTACTGACAGTTCGGAAATGCGAAAACGGTCGGTACTATGGATTAGATAACCTACCCATAGAGTGGACGGATACTGGTGGAAGAATCTGGCTGTTTAAGAATATATTCTGTGCAATGTGTCATGGAGTAAGTCTAGGAGAAACCCCAATTGAGATGTGGGAACCTTTTATGGAATGCTTTAACAAGGACGACAAAACGACAATTCTGTCAGGACATATAAACCTGTATGATATACCCCCGTCATGTACGGTGAGTTTCCGACCATCTACGAAGATATCTGAGGTGTATCAAAGGAAATGCGACCGCAGAGCTCAACAGATTCTTACTTGTAACTCTTCAGAATTCCAAAGCTTATGTGAAAGTTACATTCACTACGTTATAATGGATATTGTTAGAGGGGATAACACAATTGATAGTATCTCTTTTAGAAATCCCCACTGTGCTATGTGCATATCCGAAACGTCCAACTATTTTGCTCCCTGTACTACATATGGGAAGATTGAAGGTTCTGGTTTCGCGGTTGATTTGAAACTTATGTTTGATTTTGACCCAGACAAAGGATTTAATATTAAAGCAACGTGTCATGCCAACATGGATTGTCTCAGTTTCGAAATATTTGATTGCTTCAGTTCACGGTGCAGACCCCTCATTTGCCAGTCGGGGAAAATCCCCTTATTTGGAAAATGTATCGAATCTAATACGACATTGTCAGACGACGTTTGGTATGACATCAATATTCCACAAGATAATGAGAACGAATTTAAGACGATACTTTTTATTGAAATAGAGATAATATCTTCCGAGGAATATCCGATTGAGACGTTAACTGAATGGCTTCAAAATATGTCATACATTGAAAGGGTTGTTGACATAGTTGTAGAACAGAAAAATATAAAGCCAAAGAGCGATGGTACTGATGAAGAAAACGACGAACAAGCACCCGGATTTCAACGGAGAGACACGGTCCCTGATGATGAGGAGCCAGAAGTTGAAATGCGCACTGAAGATACACAAACACATGTGCATAAAAGAAGCGTAATGGAAGAGCAAAGACGAGCTTTTGGGAACGACAACACCGATCGCAATCAGACAGAATTTGACGTAGTAAACGATGGTAACAACGTTGATACAGAAGAAGCATTAAATGAAAACATTCCTAACGGAGAGATAGATAGCGTTACGAATGAAATAACTGTCTCGCAGATCACTGCAAATGATGAAACAGGGACTATTTCAAATGATGCAACTGCGATAGAAACTGAAGACGACAATGGTGTGAGTATACATAATGATGACGCTAACGAATACCTAAATGATGACAATAGCCACAACACAATTGATGACAGCGAATGGGGCGAAATGCCATCGCATGGTAAAGGTGGTGTTCATTTCCAGTACATTGTGCATGCTAAACTCGTTAGTAAGACTACTTCTATTGATGCTGCGAAAGAATTGGTTAACAAGATCAATGATTTACAAATGCTTAGCGATGCAAATTTCAAGATTACTGCAAATTCGTTTTCAGATTTAGAAAATTTAAGCTGCACAATGGGTAATCTAACGGTGATGTTTAATGCTTCTTATGACAGCAACATGACGACAGTGACGCTTCCTACTTTCGGAAATGTATCAGTAGATGATATTCAGTGGGCAATGTCGGATGTACATTCGGCAAAACAAATGTTTAAGATGGCGATAGTATGCTTAACAGAGAACAGAATCCCAGACATGAACTGCAATATGACATTTTATCAAATGGGGGAAGTTTATTTTGAAAATGACAAGATGCATGTCAGAAATGTGACATTGACCTTTGAGAGAAATGACTATATAAAGGTTGGACACCGGATATTTGTATGCGTAGACAAATTGATACAACCATCTTATGTCAGGTTTTTTGAATATTCCGAACTTCAAAAATATCTGTCGATCATCACTTCAGCATTTTCACTGATCTGCCTGACAGTGATTTGTTTAATGCATGTCATATTTCCAAAGATGAGAAACAACCACGGTCTAAACATATTTGCTCTTTCGCTTACAATGCTTCTAGTCCAAGCCCTACTCCTTGTTCAGGAACTACCAGGTGGGACGCCGTGTTATATATATGCAGTTGTATTGCATTTTCTGGTTTTGCTTATGTTCGTATGGATGAATATCATTGGCTATGATATGACTATTACATTCTATACCAAGTCCATGGCCAGTAATAAAACTAACTATTGTCGCTTCGGTAAATATTGCATAATTTCTGTTTTTGTGGCTCTGTTGTTTATTGGAATTGGCATTTTGCTAGACGAGAACAACTCTAAATACGGACCTAGCTATGGAAAAGGTGATATTTGTTGGCTAACACGTTCTGATGCTATCATAATATTCTTTATAGCTCCGATATCTGCATCAATATCTGTCAACATTATCATGTTTGCAATCATACTTTATTCCATACAAAGCGCCAAAATAAAAACCACGGTCAGGACAAATTCTCGGAATAGAGCATACACTGTAGTTTATTTCAAGTTGTCAATAATCCTAGGCTTCACCTGGATCGTCGGCGTTATTGCGGCATTTGTTTCTGTTGGTTGGCTGTGGTACGTTCACATTGTTCTAAATGGTCTTCAAGGATTTAGTCTGTTCATATGTTCTGTTGTTAACGCAAGAACGGTTCGACTCCTCAGGGAGAAAACACAGACTATTTCATCCAGTGATACTAGGTCATCAAAACTGAACAATTCAAGTAAAAGCGTGGGTTGAATAATTCTGCGTTAGTACTTTTAATTTTGCTCTTTGGCTGTAAATATTTTCAAAAAGTAAGCCTACTCGTGGATACGATTATGTGCCCGTTTGGAAAACATTAATAACGATACATATACTCCACGTCTGGTTTTGTAGATACCCTGTCATTTAAACATTTCAAAGAATATTGTGACGTTAAGTTGAATGTGTTTATCATCATTTTCTTGTGAAAGAATAAGCACCTAAAACAATAAACATTAGCCACATGCGATATCAAACAAATTAACATAGTGTTATTTAATTCTTTTTCAAGCTCGTCATGTATATAATTCTCATATTGAGACCAAATGTATGTTTGTATGCTTCATCTGTTTTTTTTTTTTTCTGTTACTGTGGCTACCATAATGAAAAAGAATACTGAATTTTCTATTTCTTTGTTGTTGTTAAATTTCGAACGCCAATGCATTTTCTTGTGCATGTGAACGATTTAGAAACTCCATATCTAGCTCTCACGTCACACATGTTAGATATACACATTATTGCTTTAGTAACTTGGCCTGATGGGTCGGATTACGTCGAGTGACTGCGTCAGGATACATCCGGGTCACTGAGACGAGACGAACGGCTATATTCTCTTCCGTCACGCAAACTCAAACTCGAACTCAACTCGCGAGAGTATGGCTGGAGTATGAGTCGAGTGGGATTAAATTGAGTGTGAGTGGAGTATGGATTTGGTATGCACAGCAGTCACTCAACCATCACTCACCGGAGTGTCAGATTTTCATTATAAAACAAAGAAATTTGAAATCTTATGGGCACTTGATGTTATTATTCTAACATCATATTAGCAAAAAAGACTCTGACTAGATGCCGCATAGTGCGGTGTTATCGCATTTTGATGTGCCAACTGGTATCGTATTTGCTTATACTCATTCCTTCTTGTTTGTTTGTTTGTCTGCTTCTTTGTTTATTTGTCTTTCTTTCTGTGTTGCTCTCTCTCTTTCTCTCTATCTGGCTGTTGTTAATTCTCTCTCTCTCTCTCTCTCTCTCTCTCTCTCTCTCTCTCTGTGTGTGTGTGTGTGTGGAATGGGTAGGTGAGTAGATGGGTGTGCGTGGGGTGGAGGGGGTGAGTCTGACAGGGATATCTAGCACAAAGGCACAAATGTGTCTGTATCTGGATGTACAATGTTGATCACTTACCTAAAATATGGATCATTGCTTTACATACATATATTTACATATTCAAAATAGTCGTAAATGACATGCCTTGGGAAAATCGAATTCTGTTCTAGAATTCGCGCGACCCCTCTCAAGAAAAGATTTGTCCCGAGCGTAAAGCTTGGTCCATCTGCTATTATTGAGCTTTTTCGAAGAAAATGTGACGAAATAACGGCTGTATTCTCAACCTACACTCGAGGCATAGTCCACTCATACTCATTCAGATAATCTGATCAGTCACTCGTGTGAGCGCATTACTGTTCGATTTGGTATGCACATGTCCCACTCACACTCGAACTCAACTCAAATTCGAGTAAACGTTGAGTGAAGGCGACACCTCACTCGATCGCTACTCGAAAATTTTTGGACCCTTATTTCGCCACATTTTCTCCGAAAAAGTCCAATAATAGCAGATTACATACATCACCCGGACCAAGCTTTATGCTCGGGACAAGTCTTTCCTTGAGAGGGGTCGCGAATTCTAGAACAGATTTCGATTTTCCCAAGGCATGTCATTTGCGACTATTTTGAACATGGAAAGAATGATCCATATTTTAGGTGAGTGGTCAACATTGTACATCCAGATGCAGACACATTTGTGCCTTTACGTTAGATATCGCTGTCACAGACTCACCCCCTCCATCCCCACGCACACCCATCTACTCATCCCAGACCCCCCACAGAGAGAGAGAGAGATAGAGAGAGAGAGAAAGAGAGAGAGAGAGTGGAGAGAGAGAAAGAGAGAAAGACAAATAAACAACAAACAAGCAGAGAGAGGGTGTGTGTGTGTGTGTGTGTGTGTGTGTGTGTGTGTGTGTGTGAGAGAGAGAGAGAGAGAGAGAGAGAGAGAGAGAGAGGGAGCAACATAGAGAGAAAGGCAAATAAACAAAGAAGCAGACAATCAAACAAACAAGAAGGAATGAGTATAAGCGAATAAGATACCATGCGTGCACATCAAAATTAGATAACAGCTGACCGCAATATGTGGCGTCTAGTCAGAGTCTTTGCTGCTAATTTGATATTAGAATAATAACATCAAATGTCCATAAGATTTCAAATTTCTTTGTTTTATAATGAAAATCTGACACTCCAGAGAGTGATGGTTGAGTGACTGTTGTGCATACCCAATCTATACTCCACTCACACTCAATTAACGGCTATATTCTCTTCCGTCACTCAAACTCAAACTCGAACTCGAACTCAACTCGCGAGAGTATGGCTGGAGTATGAGTATGAGTATGAGTCGAGTGGGATTAAATTGAGTGCTATTTTTGTGTTCCTTTGAAATACCTGTAGCACATAACAGCCTCTTAGTTGTCTAAATATGTCTGACCTTTTTGAAAATAAAACCAAAATCAAACTTTGCCTAATCGGTCGGTGAAGCAATGAAACATCTATGTTTAGATTTTTTAATGTAACTTAGCCCTTTGAACCCATAAGAAACT
Source organism: Rugalucina vietnamica (assembly GCA_964017185.1). Lineage (NCBI taxonomy): Eukaryota > Metazoa > Mollusca > Bivalvia > Lucinida > Lucinidae > Rugalucina > Rugalucina vietnamica. The sequence continues at coordinate 69,775,072 of OZ024869.1, read as the reverse complement.
TTTAAACAATAAAAGTAAAATTGAGATCCTTTAAGAGCAGTGAGCATATAAATGAGAAAATGGATGGGCCATACCGCGTTTTCGGCTACTTAAGGAAACATCTTTGTCTAACAGCCCGCTGTTCCATCTACTAGTAGTATGAGTAAGAAGTAAAACATTCTTAGTTATCAACGTAAAACGGGAAAGCTATCGGAGGGAATCAGCTCTCTGATGTCCCACTGTGTCACGTTTCTTTCCAAAGTCAGAATTTATATTTTAATTTGTTAGAACGGTCGTTAGAAAAAAAACCTAACAAACGCTATCGAACACGATTTTTAGCTTTTAATTGAAACAAAATATGTTTACAAAGTAAGCACAATGTATGTGACTGTATTAAATACCAACAAAGGACGGAATCATTATACTGGATGATAGTAATAAATGTACATTCAGACTGACATTAATTGTTGCATATATCAATAGTTTTGCACATATTTTTATAAATGTGAAAAAATAAAACAGTAAAATACAAATGTATACAGTATTAATGATAAAAGCTGAAACAATATGTACACCATATACATAGAAGTCAACTATCTATTAGCACCATGAGAAAGCATAAGTCTGTGACATCCAATGCAAAAATGAATCAGTTGTAAAGAGAAAGGGAGTGACGTATCATTTATGAATATTACACACCTTTCTTGAAAATCCACAGTTAAAACATTTATAGAATGTATTCAAAGCAACACTGTTAAGAAATGTTATGCAATAATTAGTTCCAACAATCCACAAGTGATATCATTCTTTATGCGTAAATGAAAATATATAGAAAATAAATATTAGTAACATACATATCGACAACTCGAAACATAACAAAGCAGCATGCACATACTTAAGCTGCATATCTGTCTGACGTTAGAAACGAACGCTGTAATCAAATGCGACTTGTTATAACTAATTCCTTCAAACGTAACAATAAAAATGAAATGTTCATGAAAAACGACTTCAGAGTATCTTTGAAGCATAAGTGGTCTCGTAAAATGGTACGTCTTCTGTCATGCAATTCCTGTATTCGAAATACGTTCAACATGTGTATCAATGCACTTATACCAATGGTCCATTTGTACATGGCATCAACTAACGCATACTCATACATAAACTATCACAAGGTCTTATCCGTTTGATTTCTGTGTAAACCACCGACTGTTCGTTTAAGTAGCACAGACTTATATTGATTCCAGGTCTCTTTATCATACATAACTGTCTTTGCCTCATCTGCACTCATGTATTCACGTTGCTGAAATAGACAATTTCAAATGGTTATCGAGTTATCGACAAACTCACAGAACCCCTTTTTCTACGAACAAAGTAAGTAGTTTACAGCATTTTCTCAATTACAGCATAATACCAGGACTCGTATTCAAGTTGATTTCACATACATGTAACAGCATCAACATTTAGGTTGAAATAGCATTGATACTTACAATGCTTACCATACATGTAACATTTTATCCGCAGAAGAGTAACACAAGGAAACCTTAAAAATAAAAGGTTGACGCCTTAAACATGTCAAATATCTTTCACGTCTTATAACTGATATTTCATGATATTATAAGAATCTTACATGAGTGTCACGGATGGATATAAACGAATCTGTCCCTCGGGTCAATTCGGCATCACGAGGCTCAATCGAGTGATGCCAAACTGTGACCCGAGGGACAGATTCGTTTATATCCATCCGTGACACGCATGATAGGTTCTTTTTCTCACATGGGGTAAAACACAGAATTTTTCTATCCGGTGTGCAAGAAATGTGCGATACGATACATACCATAGTTTCTACTTTGAGCATGGTGTTGTTTTGAGCATGGGTCACAAAGAATCGTTTACTGATTCTTATTATTTCAGCCCCGTCACTAATCTAAAATAGAAAATAGGGAAAACCTAATTATAACTAATTCAAGATATTTTACTCGATGGTGTCACTTTCCTTCCAAAGAAAAGGACGTGAGGTTCAAGGCGACCTTGCCATAACATGTGTAGTAAGTCTGGCATCTGATAATTAGCAATTTCATAAACAAATATTTTATGGCAAGTCTTAATCGACGTGTGCTATATCACACGACCTGAACTTTTAACACCGTTTCGGCAAATATGAGTTTTGAGACAAAGAAATAATTTTTTACCGAACGGATTGCAGTATGTTCTCATGAATTTTCATTTATTAAGTGTGTATGAAAATATTAATTTAGTATTAATCTGTTAAAGTTTAAACTCTGGAAAAATCAGTAGACCTGTAGGACTCGGTGACAATTAAGTGATACCGAGACATTTTGATTAAAATCAGCTGATCATCTTTTCAATCAATCAAACACATTACCAGATTACTATTCGCGAGGAAACGCCAAGTTTGGTTTACTATGTTTGAAGAAACTAAGACATACCAATGTGACACCTGGGCCTTCTGACGCTAGCGCTTGTGGATCCATATGCTCTAAACCCTGGAAGAAATATTAATATACTGAACTTGTCGTGGAATACGATTCATATGTATAATGATTTGCAGAAGTTTCGTCTGAATGACCTTGCTGTTCTGTGTTTGCGTTAAAATGGACCATGTTGAGTACCCGCAGATAGAAATAAGTTGCATATAAATGCTATTTATTCTGCAATAATTCTAATTTTACTAATTTCCTACATTCTGATTGGTTGTTTGGAAGACTTTGACGTAACGTCAAAAGTTGCGGTACACTGAAAAATAAGCAACCCCACCGCTAAATAATTATGCATAAAATACTAATGGAAAACGACAGAGAAGAAAAATAATACTAGCGTGAAGCTCAGAAAAATGCCTTTATTTTACCGAAAATATTAAGTATTTCTACCGATACCAACTCATACTAGCCTTTCGGAAATGCACGAAAATACTGAAAAAATGCAATATAAGATGTAACACAAAAGGTCGAACGCAAAGTTTAAAAACAGGCTTAAGAAGACATTTTTAATCCAAACTGCGGGAATTTTCACCTGTACGTTTGGGGAACGTCGCGCGTTTACTGGTGTCATTTTTAGAATGCTGTGACGAACAGAAATCAAGATGGCTATCGGAAGAAAAAAATGTAAGTTTTATAAGATTGTTTAAAAAATCATTGATTTATAATCATTTTTTTTATTTCGAAATCCAATTAGATGTGAATGAACATATAGAAATTAATGAAACGTATATCAGCAAAATACATAAAGTGAGCACATATTCTCAACATCATAGCGCACCTGGATGACATTTATTTCCTTGTTAAATTTGGCTTCAAGCATGATCTTAAAAAAATGTCCCAAAACGCCATTTTGCGCAAACTATTTTATGGTTGGTTACTTCAAACAAATATACATAGCCACGGTCTTAAATTAAAGTGATATTCAAAACCACAGAAAAAATACATCTGAAACAAAGATTATTTGACTGAAATTTGCTGGGCCTAAGTCTATTTAACACGAAAATATCGTTGAAAAAGCATGATCTTAAAAAATGTCCCACGTGACGTAAATTTAGCATTTTCGACGTTAACGTTTCGTCATATTGAGAGGTCAGGTAGTCACCGATGTCGGCTCATTTCAAAGTCTAGAGGCAGTGCTTTTAAAGTAGGTTTTACCATCTAACTTTAGACTACACATGCTGCTGCATTCTCAATCAGTTTGCCGTGCTAAAATTCTACCCTGTAGTTGTAGAGAAATAGGGACCTTTGAAAAAAAAATGAAATTTTGGTTATTTAAATTACTTTGTAAAACGTAATTATATACCGAATTAAAGCAAATGGCAAGCTATCATTCATACACATTGTGTAGTACTTAATATTATTTCTGTTATCACTGTTTTGATCTCCATGACTCTACGCCCATTTTTATTAAGTAACAAGCTGCACTGAGCATGAATATAATAAAAAGACGTCAATTTTCGACGTTTTTGACGTTACATTTGTGTACCGCAACTTTTGACGTTACGTCTTTATACTTTGATAAAAGCAATGCGTAAGAATACTCGGTTTTCACCTTAAAACGGCGCGATGTTACGTGATTATGTGACGTTTCTTCAAAAAAACGTTGACGTCACTGAATCTAAACGTCATAATCATAAAAACGATGGATGAACGCGTTTTGAAGGTGGCGAAATGAATATTTAGAAATTTTATTAACATGGACGCTTTTTCTTTTAACAGAACGTCGTACGGTAAGTGTTTTTATCTTCTTGTTGTGTGTTGAACTTTGGCGTTTGAATTTCTAATGTTCCGAGCCCCAGTTAAAAATCGACATGTCTTCCTATCGGTCCAGACGGCAATATTTTCTTTTGAATGAAGGGGAGATGTTTTAAAGCTCTCGCTTTTACAGCCTGTCTAAGGGAAGCTAGTTTTAGCTTCTATAAATAGCGAAAAGCGAGTTCTATGCTTTGGAAATTTTCAAGGTGGCTGCCTCTTGAAGATCCGTTTTGCTCTATTTTCCTTCCGCTGGCTATAAAAATTTAAATCAAGGTAGACAAATGCATTGTAATGAGACAAAGTTGGAATTATAAGGAATGAATTATTATTTTTTGTTGATTTTATCGATGTGTAAACTCAGGCGAATCACTCACAAACTTTTTCATAAAGCCATTCGGGCTTTATTTAGTTTGTGAGTGATTCGCCTGAGTTTACACATCGATAAAATCAACAAAAATTCCTATAATAAATTACTCTTGCATAAAATCGGTCATATAAAATTCCTATATATCTTTCGTTAAACTTGATTGACATCCGCCCAACTAGTGTACTTTTCAACTCATTTTAAAAATCACCTGAGTATTCACGCATTTCGATATTTTTGTATTTGTGGTAATAAAATATCGGCCTAAGTTTTAGTGCATTGCTAATCTAGCAGCACACTGTAAGTGGTCAGGAAATATAAAGAGGGTATATAGCAAGGTATTGATATGGAATGATGAACTATGACCTGAAGCAGCACATACTTTTAATTGGTGAAGTTGACCGTCTTTTTTACAAACGAAAGCTGTAGATTTTAAGTAAAAGTAAAAAGCAAAATGAGAGTGGGTCTACTACAGCAAACATTATCCGTCTATAATCACAACAAATACACGCTTATATACAAAAGCATAATAAATAAAAAGAAGTCTGATAATTAAGCAAGCACAAGTCCTGTTCAAAATCGTGGTATTAATTTATTGATATTAATTTACATGATCCTTACTTAATAACAAAAAAGATAAGTTTTCAAATGCATGATATACAAAAACGAAATCCATCCATGTTCATAACAATAGGCTGATTTATTCATGCCAGTGTGGGTTTCCGAACTTTTCTAAACTACTTCTGAATTCTTAATCTATTTTACAAACACATGCGCTTATGTATTTTCTGCTTTCTACTTTCTACACTAATTTGAAAGCAAACACAGCAGAGACATAAAAGAATCAAAATGAAAGTGTTGTTCATCCATCTAGTAAGTTTCAAGATACATGTAGGTGCAAGACAATATCTACGTTTTCGTGCACACTAACCTCGTACCCATCTTTAAGTGGATACATTAATCTAAATAACTCGGAAACACCATCAAGACCCTGGGAAAATTAGTAAAACGTACAGTATACGAATTTGAGTTATGACGAAAGTTATATTCTTACAAGCAGGGTGAGTTACTTAACACATTCTGTTTTCACTTTGAGTGTCATTAATTTTAAATACAATCATGTACATTAACAAAGTACATTAAGTCAGAAATGAAACAAAGTTGTTTAATACATAGCTTGCATTTTCAAAGGAAGAATCTGTGCAAAGGGTTACATCAATCAGAATCGACATTAACATGAAATAATGATTTGTGGTTATTAAAAACAAAGTAAGGTTCAGAAATGCACTATCCCTTGTCAAATTAGCATAGAAGTAAAGACAAAGCAACACAACAACTGTAAATGCTATATGTTACAATATTATTGCAAATGCGACAGAAAGTCTTGACAGAGAATTTGCTTTGAAGAGTATAGACTATATCAAAGATGTGAATAGTATGGTATTATTCCAAAGTGCCGCATAGAAAAACCCATAATTATATAGTTTAAACAGTGTATTTGACAATCACCTCAGACGAATTTCAATCAATAGAAATTGTTAACTTGAAACTTACAAATATATCTCCTGGTTTCAAGACATCTAGTTGAAGATAAGCACTCCTATGCACAGTTTCACGTTTGGTTTTATTGCCACTACCCGGATGTACACTATCAAATTCTGTCTTTTCCCTTGTCAGATATGTTCCGTGTGGGATAAATTCTAAATGAAATAGATATAATTCATTTGTAGGTATCTCCCTTTGAACGTTTTCACTGCATCCAAAGGATCTACTTTTATATTGTATCAGAAAATAAAACCATACGATTCCTTCATGTTTTTATTTCTTGTAACTAATTGCTTTTAGTAAGGAAGCGCGTACTTGTAGGACAACACTTATTGGTTTCGATTTTTTAAAATCTCTTTGTCACCTCATTATGCATTTCAGTTTTATGGATATTTGTTTCTAAAACGATGTAATTATGATACATATAATGTGTAATGCAAACAGACAATTGGCAATATATTAGTTAAACGCGGCAACCCATCTGGGGCTTTTCTGTTTGCATTATAAAATTTCATCATAAAATGAGAAAAAAAAATCTCTCCTAACCCGTATAAAAATGAAATCATCCAATTTGTTAATGATGGGTGAATTCATTCTCCACTAACGGGTTAATACCTGAATCTCTTCTTCCATCTTTCATTATAGGTGGAAGATGAAAACTGTTGTCTCCTGTACTTGTGTTCGGTTGCAACCTGCTGTTTCCGTTATGTACGACTTCTTTGGAACCATCCGAATTTAGTTTCTTAAAATAGAAAAAAAAATAAACACATGTACATAACATATAAGCCACTTAATTAAAGGAAGGTAGAGGTTATGGCCATTAGCCACATGTATAGTCTATGGTTCAAAGCAATACACGCCTTGTGGGTATATCTCCTGCATTCTGCAGGATCTTACAAGTATCAGTATAATTTAATCGTGGAGGGGGGGGGGGGGACACTCAATTTAAATTTAAATTAAATTAGAAAGACGACGGGTATCACAATCGAAAGATTAAAACCAACAAGGGTACGAACAGAACTTCGAAACAGACAAAACAACCTTTAGTTGTCTTCATTCCAAACAGGCCTTTAAGGAGTCCGAAAGGTTTCAAGAGAAGGTTCCAAGAGGCAGTTATAGACTGGAACATAAACATCTATTTAAGAAACCATACGAGAAAGATACGAACTTGGTGCAGTGATACTCACTTTTTCACGTAAACTGTCTGTCTCTGAAGCCTCGACGATGTTTTCAAGATTGTTATTAAATGATGTGAAAATTCCACTCCCCCGGGGTGTGACTGTGAATGGAAAATATATATTGGTAAATGTGTGCTCGTGCAAAAGCATATGTTAATAAAGCGAGCCGTGATGGAAATATGTCAATAGTTTTGTGGCATTAATGATTCATGACATAATCAATTTTGGCCTTTATAGCTATCGGTGTTCAAAATACTTTCCATTAATCATTTACATGTATAATGTGTTAGAGCCAGTTTGCGTACATGTAGGTATAGAGACATTCCATGATAATGGGATGGAAGATGCACCTCCTATTTTTATCAATGATGCGTTCATTGAAGGACAAATTGTAAAATTATAAATGACCATCACGAAAATGCGAGGTTAGGTATACTCGTTATAATGTGTATGTAATACAGTTATGCAGTTTAAACAATATTTTAGTCAGGCATTTCAATACAACTAAGCTTCGCCTCACATAATTTCCAAACACTGAAATTCTGTTCGTTGGTCAGCTGCATGCGGTATTCATTCTTCTCATTTGAAAAAAAAAGAAAGATCTGTTTAAGTATATTTCAACAAAGTTCATGTGTTTATACTGACCAATAACAGGCACTCTTGGTGGTTTTGCTTTCTTTCTATGCCTAGCGGTGTTCTCAACCATATTTGGTTTAGGTCGCCGAGTTATCTGTTAAACATGGATACCATATAAACGTAGCATTACGTAGGCAAAAAGAAGAGAATGCTGAATTTAAGTTGGAAAATGTCTTGAAATCTAAAGAATATAATCTATAATCTACGCATTATTTATGATAATGCAATATATTCTGAAAGTAACATGAGATTAGATAGTTTTTGTATTTCAAAACGTGTTCGGAAAAATTTGATTGTTTCTTTCTGACCTACTGACAAACTTCCCAACTATTTAAACTAATCTATCCGCGGTGGTTGTTTTTCAGTGTTTTAAAACACAAAGCCGGCTACGTACGTTGCAAGCTTTTATTTACCTTGTACATGAAATGAAAATTACATTATTAAAACATGTTAGATAACTTATCACAGCACACAAAATGTCCGGTTATAGATCAAACCATACATGTTAATTTGAAATACAGGTTGGAGTTAAGTTGGTTAATTAGAATCTACAATGACTGCAAAGTACACCTAAATGTCTTCCGAATCTGATATATCCCAAAACCGAACTTTGTGCACAAAATACCAAAAATCAAACGAATCAACATAATCATAGAAGTACAGAGATGACTGTAAGAGATGAATCGGCTTGTTGTTCAATGGTAGCACACTAACTGTTGAAATTGCATAAAAACAAGGACAACAACAATAGATATTTTGAGGGGAAATCCACATATCCACAAAGTAATATATGAAAAAAAAGAATCTTTGAACAATGGATAAGCTAAAATAAACTGGTTTAAGGCAATACGAAACGTACATATCTGGTCGACTGAATTTGTGAAATTACACATTTCTAGGACGGACAAATCAGAGACAAAATATATGTTCCAAAACAAATAAAGCAAACATAGGATGAACAAATTGTTAAGGGCCAATCCACACATTGTTGGAGTAATGGGTAGCATCACACTACATCTTACAGCAGAATGGGCTTTAGCGTTTTCTTGGTTTGCGTCAGCAATATTATTTTGTAGCAAAGATGCAACAGGGTGGATCATTGTAGCATTAACACCACCTGCGGGATTTACATTGCCTGTTCTGTTATTCCAGGAATATTCTGTTGCTGAGCGCTCTAACACCGGTCTTTCTTGAATCTGTATGATTAAATCCGATTTTCATGTAACATTTTTGTGACATAGAAGCAAATTATAGATGCAATTAGTGTACATTGATGTACAGCCTATTTTAACTCAAGAATACATAAATCATTTTTGAAGGGGCGTATTCAATGATTTATTCCATTGCATTGTAATAATAAGACATTGCACGTATCATAACAGAAAGTTGTAAAATTCTAACTCATTTATGTTTTTGATTGTACTTTTTAGAAAACAAAAAACGCTTAAATAAAGACTCACCTCAGGAAAAGATATCGTGCCCAATATACTTTTCATTTTTCGCTGTTTGGCAAGCAATCCAAGCATGGCTGCAAAGAGGAATCGTGATACATTAAATTATATAAATATGATGGATAATATGCAAAAGATTCTGAAAAACCATCGCAGAGCATTTGCTCAAAACGAAGAGGCGTTTTTCTACGGCCTTTAGTATCAAGGACTTTGCCTATGCCCTAGTGTTTGCATATGTATTTGAACTTCATCGCCTATTATCGTTCTTATGGTCCTAGCATCAACTAATGAATCTCCCACGCTTTGTAAGATATGCCAAGTAAAAACGGACATACCATCAGCATGACTGTATGGTCTGGCACAGCCCAGTTCTTCTGTACTCTGATTGACGAATTTAGTGTCATTTTGTACATCGACGATAGTTTGACTTCTAACTACTTTCACCTTCCCCTGTATACACGTAAACACATGTTTGTTCGAACATTTTTGATATTTTAGATTGAATCCAAAACAGTTTTAAATTCATTGCTTGATTAAGAAAACACAGGAAGAGGATGACACAAAACGCATGAAAAAAATAAGCAATAATTGTAAAAAACAAGCATCAGTTTTAGCAAACAATGTATTTTTTCCATTTTGCATGAGTATTTTCATATTTACATTAAACCCTAACTAAATTATCTTTGATTTTAAAAGACATCGAATAAGCAATCGGCCTTTACCTGACCAGTCGTGTGACTTCGGGCAAGTAAAAATCTGTAAACAGGAGGTATTTTGATAAAATCTTGATTGTTGTGATATAAATCATTATTGTTTTTCCAGGATTTATGTGGACATGGTTTTTTCTTTTTTAGAGCATCTTTAAACGTTTCCGAAATAAAAGAAATTGAGCAAGTGAAATAAGAGTATGACCGCCTAACTAAAAATTATTTTTTCAATCTTCCATCATTTTTTTACAAAATCTGGAATCCTTTGAAATTTAGAACGGACTTAGTCATTTTAAGACGATACTATACCCATTTTTGCCTCACAGATCTATCCTAGCGAGACACACGTGGTTTATTTGCATTTTATTTGGACCATATTTACTCACTTCATAATTTATTGTGAAGACACGTTCAGTGGGTCACATTCTATATATGATGTGATATAAGGGTGGTCGGTGGGAAAATGGGGGCCTGCCCATTGAGGCTTGAAGAAATAGATGGGCTGTTTCTGCCAACAGGCAAAGCTTGTACTTGACACTACTGACTGGCCATGTGACTATTGGTTAACCGCTCAGGTCTGAGCCTGCCCAGGAAAAGTGGTTTCATGTCAAATTATCCACACATATAAGTCTTAGTTGCTTACTTGGGTGTTGCTATTTGAAGCACTTTTTGGATGTCATGACATCCTAAGGTGGGGTAAAATTCTCATAAAATGGAGGCAATGTCCCAACATGGCCCTAGCTGTAGCATAATAAACAAAATAATCATCAACAGACATTTTTGTTTATCACTTTTGCTTTCATGATTGATTGCATATTTGTATCAACCTCAATCGCGCGCGTTTCCAAATGCGTGTAACACTTTTGGTAGTCTTCTTTCATATGTTGACAAGCACCCAAGAGAAAGCAAATACTTGCTTCATAGATACCATGTAGTGTTTGTTGGTATCTCCGGGTTCATGCCCGTGGATTGGGCTTTGTGTTAAAATATAGAACACCGTCGAATTTTGGCTAAATCAACTAGCATTAGAAGGAAGACAGACAAAGCACTTCTGCTTCTTCGACTAGGACGCCAACTGTCTATTTCCAAACAAGGTAGCTATCTGAATAGTTTCAACTTTCAAATAAACACATAGACTATGGACACAACAAGCAAGTATAAACCGACAAACGGCTCTCGATGCATGAATGAACACCATTGATCTGTTAAATCGATTGACTGTTCCTACACATAGGCTCAACTGGGGACTAACTGTGGAAGCAAAATCAAAAACGCCCCCAAATTCCATCTAATTCCAGCCTCTACTACAAACCGTATTCATTTGAAAAAAATAACCCCAATTAGGCGGTTTATATCTTAACTAATTTCTATACTTTGATTTCCATTTGAAACGTCCGTTAAAGAATAATCGGCGAAAAACCGTGTCCACATAAATCCTGGAAAAACAATAATACGTACCGTTTTGACAACATGTAGCCATGGTGTTCTGTTCGTGTCTTTTACAACCATCTTGTCTTGGCTGCAAAACAATATTGACAACTTATGCTATGAAATATCAAAAATTAAAATAAGGTCATTTTCAGAATCAACATCTAATTTCTTCTGCTTTACGTTTTCTACCAAATAATCATCGTTTTCCAAATTTCGAATGAAATATAATACGAAATTTTATTATGGAATTCCATGGATCTTAACTCATTTAAGCCTGGCGTCCCTTTTATGGGACATAGTCAAACAGAATAGCCCCAGATGTGACGCCGCAGAACGCGGCGTCCCATCTGGGGCTATTCTGTTTGCTTAGAAAATTTTCATCGAAAAATCGAATAAAATTTCAAAATCACTCCTGACGCCCCTAAAAATGAAAGTTTACCCATCCAAATGATATTGATGGGAGAATCCATTCGTCAAATATGGGTTAAATTTACCTAATATTTGCATACCGTCCTTGATTATGCTACAGTTAAGAACTCACCCATAATATGTAAAGTCTATTGCATCTGGACAATTCCGGAACTCTTCACAAGGAAATTCTTTAAATAAATCTAAGGATCTGAAATTAGTGAAATAAAATAAAATTGTCAGGAATTTCCATATGTGTATGTTACTGTGGGCGTTGACTTGAAAAAGACAGCAACACATAAAATCGTCTCTATCTATATGTATTATATTCATATCTGAAATTTGATTTTCACGCAAAAGTATTCCAGAAAAGAAAACTTTCATTTATTGTAGACGAACCGTGTAAGAAGAAAGCTGAAAATTATTCAATAAATAAAGAAATATAAAATCAATTAAATATAAACACTCACTGCAGAAATTCGACAGGCGGCCCTTTACTTGTATGTTGCAACTCTAAAAAGTCCTGAAATGGAGATTTGATATAATCTATCTATGGACGTTCACAAACGTGTAGTGTGAGCATTTCAATTTAAATGAAGAAAAAATAATTGTGTTGAAAATGACGTTACAATATAAAGAGAACCAAATGCGTTTTACATATTCTCATAAGATTTCAAAATGTCACACGTGAACTTTCAATACAAATTGGGCCTTAAACAGCAGTAATATTCTTGTTTGTAGTGAATTGTGTGTGTACAACTTGTGTTGAAATTATGAAGTTGTGAGAAACTGCTCTGTATCAATTACTCTATCGATTACTCATATATTAAAACAGTATCTTATCTTGTTTTAAGTATTTTCTAGTTTGGTTTCTTGGTGTACCATTTGATGGTTACCGGATCTGTACAACAACAGATACAAAATCAGTTTTAAACAAAAAGAAATTAATCACTTACAGGTTTTTCAAGTAGTAGAACTTCTACGGCACCTTTGGTAACTAGATGGTGTTCTCTTGGCCAGTTGTGTGTCATCTCTTCTGGCTAAAAGATAACAAAAATAATTTATTATTGGCGCAGATGGAGATATAGCATATGTAATGAGGGTGTAACAAGACGCTTTGAAGAAGGCAAGATGTGAGAGGCTTAGTATGTTGTACGTTATATTGCAAACTGCAGCGTATTACAACAATGATAAAATAGTTGTATATAAAACTGAGTTGCAGACACAGAATAAAAAAATCTAAAATACATTTCTCGGATTGCACTTAAATAATCTTTCAGAAACAATTATTTCAAACTTACATCTGAATGCTTCCCTTTCTCGATGACGCCCTCGTTCCTTGTAACAACACCAGATAACAGTCTGTACTCGCGTACTTTGTTTACTACAATAGAATAAATATAAAGATGTGTATTGCCATTTGTTTTGTCATTTGTGATTTTTAGGTTCACATATATACGTATACGTGTATATAATGCAGTCAATATTTCCTATATTGGCATTACGAGCTTTGATAATTATATACATGGCAAAGTCAAAGAAAAGTCAAATGTATAGTCTCTCACAGCCCTTGCATATAATGTCATGAATTCAGCCGGCTAGGATTGAACCGTGTGAAGTTGTACAAGATTATCCAAAAACTCTTACGTCAGTCTTGAACGACAAGAGCCGGTCAGTCGTATCACGTATGGAAGCTCCGTTTAGTTCTTTATATGTACCCTTTGACCTCTTGGTTTTAGAGTATAGTATGCCTCTTAGTCTTTGTTTTATTTACAGCATGACGCAAATTTGATACTATAAAATATCAACAGGACAGTTAGTGAGTACACATTTTCTAAACGACACTGGTACTGGCATGATACATGACACCACTCACATTTTCCAGACAATATGTAGTAAAATCTCTCTGGGTCTCTGCCTTGTTGTGTAACTATTCTTCTGTCATCATACCTGTGAGAACAGAACCACGAACCAAGAAAATTACTCATATGATGTAAATGGAAAAAGGGGAATTGAATATAGCTTCACAGGATAACGAACATATTACTGAAATAGTTACACTCTTTGAAAAGTCTGTAGAAAATGACTCACATTGAAACCTTGGTGACAGCATTAGTTATTTTGTCACTGGTAGAGATGTTATTAAAACGGTCTTTTCAGTTTAGTAGAAGCAGGTTATTTCTGCTTTAAAACGCTGAATATTACATAAAATTGCATACCCATTATTTGACTGATTTTAAATGTTATTTGTATTACATCATAAACAGGTGATGCTATTGGCTTTATATCATACGTGTTATAATTGTAAACCCGGATTAATAGAAGCGATTACCTTTCATAAAACACCAGTCTGGCCAGCTGGTCTTCTAAGTGTGCAGGAAATAAATGCTTGAATGCCTTTGTTGCTCGTAGAACCCATGTGACCTACAATGAAATAAAATACATCCAAATGTTAGCTACAGGTAGATAAAATAACTTAAATGAGAAATGTATCTATTAGTTGTTCTCTACGACGAGAATACTGACCAAAACATTGGAAATCAGAAGACATTAGATGACATTGAAGACATAACACAATTTTTGTTTACCCTTTTCAAGTCCTGTTCAGTTCTATGTTCTGGGCGTGTAATCAAAGATAATTGCACATCAAACCCTATCTGAAAGAAGAAGAAGAAGAGAAAGAATGCGAAATTGATTTCATCCAAGATGTTATAAACAAATCTTCTACGCCGTAATTTACGTTATAAACGATAAACTGCGTTTAGATGACAACCTTTATGTATCGTATGCTGACAACGCTGACTCAACCCGATTGCTTTTCCCGAGTAAAACATGTCCGTGCAATATATACCCCCTTGAACCCCACTTTTATATTGTAAAACGGGGGTATAAAGGGGTATACCTATTTTTCTTATCTTTGCTCCAAAACATAGATTGTGGGTACTCGCCGAGGCGATTCTAACTTGTACCCACAATCTATGTTTTGAGCAAAAATAAGAAAAAATATCAATTTTTCTACTGAAAATTTTCAGTTTTTATAACTTTTTATAATCTCTGTATATCGCATGGGCGTGTTTTCTAAACTCAAAACTCAGACAACTATCCTACACCAGAATTTATCATAAAAAATAATCGACGACTGACAGATAGGTTTATAGTTCAATAACATACACTAGACTTTAAGTTGATATTCGTGTAATCTCGTTTGCTGTCATTGTTGTTGAGTTTAAGTTTCTTGACTGGACCTGGGGCACTGTCGGCTTTTTCGTCGGCAAGATATCTGCGGACAAAGAGAAGACGCAAAATGATGGATGGACTTTCCCATCGTTATTATTTGGACGTGCCCGCTTTCATTTTAGAGCAATACTATGAGATTTTGATTCATTTTTCTTTCCGATGAAATGATTCCCTAAGCAAACAGAATAGCCTTAGGTGTCACATCTGGGGATATATTGCTTGCCTATACACTAGGCTTAAATACGTGAAGGTTGGAGTAAAACGAGTAAACAGCCATGTAACCTGACAAAGTCATAAATATTGCATTAACATGATTGTAAAACACCGATGTGAATAGCATAACCTACATTCTACTAAATATTCATAACACTTGCAAAACGTATTGTTCACTAAAATTTCTGGTAAAATTTACTTTGCTAAAATTTACAGCTTTTGTTTAAGGTAGGATTTTGGAAAATCGCATTCGTTTGTGATATATATGTAATTAATAAACCTATTATGTTCATAAATAAATTGTATAAAAAGGTACAAGTAGGCAAAGATCAGGAAAAGGCGCAATCAGAAAAAGATTCCCACTCCAAAAACCGAGGTGGGAAAAAAATCCAAACTAACAATCAGGTACTTATACCATGAAACATATCGTAAGCCGAATGAGCAGCTATTTTCCCAATAGGTGGCCACTCAGTTACCTTTACTTAATTAAAAATATGAAAACACACATAAGGCGCCAACAGCACAAGAAATGTTTAACACCAAGACATAAAACAAAAAGAACCACCACAGAAGTATCGCCTTGGAACGATCAGTAACACAAAGTTACTGGCGGGCTTAAACAGGTTTTACAGGATCCTAACCTCACCCTCAGCATCTGCAGTGGTTCATAACATTTAGTTAGTTCTTCGGTCCTCGTGGTGAATCTCTAACTAGTCAATGAATCATCAAGAACAAACAAATAAATCATGATAAACATCCTGATGAATCAAAAACAAGGACTCACAGATTGAGTAAGCTGCCCGACGATGGAGATCCCTGGGCGCCGAATAACCTACTAACTCCGGAGCAAAAGAAAAACACCAGTTGGACCCCGGTGGGCCAAGCAACAGACAAGAAGCTCCGGCCCCAACCAACTAAGATGAATAGCTTTAAGTCGGGGCCATCATAGAGTCTGACGCCCGACCCACCAGCGTGCAACTAAAGAAGGCAGCATAGCTATCAACCATGATTGGGTTAAAAACTAAGCATGCAGACTGTCGCATAACATTCAAGTTATAACCTATACGTCTGTAACTTGTTATGATTTTTCTGAACTGAAAAGAAAAATCATTAATTCCTATAAGTTTCTTAAAAAAGTACTAGTAGGCAAAGATCAGGAAAAGGCGCAATCAGAAAAAGACTCCCACTCCAAAAACCAAGGAGGGAAAAAACCAAACTAACAATCAGGTACTTATACCATGAACACATTTCGTAAGCCGAATGAGCAGCTATTTTCCCAATAGGTGGCCACTCAGTTACCTTAACTTAACTAAAAATATGCAAACATACATAAGGCGCCAACAGCACAAAAATATTTTAAACACCAAGACATAAAACAAAAAGAACCACCACAGAAGTATCGCCTTGGAACGATCAGTAACACAAAGTTCCTGGCGGGTTTAAATCGATTTTACACGGCCGTAACCTCACCCTCAGCTTCTGCAGTGGTTCATAACATTTAGTTAGTTCTTCGGTCCTCGTGGTGAATCTCTAACTAGTAAATGAATCATCAAGAACAAACAAATAAATCATGCTAAACATCCTCATGAATCAAAAACCAGGACTCAAGATAGGAAAATACAAACTGATTGCAAGCAATCCCTGAGGATTGAAATTTGTAAACCAAGTCACCATAAAATTCAGGTTTCGAAAGGCCCTCATGTAAAAGCGTCTTTAACCCAATAGTGGAGCGGCTTAGTGAGAGATTTTGAGGAAATACTTCAGTTGATGATACAAGCATGAAATTTTCACCATATGCTCTTCACATGACACACATTAATTCTGATCTCTAGCCACTTGAAATTCCGCCATTTTCAAGATGGCCGCCAAAAAACAAAATGGTCGACAGTTGTGAAAGGTGTACAAGTAGTAAATTGCTCATATCTTAAGTTCTTTTCATCATAGAACAACAATATTGATACCAAAATGAAGCTAAATGATTGTGCTTTTACATAAAGTTCAGATATGCAAATTACCTAATTTGCATATTTATGAATGTTAATGAGATCTTACTTTTTTGGCTTAAAATTGATTTTCTGAACGATGTAAAATGTTAAATGAAATGGATCACTGTGGCTTTGATATTACTAGACCATAAATTATCATAAATTGACAAAAGCTAATTAGCATGTTCATGAATATTCATTTTAGAATATCTCAAGATTTTGTATGTCCTTACCTATCAGTTTGGTTTAGAAAGTTCATACAGTAAATTGCTTATATCTTTGGTCCTGCTCATAATAGAACAACAATATTGATACCAAAAATAAAGCTTAATAATAGAGTTCAAATATGCAAATTACCTCATTTACATACATATGAATATAAATGAGGTTTTTGTTTTGCTAAATTAAAAAAAAAACACATCTTATTCACTGAACGATGCAAAATGTTCATGGTGTAGACTGTCTATAAATATCACTTTCATTGTAAAATAAATGTCATTAATATTAGATCTATGCCATTGTGCTTTCCTTCAAAACGTAGGGAGCTAAGTCTTGAAGACTTTAATTTCTACATTGCAAACAACATCATTCCTTTTTGTCACTATGACCTGTGCATAATTCTGCGCAAGAATAAATTTATCTACAAGAAACCTCAATATTTCCATTTTGTTTTCATCACATCTGATGAAGTTGTTCCATGATTTTGGAGGTCTGCAGTTACCAATTACTTTTCGGTATACACCAGTTACTATTTTCTGCCTGGTCTCATCGTTGAGACTATGGCGATAAATAAAAAAAAAAACGTACACCCTGGAATGTTTTCTAGCATATGACTTAATATGAGGTCCGGGTTAGAATACTGTGACCATGTGTATTTGGAGAAAGCAATTAGCTAAGACCTTGCAAACATGTTGTCGCCCATTCTGGTATGCTTGAAATGAGCCGCACTGGCAATTATAAATTATGATTTTTTATTTCACTGATTGATGTGTTGATCAAATACAAGAGAAGCACTTGGGCACTAACAAGAAACTCTACATGGCTGTTGTTGATCTGAAAGCAATTGATCGATTCCTGAGGGATGAAATCTGGTGGCCAATGCGAAACTAAGAATTGACGAATGACTAGTGTGTCTGGTCCAGTCCATGTATAAGAGTATACATATGGTAAGAGAGGGCAGTGGATACAGTGAGGAGTTTGGTGTCAAAGTAGGTGTTCCTTAGCCTGCTACTCTTCATTATTGTGCTATATGCTTTATCCAGGGAGTTCTGCACAAGCTGCCTTTTGGTTATGCTGTATGCAGATGACTTATGACATGACACTGTCGAGTCCATGGAAGAACGACATGTAAGACTTGGAAAGCAGAGATTGATAGGAAAGTTCTTTGAGTGAACATGGGGAAGACAAAGATCATGGTCTTTGTCCTCAATCTGAACCTTCTGAAAAAAATCTGGAAAGAATCCATGTGGCGTCTGTCAAACAGGTGTAGGAAGAAATGCTGTCTTCTGTGGTGGATGCTTGTCCTGCATCCACAAGAAATGCAATGGAATCAAAGGCTCCTTGCGCCGTGATCCTGATTACAGCTGTGCTGGCTGCCTAGGAAAGGCGAGTCCCATAGATGGAAGGCTAGTGAAGGAAGTTCTAGTTGATGGCGAAAAAGTTGAAGCTGTACCAGAGTTCTGTTATCTGGGAGACATGCTTTCTGCTGGCGGAGGTTGTGAACTGGTTGCAGTCGAGAACTGCAAATCGGCTTAGGGCAAGTTCCGCCAACTACTCCCTCTCACCACCAATCGCAATCTGCCACGTTTGACCAGAGGTCAAGTGTATTCAACTTATGTACTGCCACATGCAGCAGAAACATGGGCAATGACTGGCTACACTTTGTCGCCTGCTGCGCAGTGACCGTGCAATGATGTGCTGGATCTGTAATTTCAAGGCGAATGATGAAGTAAGCTCAGACTCCCTTCTCTCAAAGCTTGGACTTCAGGATATATATGTAGTGCTTTGCTCCTGGACCAGCAAGATGAGATGGTATGGACATGTAGAGCGCATTAAAGGATTTATTTCTCAAGTACGCAATCTAAATGTAGTTGCACAGAATAGATCCGGCAAGCTAAGGAAATCATGTGTTAATGGACGACTAAAAGTAGGTTAGACTGGATACTGCCGATATCCGTAGAATCGCTCAGAGTGGAGAGGTCGTCTAAGAATAAAAATAAAACTGGGTTCCTTTAAGAGCAGTGAGCATATTTGTGAGAAAGGTGATGGGCCATACCGCGGTTTCGCCTATTCAAGCCTCTTCAGTGACCTTGTAGAATTGGCAACATGGAGCCAAAGAGAATTGCTGTAATTTTGCAACTTTTAACAGGGTAGTCAATAATAAAGACTTGTTTAATCAAAATGGGACCAATTGCAGTAAACGTTGGTTAGTAAATGAATCGTAACCGATAACAATTTTCTGATTTCTCAAAATACCCTCTCTGATCTCAAAGGACCAAAAGGAAAATATAATCTGCACTATGAATGCTGTACGGGGAGACTTTTTAGGGCCGCCACATGGCACAACACCATATGCAGTAATAGCAAATAAAAATAAAACTGAGATCCTTTAAGAGCAGTGAGTATATTTGTGAGAAAGGTGATGGGCCATACCGCGGTTTCAGCTATTCAATCCTCTTCAGTGACCCTTTAGATTTGGCAACATGGAGCCAAAGAGAATTGCTGTAATTTTGCAACTTTTAAAGACAGATGTACGTAATTGAAGGCGCTCAAAGGAACGTGCGTATCTAAGGGTCGAAACGTCATTTTTACGCCGCATTCGTAACGTCAGTTTTCGCTCGAAACGTCATTTCTAGCGTCAGTTTACGTTCGGAATACGAAACTATATCCATACAATTATGCAGAGGACTTCAGAAATATAAAAGGTTTGATATTATTTATTATTTTTGCTCAAAATATAGATTGTGGACTTGTTATCCCGAAGAAAACAACATTTTCGCGACAGTTAGCAATATTGAATACTAAACAGTGTCGGAAATTTTGGCGTAAAATCGACGTCGCGCGTAAAATGTACTGAATTCAGCAACGACTACCTTTCTTCGCACGCCTATAACAGGAAATCGAATCCGGTAACTAAGGACTTTCTCGTTATCTATATATAGTTCAGGAATTTCTCAAATACATATCAGTTTTTTAAAAAATCCTACCGTGGATTTTTTTAAATAAATCAAGAAAATTAACAAAAAGGGGGTCTAAATATCGCATTTTACGTTGACGTCAATGTATTTTCGCTCCTAAATTTGACGATTTTGAAGGCCGATTTCTCGAAAACAAGCTCGAAACGGTATCGATTTCTTTTCATTTTCGTATGTAGGACATCAAAATACACTCACATGCAAAAAATAAAAAAATTCTACCGTGAGGTCAATTACGTACATCTGGATTTAACAGAAGGAGACTTGTCAAAGATGTCCAACCCTCAGATGAGGACAAAGGACTATAAAAAAAGATATGATGATGATATTATCAGTCGACAGACTTAGTAGATGCAAGCAAATAATTCATGGGAAATAATTCAATCGTGCGAAGCTCATCACAAACATAAGTTATCAATTTTAGTTTAAATATATGCATAGGTATGCACTATAGGGATCAAACATGCGTTTTTATATGATTAAAACGTTTTGATATTCAGTTAGCCAGTGAACTCGTGCGAGCTTAGAAAGAAAGTACAATGGCATATATCTTGTATTAATGACATTTACTTTACAATGAAAGTGATATTTATAGACAATTTACAGAATGAACTTTCGTTACTAAACTGATACAGCCTTGATGTATTTAAAAATGAATATCCATGAATATGCTAATTGGCTGTTGTTAATTTATGATTATGGTGTAGAAATATCAAAGCCACAGTTATCAATCTCATTTAACATTCTAAATCATTCAGAGAATGAGATGTGATTTATTGTTTTTTCAAGTTTTTGGCAACAAAATAAGACCTTTTAATATTCATAAATATGCAAATGAAATAATTTGCATATTTGAACTCCATTGGCAAGAACAATCATTACACTCAATTTTGGTATCAATACTGATGTTCTATGATGAACAGGACCCTTAGCTATAAGCAATTAACAGTATGAACTTTTAAACTAAACTGATAGATACAAGGGCATACAAAGTCTTAAAATGTTTTAAAATGAATATTCATGAACATGCTAATTAGCTTATGTTAATTTTATGATAATTTATGGTCTAGCAATATCAAAGCCATAGATATCCATTTCATTTAACATTTTACATCGTTCAGAAAATAAGATGTGTTTTTTTTTCTCAATTTTAGCCAAAAAAGTAAGATCTCATTAATATTCATTAATATTCATAAATATGCAAATGAGTTAATTTGCATATTGAAACTTTATTTTAAAGAACAATCATTTAGATTCATTTTGGTATCAATATTGTTGTTCTATGATGAAAAGAACCTAAGATATGAGCAATTTATTACATGTACTCCTTTCACAACTGTCGACCATTTTGTTTTTTGGCGGCCATCTTGAAAATGGCGGAATTTCAAATGGCAAGGGATCAGAATTTAATGTTTGTCATGTAAAGAGCATATGGTGAAAATTTCATGCTTGTATCATCAACTGAAGTATTTTCTCATTAAGCCGCTCCACTACAACATTATATTTGGAAATCAATTCATAGTGTCTACGATAAAATTTAGAAAAGGTTATAAATTTATGTTTTAATGAACATTTGTAAAGTTAACCATGCAACATACTTTTTTCTAAGATGGCACGCTCGGTATAAAAGAAGAATAGTTGAAACAGCATCGCGGAATCGGTCTTTTGGCTGAAACAGAAAAAAAAAACACTTTAGTAAGAATAAGTGATTAACTCGGACCGCTTGACAAGGCGAACAGCATGGACAGTCTGATTCGTATCTCGACTCAATCCGCCAGTTAGTAAAAGATTCAACCGAAATCGTTACAAACATCAAACGGACGAGTTTTGCTATCCTTTTTTCTTTTCTCTTTGGCTTGGTAAGTCCCTGCCCGACCCTCTTTCGTTGTATGATTTCTTGTTAAAGGACTTTGCTCTATCCTCAAAACCGGGAAGGTATGCAACCGGCAGGGCGGTTCCTTTCATCTCGACGATCATATATCGAGAAACAGTCAAGTGCTGACAAAGTGTGAACGAGCAGACAACAAGGAATCGTCGCCGCAATACGATGGAAAAAAATAAAATGCTTTGTTCGTTCGGCGGGCGTTCAACGATAATAGGTACATGAACAACATGTGTTTCGCCAAAATTCTGCTGTGGCACGTTCGTTCAATACTACTCACCGTCCAATTCTTGCGTCGCTGTTTGCGTATTTGTTCATGGTCTATCTCTTTGTATTTCTGAAATACAAAATACATTCTAAGTAAGTATTTGATGCATGTTGTTGTCCAGATATGTGAACGTTTTCATGGAATCGACATAGCGATTGTTTTGCAAATGGTTTATTATTTTATACATTTATGGCCTTTTTGGTGGGGTGTGATCGAGTACGTCTGATCGAGTATTCATCGCTGGGAACATTATCTTATGTAGAAATGGGTAGCAAAATACCACTATAAACGTAGGAATTGGATAACTGATACTTAGTTCGAATTCACACTCAGTGACTGGGTGAAATTTCATTCCAAGGTATACGCATCATTCTAGCGATACCTTGTTAAAAATCTTGGGTCTCCGTATTTTCGCAGTTGACTCGATGAAAGTACTGGTCAAAATAAATCACCGTGATACTTATCAGGGGTTATACATTATATTCCATTTATTTAGCCAGTAATGACACTTAAAACCAAATTTAACTCATGTTATCTTGAAAGTCCTTCAGTGTTGTGAACACCGGTGAGAAAAGTGCCCTAAATCAACGCAGACGCACTGATTAAGAATTCATGAAATGATTCAGCTACAATTTTACAATTGACCATCTGTTTTGAATTTGCAAGGTTTATATACATGTAGCTCAATTTTGTTTACCTCAGACGCGTCAAAAGTCGACGATTCTACTTAGTAGCACCTGAAAATATATTCAGGTTGTAATACTACAAATACTTACTGCGCGTGCAACCGAAGTGTAACGGAAAACTTACGGCATTTTGTACTGATTTACCTTTCACGTGCTACGTCATGGACTCGTCGATCTTTTGACGCGTCTTATGTCAAAATCGAGCTATATGTTTCATACAGTGTCATTTGCGAGAAACTATATCCAGCAAAACTCGCCAAGACCTTATTTTATTTTCTGTGATGATCACAGACAAAAAGATTATACAAGTTATTTACCTGGTATAATCATTATTTGTTGGTGTAGATTTGTTTCCAAGTCCTAATGACAACAGGGCTGAATTATTAATTAACTATACAGCGCTTACCTAGTGACAAGAAATAATACTAGACGACTGATCATAAAAAGAAGAGAATTTTGGGGAGAAACTGAAGAGTACTCATTTTAGTACGTAATCGAACAATCAGGGTCAAAAAACGAAGATGCGTTTTCACTATTACTGCTCGATTAGGACACGGTTTCCGTTTGAAAATAAAGGCAATCCCGTCGCATGGTCTCTGTTATTCTTTACTTATGGTCGCTTAAAATGTTGTGCGCTTTGGTAAACAAAAGAATAAAAACCACAAATATTGTTACTGATACATCGAACCCAACATTTGTCGCACTGCATAAAGCTGGTTTCGGGACAAAAGAGAAATTGTTTAATTTCGTAATCCCATCTATATAGTTCATTCCACTTTTAGGCGCAGTCAAAACACATTAATGGACACACCTTGCACTGATTACAGGTAATCTTAAAACTAAATGTAATGAAACACCTGTGAAGTCAATTGTTTCTTTCGTGAAACTGATGGTGTTATAAGAAACGTGATTAAGCATACGACTTTTCAATGTTTGAAGACCAGAGAAGACGCCTGTATTTGGAAAACGAACGAACGTTTTAACTACAATGTACATGTATGATTCAAATTTATTACGAATCTTTGAAAATTTTCATTTTCTTAGTCATCTTAAAATTGAAATTAAAATAGAAGTAACCCAATCAAATGATGAAGACACGATGTCCTATGCGTCAAGTTAAAGTCTGAATATACAAATAACAAAGTTAACGTGAAACACAAAAGACAATAACTTAGTGAAGGGGTTGGGGTGGGCATAGTTTATTACCTAAGGTAAAACCATTCAGAGAGGATTCTCGTCTTGAGGGTAAAGTATTCAATGGAATTAAACATATCATCGTCTCCGTATATAATTGTTAGAACGACCCAACTGATGAGCAAAAACCGGTATACTAAAATGTTAGTGACTACCAAAGCCTGGCATCTTTTTATGGAACACAGGCAAACAGAATAGCCTCAGATGTGACGCCGCAGAACGCGGCGTCCCATCTTGGGCTATTCTATTTGCTTAAAGAAAATTTATCTAAAATGGAATAGAAATTCAAAATCACTCCTGATGCCCCTGATAATGAAAGTGGACACTTCCAAATGATATTCGCCAAATATGGGTTAATTTTAACGTGTCTCAATACTTACCATAATTTTCGCCCTTTGTTCCGGCTCTATCGTATCAATAAAGTTTCCCCATTCCGCCTTTGGTTTCACCATCATTGTCACCTCATCCAGCCGAGACTGTATAGCCTCCATCGGATCCTCATCTGGAACAATAATTCTCATTTGTTTACGCGCTGTGCTTAATCGCCGAGCTTCTTTAGCTAGATTTTCCTTGAGAATCCAGTCATGTTCTACTATATACTCACCGGCTTTGTCTAAATTCTGACGCGATATGTCGGGATCGTTGTCGGAAAGATATATGTCTTCCGACGCTTGCGAATTTGTTTCGCCGTCAGAATCGTTATTGTCGGAAAGTCGACCGTTTTCGAGAACTCCGTTCGTTGCTGTACTCTCACGACTATCTCTTTCGACCTCGACAGCAATATCGGGGTCTATCTTAGGCAGAACTAAACTACTTAAGCCCACCATATTTCTGTCTTTTAGAATACCGCGCTTTTTCCTTGTTTTATTGTTCGTATTTTCTATCGGTGGCATATGATTCAAGCCATTTTGCATCGACACACTTTTACTTATAGTCACTCTTTTGTGTTTCTTTTTGTTATTAGCACTGATATCTAAGGTACTATGGAACAATTTCACATGTTTTGATGAAGGTCTAAGCACATGTCCATCACTGACAGATTTAGCTTGTTTAATCTCGGTATCGTGTCCCCGTTGCCAGAAGGGAGTCCATTTGTCATCGTCATTGTCCCTTTTGGCATTTCTCTCTGAATGAGCACTGTCTGGCTTATTATACAACATCTCTAAATCGTTATTATGCGGTCGTCGCATTTTGCATTACTTTTTTGTATTTTTCTATACAAGTGATATAAAAGATTCTAATAAAGCACCAAATGCGACGTTGGCTTCTAAACAATATTAGAATATCAATTATACATTAGCTTTGTAACATTACTCCTCCTAAACTTTTATACAAACTACCACAAAAAGAATTGCCTTTTCATTCAATCATTAATTCACAAAATATCCTCATTTTGTATTTTGACTGCACCATAAACATTCAGGTCCAATTTCAAGAACCTTTTAAAGTCTGTGTTTTATATTATGATAATCCGTAATTGTTTATTTTGTGTCGTGCTTGGGAATATCTTAAGTCTGAAAGACTAGTGTTTTAAACCCACACATATTTTTTTTCTTATTCTAAATCCGTTGGTCATTAAACTTTTGACATCTACAAGTACAGATTTTATGCAATTACACGTAATAGAATTATAAGTCTGTCAATTACTTGAAGAGAAAAAAAACATGTTTTGAACTTAAAATTTTAGAATTGTGTACCAGACGTTAATGGAATGCGCATCGTGCATATAACTTGAAAGCATCCATCTTAATGATAATGAAACATAACAACAAAAACGGCTATTTTTGTTGTATTTTAAGTATATCGTGTCTAGTATAAATAGCTTGGTAAAATAATGGAATTTTAAGCTAATGTTATAACAATTCTATCACGTTCCTATCTCAAACAATTATCCAAATGGAAGGTAACCAATCTCACGAAAAGTACTAAACACTCATTTATCAAGTGGTTTTCGAAATGCCATATCAGTCCCGTATGTTTAAGACATTTACATGTCTGGCATGGTATTTAAGCACCATTTTAGGGCTATCGAACAAACGTGTTCGTGTGAACTCCCATAAATATTTAAACTCAAACAGAATCGAGAAGTGACTGTAAATCAATAAAGAAGCTTGCACTTTTCTGAAATGAACTTTATAGTGCATGTATTTGAAGAGGTGAAGGGCAGTAGGAAGGTACAAGTAGGCAACGATCAGGAAAAGGCGCAATCAGAAAAAGATTCCCATTCCAAACACCGAAGTGGGAAAACAATAAATTAACAATCAGGTACTTTTACCATGAAAACATGTCGTAAGCCGAATGAGCAGATATTTTCCCAATCAGTGGCCATTCAGTTACCTAAACGTAACCAAAAATATGATAACATACATAAGGCGCCAACAGCACAAAAAGTTTAAACACCAAGACATAAAACAATAAGAACCACCACAGAAGTATCGCCTTGGAACGATCAGTAATATAAAATTACTGGCGGGCTTAAATCGATTTGAATGCTACATGGGCTATACGTATCTGAATCAAATGCTTAGATTTTTTCAAAAGCATCGGGAAGGTAAGGAAGCCTCACAACACAAAGCAAGTAAGAGCATTTTACATGTCCAGTCAGAGGAAATCCTTTAAAATCGACCGACTGAGACTTTAATTTACAATACAACATAAGAACATTTTCCAACCAACACATACGAGGGGAAAGCAAAAAGTTCGTGGACTTTCTTAATAACTTTTATAATTGACGTTCGATTGTTTTCGTATTTTCACAAGTGTAATAATGGTCTATTGTCGACATTCATGTAAAATGTTGTTTGTCGAATCTTATTTTTGATTGGTCAAATTACATCGACAAACACGTGGGGTTTGCTACCCCGGAGCACGCCGTAAAATCTCTGTTTACATGTTTATAAATATAAAAATATTTTGAAAAATGTCATTTCTAAATCTCCTTAAATTATGGAAATATTGATTATGATGTAATTCGGCTTGAAATGTGAAATTGCAGTTCTCACATTCGAAAGACAACGCTACAGCGACACTGTTTGAAAGACAAGTCTAAGCAAAAAATTAGTAAAATGACGTTACTGGTAAATGGCGGAAACCTGCACATCGATAAAATTTGTGTGAGACTTCGAATAAAACCTACAGAAACGTCTGATTTGTTACAAACAGCTAGAGACACATCAGAACTGAAGCATACAACAGTGTTCAATGATGTGCAAAGTGTTAGTCACAACGAAATAGCTGTTAAAAACAACAAGTAAGCACAAAAATCTACGCAAACAACTTTAACGTCATGGCATGCCCCGTATAATCCTAGCGTCTGTCGAAGAAATTGTCATAAAAACTAAATTTTTCTAGCGATTTGCCTTAAACTAACTACTGTAATCCTTCACGGATGGGGAATGAATATATGAAAATTTGCTCGAAGTCGAATGAGAAATAATGTTTTTATAGGAACTTTTGACTCGGCCAGCGTATACAGACTTGAAACCCGTTGGTAAATGACGTTAACATCTTGGCGTGCTCCGGGTAGCGCTAACATGCATCAAACAAATTGCCATAGAAACGACGTTTATCAAGCGATTTTTCTGAAACTTTCAATGCTTGTTTGTATTAAATTGATCGCAAACATATGGTAATTTCAGAGAAATCGCATATGTACTTTTGATTTTATTGACAAAGTCCACGAACTTTTTGCTTTCCCCTCGTACACGCCGAGGAACACTGAATTCGTACATTCAGAATCAGAATCAAGGAGTCATGCAGAAAAAACAGGCTACGAGCAGGCTAGAAACTTTAAAGTCAGACATTTGCAAAGTGCATCTACATTTAGGTAAACAGG
Source organism: Rugalucina vietnamica (assembly GCA_964017185.1). Classification (NCBI taxonomy): domain Eukaryota; kingdom Metazoa; phylum Mollusca; class Bivalvia; order Lucinida; family Lucinidae; genus Rugalucina; species Rugalucina vietnamica. Next base: position 69,746,626 of record OZ024869.1, on the reverse strand, counting down.
ATAGGCACACAATTCATTACTGTGTGAGCAGCACACCCCATATTTTGCAAGGTAATATGCTCTCATACTAATTCTGCTTCAAAATCTCGCAGGACTTTATACGATTCCAAGATGGTAGACAAATCCATCTCGGATTGGCATTTTTCTGATGACTGATCATACACCTTTAAGTGAATAGTTACAAAGGCCCAGACATTGCAAACAATGTAGCTGATTCAAACAATATTACAAGTATTGATTCTCTGATTTAAAATTGACTAAATGCTTTAAAACAATATCCTTCAATGAAAACTAAAAGCAAAGCTGAACAATGACCAGAAACATGCACAATAAAAACAAAATGACGTACACAAAATCAGTAAGATAATGGAGAAAGTAACAACTAGATATCTAGCATAAGGGAAGCACGATTCCTGTCTTATATAAATGTTGGTTCTTGTAAAAGTAGTATTCGCAAATGGGACTGTCATATAGGTTCCGCTATCTGGTACCCGAACCTTTATGCTTCATTTGATAACAAAAGAAATTTTGGTATGCGAATCTTGATGCTTCATTTGACAAACAAAACGATAAAAAATGTCCCCGCAATTTGGTTCACAGACTTCACTCGATTATCTCAAAATATGTTTAAAGTCAAACCGTTTGCTTAAAAGATTACCATGTCTAATGACTGTCAGGATGTATTTTTATCGCAAATACAAATAATTGATTGCATATCAAACTAAACTTTAAATACAGATAGTTTTGTTTACAAATCTTAAGTGGATAAAATAATATTGAATCTCACATACGTATGATATGGATATGCGAAGACATTCATTTAGTTGGGTAAAAAAGAAACTTAACAGGTTCCTTGGCATAACATTCGAATCTGAAACAATGCTTCCAAGAACAGTTCACCAGCGAGGGATGGAACAACCCACAGACCGTGTGAGACAGTAATATGTCAGACACGCTGTACATGTAACGACAAAAAAGGAAAGGTAAAACGAACGAACCAGTGGACAGGACAAATGACAGTCATATATACGCATAAGCCATTGGCTTTGTAACCTCTAACAAAGAAAAACTGTATCGTTAAAATGTGTGCCAGATATACTAGAATTGTTTAAACATCGGGAAATGATTTCTATGATGTAAACGAATCCAAAACGCCGTGTTTGGTGCTCTACGTATAAAACACAATACTATAATATCTGAGCCTGACGCGAGAAAACCGGTCTTCGGGAGTTCCGACCTGATCCGACATAAACCGGCCTGTACAATCACAGAAGCAGGCTAGAAGCTTGAAATTTCGGATTTGAGTAGAAGAGATATGTACTATCCGAGTACTGAAAACAAAGGCGCTTATCAGCTGTGCAGCTAACTATCCGAGTACTGAAAACAAAGGCGCTTATCAGCTGTGCAGCTACTGCACAGCTGATCAGCGCCTTTGTTTTCGCATAGGCAAATATCCGGTTTTCTCATAACGTGGCTCATCTAATGTCACATCCACTGAGATTGCCACCCTAATGGGTTCCTTTTTAAATGCATGTAATACTTTTATTTCATTTACATATATTCCAATAACTTTTATTAAAATCCATTGAAAAGAACTGATATAGGAATTGTTTCAGTTAAGTTAATCCATCACATAAATGAAGCGGAAATGTTTAAAGAGATATATCAAAACAAGGTAAAAAGTCTCGTAGCTAAACAACAATAGTGTATCGTAACATTGATCAAAATAATCGAATTAAGGGTTCATGACACAGATATGGTCACTGCATAAAAAATTCGTTACGGGCGAAACTTAACTTGAAACTTCAATAAGTAAGACCAAATAAAGCCTGCACAAAGCAAATGGGGCTATATAGAATATTGGCAGTTCATTGCATATGTTTTTAATAACATTTGAAAAACAATTGAAACAGGTACCGCTTTATAAAGCAGTTAAGTATACCGACAAGCTCGATGTTGAACATGTTAAACCAGATTTTCTAATCAACTGGATTTTTTTTTTCAAAAGTAATCGAAATCAGATTTGAAACACTTGAAAACTCTATATTTGAATTAAAACAGAGCGTGGATAACACAAAACTTAAGCCAGTTTTAATGTCTGTTGGTAGAAACAATACAAACTTGTAAACTTCATAGTAAACTGTTTCTAATTCTCTTAAGTGTTCCTTTTTTCCAAAAGATGCCTTTCTTGAGAACATTTAACCATCATTACAGGATAATGCTTTTTTCTGGTCGATTTTTTCTTGACTAAGACTTTTTGAACCATTAACAGATTAAACCAATTACTGAATTTGTAGAATTTTATGGACCAATGGTAAAAGCCCACTGCGCTGGGGTCTAAAGCAAACCGGTTGTCAGAAACTACTACAAAATCAGTCAACAAGATGACACCTGGTAAAGACGACAAAAGATCCGGTATTGGCAGTGAAACTATTAGGCCCACTGGTAAAGCAGGCATAGCTGAGGCCGGTGATCTTGTTGAGGGCACCATCTCTGAGGTTTGTGTCCCAAATGACTGGCAAGAGAGCTACATTGTGAACCCACCACAGGCGATACAAAGACAACTACATGGAATTTGAGCTGACTGAACACGAGATAAAGTTTTTTTTTTGAGTATATAGCTGACTGACTCATCCAGTAAAGAGCTGAGATTGATGAGATACATTTCAGGTCGGGGCACTTCATGTCCAACTTTTATTCTATGTCAACTACAAGAATAACACTTGATCGCTAATAAGCTGATTTTACCTACAGAAATCATCCAATCCTGTCCCACGGTGCCATTTTGTGAATCAGGCATTTTGTGAATTATGCGATAGTGCAGCTGGTCCATAAACAAAAAAGGTACGAGTAGGCAATAATCAGGAAAAGCCGCAATCAGAAAGAAATTCAGAAGGATGTAAGAAGCATGGTTTCGAGTGGGCAGTGGATAAACCGATGAACTTGCGTGTCAGAGTTGATGTTCATCGGAGCTGCACTGTTGTGAGCTTGCTTCTCATTGTGCTAGTGATTCAGGGAGTTTCAAACAAGCTCTCAACGAAACCTGTTGTAGGCAGGTTTGTCACGTATATTGCGTACCTATGTATTTTTGAAGAGCACTGATGATTAAAATGCAAATTTAAAAAAGACTATTTTGAACACTTGTCAGAAGAGATCCGGCAAGTCAAGAAAACATTGAATTATGAATAATGGATTACATTAAGAAGCTTGGTATGGATTCTTTTGATCCTCAGAAAGTTCAAAGTGGAGTTGCCTATAGATGAAGAAGAACTTTTGGTCAAGTCCATTCCTCGGAAGAGGACTGTTAATCGATGTGGAAGGCCGGACGAACGGATGGCCGATAACGTACACGCACCAGAGTAAAGATATTCAATAAGCTAAGCTTGTAAGCAAGCTAATAAGCCAACAAAAACACGGTAGGTATGTGGAAGGCCAGCTACAACGACAAGAGTATTTTCCAATACTGGATGAATACTCTCCCTCTAATGAAATGAAACACTGAGATGAATATCCTCATTATGAGCAGAATTTGTTAGAACTGAGAAAGCATTACAAAGGCAAAAAAAGAATAACGAGTGCAGGTAAGAGATTGTCACCCAAAGATGCTAGTTTGTTCAAATAATACACATGAGCGGCCTGAATTGCCGGCTCCTTGAACGTCTGAAATGTGTCTTCATATATCAGGACAATCAAAGTCTGTGGTAGTCACAGTTACTCCCTCTTCCCCGCAGTTTATATAAGCGCAGAAGAAATGTTGATGGAAAGGAACAAACACTAAAATACATGTACTACAAGACAATTAATTTATAATGTTTTTGGAAGAGACACCTTTTGGGAGAGAACTGATATGGGATATGCATGAATCAAATGAAGAAAAGTACAACCGTCTCGATAACATTAATTACACACATTTGAAATATATCAGAGAAAATTAACATACATTGATGTCCGTATGAAACAGAAAACCCATAGACGTGCAGCAGATACGCTCTTGCCAGATTTGTCTCTGGATAAAGTCAGATACGTACAGAATATCGTTTTGAGTGATAAGATATAAGCCCTTCTCAGATAAAATGTGGTTGAAATTGTTGACCGTCTACGTATATCTGCACGAACAACAGAGCCAGCAAGAAGGATCAAAGACAGACCCACAGATCTCCACGTGCCGGATATAAATTTGGGGGAAATGTGGAGCGAAAAGTCACTGATGTGCCTGTTTGTAAAACTTATACATGTATGTACCAATTAAATGCTTGTACAGTCTTTACATGTACCTGGTATAATCACTGGAACACCATGGAAGACAGACGACGCTACAAACCTACGACACACGCACTCAAATATTTGAAACACCTAATGTACAATAAAAGCAAACATTTTGATTATACTAAAATGTGACAATACTTACATACTATTATTCTTCAAGTCAAATTGACTTTAGTGCAAGCTCGTAAAATATTGACTTTCAAAACTGTATTATCAATTTTGAATTGAAAAGATTCATAATAAATGGAATATTGAATTTTATGAAAAAATATAGTTCAAATATGCAGTTATACTATCAGACATAAAATCATGAGAGCATGAAATGCACAGTACCACGGACATTCATCTTACAAAGTATTCGTGCATAATGTTTCATAAAAACCTGTCGAGTTAAACATTCAAACATACACAGTGCTCTCTCTCTCTCTCTCTCTCTCTCTCTCTCTCTCTAACGTAATAATTGATAGACCAGGAATTGACACCACAGTCAATACAGCACATAACATCAAGTAAACAACATGCATGAAGAGCACGATGACTTGCTCTTTTCCCCCCAAAAAAAGTAAGTCACTATGAGTGAAAGGCCCTTCCACTATGATTGAAAGGCCCTTCTTCGATACTACAGTTTGCAATTCGAATTCAGAGTACAATGCAGAGTATAAAACTGGTTTCAAAGAAATATAAAAAACAGAACTTCTCACCTTCGTTGCTGTACAGCTGTCCAAATTTAATTTTGTGCAATAGCTGGAAGGATGTCGCCATCTTATTCACTTGCCTTCTCTTCCTTACTCAACTTTCAAAGCCACCTGAAATAGGTATATAGTAGAATAGTGAATGTGGTTAACTATAGTGGTAGTCTACGCACAAATTAAAAAGTTTAAGCATCGCTTAGAAAATAATTATGACATGTTTGTCTATCGAGAGAATTGAATGCTCAAAAATGTAGTACTCATGGTTTCCGTTGCTGATGTGAAGACACTGATCAGTATCTCAGAAGCATAGTTGTTCCGTGTCTGCTGTATGTATTATGTAAAATAGTATTTTGACATGTATGTCCTCATATTGTTAAGGCACTTTGACAGGCGAGGTCCTTACCCTTTTTCAACTGTCATATAAAATCTTCCATGTGTCATTTCAAATTGCAAACGAGTCTCTCGAGTCTGACGATTTCTATATCTTTGAAATAGACCAATCTATTTACATCTATTCAGGAAAGAACATTAAATAACCTATTCCATGAGCACAAAGTATAAATTATTTAATGCATCATGAAATATTGATTGGAAGCATGTAATTGTTATTTTATTACATCGTTTCCTCAAGCTTTAAAACGAGAAAACGCGGAGTTCTTTTGAGACATTCTGTTTCTTGTTTGTTTGTATGTATTGGTGTTTAACGTCACAGTAAACAATTTATCCGTCATGTCGAGACGGGGCAACCGTATCATGGATATGAACAGAAAATTTGCTTTGCTCCAGGACCTCTCGATTCTGAGTGCGATACTCATCCACTACACTGCCGCGCTCCCCACGTATCGGGTTTTATTAAGAACGTATACGCCTAGTCACCCCATATTCAAATTCACCCCCGTGAATATGGGCTGAAAACAGTGCAATTTAAAAAAAAAGGTACAAGTAGGCAAAGATCAGGAAAAGGCGCAATCAGAAAAAGATTCCCACTCCAAAAACCGACCATACTAACAATCAGGCACCTATACCATGAAACATATCGCAAGCCGAATGAGTAGCTATTTTCCCAATAGGTGGCCACTCAGTTACCTTAACTTAACTAAAAATATGAAAACATACATAAGGCGCCAACAGCACAAAAAACATTAAACACCAAGACATAAAACAAAAAAGAACCACCACAGAAGTATCGACTTGGAACGATCAGTAACACAAAGTTACTGGCGGGCTTAAACCGGTTTTACAGGTACCTAACCTCACCCTCAGCTTCTGCAGTGGTTCCTAACATTTAGTTAGTTATTCGGTCCTCGTGGTGAATCTCTAACTAGTCAATGAATCATCAAGAACAAACAAATAAATCATGATAAACATCCTGATGAATCAAAAACCAGGACTCACAGATTGAGTAAGCTGCCCGACGATGGAGATCCCTGGGCGCCGAATAACCTACTAACTCCGGAGCAAAAGAAAAACACCGGTGGGCCAAGCAACAGACAAGAAGCTCCGGCCCCAACCAACTAAAATGAAAAGCTTTATGTCGGGGCCATCATAGAGTCTGACGCCCGACCCACCGGCGTGCAATTAAAGAAGGCAGCATAGTTATCAACCATGATTGGGTTAAAAACTAAGCATGCAGACTGTCGCATAACATTCAAGTTAAAACCTATACGTCTGTAACGTGTTATGATTTTTCTGAACTGAAAAGAAAAATCATTACTTCCTTTAAGTTTCTTACATTTGTAAACCAAGTCACCATAAAATTCAGGTTCCGAAAGGCCCTCACTTAAAAGCGTCTTTAACCCAACATTATATTTGGAAATCAATTCATAGTTTAGAAAAGGTTTTTCGAAGTTTATGATACCGATAGCCCTGTTGGAGAAGTTTTGCCGTTAAACATTTATTTCGAGCGTTGAAGTTTGTAACATGATTGCAGACTCTAGCAAACCTAATAAGCTGCGAAATGTATACACCATAAGAAGCACGACGAGGAACGTCACCATCCAGAAAAGGAAAATTTACTATATCGAAATCAAAGTCATCGCGCTTATCATAAATTTTAGAAGAAACAAATCCATTTGCAACAGAATACAGATGTACACTGAAAAAAAGTTATGAGAGGCCACTTTTCAAACTCATTTTTTGTTTATAAGCAATGTTCGAAATTGTTCGATTTTTGGCCTCAAGACGTGTCTTTCAAGTAAGTAACGTGACAAATTGTTCGAAAATAATTTTCTTTCACTAAACGCGTTTTTGGAGTAAAAATGCAAAAAACGATGTTTTTGAATAAAAAAATTGACCAAGCACAGCATTTATTTAAATAAGGAACGGGTGTCACCAAATGGGCCGTTGGGACTTGGAAAAACATCAAACATTCGAATTTTCTCAACTGGTAGACTTTTTGCGCATATTTGAAAATCGCTTGTTTTGAGATTTTTGAAATTTTCATCAATGTGCCTCTTAAACATGTTAATTCCTATCAAATTCACTTGACGAGGCCTGGAAATGAGAGATATAACCCGAATGAGCTATTGTCGACTATTTTCGATGACAAACAGGTCACGGTTGCCGCACACTTCCGGTTTCAATGCCAATTTCTAACGAACAAAATAACAAAATTTATGGACGATTTTTAAAATTTTCAAAGTTTATCAGAGTCTAGTATTAGATCTTAATAAACGCTGAAAATTTCAATTTCATACTGCTGATAATAATGCAACTGGAGATGAGCAAAGTTTGTATGCATGCAAAAAGCTGAATTCATGTTATTCATGTCGCTGTCTTCTTGCATGTACAAAACAGAAACGAAGATTCTTATTGCAGCAACGCATCTGACTTAATTTCATTTTGCACCATGGCAGTCAGTAGCACTTTCAAACAAAATATAAAACACAACGTCATAATACGACATTTAAATCGACGTTAATAAAATGTGACTTTTTGAAATTCGGGTACCTTTACTCATGCTCCGTTTTTATGAGAAATATCACGCATTTTGGAATGCAGGAACTCACAGAGTCACCGTTAGGCATTGAATTATTCATTTGATCATGAATTTTAATTCATCGTATTTTACTTTCTGAGCTAGAAGAAAAAATAATAGGTGACCTCTTATAACTTTTTTCAGTGTAGATCTAAAAAAGGGGCTTCGGTATCTGAGATATTGGCTTTGTTCAACTGAAAATTTGATTGACCATACCTTCAAAATAAGGGTTGTCAATGTTCAAAAGGTCATCGAGGTACCTAGATGTGGAATTAAAAGCCTCGATAACATCAGCTTGATTATCATGGTTAAGAGAATCCATGAAATCTCTTTCGTAGCAGTATAAAAATAAATCAGCTACGAGAGGTGCGCAATTTGTACCCATCGGAATTCCAACAATTTGTCTGTATAACTTGGTCCCAAATCTAAAATAAATATTATCAAGGAGATAGGATAAGGCGTCGCATACATTCTGACATGACCAAAGTGTATACCGACTTTGGTCAGAGGAAGTGAAAAAAGCCTTTCTGTCATTACATGCCAAATAAAGTGAACCATAGTTTTTAATGCCCTTTTGAAGGTCCACTCTATCAAATCCAGAAGTTTTTCTTTAATTAGATTATGTGGTAATGTTGTATACAGAGTAGAAAAACCATATGTGGACAAGCTTGTCGCACGGAACCCTCTACACTTCAATTTACTGAGCACCTCACCAGAATTTTTAATTGACCAAAACCAATTTTTATTTGAAGTTTCATACACTGTCTCACAGTATCTTATAACATGAAATTTGATAGCAGTAATACAGGAAGTTAATAATTTAGAAAGTTCAGTGGTAGTACAAGAGCTAGAATTTGCAATAAATCTAGCTTTGTATGGTCTTTTGTGAAGCTTAGGTAACCAATTCATCGTAGGAAGTTTGTCTTGGCCTTCATTGACACAAACAGAAAACTTAACAGGTAAATCGTTTAAGTGGGCATTAACTTCATTGTTCGAAATGACCATGGTCAACAGAAGAGCACTCCGTATACTCCATACTGAGCTCCCTGAAAGGTCAGTGATGCATTGCCTGTGTTTAAACTGTCAACCTTTTATTTGTCGAAGACATCTCAGATCATTTTTGACCTGCATCCGGGTTTTTCCATATGTAAGATGAAAAAGGCAACAAACTGCATCTCTTTAAAAAGTACTTTAAGATGATGTTTTGTTTTTTTTTTTTTACTATACAAGTCATCATTGATCCTTATTGTTATTTATTTTAATCACTTTTTGTGTGACGAAAGCTTTTGCAAAGAAAAAATAAAAAAAAAAATCTGTGGATTTTGAAATTTTATGATCCATGCAGGCCATCGTAGATAAGATGCGTTCGGATTTTCTCCATTGAATACAGGCGTGTTCCGATCAAAGGCCCTGCTTCACAGAACGAGTTGTTTCCGCCAGTAAGGGCTCACTGCACAATAACGATATTTTTATTTTATTTATTTATTTATTTATTTATTTATTTATTTATTTATTTATTTATTTTTTGCATTAGATTGATATCCAGGAATTTTGGGGTAGGTATACTTGGATTTTTTTCAATGTGCAGGACAGGGCTTAGCTAAGCCCAGCCTTGGATGATTTCATTGTTGAGAAAGGGTCCTACAGCTGACAATGTATAATTGAGGTAAAGGTGACTATGCTTGTTGTCTTTGTGCTATACCTGTGTTTCACCTGAATGATTTCAAAATAGGTGAAGTGTATGGTACACACACAAAAACATAAACATTTTGTTTCTAAAATATAACCATACAGCTAAACTCAAATATTTCAATCAAGTTAGCCAATGCCTCTATTTTTATCAACAACTCTTTGCTTTACTGATGGTACATGACATCAGTAGAAGGTCAATAAAGTACCGATTGAAAAAATAAAGCGACTCGGAGAACTGGCTGATTTTACTTATTTTTCCTACAAGGTCAGCTTGGTCAAATTAGCAGCATATTTGCTGCAGCAAAAACGGTCTCCAGTTAGCAACAATTTTACTGCAGCAAAATTGATCATGTTGCTTACTTCTAGGTGATATCGCATAAGAAAATGACGATTAATGCCACAATCACATCTTTTCGACGTACGTCACCTACGACTAACGTTCACACAAAAAGTTCCATGTAAGTGGAAATGTTTGTCGCCATTTTTTTTATTATTATTATCATTATTGTTATTATTATTATTATTATTATTATTATTATTATTCTTGTTTTTTTTTTCTTTTTCGTCTGGCTGTGATCGCTATGTAGAAAATGATGATGAATGCTGCAACAGAATTTTTCTAGATCACATATTACCAACATTATGGAAAATGTTGCCGATTTTTTACAGTATCGTCTGGCTGTGAGCCCTATTATAAGGAAACGAATACTTATGATGCAACCAAGATTTTTCTATTCACCCCATAACATAGCTTAAGGACAAAAGTGTCCATAGACTGGGTAATATGTGGGATATAAAACGTCTGTTTGTGATGAAATTCATCATCGTTTCTTATAGCGCTTATAGACAGACTTAAACGAAAACAAGAGACCAAACCTTAGTGATTTGCTCATCAGTGTAAGCTTCAAGATAGACAATGATACTCTGTAGCCTTGTCTGTATGGACCCCATGTGCACAATTGACAGTATTTATACAGAGGAGTACTATACATGGATTTGCACTAAATATGAAAGCTTAGAATGGGCCTTGTGGTTTAGAAAAAAAAAATTCAATCTGATGCAATCATTCCCCCACCTTAATGATGCTTCAGATAAAATTTGATCGCATTTGGCATGGTCATAGAGATAGTCATATTTGAAAGTGTAAACGGATGACCGCACAAACGGATGCATGGACGCGGGCTCAAGTAGCCTGATCCTATAAGCTCGCCTTGTAAGGGCATACGTGAGCTAAAATATCGGCCACAAAAAATCCACTTTTAATGCTAGTGACAGGGAACTTTTGTCCAGAACTCGGGCCACAGGCGGCATAGAAAAATCATGTTTGTGACATTCATCATTGTTTTCTAATGCGCTCACAGTCATTCAAAAACAAAAAACGTTGTCAACCGAAATTTTCCTCTTTTAATGCTGACAGGGAACTTTTGTCTGTAACTCGGGTAATACATGTAGGAGAGATAGAAAATGTGTGTTTGTGGGATTAATCTTTTTTGCTATTGAGCTAATAGTTATACATGTATTTAAACGAAAACAATAGGTGACAAAAAGTTTTGCTGTAGCTAACTTGACAATTTATTGCCTTTTTTAGTCAGATTCAACATTAATGTGTAGTATAACAGAACAACACTTTACAGATCTGTACTGTGACTTCCAATAAGAAGTTATTGCACTTTTTTCTGCCGCCTTCATAGTAAATTAGTAATATAAAGTAAGCCTACATCATTTGATATTTACGTGTATCAGAATTAGAGTTTTAAGCTTGAAAGGAACTAGAAATTGGCTGCAAGCAAGGCTTTCAGTATACACCCCGCAAAATTATCTGAAGCTGGCCAATAACTTCCTAAGTCAAACATGCAGAAAATTTGTCAAGGATATCTTTTCAGCATTATAATTCTTCATGTACATCCTCAGTATGCCGGTCACAAGATATTAAAACTTGAGGTTGATTTCACTGTATGCACTATGATCATTATTGTTTATCATGAGAAATGGTAAAAAATTGGCTAAGTAAAGTGAAAGCTGTAAATTTGTCAAAAATTAACTTTTCAGCATGAAAATTATTCAGTTGATTTCACAAACTATGCACTACCAACCATTGTTGAATATGGCAAGTATCGAAAATTTGCTAAGTTCAAAATGCTGTAAATTTGTCAAAATTCATTTTTTCAGCATAATACTTCTTCATGCATATCTTTAATATCTCTGGCACATGTCTGTAAAGTATTGAAAAGAAATACTGAAAGCCCTAGGAGGAGTTGATTTCACAAAACATGCACTACCAACCATTATTGTATAAGCAATGGTCAAAAAAAGGCTATGTTAAAAGTTGCTGTAAATTTGTCAAAAATTATTTTTTCATCATTATAATTCTTCATGCACATCTTCAATATATGTGAAACATGTCTGCAAAGTATTGAAAAGAAATACTGAAAGCCCTAGGAGAAGTTGATTTCACAAACTATGAATCACCAACCATTATTGTATATAAGCAATGTTCCAAAAATGGCTATGTTGAAAAATGCTGTAAATTTGTCAAAAATTATTTTTTCATCATTATAATTCTTCATGCACATTTTCAATATGTGTAGAACATGTCTGCAAAGTATTGAAAAGAAATACTGAAAGCCCTAGGAGAAGTTGATTTCACAAACTATGCACTACCAACCATTGTTGAATATGGCAATTATCGAAAATTGGCAAGTTCAAAATGCTGTAAATTTGTCAAAATTCATTTTTTTTCAGCATAATACTTCTTCATGCATATCTTCAATATCTCTGGCACATATCTGCAAAGTATCAAAAGAGACTAGAATTTGTTTTCTATGTGAAAACTGATGTCTCCCCCCTTTCTACGCGCATGTCCAAAATATGCAAGCAAGAGTTATAGTTCTTGTGCATCACATATCCTGTCATTCTGTTTTATAAGTGTACCAAGTTTCATTGAAATATCTCTTACGGTTTTCAAGTTATAGAGCCGGCACGAAACTGTATGGAAAATAATCAAAGGGAAATAACTCCAAAGATATGAAAGTAAGAGTAATGATTCTTGAGCATGGACCATCGTTTCATCATGCTTTATAAGTGTACCATGTTTCACTGAAAAATCTCTAATGGTTTTTTAGTTATAGAGCAGACACAAAATTGTATGAAAAATAATCAAAGGGAAATAACTCCAAAGATATGCAAGCAAGAGTTATGGTTCTTTAGCATGACACATCAACTCATCATGCTTTATAAGTGTACCAAGTTTCATTGAAATATTTCTTATGGTTTTCAAGTTTTGGAGTGGACATGAAATTGTATGGAAAAATAATCAAAGGGAAATAACTCCCAAGATATGAAAGCAAGAGTTATAATTCTTGTGCATGACACATCGTCTCATCGTGCTTTATAAGTGTACCAAGTTTCACTGAAATTTCTCTTACGGTTTTCAAGTTATAGGGTGGACACGAAATTGTATGGAAAATAATCAAAGGGAAATTACTCCAAAGATATGCAAGCAAGAGTTATGGTTCTTTAGCACGACACATTATCTCATCGTGCTTTATAAGTGTACCAAGTTTCATTGAAATAACTCTTACGGTTTTCGAGTTATAAGGCGGACACGAAATTGTATGGAAAATAATCAAAGGAAAATAACTCCAAAAATACTCAAGCCAGCGTTATGGTTCTTGTGCATGACACATCGTCTGATCATGCTTAATAAGTGTACCAAGTTTTATTGAAAACTCTTAAACAGTTTTCAAGTTATACAGCGGACACAAAATTGTATTGAAAATAATCAAAGGGAAATAACTCCAAAAATACTCAAGCTAGAGTTATGGTTCTTGTGCATGACACATTGTCTCGTCGTGGTTTACAAGTGTATCAAGTTTCACTGAAAAATCTTTAACGGTTTTCAAGTTATACAGCGGACACGAAATTCTATCGAAAATAATCAAAGGATAATAACTCCAAAAATACTCAAGCTAGAGTTATGGTTCTTATGCATGACACATTGTCTCGTCGTGGTTTACAAGTGCACCAAGTTTCATTGAAAAATCTTTAACAGTTTTCAAGTTATACAGCGGACACGAAATTGTATCGAAAATAATCAAAGGGAAATAACTCCAAAAATACTCAAGCTAGAGTTATGGTTCTTGTGCATGACACATCGTCTCGTCGTGGTTTATAAGTGTACCAAGTTTCATTGAAAAATCTTTAACGGTTTTCAAGTTATACAGCGGACACGACTTTTGACGGACGGACAGACAGACAGACAGACAGACAGACAGACGGACAGACAGACAGACGCACGGGGAAAAACAATATGTCTCCCGACCCTGTCGGGGGGAGACATAAATATTGAAAGCTGTAGGAGAAGTTAATTTCACAAAGTATGCACTATTAGCACTATGGCAAACATTCTATGTATAGGTTTAAAAAGTCCCATAACTCTTGCAAAACTGACTCTTTGGCCCCTAAATTCATATCACACATGTGTTGTCTAATGGTGCAGGTGTGTTGAAAATTTGAAGAACATCAGGCAAAAACTACTTAAGTTATTTAGCAAAGATGTCAAAATGTTGACGGAATGACGGAATGACGGACAGGCTGAAAACAGTATACCCCCATGAAAGCCCTAGGAGGAGTTGATTTCACAAACTATGCACTACCAACCATTGTTGAATATGGCAATTATCAAAAATTGGCAAGTTCAAAATGCTGTAAATTTGTCAAAATTCATTTTTTTTCAGCATAATACTTCTTCATGCATATCTTCAATATCTCTGGCACATATCTGCAATGTATCAACAGAGAATATTGAAAGCTGTAGGAGAAGTTGATGTCACAAAGTATGCACTATTAGCACTATGGCAAACATTCTATGTGTAGGTTTAAAAAGTCCCATAACTCTTGCAAAACTGACCCTTTGGCCCCTAAATTCATATCACACATGTGTTGTCTAATGGTGCAGCTGTGTTGAAAATTTGAAGAACATCAGGCAAAAACTACTTAAGTTATTTAGCAAAGATGTCAAAATGTTGACGGAATGACGGAATTACGGAATGACGGACAGGCTGAAAACAGTATACCCCCCTAAAACTTCGTTTTGCGGGGGTATAAAAACAGAGTCATAAGTCATACAACAAGAATGTTTACCAGGCATTTACTAAGGGAATTTTCAATACGGTCATACATAAATACAGTCATGTAGTACAGAATATTTTTCTGTAGTACAGAATATTTTTCTGTGACTTTACGTGTTTACCCATCATTTTCAGTGCATGAGGTTAAATTTTGACACTGATTGGTTCAACAATAACAAGTTGGCCAAAGTAACAATCCAAGTGAGAACTACCTATTTTTAAATGTAATGGTCAATTTTGTCATTGTCAATCAAAAATTGACAGGCTCCGCCCTGCACATTGAAAAAAATCAGACTATATATATGCATTAAAACTGTCAACGTACAGTTTTTTTTTCACTGAGCGTTTAGCTGTCAGGCTAAGGTAGTGATGTCATTTCAACAACAGAGCAAACTAGTCTTGTGCTTAGGTATCACTACTACATCACTGAGCTTCTATGCACTGTCAACAATTTATATTTCAGAATAAAGCATAAATAAAATGTACATCATGCATCCAGTACCCTATTGCAGAACAGATATTAATCTTCGACAATTATCTTTTTTGAAAATGTTTCTTGTTTAGGTTTAATAAGTCTAATGGGTATCGTATTCGCTTAGCTATCCGATTAGTAGGTTGTAGCTGGTACATGGCTGTCACATGGTGACAAGTGTTTATCCTGACGTAGTAATGGTAAACCGCTCATAGGGTGCAAAGATATGGCTCAAAACTCGGTTTGCAGGCTGAAACTCTAGAGCAACACAACGAAAGTTCCCTCAAAGACCGTAAAATACTTTCATTCTAAAGCTATTGCATGTTGAATGATAAAAAGAATCTCTGATAATTACGATTTCTGAATAAAATACAAAATAAATAAATCTTACCTTACGACCATGAAATTGATAGGTATTCAGTTAAAGAAAAGTTGGAATTACAATTAAGGCTAATATTTATTACAACCTTACACCTTTAATCTAGTATTTATATTTGACACCTCGCAATCAAAAACAAATCATCGATACTTAATCTTATTTTATGCCACAGTGACAGACAAATGTATAAATCGTATTTTCACTTTAAGCTTCTTATCATTAACACTGTTCTTAAGATTTTGACAAAAATAACACGATAAACGTTTCTGCTACTTTCCTGAACGTAAAATGAAAAAAAAAACTGAGTATACTTTAGAGTTAAATGAGCAGGAAATTGCACCATGATACGACTAAAGTGGCACATATTTCCATATCTGTTGCATCCGTATCTGTTATAAATATACCAGACATGTTTGCTGCATATGCAGTGGTGTTTGGGATCTATCTATCTATCTATCTATTTATCTATCTATCTATCTATTTATCGTTACCAGCAGGACATGGACAAGTGCAGTTCAGTTGAAACATTCACTTTACCACAAAAATCTAAAATGCACATTGAATAGATGTCACGGTGTAACTTTGAAAGAAGTGCCCGTAAGTACATCAAATTTTCATTCTTACTGCAAAAATGGTCATTCTTTTACAGGTACAAATATTGAAAACAACAATTTGTTATCCATGGTTCAGAATCAGAATCAGAATAATTTACTGGTGAAACGTGAAACTGACAATACTGAAACTCGAATGTAAGCTATGTTTTGTATTTTAGCATATTGGTAACATATGTTATGTAATCAAATTATGCATAAAACAACACACGATCTGGAAGTTTTACATAAAAAGTTTATGTATATAATTAACTGGTTAACTAACTAACTAACGAAAACCTCATACAGCATCTATATGTATGTGATAAATTAATGCGATCCAAAAGAATGGCTGCAAATTGGACGGCTTAAATCTTCGTTTACATTGCCTGCTCTTACTCGTGTGTGTTCTTCGGTTTCGTTCATAGTATAAAGCATTAGATATTTCTTTTAAAACAAACATCGCAAATTGAGTTTCATAATTATTTCTATGAATCCGGATTACCATAACCGTGCTAACGATATTAAGCCGCCTATTATAAATACAATTTCCCTTGATATTAAGGTCAATATTGATACTTGTGGGCCAGAACAGTCCAAAGCCGATCTAAGGACCATTAATTACCGCCAACATCATGATGCTTAAACAAATAAATGTGAATTAATGCAGCATCCAAAGCATGCAAACCATATGCTCTTGCACTTATGATACACATGGACATTATGACCGCATGTATCCTTTTTGAAGAACATGGGTGGATATCGTTATTCGTGTGACAGTATTAGGCAAACATTGTGGATATTTGCAAAGGTGTAATCCATGACAGACTGAAAACAAACACCTGTAGAATAAATTGCGTGAAGAATTAGAATATTGAATAAGCTTACAATAACAAAAAACTTGTAAGCATTTCGCTGTAATGTTGATAAGTGATCTTTGCCTACTCAATAAGCCTACTCAATAAGGGTATAGGCTGCAAAATACTATTTGCGATTGTTACCGTACAGTGGACTAAAATTGCTGCAAGTCTTGTGAACATAGTTTAGATAAAACGTTGCCAAAGTCATATGAACATAAGAAGCCATTGAACATCGTCAGGAAGGGTTACTTTCAACGCTTATGATTACGTAAAACATGCCCATGCAATATACAGAGATGTTTTTAGCTGTAATAATCGAAAAGTTTATGTGAATAAAGACTTCAAACAAATCAGAAATTGTGTCAGGCGTAGGACAGAAGCACACGTTTTCAGCAACTAAAGCATGGGTTTAAATGCGGGTAGAACGCTAAAACAGCGTTTAGCTTATGTTTATATTCTCTGTTAATTCGCTAAAAAAGCAAACTGATGATACGCTAAATATATATGGCCAATGTACTAAAAGAACAAAAGATAAAGAGGTTTTACTTGAATCGATTGTCAAGCTTTAAACCCAGACTTGAAAATTCCATTAAGATGATGTATTTATTGAAGTATTTTGTTGCACAACATTATGTGATTTCTTTAAGCTGTTTTGTCAACAAAATCAACATTATTTGTGTTTAGTTTTCACGGCGATGTCTGAATAATATTTACGTATTACCCATACCTTTGGAAATCGTGTTTGTAATTACCCCACATTCTTTTGTATCAATTTTAGAACTTTCTATTCTATTTACCTTTAAAAAAAAGCCGATTCGACAAGAGGGTTGCCATGATTACCAAGTGCAGACGTTTTACCTTATTGTTTAACTTAATATTAAATAAATCTAAAACTACAATATGAAAAAGACGTTATTATTTTATAAATTAAACGAAAGTACTCACCTCTCACCCGATCGACTTCCGTACACCTTACTCCCTGGTTACTTCTACTTTTATGTAAACGACGTCGATTCACTTTCCTCTATTCAGGTATTCCCGATGTTCCATCTATCGTAATTAATTCTTTTCACCATTGTTCTGGACATCTATAGTTTCATTATCAAACACTTCGATCAGACCAATAGTTCTGAAGTACCCTACATGAAACAACTCTCTGTCAATATGTTTATTTAATTGCTTAGTCAAATCTCAACAAAATATACAAACTTAGCATATCAGCACTAATGTTAAGCTCAGTACGTCCATTTTTTGTCCACCTCCCACTTTAGATATTTTTACGTTAACGGCGAGCCTCTGTAATTTTTGCAGCGCTTCATGGTACATGTAAGTGTAGCTCTACGAAAGATGTTCTAACTTTCTAGTGTCATATTTTGGCGGAGAGCTCATCTCTATATCATCAGGAAAACATGTCCATGAAATGTATACCCCGCTTAAATCCTTCCTTTATATAGCAAAAACTGGGGTTTACAGGGATAAACCTATTTTTCTTATTTTTGTTCCAAAACATACATTGTGGGTATCGTTAGAACCGCCTCACCGACGTGTACCCACAATCAATGTTTGAGCAAAAATATTAAAAATATCAAACTTTTTTCCATAAAAAATTTCAATTTTTACAGCTGAAAAAAATTCTCTGTATATTGCATGGGCAAGTTTTCGTAATTTTATTATCATGATATTCGATACTATAAGCATACCTTTCACCTAGGGTAAAGCTTTATAGAATTCAAATGAAGATTTCAATAAATTCTGTTTTCAAACATAATGGGAATTGTGTTTGGGATATAATTAATGCAACCATAAAGAGAATTCATTGTTATTTGCATAGCATAAAATAGACTGATAATAGATAAGTATTCAAATTTAAACACAGTTTTGATTTCATGCGAATTTTCCATAGAGTGAGAGTTCAATATCCGGTTGCCATTTGACGACATATACGTACTTAAACCCCTGTCACACCAGGGTGGCGTTCTCGCGGCGTTCTCGCGGCGTTTTACAAAAATGCAGAACGCCAAGAAGAACGCCGTGAGAACTCCATGGACGCCGTGGCAACGCGGTGGGAACTCCATCGAACGCCGTAGGAAATCCTAGAACGCCAAGGGTCGGCGTTTCTTTTGGACATGCTCAAAACAAACGCCATCACTCGGCGTTCTAATAAGAGCGCCGTGGGGACGCCGTGAGGACGCCGTGGCAACGCAGTGAGAACTCCATCAACGCGGCGGGAACGCAGCGAGAACTCCATGGACGCCGTGGGAACACCGTGGAAACGCCATGGGCTACCACAACGTTTGCACTACGATCTCACGGCACGCCCGCGGGACTCATCCCGTTGTTTTTCAGGTGATGGTGCTGGACTGATTTCCACTTGTGGTGATAGTGTCGGTGGTGGTACATGTACGTCATCTGTCTTTTTCGGACTTTTCCCTTTAGTCACCGCTGTCCTTCTTCCCCTCTTACCAGTCATGCTGTCTTCTTGAAAGCAAACGTACAAATGAGTGAGACTTTGTTTCTGTTTTGCCTACAAGCCGTCAGAGCAGTGCTAGAACGCCGTGGAAGCGCGGTGCGAACGCCGTGGAAGCGCGGTGCGAACGCCAAGAGCGCCGCGCAAACGCAGCGAAAACGTCGTGCAAGCTCCATGGAACGCCACATAGAACTCCGCAGAACGCAGTGAGAACTCCGTAGGAACGCCTTGGACGCGACGAGGACGCCATGAGGACGCCGTGAGGACGCCATGGCTTGCTTTTTTCACAAATAAAATCATTTTTCTTGGAGTTCTCGTGGCGTTCTGGAAAAATTAAGAAAATTTAAGAACGCCACGCAAACGCCGCGCGAACGCCCTCTGGTGTGACAGGGGCTTTACCTGCATCGTGAGATAATCGTCTGAAGATAAAATGCAGATCAGCATGGTCTTAGCTCTGACTGGTCAACACCGTCCTGTCTAGCTGCAGCTAACTGCTCTAGGGCTATACTTCTATTGTGGTTCTCATTGTTAAATACGCTGCCCAAAATAATTAAAAGAACACTGAATTGTGACTCCCAATGACACAGAACCCTCAAAGATCCAGGATGCCCGTTTTTTTTTTTTTTGTTTTTTTTTTTCATCATTGTATAGTGGTTCGTTTCCAATTTGATGACCACTTTTTGCAAAAATTGGGTTTCTGCAAATAAGCTTGAAAACAGGATCTCCGCTACCTGTTCGTCATTTGTGCAGTGCCTCGGTGTAACTTTCTTTAGGGAAAATAGGGAAAGTGTCCTGCTTTTAAAAGTCTATGGAGCGATTTTTGTAAATTTTAGATTTTGCCAATAAATGGTCATTTGTTTTCAAAATGACGTCAAACATGGCCGTTACAGGGATCTTTGAATCAGCCACTGCCATTATTTACCAGAATGTAATGTAAAAGAATCGGACGCAAAAATGTCTACTTTGTCACATTGTACACTATTGACATACACAGGTGAACATGATATTGTAAATTAACAAAACTTTATGCTGAGTGTTTGGTTGAATTATGACTATATGCCCTCATCAACATTTTAGACTGATGTCGGGAGAGAATAAAAGTTTGTCTTACCTTCGTCATGTCAAAGTCTCTGTGCACCGGTATCTTGCTCAGTAGCTACAAACATTTTTTCTGCTTCACCGAGTCGCAACTGTGATGTGAGAGTATCGCAATCCCAAAAGAATACCGAAAAAGTTATAATGGTAAATTAATTGCATGATCGTATCGTTAGAGTCTCGTCAAAACGGGTGAATAAAAAAAAAAAAAAAAAAAAAAAAAAAAAAAAACTGCGTACATGCCACCTTTACCCGAACTTCTCTAACCGTCTTCTTTTCTTTTTTTTTTTTTTTTTTTGTTTTTGTTTTTATTCCTGTCTGTGTCGGGCCTAACAGCAAATCAAGATATGGTTGCATCAAACTGAGTCTATGAGGGATGGAATACATATCAAGAAAACGGCACACTTTAAATTTGTACGAGGGTCATTTTAAAAGTAGGTACATGTATCACGGTTTGTTATGTCAGTAACCGGCGAAAGAACCAATTCTCGTCTGGCATCGTTGTAAACAGGTGCACTAATTTGTCCTCAGTGACAGGTCTCAAAATCGAGGTTAACATGGCGTTTATTTTCATGGTACAATAAAATGAAAAGACAGATTTCCTCAAGTGCCGGTCCCACTGCGCTTAAGATCGCAACACGATTGTCTAAATATTAATTTGGGGATCAATTCTTCGGCCCCTATGGACAAATAAAGACAGCTAAATCACGTTGGAAAACATTTTACAGATTTTGTATGTAGTCTTATCACAAAACTAATGATTACACAATCATACGATTGCTTACGATTTAGTGGGGCCGGCACTTTATAAGTTTAACTGATGCAGCATAAAAACGCATTAGAAATGGTATTATCTTTAAGGAAAATGGTGCTATTTTTACCAACACAATGAAACACAATTGTTCATTATTATGTAACGAAATGATTTTATGTATACATGATTATTATTATTATTTAGGCTCTTCTTCATGTTTTCTTACTATATGTGATGCTACCGACTTAAAACGTAACCCTCGTACATTTATTTCATAATCAGACAACAACAAAACTAAATTAACAATTTAAAACAATTCAAATGTTATTCATGAAAGTTACATGCATTACACTTAACAGTGTATCGTGAGTACAGGGTGTCCCAGAAAACATGATGAATTTTAAACCGTTCTTTTATGTTTTGGTATTATCGAATGATCTTAAAGGAGAGGTGTAAAACTTTTATTGAATACATTGCCAGCATTGTCATTTCTCAATTGTGTTTCCAGAAGCATCTACATGTGTATAAGATAATGTCACCAAAAATGAAAATATCGTCAGCAATTTGTCCTACTGAACTATACTAGAAATTGATGTTTAAGACCCCCTGCTTCAGTTGTTAAATGAACGTCTAAAATAAGAGATTGGTCTATACTATTCATTTATTTAACAGCATCAAAACTGTAGTGAGATGGTTACCATGGTGACAATATATGGCAAACTTCCCACAGCATACAGTAAGATAGCCGAGCACTGGTTGACATGCAGTTGTCCATTTTTATATCACACACACACACACACACACACACACACACACACACACACACACACACACACTAAACTTGATTAACAACACCAACATATCTGACTTAAATATAAATTATCTGATATACAAACACAAAATATAAGAACTTTATCGGAATCATTGAACTTTCTTAATATTGCCATCAGCGTATATGCTTATAATACAGAGATCGCTGATATTCTTGTTTGACTGCGCATAAAATGCAAAAGCATATGACGACATTCTACTAGAATATAATTATGATATGAGCCGCATAATGAGAAAACAAACAGTTTGTATTTGCGAATCCAAAGATGCAGATCAGCGCCTTTGTTTTCGATACTCGGATAGAACAATTTCTCTATTTCAGAAATCCAAAATGTCCCGTCTCTAGCAATTTTAAGTGCTTGTACAGGTCGGTTTGTGTCGGACCTGTTCGAAAACCACATTGTCGTTTTTCTCATGATGCGGCGCATTTAATCTAGATTCAGAAAAACTTCAATATTTGAGCCGCCTCGTGGGAAAACCAAGAATGTGGTTTCCGAACAGGTCCGACACAAACCAGGTTGTACAGTCACAGAAAAGTGCTAGAAGCTTGAACGGATTTAAGTAGAAGAGGAATCGTACTATCCGAGTAGCGAAAACAAAGGCGCCGATCAGCTTCGCAGTAAAAAAGTAACTGCGAAGCTGATCTGCGCCTTTGGTATGCAGATTGTTGGTTTTCTCATGAGGCGGCTCATATTTTACAGTATGATACTATATTTACATCAAAATATCACAGAATAAACATGTGAAGTAGTCCTAAATAGTAAGAACACCTTGACCGTGCCGGTTACTAGTAATCTTACGTAACAAAGTTTTGTAAACACTAAAAAGGGGGTTTCCGTACCTATTTGCTAAATATATATTTTCCAGTGCCACGAAAAGCTTTTTGTTTGTTTGTTTGTTTGTTTGTTTGTTTGTTTGTTTGTTTGTACTGATGCTTAACGTCCCAGTCAACAGCTAATGGTCATGTCGGAACGCTGCCTCCATTTTATGGGACTTTTACCCAAAATTAGGACGTCACCACCTTACTTAACCAACAAGGCTGTTTGACATGAGGGCACATCGGCATGTCTTGTTCACCATCTATGTCAGAGTTCAACAGGCACGGTCAAAGAAATCGCACTGTACGTTACGTGTTCACATGATATGTATTGGTATAAAATAATATTCAATTTTCAACCAAGTCGTCAAACAATTTTAATGCCGAATAATACCCTAGCAATATTGTATAATTGAGCCGCTGCATGAGAAAATCAACAATTTGATATTCCGACCAGGTCCGAAACAACCCGGCCTGTACAGTCACAGAAGAAGACTAGAACCTTGAATTTTCGGATTTATTAGAAGAAGAGGAATTTTACTGTGTAGAGAAAACATATGCGCTGATCAGCTTAGCAGTTACAGCGAAGCTGGTCTGCGAATTCGTTTTCGCATAAGCAGATTGTTGGTTTTCTGATGCGGCGGTTCATATTTTAAATCACATGTACATGTATGTTGCATGAGCGCATTTACTTCTCTCTCTCTCTCTCTCTCTCTCTCTCTCTCTCTCTCTCTCTCTCTCTCTCTCTGTCCAGTGGGGGCACAAACAAATAAAGGGGACACGGGGATAACAACAAAACACTAATACGATACCTTGACTGTTTCCTTTCGACTTGTATTCGACGCATGTTATGTTATGTTATGTTATGTTATGTTATGTTATGTTATGTTATGTTATGTTATGTTATGTTATGTTATGTTATGTTATGTTATGATATGTTATGTTATGTTATGTTATGTTATGTTATGTTATGTTATGTTATGTCATGTCATGTCATGTCATGTCATGTCATGTCATGTCATGTCATGTCATGTTATGTTATGTTATGTTATGTTATGTTATGTTATGTTATGTTATGTTATGTTATGTTATGTTATGTTATGTTATGTTATGTTATGTTATGTTATGTTATGTTGGTCCTTGTCCATATATCTACATTTCATTAGTTACAGTCAACTTTAACCTTTGACCCTATAACTTCATTGCACAAATTCAATTAATCTTAGTCTGCTACTCTGCTATGGGTGCACGATTCTCACTTTCCAAATGTGAATGCCTTGTCTTTAGATCTTAAAACGTGTATTTGTTAATATTTCATACACATGTCAAAGTCAGTTTATTTTTGTATGGCATGGACATCTTTGTCATTCTTTAATAACCACTTCTTATTATTTTCACTGTTTGATTTTTAGCGTGCCTATTTTCAAATTTTCGTTTAATTTGTCAAGGAAACTGACATATTTTCTCGTGGCGTGACACATTCAGTGTCACAAGTTACATTGCCGACTAATCAATGTCGCTTCTGCTCGTCGTACTCGTGTCTTTTGTAGTAATACTATAGACTTTAAGGCGTTCCCGCTCCGCAAGGTCGGCGATTCTCTTGTTGCATCTTCCAAACAAGGCCAGTAGTTGATACCTAAACTCCTTCAAACGCCAGGCGTACACGAGTGGGTTTACCACACAAGTGATCAGCATACACATGAATTCTACTGAATTCAGGGTGGCGGGGTTGATGCTGTTACTCTTAACGACCTTCACAAGGAACAGGGGCAAGTACAGGCACACAAACAGGCCATTCAGGATCCAGCTGATGTTCGTTGACTTGTATCCACGTAGAGGTTTAACATCTTTCGCGTCACCGCCGACGGCCGAGGCTTGGGTGAGCAACTGCCTCTTGTGCTGGTTGACGATTCTCATGACTTGACCGTTGCACAGCAGGCATATGATGATGCAAGTTCCTAGGATCCACGTGAGTATGTCCATCTCCTGTGTAACATCGACAGGGTACCCCATCTGGCGATAGACTGCTGGTATGATTATATATCTCGCACAAAGTTTCGCTGCCCACAGAATACAGAGAGAGACTATGGACGCGAACACCACCCGCCGCTTTGAAACAAGTCTCAAGTACTCGTTGGGGTAGGAAATGCACAAGAAGCGCTCGACAGAGAGCATGGCAAGACATAACCAGCTGCCTGCCATAGCTAGCGTTCCAATCCGTTTTGCCGTATTTGTCGCCGTGTCATGTTGCCCAAATATACCATTGTAAGCGACGCCAACGACCGGAATCGACACGAAGATACCGTCTAGCGTCACATGCACACAGGACAAGAATTTGGCGGCGAAATGTAGGCGTTTAAGCTTAGCCATTCCATACAATGTAAAAATTTGTTCCGTAAGAATGACGAGAACTATTATTGACAATAATACACCGTATTGTCCCCATACTGGTACCGGTTGAATATTTGTATTGTTTGTGTCTTGTGCAGAATGGTTACCTATAATCTCAGAGATGTTGCCTATATTCATTTTGCCACGAAATGTCTAGTTTCGTCACACACATGTACATTTGAACAGCATTTTCTTTGTCATCTTATGACTACTTTCTGGCTCATGTGTCCATTTAGAACGGATATTCACTTTGTTCATGATACATCAATTCACTGTTTCTCTAAATGTTTAAGTAGCTTCGGAGGTAGCATTGTACCTGAATGTGAAGTTAGTTTGCTTTTCAGTTTGTTAATAAATGCTAGTCTCACATCCTTCGTAACTTTATTCTCAATGGCACAACGTTCTTGTTAACAAAATTGTTCCAGTATTTGGCTCAGTAAATGTCAATCCTGTTTAAATATGCACAATTTCAAGTTATATTTAGTTTTGTTTCGACTATCTCTCCTTGCCACAGAACGCATTTCGTACTTTTGTTCCTACTAATCATGCTAATTTGCGATGTTCATTAACTAAACTGGCTATTTCACTCTGAATATAGTAAATATAGTGTATAGTACATAATACACTAGAATATAGTAAATAACCCTTTTGTAACTTAATGTCTCCTTCAGTGCAATTCCATGGTTCTTTCTTCTTCAAAATATAGTCAAGACACCTGAGTAAAAGAGAGAGGAAAAATTGCGGATCAGCGCCTATTTGACTGAGTTATTTGAGCCGCCTCGTGGGGAAACCAACAATGTGGTTTCCGAACAGGTCTGACACAAATCAGGCTGCACAGTCACAGAAGCTGGCTAGAAGCTTGAAATTTCGGATTTAAGAAGAAGAGTAAGTGTACTATCCGTGTAGCAAAAACAAAGGCGCTGATCAGCTTCGCAGTTACTGCGAAGCTGATCTGCGCCTTTGTTTTCGCCTAGGTAGATTGTTGGTTTTCCCATGAGGCGGCTCATTTCATCAATATTATCCTCCTCATTTCTTGTTACGACAAACCTATACTGGTATACGTCAGTTTAACCCGTATGTGAAGAATGGTCTTACCCATCATGAGGTCATTATAGGGACATCAGGTCCCGCGGTTATAAAACTTTTTTCATGCTCAACTCAGCTGAGCTTGAAATTACAAGTCCTCATAAATATCGAAATAGCCAAAATATATTGAAATTAAAGGTTTAGAACTCCAAAGAGTGTAATTTATCCTGCTGATAAATGTTAAAATGCCAACAATTGTTGGCATTTTAACATTTATGAGCAGGATAAGTTCTAGTCTCAGCTGAGATGAGCACAAAAAAAGTTTTATAACCTCGGGACCAAGCGTATTTTTGAATATTTATCTTAATTTTCGATGCAATTCCTTTAGGCAAACAGAATAGCCTCAGACTAAACGCAACGTTCTTTGGTGTCACACCTGGACAAGGGTCTAGCTGCACCATCACTACCCAGGACGTCCTTACTGAGGACGTGATGTTGAAATTAGATACAGGAACTAATCAATGCACATCTGGGGCTATCCTGTTTGCCTATGTCCCATATAAAGGACGTCAGGCTCATAGGAGTTAAATTCACGATACAAGACTTATTAGTGTTTCTCAAAGTAAAGATGATTGTGCATACACTCACGCAAAAATAAGGAAAACATGACATTTCGACGTTATTCACAATTTTGACGTGCGACACATTGTAAAAAATGGGATCAATCAATTTGATTCAAACTACTCAATATATTTTGTATGAAATGGAACAATGTCAATAGTGATGTTGGAATATATGTTTTCAACTCACGAGATGAAATATTGATCTATATTTTTATTAACTGAGAAGAAAAATCTTTTAATTTTATACTGTAGTGTACAAATATTTTCCATTGATGATGATGCCTAGGTTACATTTGCCCCAATCATCATACGATTTTTGGTCTGCGATTTTCCCTACACTTGGTGTAGTCATTGCGGATCTGTAGATGATCCGGATCAAAATAATTTTCAAAAGAATTTCACAAAGATATAAAACAAGAAATTTTCAAACGAACTTGGCCACTTGACTCTTGATTCAAACCTGTTTCATTCCATCACTCAATGATTGTGGATAATGACGTCAACATCTTGTTAACGTCAATGGTTCCCGGCTCATATACAGAAACACGATGGAAAATAACTTTCTTTTTCAAAGGCGGTTCGCCGAATTTCCCGAATATGAATTGTACCATGTAAAATATCTTTCGATTTTGATTGCTTATATTTTTTCCTAATTATTTTCTGTCATTTTGACGTAGTTTCCGTCCCAAAATCGAATATTACGACATATTTAATTAGAAACTTTGAAACGGTGTCATTGTAGTTACTCCGAATCACGATTAACCGCATACCGTCATTTTATGCTCTCAAAGGACTTGGACTGTTTGATGTTTCGATCTAAAGGTATATTTTTACATTCTGGGTGTTAATGTTATAAAATTAAGGGTAAAAATGTAATAATCTGTGTTTTTTTAACAAGCATCATATAATATTCCGACGTTATTCAGATCACCCATGGAACATCGTGTGTTCGGTGGGAGTGGGGTTGAGCAAACAAGGCTATGGGAAAATGCCGCCGAAAAGGGCATATGCTTTGGTCCTCGGAATATTGCATAAGGTTCACTATATGACTACATGCACAGAATTTGAAGGATAAACCCATCAGTGGTGATATGTAGTCCCTGATTCGGATTACCTCCAACTGATTCGCTTTGACTTCAATTATGCATAGACTTTCACGCTCCAGTGGTCACAGTCGCGTGCTTCATAAAAAATGAAAACCATTACAGTTGACGAGGAACTAAATTGGCTTCAAGATAATACTAAGTTTATAATACTCAAATCATTCATATGCGCATGCGCAGCAATTTTCATGAACTTGATCCGGAATGGGTAGAATAATTGTACGATTTTTAGGGGAAGGAGTAAAACCCGGGACCAACGCCCGGGACCCGGGACCAAAATCCGGGACCAATTTTTACGGTCATCAAAAAGTCATTTTGCGTGCAACAAATAAAATAAAAATTGGCCTAAGTGTAGTTTATAGGGTCTTTTCAATGATGTATATCATCGTTTTCCCAAAAATCTCGAACTGTATGAAATTTTGATCAAAATATAGGACCCCATCCAAGAATTTAGACCCGGGACCAATTTTTGCGGTATTGACGATGTCCGATAACTCGTGATTTTTGCCATTATAATCGCTTCATATACAATTATTTTTATGTTTTGCCATCTGTTAACATGTCAAAGAATACTAAAATGAAAAAGTCCGTTTAGAATTTTCATAAATGTAGGAGAAAGGTAGCCCGGGACCAATCCGGGACCAAATTTTATGATCCATATTTGCGATGTCAAGTAAATCTCAATTTTACCCATTTAAATCTTTTTACATACAATTATTTTAATGAGCTGTCATCTGGTATGTTATTAAAGAAGATCAAAATGCAAAATTATCATTGATTAAGAAATAGATCAGCTCTAGCAGTGAATTGTTGAGTAATAATTCACTGTTTGGAGGTCAGTTGTAAAGAAGATCAAATCACGAGCGCGTAGCGCGAGTGATTTATCTTCTTACAACTGACCGACAAACAGTGAATTATTTCTCAACAATTCACGCACTTGAGCTGATCTATTTCGATTCTAACACACAATAAACGGAATTAATGTTGCTGAAACCGTCGATATCGTTCAGCTTTCCGCCATTGCATTGCAGATATCCCGCCAAATATTTGACTGTAATGCTGGTATTTACACACACTTATTACGTTTGTTGTGCGCTAAAACGACGTTTCACCGTCTAACGCTGCTTTGTGGGATAGCTGACGTCACAAATGCCGCAAAGTAACGTCACGCTTATTCGCCCAGTGAAATTGTTGCACAATATAACACGTTTTTTTACCATTGGCTATATAGGCGAGGTGTGTTAGAATATTTATTAAAATTACGGAGGAAATCAGACCGGGACCAACGCGGGACCAAAATAACAAAAATGCTTAGATTTATTGCGATAATCCCAGATTGGTCCCGGCCTATGAAACTTATTTTCTTAATCAATATGGGATGCATTTTAGATATTTTTTCTAAAGTAACATCTTAAGACTTGGCTTAAAGGTGCATATATGACTAAGCAAACAATTGTGGGATGGAAAATAGTTAATGTTATGACAACGTCAATAGTGCAAACAATGAATTATGGAAATTTTGGTCCCGGGTTGGTCCCGGGCTGGTTTTCTCAAATATCTGTGGGATTTCATTGTAGATTTTTTCATTCTAGCTTTCTTTGATATGTGTACAGTTAGCAAAACATGAAAATCATTGTTTACCAAATGATTACAATGACAAAAATTGCAATTTCCCTAACATCGTCAATACCGCAAAAACTGGTCCCGGGTCTAAATTCCTTGATGGGGTCCTATACTTTGGTCAAATTCACAGATATTTCGAATATGCTTGGAAGACAAATATATGGACCTTTGAGAAGACCCTTTAAACTATATATGGTGTAAATTTCATGTAATTATTTGCGCGCTTAGTGCCTTTTTGGTACCAATAAAAATTGGTCCCGGATTTTGGTCCCGGGTCCCGGGCGTTGGTCTCGGGTTTTACTCCTTCCCGATTTTTAGACATCGTAGGTGATTGTGGGCTACGACGTATGTGTTAATTAACAATTCATACGGGCATCGTGCGATTTCTTGCTCTGTGTTTCGTCGACGTTCTGAGTCAGAACCGTACGGAGATTGTAGGGAAATCGTAGGGTATTCGAACACTTTCAGTGAAAATCGTATGGAGCCCGATGTGCGTGAGGAGTCCCTACGATTTCTTACTGAGCATTTGGGTCTCCCTACGATCGCCACGTACGATTTCTTATCCCCACATTATCATACAAAATCGTTCGTTGGCCGCACGAGCATTGTAGGGTTTCCTTACAGCGCACGCACGACGTGTCTACTGTCTTACTATTGTTTTTTAAAAAAATGTAAAAGTGCAGACTATTACAAAATCGTAGAGGCTACGGAGATTGTAGGAAGCCGTAGAATCTTAGGAATATCGTAGTGACACCCTCGGAGACCGTACGAAAATGCAAAAATTGGCATCGTACGATCTTCACAAGCTAATCGTAGGCCAAGTGTAACCTAGGCATGAAACACAAGTGGTTATTACATGTAAAATAAAATGAAAACTTAAATAACTTTTATTTTGTTTATCGGCGTTTGAACTTGTGAAGAACATACGCGAATCAAGTAAACGAAAAAAAAAGTAAATTAAAATAAAAAAAAATGTTGGCTGATATCGATCACTGTTCTTAGTTTTAATTTCACTGCCAATACATTGTTTTCACTGTCCACATAAAATTTACAAACTTACTGAAATCAATAAAATGATTAACCATACCTTCCCAGACATTCTTGACCACATCCATTGCACTATGTATATGTATTGAACATAATCTATGAATGGAACTGCCTTCCAGTAGTGTTCCTGCAGTCTGTCACCACGATAACAATGACGTTCATGGATACATATGCATTATCTGCCGTTGGTGACAATTCCAGGTGACATTTTGCGATATTATATTTTCGGCTAGAACATGGACATGCATGTGCTTTGAGACGTTCAGGCGAATGCATGTAAAAACAATCTTTGATAAAGATACATGCATGTGCATTGAGGCGTTCAGGCGAATACATGTATAAACAATATCTGATAAAGAGCTAAATCTAAGAAAACTAGAGCTTACGTTTTAGCATATATGCTTCTGTCGACACCATCTTCCAGAAACTAACTGTTTCAAAATCTCGCTTTTCTGAAACACCTCAAGAAAGATATGACCATGTCACTGTTTCGCATTTCAAAAGTCTTAAAACGTGCCGCAAAAAGTTTGAAAATCGACTAACAAATAAAATTTTATGCCAGAAAATACTTTTGAATAGATTTTTTTTTCATTGTGAAATTTCAGCAAGGGAGTAACTATTTTCCCGGAAAAAATCTAAATTGATTATTTTTCATTAAAAATGTACTTAAACCAAAACAGAATTGAACAGTATACATCGCTGAGTGCCAAACTCGTAGAATTATTCCACAGATTCGCTAAATTTTCAATTTCAAGGTGTCTGAATTACCTTCCTTGCACATGCAAAAGGCATATACAAAATAATTTTTGGGCATAATGTTTTTATTAGTCAACCGATTTAAAAACATGCGGCACTTTTTAAGACTTATGGGTTGCAAAAGAATGGCATGGTCGTATTTTTCTTGAGGTGTTTCAGAAAAGTGATATTTTGAAAAAGGCAGTGTCTCAAAGATGGTGTAGGGACAGAAGTATATACGTATGCTAAAACTTAAGCCAACGTGAAGGTCACTTTTCGATATCCACGTTTTATTACCATGAAACATCGTATATGTTGTAAAAGCAAACATTTGCCTATACAACAACATGGTAGAAACCTCAAGATGTTAAGGCCGCATAAATTTATAAATCTGCTGTGTCCATGGGGAGGGGTCAGTTTCTTTCTTTAAACAACAACAACGACAACATTTTATAAATCCCTGCCCTGCTAAAAGCCCCGGCTTACCGGAGTCTGCCATAATTTGGGACAACAGCCGGGGGTTGTTCTGATGAAAAATAAGAGAGAGGCTTGGATTTCTGCACATAAATGTAAAGGTGCATTTACAAATTATTAAATTAAAGACCAAATAAAAGTAATTAAATTGTTAAAAATATAATTACATGTAATATCTAATTTGAATTGATGCACTGTATGACCATGTATTGGCAGAAAATTAAAACCCCGGCACATACACGGCACTGCTGGGAATCATCAGAGGTTAAATACCGACACTTTAGCCCCGCTGTGTCATAGGCTATATATAATTGTCTGAATTTATCAAAACTTTATATCTCTAAATACAACAGAATCTGATTTTTCGAATGCAATAAAATTCATTTGCTTTGGCCTGTAACTTGAGATTTTGAAAAAATTCTATGGCATCTCATAAAAGCAAGTTCCTGGAATCCTAAAATAAATGAAGAAAGTCACTATTTTCTGCAACAGTATAATGGCGTATTAATAAAAGAGCTGCAAATATGTGGGCATTTTGAAAAAGAAAAGATGGCGGGCATTATAGTAAATTTTAGGCACTAAGCCTATTTTGTTTTGTTATTAAGGACTTGTAACTTGTATTTGTGAATTGTATTAGCTCGAAAACATGTTACAATAAATTATCATTCTTTTTATTGACTGTGTCATAATGTGGTACGTCTGAAAAATAACAAAAACTGTTCGATAATAGACATTCACTGGAAGGCCATATGGAAGATTGGCACTTGTGCCAAATACGTTTTTTTTCCATATATAAAGAGATTATTAAAGTAAAGTATTTTCTTTTTTTTCTTTTTTTTTTTTTTTTTTTTTTTTTTAGAAAATATCATTGCTTACTATGCATTTCAATAGTTCAATAAAACCAGATCATCCTTGATACATGTATAATGGGAACACAGCTGGATCGCTATAATTGTTTTAATGAATCTTCTCAGCCATTGTTACAATATCCAGTGATTTCATGTACGTCATGGCCCTACGCTGTAGGCTCCTTTAACATAAAAGACAAAGTCGCTAATTGGATCGCGCCACAAAAAACTTCATCAACATCACACACACACACACACACACACACACACACAGAGAGAGAAAAGCAAAACAAAACAAAATACAGTTTTATTTACTGAGAAGCATACTCTAATATTCAATAAATACATAACTAACTAATTAACTAACTAAATAAATAAATAATAAACAAGGACTACTTTATCTTACGCATGGTATGTTGCAACCAGGAATGTAACAATTGTTACATTTTGGGCAGTTTGTTACATTTTGGGCCGACAACGACGACCAGAAATGTAACAATAATGTAACATTTTTTTGTTACATTTTGGGTCGATAGAGTACCTATCGACCTAAAATGTAACAATGTAACAACAGTTACATTTTGAGCAGTTTGTCGCTGTCGACGCTGTCGGTCCAAAATGTAACAAAACTATTTTTTACAAAATGGGATATTCTAGCTGTCTACAACCCATTTTGTAATAAATAAACAGTTTTAGTCGTATATGATTGACTGTAGACGTACTTATAAATGACCATTAACATGCATAAATACGCAAAAATGATGTTCATTTCGAGTAGGGGAAAGTTTGTTGTAGTTGTCTTATTGGCTCACCAGTTCAGCATGCTCCGGTGTCGATATGGCTTCCGTCGTCCTTTAAGACATCCAGGACAGACTCGATGCCACAGAAGAAAGCTCGTACGCCTTTTCCAAGTTTCCAAGTTTAAACTTTAAGCCTAAACCTTAACCTGATACCATATTCACATGTAAAGGATAATAGCTTGTACATGTAAGATATGTCTGATTTCGTAGGTACACCCCCTTGAACCCCACTTTTATATAGGAAATGTTAAGATGATCGTATGAATAATCGCCCATGCGACTATACAAATAATTTTTAAGCTGTAAAAAAATTCATTGGAAAATGTTTGATATTTTTTGCTCAAAACATTTATTGTGGGTACACGTTAGAACCGCCTCGCCGAACCGCCTCGGCGAAGCGGTTGTAACGTGTTTTACCAACAATCTATGTTTTGTATAAAAATAAGAACAATAGGAAAGTTCGAAGACATTGCAATATTCCATATAACTTGACAATGAATGACCACACAATCTCAAAAATCTGCACACTTAAAACACATTTTAACATCAGTTTGCACAGTATAACAGAACTTCTACAACTTTTGTTTTGACTGGTTTACAATACAGGTTCTAAGGCAGGGTGCCATGGCTTGTCGCATTCTCTGTAAAAGGGGGTGGTGCATTAAACATAATTTAAAACATCCACAATATAAATCAGGGATCATAGAATAACTTTAAGTGATAGTCACTGTGCTTAACATTATCATGAACATAATAGTTATTTTCAGGCAGTTCAGAACATGATAAAACAAATGATTTACGAACAGAAAAGCTGTGAGTGTTTTGATAGGAGGTAGGGGTAATCAAAACTTAACGGAAATGAAATATGAAGCAAATAACTTATATAAAATATATCATATTATGTATTAATGTCTGTAAAGTAAACAGAATTGTTAATAATGTCCATTTTGTAGACTGTGTGGTTAAAATTTAGGAAGAGTCTATTTACAGTCAACTGTCAGCAGCCAAAAAACGTTAAAATGGCTATTACCAGTCAACTGTCACTAGCCAAAAAACGTTAAAATGGCTATTTACAGTCAACTGGCAGCAGCCAAAAAACGTTAAAATGGCTATTACCAGTCAACTGTCACTAGCCAAAAAACGTTAAAATGGCTATTTACAGTCAGACTTGAAATTTTATTATTGCTTGAAAAGTGTTTTGTAGTTTGGCTCTAATCTTCTTTTCACCAATAAGATGTGACAAATTAATTCAGTCTCCAATGACGGAACCCAGTCCTCATGGGTTTCGGCTAAACTCAAGTCATATGACGGCCAGGCTGAAATTTGAATTAATGTTTATTTTTGAATAAATGCATTGCTAACCACGGTTAACAGCTGATCTCATGTCCGGGTGTTCTGCTATACCAACCACACTGTTCCTGTACAAACCGTTCGGGGATTACCAGCAAATAGATCACGAATTGGCAGCAGCTCGTATTGCAAAGCAGGAGAGAAAGAATGTCTTGAAATATTGAGAGTATACATGACTAAATCATAACGCAGAAATCAGCGCAGTTCGTTCCTCTAGTTGATGTACATGTATCTAGGGCAATGCGAAGTGTCAGTTCCCAGTCAATGCTACTAATATATGTTTTGACAAATATGAACAAGCATGCCTGGTTTGTGTTGGTTATATTCAAGCCCAAACGTGCAGATAGTGTCTTCGCTGCTCGCATTTTTCGTAGTTGGACGCTTAATTGTAGCATGTGTCTCTTTACGTATAATTTAGAAAGTAGAATCGAATATCTTTGAACCATTTTAAGAGTAGCATGTTCATGTAACACGGAAGTCGGTGTTTGGAAGAAGCAAACCAATGTTATATTTAATTCACCTTCAAAACAAGTAACAAGATTTTAACAAGACGAAACATGCATGTAAACGATACAGATTCAACAGTCTCATAATTTTGTTTGTGTCCTATACCACTTAAAATTACATTATATTATGTAAACACCACAAAACTGTAATAATCAAAACCCAAAGAAAACGAAATACGTAAAATACGAATTTCAAATATTTTGCCTAGTAAATCATAGACTTAATAAATGCACTGCCTATCTTGTTCCTAGTATTAATACCATGTGCCCTACTAGAATGTGTTTTCTGCGAAAACTGATGTCTCCCCCTTTCTAAGTGCAAACATATTCAGTATTCAAGAATTATGATTTTTCACGGTGTTCTGCGCATTGTCGCTGATGTAAGGGCCATAGCTCCAAAAACATGCAACCCAGAATACAGTTATTAAATTCTGCAAATCGACAAATGCTGATTGATATTCCTATGTAGTTTCATAGAGCTATTTTAAAGGGTTCTTATATTACAGAGTGTACACAACTACAGCTCCGTTTCATAAGTTTAGTACATACCGATTTGTTTCATAAGTAATCGCTTGGAAGCACAATGCATTGTCTATTAATATTGATTTTCAAACCGCCATATATTACTGTGTCTGTCCTGTCCGGCTTTAGAGCTAATCAGAAATCCCGAAGGCCTTTTATTATGACGCGGTTCTACAGTTTGCTGATGCGATCGCATATAGAAAAGGTGTCATTGAATCAGGAAAGGACCCACAAAAAGAAGACGTTCGATACACCATGTTGCTTCAAATGATAACATAATTGGCATGGTCTACTTTGGTTACAAAACCTAAAACATAAAAAACCTCCAGACTTATTCAGAAAAAGCCGACCAAGTCAGATATACCTGTAGTACTTTCTTGGTCAACAGCTAATGTGATGCCGTAACGGTCACTTATCATGGCCGCACTTATGGGTGCCCAACCATTAGGGCCTAAAGAAATAGATGGACTGTGTGTGCCTCTAGGCAAAGCTAATACACTACTGGCTGACTGGTCTGATACTGGCCAGGAAAAGTGGTTCATGTCAGGCCATACGTATAAACCTATTGTGGCTTAGTTGGATGGTTATATTTCAAGCACTTGTTGTATGTCATCATCATGTTGGGTAAAAGTCCCATAAAAGGCAGCGTCCCGACATGACCTTAGCTGTTGACTGGCACTTTAACCATCAACTCAAACAAAACCTTTATCTTAGCAGATTGCCAATACTTAGTGCACATCATACCACCGATCTTGGATCAGGGAAAGAGGAAGACTGATCGTATAAATATGTTCATAAACAAGCTTAGGTAATGTGCGGACATGGTAGTCGAGCGCAATCTCGGATTCGATGTCGAATAGGACACACTGCCTGCCGTCTATACTTTTTTTTACAATTTGGCAACACACACGCAAGC
The DNA here is from genome assembly GCA_964017185.1 of Rugalucina vietnamica. Classification (NCBI taxonomy): domain Eukaryota; kingdom Metazoa; phylum Mollusca; class Bivalvia; order Lucinida; family Lucinidae; genus Rugalucina; species Rugalucina vietnamica. Next base: position 69,709,641 of record OZ024869.1, on the reverse strand, counting down.
ACACGCGCGCGCATGTTATGATTTTTTTACAAAATATTTGATGCGGTACTCATAAACGTTGCAGCAAGTTAGCATGTTAAAGTATTTTTTGTCAGTCTGCAATTGCAAAATTCTTATGCACATACATATAAACATGTACAATTAGTTTGAACTATAAATGAAAACAAAAATACTATTTGCTCTTTCTTTCAAAACTAAAGCATGCATTCATCTTTATAATTCTATCAAGTTTTTAGTAAAAAAATAGTCATTTTAAATTGTAGGTGACAAGTCATTTTTTCAGCATTCAGTTTGCATTGGTGAGATGAAGAAAAACAAATCAACGTCTCATTATGAAAGTCAATGTTGCATGGTCCTCAACATGCAACCAACGAAACAAGAGCAACGTAAATATCATAACTAATATATAAAAAAATTGTATTGCATTGTCAATAAATGAGTTCATATAATTAAATAAAATATTAAAAAATACATATACGTAAGGCTTAGATCTAATGAAACATAGTTTCAGTCCCAAGTTTGTCAGAACATGTTACTACGTACTAAGTAAATTATTATTTTTGAATTTGACTGTAAATAGCCATTTCAACGTTTTTCGGCTAGTGACAGTTGACTGGTAATAGCCATTTTAACGTTTTTTTGGCTAGTGACAGTTGACTGGTAATAGCCATTTTAACGTTTTTTTGGCTACTGACAGTTGACTGGTAATAGCCACTCCGTAAAATTTATCATACATTAAGTTTGACCCCAAAAAGAACCAAAACTAGGGTAAAATGACGGAAATTTGAGAATTCCGATGACAATATAACAATTGTACTGGCACTGAAACTGTAAATAACAACAATACACACCCGTGTATCAAATATTACCATGCACACCTAAATAAACTACTGCATGTGTATGTTATATTAAAAAAAATGAAGTTTTTATCGCAAAATTTCATGCTGACGAATGTGAGGGACAGGCTAAGGTACAATATATTGTTCATTAAGTTTTGTTCAAAGAAAAGGAAGGGACGTCATCAAAATATGTCAAAACATATTTAAGAAATAGACAACTGACCGACAAACAGTGAATTATTACCCAACAATCCACGCACTTGAGCTGATCTATTTCGATTCTAACACACAATAAACGGAGTAAATGGTGCCGAAAACGTCGATATCGTTCAGCTTTCCGCCATTGCATTGCAGATATCCCGCCAAATATTTGCCTGTAATGCTGGTATTTACACACACTTATTACGTTTGTTGTGCGCTAAAACGACTTTTTAACGTCTAACGCTGCTTTGTGGGATAGCTGACGTCACAAATGCCGCAAAGTAACGTCACGCTTATTCGCCCAGTGAAATTGTTGCACAATATAACGCGTTTTTTACCATTGGCTATATAGGCGAGGTGTGTTAGAATTAGTAGCATTATATTAGAAAGAAAGAAATAACAATGACCACGCAGTTTTAAATGTCCATAGACTATTTACCTACACCCCTTACTATTTGTGGCCTATTTCAAGGATGGGGGTATCCTAAGACTTTGTTCAGCAATTCCAGAAAATTTACGAGACTATAGGAAATGATAACTCCAATTAGCATAAATAGATTCTTGACAATGTTTGTAATCAATGTGTTCAATATGAATCCACTGGTATAGGAAATTTAAACGGTTTCTCAGACAAGCACTGATTAAAACAGCATTTTGCTTTTTATGACAGCGGTCGATTATTGCCACATATGATTTTATTATCAGTTTGATATAAAACAAAGTTTTGTTTATTCTACCTTCAATGTCATACTTTCAAAATTAAAATAACAGTATATTATGACATCTAAATGCTTTATTAAATACTAAGTGTTCTTTTGAATGATGTCTTCGAACTTTCTTAACGCCCTGTATATCCCTGAAAACCCTAGTTTTACAATATAAAAGTGGAGTTCAAAGGGTATACTTTTCATGGACATGCTTTCCTGATATGTATCTTTGGCCATATATGACCAAAATACGCCAAACTACATCGGAGTCCTCAGTAGACATTGGTTGGTTCTTCGTGGTATTTCTTGAAAACCCCGTCTAGCTGAAAACAAGGTAAAGGGCAAGTAAATGACGTGAACGCTATTCTCAGTGACTTAAAGACAGATGTACGTAATTAAAGGCGCTCAAAGGAACGTGCGTATCTAAGGGTCGAAACGTCATTTTTACGCCGCATTTGTAACGTCAGTTTTCGCTCGAAACGTCATTTCTAGCGTCAGTTTACGTACGGAATACGAAACTATATCCATACAATTATGCAGAGGACTTCAGAAATGTAAAAAAAAGTTTGATATTATTTATTATTTTTGCTCAAAATATACATTGTGGACATGTTATCCCGAAGAAAACAACATTTCTGCGACAGTCAGCAATAGTGTCAGAAATTTTGGCGCTAAATCGACGTCGCGCGTAAAATGTATTGAATTCAGCAACGACTACCTCTCTTTGCACGCCTATAGCAGGAAAACGAATCCGGTAACTAAGGACTTTCTCGTTATCTATATGTAGTTCAGGAATTTCTCTAATGCATATTAGTTTTTTAAAAAATCCTACCGTGGATTTTTTGAAATATATCAAGAAAATTAACAAAAAGGGGGTCTAAAAATCGCATTTTACGTTGACGTCAATGTATTTTCGCTCTCAAATTTGACGATTTTGAAGGCCGATATCTCGAAAACAAGCTCGGAACGGTATAGTGAGGGTGTCAGACGCGAAAAAGCCACCAAAAATACACTTTAGGTGGCCACCTGTTTAGCAAAAATTTCCTTTGTATAGTTGTTTAGTACTGTCTTTGAGAAGTATGAAAACCAATGTTTTAATTTTTTTCGGTCTTGCAAAAGTACTTTTATTGTGGGTTAAAATGGCGTACCCTAGCTTATTTGATCCGTGACTTCTAGTACAGCCAGCAGATTCCCAAACCATAAATATATTGCCTATTTTCATGTTCATGCAATATGTTTTCATTGCAGCTGTTAGTAATTACATATAGTTGCTAGTCAGACTTGAATATGCTTTTTAAAACAAAAATAAAGTTACATAAGTTACGCTTTAAGGACGTAACTACGCCATCTTTAAGAGATGTCTAAAATTTTATTTTGAATTGTAAATTATAGTCTTTTGTTCATTGGTTCACTTTGCCTAATTGTTTGATTCTGCATTAAACTTTAGAAAGTAATAGACTATTTTAAGATAATGGAAGGCTATAGATCCTTACAGTATAAATAATTGTCGATAGTGTAACATTATAAACAGAATAAATCCCTGTATTTGCGTCATTCTATAGTGACCCGTCAACTTGAAAATTCATTTTAAAAAACCTTAAAGCCAATATCTTCGAAAACGAAGCTAGCAAAATATGTTTTTACAAAATTTATGTGTTTGGCCATTTTTTTTTAACTTTTTGTGACATGTAACGTATGTAACAGAGTTAATTTGTCAATAGGTAAGGCTCAAAACAAATAATTAGCTTCATAATATCACTTTGGTTGGTCATTTTTTGCTGGAACTGGTGTTGAGTACTGTCTTTGGACAATATAAAAAGGTACAAGTAGGCAAAGATTTAAAAGCATTTATCTTAGAGAAAACTCAAGCTTGGTTGAATAAGAGAAGTTTGCACTCTCAGCATCGGGGCATTATCATGTAATATGCCGTTACATACATTACTGGTAAAAATGAAAATATGATATGACTGTTTGAGCTACAGAAAAATGACAGCACTTTATCATTTTACTCACGTTACTCATAAAATCTGCATTCTGCATGTCTATGTTACATACTCTTATTAAAGCTCTTTGAACAAACTTCTGACCTCCACTGACTGTAATGTTTACATGTTATGTAAATTAAAATATCCTTTGAAAAACACAATTTTACGAGGCGTCATTCACTTTTGCGGGTGTTCTATGCATTTTGCCAAAAACAAGATATTTATTTCATATTACCATGTTCAAATGACACGCACGATTTATTTTTTCTTTCTTATATATGCATTGTCTAAAATGAAGTATTCAGCAGCCTAACCCCAGTCTCATATGCCAAATGATGTATTACTATTTACCTATAACATGTTACATGTATTTCTTTGGAATAGTGGTTATATCTTATGATTTTGATGCTTCCTCGATAGTTGGGTAACAAAGCTTTGAACAACTGTTGTGACTGTTACAAAGAACCGAGGCTCAGAGATCTTACTGAATAATGTAACACATGTAACATTACATATTATGAATAAAGAAGGTCGCTGTCTACATGTTATATTTCAAAACAATGTGATGACTTTATGTTTCTTTTGAGTAATTGAAAGTCTTTAATGTAAATAAAACAACATATTACTTATTCATTTCTAAAAATCATGCCTATGAATCTATGTATAGAATAAAGGGTATTCAAATACTGCCTTTCTAATGCTGAAATATATGTAGAGCAGAGAAGATGCTTCATCTTGAACAAAACATCAGTTGAAGTGACCCCAAACTAATCTTCATCAAATGCATCCATGGGCGTAGCACTTTTTCCTTAATACTTAATAAGCAAACCATTTAATTTGCATCCTAATCAATACGAATAAAACTTAGGAAATCGCAGAAAATAAAGGATGTACCTACAAAATAACTAAGTTTTGTGCTTGGGCTGTTTATAGACCTAGATTGCTTATAGTGGTATCAAACAGATGATTAATGCAATGTACTGTTGCCCTCTAGCTTTATAGAAATATAATCTTCATGATTATTTTTTGAAAATTAAAAATGGAGAAAACACCTCAGAAGAATTAAGCGAATATACCTGCAAAATGACATAGAACTCAAGCACCAAAATCCTTACTGTGCTGAAAATGGTACCAAACAACTGCTAGGGCAGTTTTCAATAAGCATGTACTATAATATGCAAGCCATTTGACTTTTTGGATTTCATGAGTTTTAATGAAATCTTTAGATACTGGAGAAAAATTGTGGAAGAATTAAGTGGGATATACCTACTTAACCACTATGTATATTGGCTACTGATAGCCATATGGAGCTGAAATTGGTATAAACTGATTGCCAGGACAAATACTCTTTAACCATGTAATCTTATGATCAAATCATATGAATGTTTGTTTCATGAATTTAATGAGAACTCCAGGAATGAGAGAAACAATGCTGAAATGTAAACTGGATAACCCAACAAAATCTCCTATGTCTCTACTGGTGCTCAAAATAGCATCAGCTAATTGCTATAAGAATGTTATATTGCCAAGTTGTCAGATATACCACAAAGCATATGAGTAAGCAACCAAAATACAAGCTTTTTGTGGATGGACAGTCTTTACTAGTCTGACATTTTCTATTTGTTTAAATGTTTTACTTAATATCAATGAAACCATATCTCAAAGAATTCGTATAAGAGACCACATGGCAATAATAAATTGTCCTAGCTATCCTTTGATGTTATTTTCAGCAGTCAAAGGCAATGGTCATCCGAGATATCAGTGATTTAATTGGTATATCCCTTCATTTTTCAAACCTTTTTTGTTACTTCTGAAGTTTTTATTCATATTCATGAGACATAAGATCAGAAAATCAGATTACACAGTTAAGGTACATTCTCAAAGCAACCATTTGCTACCAATTTCTGCACTCTTATGCTATCAGAAGTGAAGATACAAATCATTTTGAAGGTGTACCTTTTTAACTTTTCTGTGATTTTAACCAATATTCTTACCTTAACATTAATTTTCTTGAAAGTGAAAAGCAAATGATTCATATTTTTTGACTTTAAGGCAACAGTTTATAGTCTAAGCATTCATTCAATACCACTTTCAGCATCCAGTGTCAATTTAAAGGTCAGATACAAGTGATTTAGTAAGTTTACTCTTTCAGTTTTTAGCATTTTTTTCTCAAGTTTTCTTAGGTTTTTATGAATAATAATCATGAATATGCAAATGAGATGTTTCTAAAACAGGACTTTGATATTTGTAAAGTTGCCAAATGGCATCAGTGGTGCAACAACAGTATGTCATGATGATAGCTTGGGCCTGGAATGAGTTTATTTTTGGGATTTAATGATTTTTGTGATTTTATTGATATATACCATTAAACATATTCATCATAAATATACAAGGTACTAATAAGTATTTGCATTATTGACAACCGGAAAGACAGCTCTATATCCATGCATTTCTGTGGTTTCAATTTTAGTCATCTTCACAACAATTGTCTGCTCAGATGTGAGCATTTTCGTATGTAGGCACCCATTTTTTTTCATATTGTTGGTGACCAAGGACACGTTTTTTCATTAATATTCATGAAAATACAGCTGTGATGATTTTCGTACATATGTAGCCCTATTGCATTAAAGAAATTGTGAAATTGTATCACTGAGCTATAACATTAGTCAAATTATGGTCAAAAAGGATAGAATGGGTCAGAAAATAGTTTATAATTGATATCCCTTATGAATGATGCAAGTGAGTTTATTGTCATTTCCTACTACTGAATGAAATGACAGTATCTAATCTGTAACAGGACAGCAAATTCTTCGGTCTAAGATAAGTATTAGTTGCGAGTTGAGCTGGTTCGTATGTACACCCCCATCCTTGAATACCATGTTTTACAATGTCATGTGTTGCGTTATACATCCGTTAATTTCAACACTTTTGCAAGAATTAAAATTGACCAAACATTGGTTTTCAAGCTTCCAATGGGGTCCCCTGCCAGGGGTATGAATGAAATTTTTGCTACTCTCCGACCACCTATTACCATTTTTCTGATGGCTGGCACCCTTACTAGTATCAATTTCTTTTCATTTTCGTATGTAGGACATCAAAATACACTCGCATGCAAAAAATAAAAAAATTCTACCGTGAGGTCAATTACGTACATCTGGCTTTAAGTGCACCAGATTAATTGGTCAAGTCCTTTTTCATTTTGCAAGAACTTTATAGCATACTTTCAATAAGAATGAATGTGAACTTTGAATTTCAAACCCACCAGGAAAACATGTTCGTGAAATGTGTGTCCCCTTAAACGTCACTTTAGATAAAACATTAGAAGCAGAATGTCACAGAGTCAAAAATAAAGCGGATCAAATAGTATAGTTTAACACAAGAAGCATTGGTACGCATTAAAATATTATACAAAATGTCTTTAAACCACTGAACAAAATAGTATATTAAAATATGGAAAACAAACAAATCCTGGTTATGTTGAAGAAGTCTTCAAAACAAGCGCTTCATTAAGGTATAATGTTTTATTCAGATCACGACAAAGAATGTGTCATGATCACTGATTTCTTATAAATGATTGCTTAAGGCGGTGAAATGTATTGGTTAGGCTGAATCGTCCAAGTAAAGGCAACCCTTGCCTAATTCTATCAAATAGCCTTGACACTGCACTATTATTGCGCCGCTGGGAAGTATTTTGTCCGATTGAATTTCTGGCTCCATGATTTTTGTCTATGACCGTTGTTAGATTAGGCAAGTGATTATCGTTTATTTCTGGAAACAACTGAGCCGCCTCGCGGGGAACTAGAATCGTTTCGCCCATATCAATATCATCTCCCCAACTGATACTGTCAACCGTCATCATTGTACAACCCTCGCATTCATCTGCAGTATCAACAGGTTCTTCGTCAATGCCTAATTTTACAAGGTTGTCTTCAATACCAGTTTCGTCTTGTTGCTGGTCCTGTTTGAGGAAATCTGGGCTGAATTTGATTCCGTCAATATCCTCACCCCGCATATACATTCGAACTTTGTCTTCAAAGCCATCATTCCCATCTCCTTGGTAATCTAAAAGGTCAAAATTCAAGTAGGAACACAATGGACTGTCCAGATTGGGGTTATACAACAAATACACGAGGGCCACAACAATGTTCTCCAACCCATACATTTTCTTCCATTGACCAGAATTGAACAAATCCAGACAGACGTTGGATTGTGTTTCCCTGAATTCGGTGTTCTTTGTGTCGATATTAGGGTGGAAAATATCGGTCTCGCATCTCACGATTGGCGGGGTGTCGCTGGAATAATCGTCCGGAAGTGTGATCTGCAAAATAAAATAATGATTTGTTTTTCCACAAATAATGGCAAAATGTACTCAGTTATAACATTACCTTTTATTTTGACTGTTTGTTCCGCCTGTCTGTCTATCTGGGGCCAGTTGTTCAAAACTTAATTTCGTTAGCTTTTAACGTCATCGTTAAAACCTCAACTCGTTAAGTTAATGCGGACTACATAAGCAAATGCACTGTTATTTTTGTTGATAAAATGTGAGAATCCTTTGCAATGCGACAGCACAAAAGAAAGAAAAAAAAATATTTGTATATGTAATATTCATGTTTGAAATTTTAGCGAATCGTTAACTAACGATGTCGTTAATTTTGAACAACTGGGCCCTGTTGTGCTCGCCGCCTGCGTTTTAGTTAATTCTAGCTGGTTAACTGCCTCGCTGGCAAAAAGCTAGTCATCTTGCTCTTGAAGTTTTAATGCCTTGTGTTGTTCTTTCTTTCCGAGTTCAGATTTTAATTAATTAACTCATTTAAGCCTGGCGTCTATTTTATGGGACACAGGCAAACAGAATAGCCCCAGATGTGACGCCGCAGAACGCGGCGTTCCATCTGGGGCTATTCTGTTTGTTTACAGAGTTTTCATCGAAAAAATTAAATACCAGAGGACCAATGGTCCTGTAAACGCTCACCTGAGATCTGCTGCATATACCAATAAACATGTTTGAATATTATGGTATTTAACCCCAGTGCAGGGGCAGATGAAGCCCTTGGGAGATTTTCTTTTTTTCAGAATAATCAATATTCTGTCCATTTGCCAATTTTCAGCTTGCTTTTCCCTTCAAATGACATTTTAACAGTTTTCCCCCATTCAAATGCATGCAACCCATGCTGACCTTGCCATAAACTGGGTCAAGGTCATCACAGGGTCATGATATACAAATTGCAGTACTTTAGCCATCAATGCTTCACGCAAAGTTTCATTGAAATCAGTCTATTGGTTTCAGAGAAGATTTTTGAAGGGTTTTACCATATATGGGCATGGCCGCCATCTTGGTCATGTGACCTAGATTATACATTTGTTCCCCCATTATATAGATGCTTCACATAAAATTTGGCTTTAATTGGCCAAGTGGTTCCAGAGGAGAAGATGTTTGAATATTACGTTAATATACATGTATAATGCCCCGGGGTGGGGGCAGATGAGCCCCTGGGGTCCAATTTTTTTCAGAATCATTAATATTCAGTCCTACTGCTCATTTCCTGCAAGACTTTCACTTTAAATGACATTTTAAAAGTTTTCCCCATTCAAATGCATTGGCGACCTATGTTGACCTTGTCGTAAAATAGGTCAAGGTCACCACAGGGTCATGATTTATATATATACATTATAGTACTTAAGCCATCGATGCTTCACGCCAAGTTTCTTTGAAATTAGTCCACCGGTTCCGGAGAAGAAGATTTTTGAAGGGTTTTTACCATATATGGGCATGGAGGCCATCTTGGTCATGTGACCTGGATTATTTATATACACAATGATTCCCCCATTCTATAGATGCTTCACATAAAATTTGGCTTTGATTGGCCAAGCAGTTTCAGAGGAGAAGATGTTTGAATATTATGGTAATATACATGTATAATGCCCCAGGGTGGGGGCAAATGAGCCCCTGGTGTCCAATTTTTTCAGAATCATTAATATTCAACCTACTGCTCATTTCCTGCAAGACTTTCACTTTAAATGACATTTTAAAAGTTTTCCCCATTCAAATGCATTGGCGACCTTTGTTGACCTTGCCGTAAAATAGGTCAAGGTCATCCCAGGGTCATGATTTATATAAACTTTGTAGAGCTCCAGTCACTGATGCTTCACACTAAGTTTCAAAATCATTGGCCTTCTGGTTCTGGAGAAGAAGATTTTTAAATGTTTTTTTTTTTTCTATTTATAGCCATGGCAGCCATCTTGGTAATGTGACCTTGACCATTTATATAAACTTTCTTTCCCCCTTCCCAAGGATGCTCCATATGAAGTTTGGCTTTGATTGGCCAAGCGGTTTCAGGGGAGAAGATGTTTCATTATTATGGAAATATGCATGTATATAGCCCCGGGGCAGGGGCAGACAACCCCCCAGAGGCTAAAATTTTCAATAAATATTAATCTTCTGTCCATTTGCCTATTCCCAGTAAGTTTTACCCATTAGATAGCATTTTACCATTTTTTCCCATTCAAATGCATTGGCGACCTAAGTTGACCTTGCCGTAAAATAGGTCAAGGTCATCCTAGGGTCATGATTTATATAAACTATGATGGGCTTGCATTCCCAGTGCTACATACCAAGTTTCGTGGAAATCGGAACTCTGGTTCTGGAGAAGAAGATTTTTAAAGGTTTTTGCTATTTATAGCCATGGCGGCCATCTTGGTCATGTGACCTGGACCATTTATATAAACTTTCGTTCTCCCTTCCTAAGGATGCTCCACATGAAGTTTGGCTTTGATTGGCCAAGCGGTTTCAGAGGAGAAGATCTTTGAAATTGTGGACGACGCACGACGGACGACGGACGGACGGACGACGGACGGACGCCGGAGCATGGGTATACTATAAGCTCACCTGTGAGCCTTCGGCTCAGGTGAGCTAAAAATTGAAAAATCACCCCTGACGCCCCTAAAAATAAAAGTGGACTGGCCCAAATGATAATGATGGGAAAATCCATTCGTCAAACATGGGTAAATTATTTCAATCCATGGACCTTCAGTTCTTACCTTGGACATTGCATCGTCAACTTTATCATGCTCAGAGACTTAAGTGTGTATGGTCCAAATACTTGCTTTCCTGCCGGTGGGTCGGGTCTTAATGAGAGTCCCTGACTTTATGCTGCCTTACAGACAGGAAGGAGTTAAGATACGGGCTAATTTTTGGTGCAAATACAATCATGATAAAATGATTATCTAATCTCCGCTCGAAACAAAATTCAGGAATGAATATACATCATCAAAAGCTAATGACCACTCATAAGCTACTTGATAGGCTATTCATTTTAGTTGGTTGGGGCCGGAGCTTCTATTCTGTTGCTTGGCCCACCGGGGTCCAGCTGGTGTTTTTCTTTTGCTCCGGAGTTAGTAAGTTATTCGGCGATCAGGGATCTCCATCGTCCGGCAGCTTACTGAATCTGTTGAGTCCTCGTTTTTGATTCATCAGGATGTTTATCATGATTTATCTGTTTGTTCTTGATGATTCATTGACTAGTTAGAGATTCACCACGAGGATCGAAGAACTAACTAAATGTTATGAACCACTGCAGAAGCTGAGGGTGAGGTTAGGTACCTGTAAAATCGATTTAAGCCCGCCAGTAATTTTATATTACTGATCGTTCCAAGGCGATACTTCTGTGGTGGTTCTTTCGTTTTATGTCTTGGTGTTTAAAAACAAATCTTTTGTGCTGTTGGCGCCTTATGTGTTTTCATAATTTTAGTTAAGTTTAGGTAACTGAGTGGCCACATATTGGGAAAATAGCTGCCCATTCGGCTTACGATATGTTTTCATGGTATAAGTACCTGATTGTTAATTTAGTTTTTTCCCCATCTCGGTTTTTGGAGTGGGAATCTTTTTCTGATTGCGCCTTTTCCTGACCTTTGCCTACTTGTACCTTTTGACATCATATATATTATCAAGGAACAAGAACACAACTTTATTAAGTAAGGGTCCCAGACAGCTACCTTATTAAACATCCCCTTACCTTGAATTTAAATCGGCCGCCTTTGTATAAACCCGAGTTTGGCGAGATCTGAACCCTGAACCCGAGTATCTTTCCGTCGTCCCATATTAACTCGCAAACGCGGGCCTGTCCATCGGCCAGTTTCCCGACCGTCCGGATAAGACGATGAATATCCTTGTTCACGGACATTGTTAATGTTTCATGTTTAAAAGATGAATAAATTGAAAATATGGAATTGTGTCTTTTTGTGCAATCTTTGGGACGTATGACATATATCTATAAATACGTGTTGGTACCCCGCAATTTCAGTCAATTGACATATGATTATAGATTTGCATCAGGTAAACAGGTTATTGATTGCAGGTATTTTCAGGTTTTTACCCGATCTAGTCTCACCCAGGATTACCTGTTACAGCGAACTCGGAGGTTCGGGGAACTCGGAGGTAAACAATGGAAGGAGCCTTAGACTAGGGTCAGTAATATGAAATAAAGGCACGCTGCCTTATCTGCAAACACACACGGAAAACCGTATGCTGGGATTTTTGTGTCAATAAGTGTATCCAGCTATCCATTTTAGTAGACCTGAGTAAGTAGACCTTGTAGGTAAACCTAGGTAGGTAGATCTTGGTAAGTAGACCTTGGTACGTAGACCTAGGTAAGTAAACCTAGGTAAGTAGACCCCGGACGTAGACCTTGGTAAGTAGACATAGTAGGTAGACCCAGGTAAGTAGACCTTTTTGAGAGAAAAAATGGCCCAGTTCCACAGACGATGGGGCAAATTTAACACACTTATTATTTAAATTCATAACAGAAGGCAGCAGAAATTTATTTATCTATTAAGTTATTTATTTATTTATTTATTTATTTATTTGTTTACTAGTGGTACCCTAACTCTTTCCTACCTCGTTTCTACCCTCTCTCTCTCTCTCTCTCTCTCTCTCTCTCTCTCTCTCCATTGTTTATTTGAATATTTTTGAATTCACATAATAAATCATTCGTAAGTCAGGTTAGTAAATACTTATAGTGGAAAATTGTTATTACATGCCTGTTACTGTTGTATATGTATTTCATATCTTCATGTATAATTATACGTTTGTTTTGATGTGTGTTTTCGAAAATAAATATTAAATAACAGGTAAGTAGACCTAGGTAGGTAGACCTTGGGAAGTAGACCTAGGTAGGTAGACCTAGGTAAGTAGACTTTGGTAAGTAGACATAGATAGGTATGTATACCTTGGTAAGCAGACCTAGGTAGGTAGACCTAGGTAAGTAAACCTTGGTAAGCAGACGTAGATAGTTAGACCTTGGTAGGTAGAAATAGGTTAGTAGACATTGGAAGTAGACTTAGTATGTAGGTTTTGGTAGGTAGACCTTGGTAGGTAGACCTTGGTAGGTAGATATTGGTTAATAGACCTAGTAGGTAGACTTTGGTAAGTCGACCTAGGTGGGTAGACCTTGGTAAGTAGACTTGGTAAGTAGACCATAGAAGGTAGACCTTGGTAAACAGACCTTGGTAAGTAGACCCCGGAAGTGAGACCTTGGTAAGTAGACCTAGTTCGATAGACTAAGGTAAGTAGACCTAGGTAGATAAACCTTGGTAAGTAGACCTAGGTATGTAGACATTGGAAGTAGACCTAGGTATGTAGACCTTGGCAACTTGACCTTGGTAAGTAGACCTAGATAAGTAGACCTTGGAAGGTAGACCTAGATAGGTAGACTAAGACATAGGTAAGTAAACCTAGGAAAGGGAACCTTGATAAGTAGACCCCGGTAGATAAACCTTGGTTAGTAGACTTAGGTACGTAGACCTTGGAAAGTAGACCTAGGTAGGTAGACCTAGGTTGGTAGACCTAGTTAGGTAGGTAGACCTTGGTAGGCAGGTAGACCTTGGTAGTTAGGTAGACCTAGTTAGGTTTTTAGGTAGACCTAGGTAGGTAGCTCCCTTAAATGTTTTCCTTCTATTCCTTCAAACCTCAAATATTGTCCCCCAAAAATAACCAGGCACGCTATTCACGGCGTAATTTCCGTCTGTTCGAAACGTCTCGATAATTTCGCCGGTTACCTGCTTTAGGTACACCTCGCAGACGCTTGTTTTTTCGAGCGTTTATATTGCCTTGTTGACTGGTTTGCTATAATACGAGGATTTTAACGGTGTAATTTCGAAAAACCAATCTTCATCGTCGTCTGCATTTGTAAATTGTGTATTTATCTTATATTTTTACATTTTGGAAACAAATATGATCTGAAATAGGATATATGGAAATATGTTTGACAAAGAAAAATGTTCAGCCGAAAAAAGAAAAAGAAAGTACAAATTTCACGACATCTGAACGACACATTGTCTGCGCATGCCGACAAAAATGTCTGCGCCAAACATTAATGGCCGCCTAACCGTCGGTTTTGTTCGGTAAGGTATGTAGATTTTTTATTCTAAATTTCTTACGTACGTTTATCCTAAAGCAAACACACATGTGTGTTTGCTATAATATCATTTTCAATATCACATAACGGTAAAATCAGAACTTATTGGTGTTTTGGGCTAAAAGGTATTATAATAAGCAAACAATTTATGAACAGTGTGGCCGTCTTTGTCCTCACATAAACATGCTAAAGTATTTCGAACTCAGAATTATGCTCACGCAGCAAGAAAATTTGTATTATCAGGTAAATAGTGGACGACCAATAACATTTGTCAAAAAACTGGCAGTTACATTTCAAAATTTAGGCTTTCTCTTCGATATTTTAAGCATCCTTGCGCCTGATTACAAAAGGATAAACTCCACAGGCTTAAAAACATTAAGATGGTGTCACATCTTTTGATACGGGAATTCTCGGAGTAATTTTGAAATGTATTATTGGGAACTCGGAGGGACGGTTTTGGAGATTCGGAGGTATTTCAAAATTTAAAGAGCTGTTTTCCTCTCTGTTTTTCTTGATAATGCTTATCTGAGAGTATATTTGTTTGGATCACTTACATTTGCCTACGAATTAAGGAAAGGTAAGCGCAAAACGTTTTTTTCTGATTGTTGTGACACGGTAAGTATGCGCACATGCGTATTGGGGAGGGGGTGTTTGATGTATACCAGGAAAGGAGATGATCAACGAGCAAGCTACCGTCTATGCAATCTAAACCCCTTACATCCCATCTTGTGTGCATTATTTATCTTTATTCGCATTATCGACTGTTGGTACTCGGTAGAATTTTTCAATGATGCACATGTAAAAAAATGTCATTTAACAGCTTTTTAAAACGGCTGATGCTAAATTTTCTTGGCCAACTTTCGATTGGGAGAAATACGGAGGCGAGGATACTTTTGTCAGTGCCCTCGTCTGCGTTTGAACTCGATTGACCTGAAAAATCTTGTGCACACACGTTTTTACTTGAACACACAGAATACGGGTTTTCTTTCAAGAGCTGATGATACTTTATGTACGTTTTCATAGTTTTAGTTTAAGTTATGGTAATTGAGTGGCTGCCTATTGGGCAATAGCTGCTCGCTCGGCTTACGATATGTTCTCTCAGTATAAGTACCTAATTCAATGAATTGTCAATTTGGTTTTTTCCTGCCTCGGTTTCCTTGGGGTCGGAATTTCTTTCTGATTGCGCCTTTTCCTGATCATTGCCAACTTGTACCTTTTTTCATCTAGATCTCCCCTTTTGACACTTTGAATTATGAGGTTATCACAGATTTTGGCAAAATGTTTCAGACGAGTTAAGCTAATTGTGGGACGGTTTTCTAATGCGGTCGCTCAGTTTTTTATTATTATTGTCTGATGTCCCTTTCACATTTACTAGGTTGTTTCAGACATATCGAGACGACTCCATCAATAGGTTGGGCGAACACGGGAGAACCCCAGAATAAATTCATGACACATCCGCAAGCAGACCTTGGCTTGCTCCAGTTGTTACCCTGAGAGTGGAATGAACACATGCGTTAGTGATTGAATGATTAAGAATGCTTAATGAAATCGACATCATAATAAGCATGCCAAATAATTATACCCTTAAATATGTTGATAATAAGTCCATGCCATACATTTAGGTTAGAGTAACATACATGTAGGTTAGAGTGACATATTAATGTATATTTGGTACTTTACATATTAACTGGACTGTATGTCATAAAATTAAAGTCTAGTTTGCTCAAGAAGAAAAATCACGAGTCATTTTCAATGAACTGAGCCTCCGACTTTACCCATATCCTAATTTTGACGTTACTCCGAGTTATCCAGATCATACCTCCGATAATTACCGTACCCAAAATTGTGATACCTCCTACATTTACTTGGGTAAAAACACAGGATATTTTGCATATATGAGGGTAACATTTTGCATGATGCTCATTAAGACACTGTGTTTTTAGAAACCAGCCGCTGTTTAATGCGAAAATGTCGTAAATACTCAAAATTAAGTGGTCCGAATTGAAAATGCTTTACAATCATGCAATTTCCTGTTGACATTATTTATTTTTGATTGAAAATTGACGTATCAGCTTAAACTGATGGTGCATGCAGGGGCTTCGTCTTCTAAACTTTGTATGTGCGATATGTTAAAATTCCTGAAGTGGACGTAAATTGAAAATAAAATAGGATAAATACTGTCCATAGTCGGATTTGCCTTCCATTGTTTACCTCCGAGTTCCCCGAACCTCCGAGTTCCCTGTAACAGGTAATCCTGGGTGAGTCTTAAATGATATAGATTTAAAAATAGTCGTGATAAATACCACGGTATTTGTGGTTTGCCATCCTAGCAAGTTCTCAGTTATGCTGAGGCAGCTGTACAAGCGCCCCATCACTTTTTATATATAACTTTTCAGTCGTCTCGAGATGGACCCACCTCTTCCTTGGTATTTACCAGTTCTTTACGAAGTCAGCGTAGAAAGGCCCTTGTGGGCAGAGACCTTGGGAGTATGATATACAGATATATGTAGCTGCACCGATTGAGACTCGAATCGCAGATGTTGGGGAGAACAAAGAAGTTTGTGCTGGACACACCTTCTTCTGGAGCGGACGCAAAAGTGAGGAGAGGCGTGAGGGAGTTGGCTTTGCCATTAAACAAAACTTGTTGGTAAGCATTCATGAGATTGCTAAAGGACATCAATGGCCGCCTAATGGCATCGAGACTTCCCTTGTCAGGCAATAAACATGCAACTATCGGCAGCTATCGGCAGTGCCTATATACATGTATATATATGCACCCACGATAACTAATCCAGATGAGGTTAAGAACAAGTTCTGTAATGGCTTAGACAACGTTATTTCTGCAACACCCCGTGCAGACAAACGTTATTTCTGCAACATCCCGTACAAACAAACTTATTCTTCTTGGCGAGTTTAATACCTGGGAAGGAGTTATAGGTTCAGAAGGTGTTAGAAAATGCAACAGCAATGGTCTCTTGCTTCTAAGGAAGTGTGCTGAACACGATCTTCTAATCACCAACAGTCTTCTGTCTAGTTAATAGAAACAAAACATTCTGGATGCATCACCGTTCCAAACACTGGCATCTCACAGACAAAAAGGATGTCAGAGTGACAAAGACTACATGTATGTGTGGTGCAGACTGCTGGACAGATCACACACTGGTTGTCAGCAAACTCAACCTAAGAATCCAGCCTGCGAGGCGACCGCAAGACAAGAAAGTCTCAAAGTTGAATCAAGACAGCATAAGACAAGCTTTCTTAACGGACACTTGCAACCAACTGCATGCAATCAAGGACCCTGAAGAAAACTGGACATTTTCCATAAAGCGGTTCCTTCTTCAGCTGCAGCTACTAATCTTTTACCTCCTAAACCCAAATCGTCATTTAGGCATTTGAAGCAGGGTATCCAAGAATTTCATAGAAAGTATGTCTTGGTTCCGGCAGACAAAGCCGCAAACAATGTTGTTGTCGTTTGTAGGCTTCACTACATTAACACCTTAAAACAGGAGCTTGATGGTACAAGGGCTTATCTGGAGACAGATACTGATGAATGGTCTGTAGTTAATGCCCACTTAAACGATTTACCTGTTAAGTTTTCTGTTTGTGTCAATGAAGGCCAAGACAAACTTCCTACGATGTATTGGTTACCTAAGCTTCACAAAAGACCGTACAAAGCTAGATTTATTGCAAATTCTAGCTCTTGTACTACCACTGAACTTTCTAAATTATTAACTTCCTGTCTTACTGCTATCAAATCTCATGTTATAAGATACTGTGAGACAGTGTATGAAACTTCAAATAAAAATTGGTTTTGGTCAATAAAAATTCTGGTGAGGTGCTCAGTAAATTGAAGTGTAGAGGGTTCCGTGCGACAAGCTTGTCCACATATGATTTTTCTACTCTGTATACAACATTACCACATAATCTAATAAAAGAAAAACTTCTGGATTTGATAGAATGGACCTTCAAAAGGGCATTAAAAACTATGGTTCACTTTATTTGGCATGTAATGACAGAAAGGCTTTTTTCACTTCCTCTGACCAAAGTCGGTATACACTTTGGTCATGTCAGAATGTGTGCGACGCCTTGTCCTATCTCCTTGATAATATTTATATTAGATTCGACGCCTTGTCCTATCTCCTTGATAATATTTATATTAGATTTGGGACCAAGTTATACAGACAAATTGTTGGAATTCCGATGGGTACAAATTGCGCACCTCTCGTAGCTGATTTATTTTTATACTGCTACGAAAGAGATTTCATGGATTCTCTTAACCATGATAATCAAGCTGATGTTATCGAGGCTTTCAGTTCCACATCTAGGTACCTCGATGACCTTTTGAACATTGACAACCCTTATTTTGAAGGTATGGTCAATCAAATTTATCCACCTGAACTACAGTTGAACAAAGTCAATATCTCAGTTACCGAAGCCCCCTTTTTAGATCTACATCTTTCTGTTGCAAATGGATTTGTTTCTTCTAAAATTTATGATAAGCGCGATGACTTTGATTTTGATATAGTAAATTTTCCTTTTTTGGATGGTGACGTTCCTCGTCGTGCTTCTTATGGTGTATACATTTCGCAACTTAATTATTAGGTTTGCTAGAGTCTGCAATCATGTTACAGACTTCAACGCTCGAAATAAATGTTTAACGGCAAAACTTCTCCAACAGGGCTATCGCTATCATAAACTTCGAAAAACCTTTTCTAAATTTTATCGTAGACACTATGAATTGAGTTTCCAAATATAATGTTGGGTTAAAGACGCTTTTAAGTGAACTCAACAGATTCAGTAAGCTGCCCGACGATGGAGATGCCTGGGCGCCGAATAACTTACTAAATCCGGAGCAAAAGAAAAACACCAGTTGGACCCCGGTGGGCCAAGCAACAGACAAGAAGCTCCGGCCCCAGCCAACTGAAATGAATATATTAGCTATTAATAGCTTTAAGTCGGGGCTATCATAGAGTCTGACACCCGACCCATCTCCATGCAATAAAGAAGGCAGCATAGCTATCAACCATGATTGGGTTAAAAACTAAGCATGCAGACTGTCGCATAACATTCAAGTTATAACCTATACGTCTGTAACGTGTAATGATTTTTCTGAATTGAAAAGAAAAATCATTCCTTCCTTTAAGTTTCTTAAATTTGTAAACCAAGTCACCATAAAATTCTGGTTCCGAAAGGCCCTCATCTAAAAGCGTCTTTAACCCAACATTATATTTGGAAATCAATTCATAGTGTCTACGATAAAATTTAGAAAATGTTTTTCGAAGTTTATGATACCGATAACCCTGTTGGAGAAGTTTGGCCGTTAAACATTTATTTCGAGCGTTGAAGTCTGTAACATGATTGCAGACTCTAGCAAACCTAATAAGTTGAAATATGTATAGATCATAAAAAGCACGACGAGGAACGTCACCATCCAAAAACGGAAAATTTACTATATCAAAATCAAAGTCATCGCGCTTATCATAAATTTTAGAAGAAACAAATCCATTTGCAACAGAAAGATGTAATTCTAAAAAGGGGGCTTCGGTATCTGAGATATTGGCTTTGTTCAACTGTAGTTCAGGTGGATAAATTTGATTGACCATACCTTCAAAATGAGGGTTGTCAATGTTCAAAAGGTCATCGAGGTACCTAGAAGTCGAATTAAAAGCCTCGATAACATCAGCTTGATTATCCTGGTTAAGAGAATCCATGAAATCTCTTTCGTAGCAGTATAAAAATAAATTAGCTACGAGAGGTGTGCAGTTTGTACCCATCGGAATTCCAACAATTTGTCTGTATAACTTGGTCCCAAATCTAATATAAATATTATCCAGGAGATAGGATAAGGCATCGCACACATTCTGACATGACCAAAGTGTATACCGACTTTCGTCACTGGAAGTGAAAAATGCTTTTCTGTCATTACAGGCCAAATAAAGTGAACCATAGTTTTTAATGCCCTTTTGAAGGTCCACTCTATCAAATCCAGAAGTGTTTCTTTAATTAGATTATGTGGTAATGTTGTATACAGAGTAGAAAAATCATATGTGGACAAGCTCGTCGCACGAAACCCTCTACACTTCAATTTGCTGAGCACCTACTGACCAAAACCAATTTTTATTTGAAGTTTCATACACTGTCTCACAGTATCTTATAACATGAGATTTGATAGCAGTAAGACAGGAAGTTAATAATTTAGAAAGTTCAGTAGTAGTACAAGAGCTCGAATTTGCAATAAATCTAGCTTTGTTTGGTCTTTTGTGAAGCTTAGGTAGGAAGTCCGTTTGTCAATACCTTTTTAGACCACTATGGCATTATCGTGCCTACAGAAGGCACAATTGATACCTATGTCTCCAATAACGGCACGGTTGGCTGACTACCGAAAAGGCTGAATCTTCTCCGATATACATATGGATGCAAACGATAAGATTTGGCAACTCCGAACAGAGTAAGAGGCTTTCGGCTTTCTTTCTCTTTGTTAATGTGTGAAAATGAGCTTTTTCTGGCAACTTGGTTTTCTGGTTGCAGCTCGTGCAAGTGTTAATGTCTTATGCCCATGCAGATACTTCATGTTTCAACAATATTCCATCTTCTACAACTAAACCAATGTTGTATCTCTGTGTTTGAAGTAACTCTACAGCCATATTACATGTAGCATGTGATATGAACTACAGGGAAAACAATTTGTGCCATAGTATACCAGGCAAAGCGACTGCATGCCTAGGTTATCGTTTAAACTATCTTCTGTTGGCTTTCATCATCTTAATTCACCCTTTGACTGTCAATCGTGGTACATGACATGAAGTGCCCAGATTTTATTGTAAAATGACTTGAGGAATGTTCTTGAATGAGCTGGATAATTAGAAAGCATGTTGTTTGCAGCTGCGAATCTGGTGCGCATTTGTACATGGTAACCACTGTTTGGAAGTGTATTGCCAACATAGCTTTATGGACCAAACATTATTAATTGTTTGATTCTAGCATCTGCAATTGCGGGCCCCACGGTCGAGTACTTGACAGTATTGATTTCATTACCTATATCACTTCTTTGTATGTTGTGGGTTTCAGTCCCACACAGGGCACGTGAGACAAACCAAGTTCTGCATGCGGGTATGCCAAGGCAGGTTTTCTAGGGACTCTCATTTTCGCCCAATCTATTGATGTACGTACAATGTACGTTTGCGTGAAGTTGTTCTAAGACTTCCTAAAACATTTCTTTGCCGTTGTTGATGTCACACACATAGAACAAACATTTGTTCTAAATGATATCTTGAAACTGGGTCCAGGTTCACCTTGAACAGTAACTTAACGTATGTATTCGCGTAAAAGAATCATGATTGAAATCGTCCACACAAAGCATAGGTTAACATTTATTGCGCATTTTATTGACATATTTGTATTGACATTTACGCATCCTAGCAGACACTGTTAGTGTATTAAAAAAATAGTACAATCGCATTTCTTTTGATGGTTCTGGCTAAATTTGAACAAAGGTATGGACGAAGTACTTATACACTTAGAACTGCACCATTAATCTACATACATACATTCTGTACATCTGTAATTTGATATGATTTGAAATAAGTAAATCTGTTTTGCTGATGCAGAAAAGTTGTCTTAGGGTATATTCGAGCTTTTCGTCTAGGGTGCCTGCTTGAAGGCAAGGGAAGTCCAACTTTGAACTTTTCTTAAGGTGTGCCAATTTGAAAGCAAGGAAAGTCCAACAAATATGTATAATTTCAAGCCCCATACCTTTAAATCCAAGCGGTCGTAACCCTAGTCACTTACCCCCACCCCACCCTACCGACACTTTCCCCCCAGCCATATGGATCCAAGCACGATTCTGGACAATTAAGCTACTTTGGGCTTCATATTATTTAAATTTTAAGAAATATTGTAACAAAATGACATTTTAGTATGCTTAAAAGCTTTGTATGTTACGTTTTACATCTTTTGCACTTGATGACCTTTGACCTTACCTATTGAACTTAATATTGATTTGTCATAATGACAACAACTAATTTAGGATTCAGTGCTTTTGTTTTAAAAACTTCTTGAGGCAAAATTCCACTTTTGCTGTGTTTGAAATTTTGCATAGACTTAGTACATTTTACATAGTTTTGCACCTGACATTGACATTTGACCTCATTTATTGACCTTAATACTGGTCTTTCGTTTTTGCAACAGGCAAAAACTTAAAGAGGGTGTGTCCCTCTATAACTTAGGCACTGTTGCACTCCATTCCGCAAAAGTGCCCACAAACTCGTTTTCTAGCGCACTTATCTACTGTTGAGCGCTAGTCTAGCAAGTCTTGTGCTGACAGAAAGGACATGAAAAAATTCCATGATGCAATCTATTATGGCCGAACGAGTTCTGTAGCCACAACAATGCTCAGTGCAGATGGAAGCACTCTTCTCACATATAAAGAGGCTATCTTGAAAAGGTGGGCAGAACACTTAAATGGTGTGCTAAATCGACCATCAAGCATCAGTGAGGATGCAACTGGAATTGTTTTCCACAGATAGAGTGCAGTGTTCTATTAGATGCATTTCCAACAGTCATGGAAACAAGAAAGCAGTTCAAAAACTGTCATCTGGCAAAGCTCCAGGTAGAGATGGAATTCCTGCCGAGGATTATAAGGCTGGGGGTGCCCATGGCATAGAAACTAGCAGAGTTGTTTCACTGTATGTGGAGGAAGGATGCTATCCCATTATAATTTACGGATGCATCCATAATCCACCTATACAAGCAGAAAGGAAATCTCAAGATCTCAAGTGTGTGGCAACCACAGAGGCATCTCCCTCCTAACCTTTGCTGGGAAGATACTGGCAAAAATTCTGTTGAATTGCCTGACTGTTCATCTTGATCAGACGGGACTTATCCCAGAAAGTCAATGTGGAATCAGAAAAGACAGAGAGACAAAAGACATGACAGCTTCAGGAGAAATGCCAAGAACAGAATGTTGATCTATACATGACGTTTGTCGACCTCACCAAAGCTTTTGACACAGTCGTGATGGACTCTGGATAATCATAGCCAACTTTGGCTGTCCACACAGATTCATAGCAATGATGGGACAATTTCATGATGGAATGCAAGCACGCGTGCAAAATACATGATGGAATGCAGGCACGCGTGCAAAATAATGGAGAGGTTCTTTGAGGTAACGAATTGTGTCAAACAGGGCTGTGTTAGACTGCGTTCACATAAAAATATACGGTATACTGTATTCGCTATACGTATGCCGGTTCACATAGGTAGCACGTTTTTTCAATGCGTTCCTTTCGTGAGTATGAAAAATGTGAATTCCTCAGGAGAAGAAGATTTTGCTTAGCTTTTACAAGCCGAGAAGCAGATCGACCCAAAGACCTAGGAGGATAAGAGGAAAAAACCAACCAACCAACAAACAATCAGCATTATGAGAAGTCATTTCCGTTGTTTTATTTTTTCATGAAGATTCAAGTATATGAATTTAATTGTAAAAATCATTTACCTGTAGGCAATGATCAGGAAAAGGCGCAATCAGAAAGAAATTCCCATTCCAACAACCGAGGTGGGAAAAAACCAAATTGATAGTTAGGTACTTATACTTACAGAACATATCGTAAGCAGTGTGATCAGCTTTTTCCCAATAGGCGGCCACTGTTACCCGAACTTAACGTAAACTATGAAAACGTACATAAGGTTCAAACAGCACAAAAATTCGACTCCAAAACATAAAACAAATAGAACCACAACAAAAGTATTATTAACTTACTTTTCAATCAAAACACTCAAAATCTGTGTTCAACAGAAATTCAGACCAGCATAACCAGTTGTCACACGGTGCACGAAAATTCCCACTTTGCTATACTATACGCACCTATAGTGCCCTCTTATGTGACCCGGTTCTAGGAAATCCTAATGTTTGATTTCAGCTATTCGCGTACCCTCAAAAACGTGCATCGTATACCCGTATAGTCTACTCCTATGTGAACGCTGCCTTATGACACAAACACTGTTCAGCATGTTGTTTTCTGCCATGCTCATGGATACTATTTAGGACGGTGACACTGGTTTCCCAATCAGGTAACGTTTTGATGGCAATATATTCAACCTTTGAAGGTTGCAAGTCAAAACTAAGCTGCATTATACATGCCTCCTAGAGGCCACTTGAAAAATATAGGCCTTTATATATAGGTTCCTTAATACCGGAACTATAGGTTCTTTTATAGGTATAGGTTATTTAAAGTTTTTTTTTCTCACTTACTTACATCACAATTTTAGCAGCTTTATTCCTTATCCTGGAGCTTCCTTATTGTGAATTGATACTGCAACCAAAATAAAATAAATTTTCCTTGTTAAAAGGAACGCTTGGCTAGTCTGTATATACCATTAATTTGTCCGTGTGTTGTGGTTTTTCGTAGGTTTGTGGAGTTTTTCGGTAACTCGATGGATCACATCGGTCATGAACACTTCCTCGCTACGGTGGATTTCAAGCTTTCGTACTTGGTCGGACCTAGGACAAAATTCCGGGTTTTAACATTATCCGTCCAGAACGCCAGCTGAATGTTTAACGTTAGATCCAAGTACGTCATTCTTCCCACAAGTCCTTATAAAAACGGCGGAGAGCAAGTCTGGTTTCCGTCTTCAATTGCTTTATTATGCAAGAAGTGTAGCATAACATTGCGACTGGAACCAGGCCCCTGGATGTCAAAGGGAACCCCCATAGCTTGAAGGAAAAACCCCACAGATTGAGGAGAAATCCTCATTCCGTTTCAATTGCTTGACGCTGTCGCGCCAAGCAACAAGAACTCCGCGGATGTCGATATCGCACCTGCATCGGGCAAAGTCAATAGACCGTGAAATATGGTTCAAGGGCACCGGTTCAACGTGCGTGCTTGAAGGGTATGTCAAGGACTATTACTATGCAAGGTTTCAGTCTTGCATCTATCTCTGATGTCGAGAAAACCAAACTTCGACGTAAAAATTTTCAAAATCAGTGGACCGTGAAATATGGTCAAGGGCACCAGGTTGAGGTGCATGCTTGAAGGGTATGTCAAGGACAATTACTATGCAAGGTTTCAGACTCGCAGCTATCTCTGATGTCGAGAAAACCAAACTTCGACGTAAAAATTTTCAAAGTTAGTGGACTGTGAAATATAGGTCAAGGGCACCGGGTCAAGGTGCATGCTTGAAGGGCATGTCAAGGACAATTACTATGCAAGCTTTCAGACTTGCAGCTATCTCTGATGCTGAGAAAACCAAACTTTGACGTAAAAATTTTCAAAGTCAGTGGACCGTGAAATATAGATCAAGGGCGCCCGGTTAAGGTGTGTGCTTAAAGGGTATGTCAAGGACAATTACTATGCAAGGTTTCAGACTCGCAGCTATCTCTGATGTCGAGAAAACCAAACTTCGACGTAAATGTTGACAAAACTTCGACGTAAAAAAATTCAAAGTCAGTGGACCGTGAAATATAGGTCAAGGGCACCGGGTTAAGGTGCGTGCTTGAAGTGTATGTCAAGGACAATTACTATGCAAGGTTTCAGACTCGCAGCTATCTCTGATGTCGAGAAAACCAAACTTCGACGTAAATGTTGACAAAACTTCGACGTAAAAAAATTCAAAGTCAGTGGACCGTGAAATATAGGTCAAGGGCACCGGGTTAAGGTGCGTGCTTGAAGTGTATGTCAGGGACAATTACTATGCAAGGTTTCAGACTCGCAGCTATCACTGATGTCAAGAAAACTAAACTTCGACGTAAATGTTGACGGAAGGACGAACGAACGAACGTACGGACAGACAGAAATTTGAACTCCTATATCGCACCCTGCTATAAGCAGATGCGATAATGAATATACCTGTCAGAAGCATAGACTGCAAAACTCAACATCAGGAAAACATGTCCGTGCAATATATACCCCCTTACACCCCACTTTAATATATAGTAAAACTGGGGTATGCAGGGGTATACCTATTTTTCTTATTTTTGCTCCAAAACATAGATTGTGGGTACTCGTTAGAACCGCCTCGCTGAGGCGGTTCTAACGTGTACCCACAATCTATGTTTTGAGCAAAAATAAGAAAAATATCAAATTTTTTCTCATGCAATTTTCAATTTTTACAGGTGAAAAATCTATGTATATTGCATGGGCAAGTTTTCGTAATGAAGAACAAAAGCACGAGCAGCTGTTAAAAGAGTGCATCTTCCAAACATTTACAAGCACCAGAAAACAAACACTGGTCTTAAAATGATTCCTATTGCTTTTCTGCAATTTTTTCTCTTTTTTTTTTTGTAGATAAATATTGGTTAATTATAAGTTTTAAGCCATTTTAGGCAAAATAAAGGTTATATAGTTTTTTACTAATTTGACACAAAATTGTAGGTTTTTACAGGTTTTTAGGCTGCAGCATACTGATGTGCTAGACGAGCTCCTCAATGTCAACTCAGAGGCAAAAAGGCAAAGAGCCATGGATCAAGTCTCACATTCATGTGATAACTATATGACCCCACAATCAGCACAAAAAAGACCAGCACCTGGAAACCCGTACAATGAATCAACCATCACTGTGAATGAACAAAAACTGAAATAAATGTTGATAAATTCACCTACCTGAGAAGCACTCTCTCAGAGCAGTGCACATTGATCATGGGGTCACTGCTAGAATTGCAAAAGCCAGTGTGGCATTCGGAAGACTCCGTGCAAAATGGAATCAAGTTTGATACCAAGGCTACAATGCGGTGGTACTGCCAACCCTCTCCAATGCATGCGACACCTGGACAGTATACCAACGTCATGCAGAGACTAAACCATTTGCACTTGGGCCGTTTGAGAAAGTTGTTAAAATCAAGTGACAAGATTCCAGCCACTGAGGTCCTGAAGAAAGCAGGGATGCAATGCATGCATACAGTCTTAAAGCTAGCAAAGCTAAGATGGACTGACCATTTTATAAGAATGCCTGATGAGCAACTTCCAAAGTCTGCTACGGAGAACTACAGGGGGAAAGCGCTCTCAAGGTGGCCAGAAGAAACGCTACAAAGACAACCTCAACGTCTCTCTGAAGGAGTTTGACATACCAATGGGGTCTTGGGAACTGACTGCACCGGAGCTATCAAAGTGGCCGCTCTCTATGAAAAGAAAAGATAATCTGTGAAGCTGAAAGAAAGCGCAGAGAACGCAAAGACAAGACCAATGGGCCACCAGCTGGTTCCATGACATTGACTTGCTTTACTTGCAACCAGTTTAGAGCTAGAATTGGCCTAGTCATCCATCAAAGAACTCACCAACACATATGAACCCTATTCAAAAAATGGTCTTTCTCACTAGTGAGAGACAAACGACCAATACAGTTTTCACCGAGCATGCAGTAAGATCTTCGCAGAATGTAGAAACATGGATTTGGCATGTCTGGCGGTTTCAATGTACATAGTGAACCTGCAACATTGCTGCATTTAAAAAGTACAAGCTTTCGGTTTTGTACTTTCATAAATGCCCCAGGGCTTGTTCCGGATAGACCCAAGGGGCATGCTTGTCAAGATTTATAAGGAGGATAATAACTCAACATCGATACACACAAAGTATAATTGCTCTTGGCCTCATGGTTGTTTTTATGTTGTTGTTTTTCTCATCTAAGTCAATGGGAGTTAAATCTGTTTTGATAAAATCTGCTCCAAAACACTATGGAGCAACTCTCCTATCCCAATGATGGTTCATATAAAATTTTATCAAGATTGACCAACATGCTCAGAAATATTTGTCTTTAAAACACTGGATGAACAGATGGATGATGACAAAATTGCTATACTATTAAGTATTAAGCTCTCAACTTAGTCAGCTTGAAAATAATTTCCATGTATTTGTTTTGTATTGGTGATACAAGTGCACCATTTCTTTCACAACTTACTGACTTTTTTTAAATTCAGTTTTATGTCCATTTCACAAAGTTTCAAGATTATTTCATCTCATATGAGACGGGTCAGTCAGTAGGTGGGCAATAAGAGCTGTTGCAGAACAGCGTAGCTCGCCTGACTTGTGCTTTGCCACTAAATCTATCAAAATCTATGACCCATGACCTTGACCTCAAGGTCACTCGGGTGGGTCGTGATGGTACAGCATGAAACTTAAGACCAATATCTATAAACATGCAAAGTATAAACTTCATACATCAACATGTTCAAGACTTATGAAAACTTTAACCAATAAGAGCTGTCGCAGGACAGAGTAGCTCGCCTGACTTGTGCTTTGCCACTAAATTTATCAAAATCTATGACCCATGACTTTGACCTCAAGGTCGCTCAGGTGGGTCGTAAAAGCATAAAATTTCAGACCAATATCTACAAACATGCAAAGTATCAACTTGATCCATCAACATGTTCAAGAGATATAGACTTCTAACAACTTTAACGAAAAACTTCAACAAAAAATTTCTAAATCTGTGACCTTGACCTCACGGTCACCCAGGGTGGGTCATGATGGTACTCCATAAAACTTCAGACCAATATCTTCAAACATGCAAAGTATCAACTTGATCCATCAACATGTTCAAGAGGTATAGACTTCTTAAATCTTTAATGAAAAACTTTAACATAAAATTTCTAAGTCTGTGACCTTGACTTCAAGGTCACCCAGGATGGGTCATGATGGTACTGCATAAAACTTCAGACCAATATCTACCAATAAGCAAAGTATCAACTTGATACATCTACATGTTCAAGAGATATAGACTTCTAAAAAACTTTAACCGAAAGTGTGACGCGAAGCGGACGTACAGGTAAACGCCGACGACCGAGGTGACAATAGCTCTGTGCACTTCATGCAGGCGATCTAAAAACTTTAACACAAAATTTCTAAGTCCGTGACCTTGACCTCAAGGTCACCCAGGGTGGGTCATGATGGTACTGCATAAAACTTCAGACTGATATCTACCAACATGCAAAGTATCAACTTGATCCATCAACATGTTCAAGAGATATAGACTTATAAAAACTTTAACCAAAAACATTAACACAAAATTTCTAAGTCCGTGACATTGACCTCAAGGTCACCCAGGGTGGGTCATGATGGTACTGCATAAAACTTCAGACCGATATCTAGCATCATGCAAAGTATCAACTTGATCCATCATAATGTTCAAGAGATATAGACTTATAAAAACTTTAACCAAAAACTTTTGAGCAACGCGGACGCGAACACGAACGCCGAGATGACTGCAATACTCTTCCTGTACTTTCGTACAGGCGAGCTAAAAACAGATTCCTGAGAAAAACCACTGGTACTAGAATTTGTTTTCTATGTGAAAACTGATGTCTCCCCTCTTTCTACGTGCATGTCCAAAATATGCAAGCAAGAGTTATAGTTCTTTTGCATCACATATCCTGTCAGTGTACCAAATTTCATTGAAATATCTGTTACGGTTTTCAAGTTATAGAAATTCTATGGAAAATAAATGGAAATAACTCCAAAGATATGAAAGCAAGAGTAATGATTCTTGTGCATGACACATCGTCCCATCATGCTTTATAAGTGTACCATGTTTCATTGAAAAATCTGTTAAAGAGCAGACACAAAATTGTATGAAAAATAATCAAAGGGAAAAAACTCCAAAGATATGCAAGCAAGAGTTATGGTTCTTTAGCATGACACAATTCACCATCTCATCGTGCTTTATAAGTGTACCAAGTTTCATTGAAATATTTCTTATGGTTTTTACGTTATAGAGCGGACATGAAATTGTATGGAAAAATAATCAAAGGGAAATAACTCCAAAGATATGAAAGCAAGAGTTATAATTCTTGTGCATGACACATCGTCTCGTGCTTTATAAGTGTACCAAGTTTCACTGAAATTCCTCTTACGTTTTTCAAGTTATAGAGTGGACACGAAATTGTATGGAAAATAATCAAAGGGAAATTACTGCAAAGATATGCAAGCAAGAGTTATAATTCTTTAGCACGACACATCATCTCATCGTGCTTTATAAGTATACCAAGTTTCATTGAAACATCTCTTACGGTTTTCGAGTTATAGAGCGGACACAAAATTGTATGGAAAATAATCAAAGGGAAATAACTCATAAAATACTCATGCCAGAGTTATGGTTCTTGTGCATGACACATCGTCTGATCATGCTTAATAAGTGTACCAAGTTTTGTTGAAAAATCTTAAACGGTTTTCAAGTTATAGAGCGGACACGAGAATTGTATCGAAAATAATCAAAGGGAAATAACTCAAGCTAGAGTTATGGTTCTAGTGCATGACACATCGTCTCGTCGTGGTTTACAAGTGTACCAAGTTTCATAAAAAAATCTTTAACGGTTTTCAAGTTATAGAGCAGACACGATTTGTGATGTACAGACGGATATACGGGGAAAAACAATGTCTCCCGACCCAGAAGGGGGGGGGTGGGGGGGGGAGACATAATTATACTATACCCGCTAGCAGAACTTGGCTTGTCTCACGTGGCCCGTGCGGGGCTCAAACCCACACCACACACAGTGGTGAGATGATAGAGTGATTCAGAAGCAGTGCTCTTAACCGCTCGACCAGGAGGGCCGCTACTGACAAATATGCTCTTCTTGAATATGCACTTGAATATGCAAAAGGGAAATTAGGCCAATAAGTAGGAAAGGCCATAGAATTATTTTCAAGACCAAATCTTCATTTAAGTGCACAGTTTTCGTTGACTGCAGATCCTGATGCTTTTATTGTTTTTTATAGCAGCTTATAGCAGTTCGTGCTATAGATCAAATATCAAAACACAGAGAAGTATTTTTTCTTTATTTTCTTTCCTGTACAGTTTATTCATTGTCCACATTTATTGTCTGTGTACCTGGAAGAAAAGAAAAGAAAAGATCAGTTACATGTATAGATAAAAAGAAATTAAATGCTCCAAATGCTGGCCTTAATTTTCATGAACTCACCATTACAGACACACTAAAATGCGGAAAAGCAAAGGCCTCTTTAATGTTTTCTTCATTTTTTAAAATTTGGTTTAAATTATCTTGCCAGCTTGCACCATGTTAACATGTTTTACATTATTTTTGTTTAAAAATTTTCTGATCTACTATGGTTTGTCATTCCAAACCAAAGGGAGCCAATGTTTTCTGGAGATCACCAGTACTATGGACAGTAAATGTGCCTTGCTCAAGGACATAACACAGCAGAGGCAAGTTTTGAACTCAGTATCTCCCAATTCAGTCCTACGCTCCACCACTAGTCCACCCTTTCGTTCAAAACGTATGAATAGACTTAAACTAGAATTGTCAGAGAATCTGACTATAGCCCCGCTTCTCAGCTTTTTTGCAGGGTGAAAAAAACAATGACAGGTAACTATCTCAAGCTAGATCTCGTCAATATTGATGCGCATACAAAATTTGGTCTGATTATGTCAATTCGTTCTCAAGATATTGAGCGGAAACGAAATTCTGACCTCAATAAATGGCCATAACTCCCGTCAGAATTTTGCGAAAAATGACGGGTAACAATCCCAAGCTAGATCTTGTCAATGATGATGTGCATACAAAATTTGGTCAGATTCTGTCAATTCGTTCTCAAGATATTGAGCGGAAACGAAATTCTGAAGTCAATAACAGGCCGTAACTCTGTCAAAATTTTGCGAAAAATGATGGGTAACAATCCCAAGCTAGATCTTGTCAATAATGACGTGCATACAAAATTTGGTCGGATTCTGTCAATTCGTTCTCAAGATATTTAGCAAAAACGAAATTCTGATGTCAATTAAGGGACGTTACTCCGTCAAAATTTTGCAAAAAATGTCAGGTAACAATCCCAAGCTAGATCTTGTCAATGATGACGTGCATACAAAATTTGGTCGGATTCTGTCAATTCGTTCTCAAGATATTGAGCGGAAACGAAATTCTGACGTCAACTAGAATTGTCAGAGAATCTGACTATAGCCCCGCTTCTCAGCTTTTTTGCAGGGTGAAAAAAACCAATGACAGGTAACTATCACAAGCTAGATCTTGTCAATATTGATGCGCATACAAAACTTGGTCTGATTATGTCAATTTGTTCTCAAGATATTGAGCGGAAACGAAATTCTGACGTCAATAAAGGGCCATAACTCCGTCAAAATTTTGCGAAAAATGACAGGTAACAATCCCAAGCTAGATCTTGTCAATGATGATGTGCATGCAAAATTTGGACGGATTCTGTCAATTCATTCTCAAGATATTGAGCGGAAACGAAATTCTGAAGTCAATCAAGGGCCATAACTCCATCAAAATTTTGCGAAAAATGACGGGTAACAATCCCAAGCTAGATCTTGTCAATGTTGATGTGCATACAAAATTTGGTTGGATTCTGTGAATTCGTTCTCAAGATATTGAGCGGAAACAAAATTCTGACGCCAATCAAGGGCCGTAACTCCGTCAAAATTTTGCGAAAAATGATGGGTAACAATCCCAAGCTAGATCTTGTCCATGTTGATGTGCATACAAAATTTGGTCGGATTCTGTGAATTCGTTCTCAAGATATTGAGCGGAAACGAAATTCTGACGTCAATCAAGGGCCGTAACTCAGTCAAAATTTTGCGAAAAATGAAGGGTAACAATCCCAAGCTAGATCTCGTCAATGTTGATGTGCATACAAAATTTGGTCGGATTCTGTCATTTCGTTCTCAAGATATTGAGCGGAAACAAAATTCTGACGTCAATCAAGGGCCATAACTCCGTCAAAATTTTGCGAAAAATGATGGGTAAGGATCCCAAGCTAGATCTTGTCAATGATGATGTGCATACAAAATTTGGTTGGATTCTGTCAATTCGTTCTCAAGATATTGAGCGGAAACGAAATTCTGACACCAATCAAGGGCCATAACTCCGTCAAAATTTTGCGAAAAATGATGGGTAAAAATCCCAAGCAAGATCTTGTCAATGATGATGTGCACACAAAATTTGGTCGGATTCTGTCTATTCATTCTCAAGATATTGAGCGGAAACGAGATTCTGACGTCAATCAAGGGCCATAACTCTGTTAAAATTTTGCGAAAAATGACGGGTAACAATCCCAAGCTAGATCTTGTCAATGTTGATGTGCATACAAAATTTGGTCAGATTCTGTCAAGCCATTCTCAAGATATTGAGCAGAAACGAAATGTTCACGGAAGGACGGAATCACGGATTTACGGAATTACGGAATAACGGAAGGACAGGCTGAATCCAGTATAGCCCCACTTTTTCAAAGCGGGGCTATAGGGCCGTAACTCCTTCAAAATTTTGCGAAAAATGACGGGTAACAATCCCAAGGTAGATCTTGTCAATGTTGATGTGCACACAAAATTTGGTCGGATTCTGTCAATTCGTTCTCAAGATATTGAGCGGAAACAAAATTCTGACGTCAATCAAGGGCCGTAACTCCGTCAAAATTTTGCAAAAAATGACGGGTAACAATCCCAAGCTAGATCTTGTCAATGATGATGTGCATACAAAATTTGGTCGGATTCTGTCAATTCGTTCTCAAGACATTGAGAGGAAACAAAATTCTGATGTCAATATAGGGCCATCCAAGGGCAATAACTCTTATGCAAATTTGGGGAAACTGACATGCATTTATACATAAATTAATATTGTCAATATTATTGTATATGCCAAATTTGGTTTAAGTCTAACGACTAGTTCTCAATTTATGAGTGGTTACAGATTTATGGACGGAATAACGGAATATCGGAAGGACAGAACGACGGAAGGACAGGGTGAATCCAGTATAGCCCCACTTTTTCAAAGCGGGGCTATAATAAGTAAAGTTGAGCCTTCGCATGAAAAAATAAGAGCTGTCGCAGGACAGCGTAGCTCGCCTGACTTGTGCTTTGCCACTACATCTGTTAAAATCTATGACCCATGACCTTGACCTCAAGGTCACTCAGGTGGGTCATGATGGTCAGACCAATGCAAAGTATCAACTTGATCAATCTACATGTTAAAGAGATATAGACTTATAAAAACATTAACCAAAACTTAAACACAAAACTTCCAAGTCCGTAATCCTGACCTCAAGGTCATCCAGGTGAGTTGTGATGTACAGCATAAAACCCGAGACCAATATCTATCAACATGCAAGTATCAACTTTATCCATCAACATGTTCAAGAGATTTAGACATTAACCAAAAAATTTAACACAAAATTTCTAAGTCTGTGACCTTGACCTCAAGGTCACCCAGGGTAGGTCATGATGGTACTGCATAAAACTTCAGACCAATATCTACCAACATGCAAAGTATCAACTCGATCAATCAACATGGTCAAGAGATATAGACTTACAAAAACTTAAATCAAAAACTTAAACACAAAATTTCTAAGTCTGTGACCTTGACCTCAAGGTCACCAAGAGTGGGTCATGATGTACTGCATAAAACCAGACCAATATCTAGCACCATGCAAAGTATCAACTCAATCCATCAATAAGGTCAAGAGATATAGACTTACAAAAACTTTAACCAAAAACTTAAACACAAAATTTCTAAGTCCGTAACCTTGACCTCAAGGCACCCAGGGTGGGTCATGATGGTACTACGTAAAACTTCAGACCAATATCTAGCAACATGCAAAGTATCAACTCAATCCATCAATATGGTCAAGAGATATAGACTTACAAAAACATTAACCAAAAACTTAAACATAAAATTTCTAAGTCCGTGACCTTGACCTCAAGGTCATCCAGGGTGGGTCATGATGGTACTGTGTAAAACTTCAGATCAATATCTAGCAACATGCAAAGTATCAACTTGATCCATCAACATGGTCAAGAGATATAGACTTATAAAAAACTTTAACCGAAAGTGTGACGCGGACGCACACGTAAACGTAAACGCGCACGACCGAGGTGACTACAATAGCTCTATGCACTTCGTGCAGGCGAGCTAACAACAAGAGGACCAATGGTCCTGTAAACACTCACCTGAGATCTGCTGCATATACCAATAAACATGTTTGAATATTATGGTACCGGTATTTAACCCCAGTGTAGGGGCAGATGAAGCCCTTGGGCCATTTTCTTCTTTATTTTCAGAATAATCAATATTCTGTCCATTTGCCAATTTCCTGCTGGCTTTTCCCTTCAAATGACATTTTAACAGTTTTCCCCCATTTAAATACATGGTCAACCCATGTTGACCTTGCCATAAACTGGGTCAAGGTCATCACAGGGTCATGATTTATATATACATTGTACTGATTGTAGTACTTAAGCCATAGATGCTTCACATCAAGTTTCTTCGATATCGGTCCACCGGTTCCAGAGAAGATTTTGAAGGGTTTTTACCATATATGGGCATGGTGGCCATCTTGGTCTTGTGACCTTGATTATTTATATATACACATTGATTCCCCCATTATATAGATGCTTCACATAAAATTTGGCTTTGATTGGCCAAGCGGTTTCAGAGAAGAAGATGTTTGAATAGTATGGTAATATACATGTATAATGCCCTGCAGTAGGGGCAAATGTGCCCCTGGGGTCCAATATTTTTCAGAATCATTAATATTCAGCCCTACTGCCCATTTCCTGCAAGACTTTCATTTTAAAAGACATTTTAAAGGTTTTCCCCATTCAAATGCATTGGCAACACATGTTGACCTCACCGTAATATAGGTCAAGGTCATCCAAAGGTCATAATTTATAAACACATTGTAGTACTTCAGTCCCTGATGCTTCATGCCAAGTTTCATTGAAATCGGTCCATTGGTTCAGGAGAAGATTTTTGAAGGGTTTTTACCATATATGGGCATGGCAGCCATCTTGATCATGTGACCTGGATTATTTATAAACACACTGACTCCCCCTTCCCATAGATGCATGCTATAAAATTTGGCTTTGATTGGCCAAGTGGTTTCAGAGAAGAAGATCTTTGAATATTATTGTAATATACAAGTATATTGCCCCGGGGTGGGGGCAGACCAACCCCTGGGGTCCAATGTTTTTCAGAATTACCTACCTTCAGTCCATTTGCCCATTTCCTGCAAGTTTTACCTTTCAAATGACATTATAACAATTTTCCCCATTTAAATACATGGGTCACCTATGTTGACCTTGCCGTAAAATAGGTCAAGGTCATCCAAAGGTCATAATTTATAAACACATTGTAGTACTCTAGTCCCAAATACTTCATGCCAAGTTTCGTTGAAATCGGTCCAGTGGTTCCAGAGAAGAAGAATTTTGAAGGGTTTTTACCATATATGGGCATGGCAGCCATCTTGGTCATGTGACCTGGATTATTTATATATACATTGGTTCCCCCTTCCCATAGATGCTTCATATAAAATTTGGCTTTAATTGGCCAAGTGGTTTCAGAGAAGAAGATCTTTGAAAATGGTGGACGACGACGGACGACGACGACTGACGCCAGATCGTGGCCATCCTATAAGCTCACCTTGTGAGCCTAACGGCTCAGGTGAGCTAACAATTGGCATATGCGAAAACAAAGACAAAGATCAGCTGTAATATCCAAAGTTTTAAGCTTTTAGCATTATTCTGTGACTGTACAGCCTGGTTTGTTTTGGACCTGGTCATAAACCCAAATTGTTGGTTTTTCTCATGCACAGGCTCAGTTACTAAAATGAACCAATTAGTCAACTAGCCCTGCCTCCAGGCCAGAGAAATAGCAAAGACAGGACCCTTTCCAAAGCCCAGGTATATGTAATTATATAGTAGTAGTGCAAGGACAAACACTTTGCCGAGAGCCTGCTCAAATTCCGGCACAAAAAAAACTTTTTGTGCTGGAAATTTAAACTCCCGCTACTCAATGTTACTGTGGGAGATGAAGCCTGGCTAGCCCCTGATAACTAAGGCCCCATGGGGGACAATATTGCCAATGACTGATGTACAATGCACCAGTCATTTGTAACCACCCTCCCCTTTCCAGGGCCAGGGATAGCGGGGACACAGCGGGGCTAAAGTGCCAGGGTTCTCATTTCCCGCAATACATTGTCACATTAATTCAAATTAGGTATTTATGGTATTTTTAACATTAAATTACTTTTATGGTACCTATTTTGTTTGCAAATGCACCTAAACATTTACATGTTCATGCATAAATTGAAGCCCTTCTCTATGTTTCAGTTTCATCAGAACAACTCCCAGCTGTTGTTCCACATTATTGTCAGCCTCTGAGGAGCCGAGGCCTTTTAATAATAGCAAGGATTTTACCACAAATGTGGACCTGCAGTGTGGAGCTTCAAAAATTTTAAAGTTAAAAGCCCTGCTATTCCCCGGCACTATGGGAGCCGGGGATACAAATGACTGGTGCATAACAAGCTCTCTTTTTTTACCTTTGAATGATGTGCAGGGTACATAAGTGACTAATGTGTACAGTCTGTTGGGAGAGTCCTCATCCTCGTTACGCTTTCTAGCTAGCCGAACTCGCACTCTGTAGGGGACATTTCTGGAACAAAGATTCATTAAAATATAAGCCAAGTCTTGATAAAACCAACATAGTGGTTTTTGAACAGGTCCGACACAAACCAAGCTGTACAAGCACAGAAGATGGCTAGAGGCCGGAATTTGTTTATTTAGAAAGAAGAGTTGTACTATCCAGGTAACAAAAACAAATGCACTGATCTGCTCCTTGTTTTAGCATATGCAAAACATTGGTTTTCTCATGATATGGCTCATAATGCCTCATATCAATAACAAGTCAGATCAGGGGTTGTTAAACTGCTGTCATCTGAGCCATTTCAATACTGCTTCATGCAAAAGCGTGCAATCAACAATATTTTTAGCCACGTTTTGTCTCCAATGAAAGTTAGATAAACAATTTCACACCCGGTTAACTCGGTATATATTGCAGGCGTTAATTTACGACCTGCGGTTAATTGCCTTTACGACTAAGTGTGAGAGGCCTTACTACTAAGTATATGAGGTCATCGGACTAACATACAACTCGAGCGTGTTTACACATTTCCTAACACAGTGCGTAGTGATAGATTATTGACTTGTTGAGAGATAACAGGGAAAATGAGGTAATTTGTTTGTAGTGTTTTATGCATTATGTAATTTGCTCATAATCTGAAGGAAACAAGAATTATAACTGAATAAAAGGGACTTTTAACACTAAACCGCATTAAATCTCCAGCTGACCACACTAAATGCTAAATTTTCAACATATTTTGGTATTTGTTACTTTCTATGGTTCTTTTGCTTATATTTTGGCTTTAAATGGAGTCATAAAGTTAGTGAGAAAGTGACAGGTTATACGTTATTAATAGTGACCCAGTTTACTTGTTGTGTGTTGGTTCCTTTACGACCTGTATGACCGGTGTATTGGAGTCTTGCATACCATGTATATGTTACATTTCGACCATATGTACATGTTTCTTTTGTACTTTTTAGTGAAACAGACTGGTTCGTGCAGGAAATTTCAGCAATAGAGGAGAGTTTTGAGGAGGGGCAGCTGCCAGTCCCCCTGCCACAGATTCATTTGTGGACGGTAATTAGTATTTTAATACATTTAGCGCTCTGTCCCTGGATTTGAACTGTAAAGTAAGAACAGAAAGCCTAGGGATCAACACAATTCCCAGGAAGCCGCCTGGCGAGAGATCCAAAATTTTTCGCACTAATAAATTATGTAAAACTTAAAAATAATGCACCAGTCATTTGTATCCCCGGCTCCCCCGGGACCGGGGAATAGCGGGGCTTTTAACTTTTCATTTTTAAAGCCCGGCTAAAAGCCCGGCACTGCCGGACAAGAAAATCCCTGCTAAAAGCCCCGGCTCCCCGGAGGCTGACAATAACGTGGAACAACAGCTTGGAGTTGTTCTGATGAATATGAAACATGAGAGAAGGGTTTCAATTTGTGCATAGGAATGTTAAGGTGTATTTTCAAATTAAATGAATACCATAAAAGTAATTAAATGTTAAAATACCATTAATATCTAATTTGAATTAATGTGACCGTGTATTGGCGGGAAATCAAAACCCCGGCAAATCCCCGGCACTGCCGGGACGCATCAGAGGTCAAAGCCTGGCACTTAAGCCCCGCTATGTCCCCGCTATGCCCGGTCCCGAGGGAGCTGGGGATACAAATGACTGGTGCATAAACAACAAAAAAAATAAGTGACCCAAAAATATATGTGCAAAGATATTAATACTCCCAAAATCGGCAGGAAGATCTATCACGCACTTGTATGTCGCGTATCTGGGAAATTCACGTGGGTTGCTCTTGCTCTCCCATTGTTTAGGCAAAATCATAGATATCCCATATTGTAAAGGGTCATATGTGAGAGATACAGCAGAGAAATCGTCAAGATCTTGCGACAATGCAAATTTTCTTTGGTTTACGAAAGTGGTTACGAAATGACCTGAGTACGAAATGGTAGCTACTAGGTAGGAAATGACCAAAAAGTGGTTACAAAATGACCAAAGTGGTCACGAAATGACCTGGGTACGAAATGACCTGGGTACGAAATAACTGGAAACCAAGTTACAACACGCCACAGACAATATACAGCGATTTTTTTAGCTGTAAAATATGAATATTTTTTAGTTGAATTTTGATAGTTTTCTTATTTTAAAGCAAAGATTG
Organism: Rugalucina vietnamica; assembly: GCA_964017185.1. Lineage (NCBI taxonomy): Eukaryota > Metazoa > Mollusca > Bivalvia > Lucinida > Lucinidae > Rugalucina > Rugalucina vietnamica. The sequence continues at coordinate 69,669,981 of OZ024869.1, read as the reverse complement.
TGGGTAAACATTAGAAGCGCCTCGCCGAGATGCCTCTAACGAGTGCCCACACTCTGTTTTTGAGCAAAAATAAGAAAATAATGTACACCCTGCAAACCCCAGTTTTACTATATAAAACTGGGGTGTAAGGGGTTATACACTCACGGACATGTTATCCTGATGAGGTGGTATAACGGTACAATTTGTATGTAATACCGACGTAAATTTCACAATTTTCGGTACTGGTACTGGCCTTTTCTCAAACATGAGAGTGGCACTGTTATGAAATACCCGGGGTTTGCAAGTGCAAAAACAGCAGTGCAATGAAAACATAGCCGGGGAAACAGCAGTGGTTTTACCAACAAGATGTCCCCGCAGGGTGGGGTTTTAGCGGGGATTTGCTGGACCAAAAGTCAGTCCCCACTATTCCTATTCCCCGGGGAGGAGGGGGTGTGGTTACAAATGACTACTGTAGTGCATTATTTACTATACTAGGCAAAGTCCAATTACAGTTACTTTCTCTGAGGTCATTGTCATCCACGCACACAAAGAGAGAGACAGAGACAGAGAGACAGACAGAGAGAGAGAGAGAGAGAGAGAGAGAGAGAGAGAGAGAGAGAGATGCATGATGACATTTGCGTGGTTTTGCTCATTAATTGGGATATCCACTCTGTAACAATGGCAAGGCTTTTTATTGCATATGCACACAGAAATTTCGCAGGCGTGCATCTGATCAATTCTTGGAAATCCTTTAGCAACTTCTCTTCGTGCAAATACCTTACATGAAACACAATGCTAAAATTATGATCGGACTGTAGCACAAAGACGGCACAACACTTGCAAGGAAGGAATTTGTAACGCCATTTCTTTTTTATTAAATTACTGGTGTGTTAGAGGGGGTGTTCTGTGATTTTCATTTTATGAATGATGGAATTCAGATTTTTAACTAATGTTTGGAAATAAAATACATGTCTCTAAAAATGTTATAAAATGGATCACATTAACAAAATTTGTTTTATTTTGTTTGTATGTTGATGCCGTATCTATTTTTGTTTTCCAAAATGACGGCTAATTTGTGACTTAAGTCTTTCGATTTTGGAAGTTTTTACTTCAAACTGCACTGATTTGATTATTTTATGTCTAATTTCACTGAAAATTGGTAGGGTCTACGCACAGCCTAAAACCAATCATCTAATGACTTTCAAAATTGTTTTTAAATCGAATTTCTAGTTCTCAAGAAAATGCCAAAACAAAAGTGTATGCGTTAGAAGTTTCCTTAGGTGTAGTCCGTAATGTCAGTAAGTTACACATATTTATCCTCAACTATTTACATCTATAGGTAACTGCATACAATTACATATAGATGCAGTTAGATGTGAATGAGGACAGATAGGTGTTACTTACGGACATTATGGATAAATATTGTAAGGAAAATTCAAATTCTTAATGTAATACTTCTTTAAATACCCCCACAAAATATGTTCCATTGCTGTTTTACAGTTTAGAGACGTAGAATCAGTTTATTACCTGTAAGTATTCAAAGTTAAGCCCATTGCAAAGACTATGATGTGTCTCTGACTACACTTTTAACCGTAAGGCCACCTATACAAAAGTCGTAAATTATCAATCGCGCTCAGTTATGTGGTAGTAAAGGCACCAACACGTGGTACGCATGTAACATATACTTGCCAAGTATGGATGGTTGTTAGAATTTAATAAGTTTTAAACGATAAGCGACTGTTTTAGGCTATTTTGATTTACACATGAAAAAAATAAAGGCCACAAAGTCCAATAATCGATTATTCTTTTTTTTTTTCCAAAATTTAAGAGAAATGCAGCTTTCATGTTTAAACCCAAAGGATGTAGAAATGTAGATGGTTTTCCATGTTTTTTTGGATCCCCCCTCCTAAAATGATCAGGAAGTATTCATGAAACAATAAACTAATAAATAATAACTCGGATCATACCATATTCGCGTCCATTGTCTGTTAAATCTGCGAAAAAGGCACTGAGTTCATTCTCGCCCAACCTTCAGCAATACACACCGTAAAGGAACACATACTTAGTAGTAATGCCTCTCATACTTAGTCGTAAAGGCAATTGACCGTAGGTCGTAAATTAACGCCTGCAATATATACCGAGTTAACCGGGTGTGAATTTGGCTGCCAATAGACTTGAATGAAAGTTAAATCAACAATTTGGCTGCCAATACACTTGAACGACAGCAGGCTGCTATAAAATGTTATACAAATGACTTGGACAAGAGCACACATACAACATACATGTACATGTAGTACTATTTGATTTATGCCCATACTGATAAGATTATTCTGTAACATGTAAGTACATACATGTACATGTACATACATGTGACAGGAAAAAGAATTTGTGAATTTTCATCAAGACATTCTATCTCTGACATGTAATTTATACTTGAGCCACCTCATGGGAAAACCAACAATCTGCATAGGCGAAAACAAAGACGCAGATCAGCTTCGCGGTAACCCGCGGTACTCGGATAATACAATTCCTCCTCCACTTAATTCCAAAATTTCAAGCTTCTAGCCTGCTTCTGTAGATGTACAGGCCGGTTTGTGTCAGACCTGTTCAGAAACCACATTGTTGGTTTTCCCACGAGACGGCTCACTTATAAGTTACAAAATAAAGTCTACATGGACACAGATGCAGGTCAGTCCGAGTGTTGAAACTGACATAATATGACTACCAAAAGAAGACTGCTATGTGTGGTAATCGCCTTCACATTTCTTTCACACAAGAATGGTATGGGGCAGAGGAAAGTCAAACTCACCTGATTCCCTGTGACCAGAGGTGTTTGTTGAGGCGCGTGTCTACTCGGACATCTGTGGTTCCCATCATCTTCTCGGCAAACTTTCGGATCTCCTTGATGGCTCGGGGAGCCCTCTTCTTGAATCCTCTGCAAGTAAAATACTAACTTTTCAATAGTGTTTATGATAAAATGATAAGAATGAACTCGACCAGTTCTGACACAAACCGACCTGTACCGTCACAGTAGCAGGCTAAAAGCTTGAAATTTAGTCACAGAAGCAGGCTAGAAGCTTGAAATTTCGGATTTTTAAAGAAGAAGAGAAATTGTACTATCCATGTAGCGAAAATAAAGGCGCTGATCAGCTTCGCAGTTTATACTGCAAAGCTGATCTGCACCTTTGTTTTCGTATAGGCAAAAATCTGGTTTTCTCATGACACGGCTAATTCATTTTGACAGCTTCATATCAGAAGAAAGCAGGCCATTAAATGAAGAAGACACCAAAACATATATTAACAAATATCTATCATTGTCCAAGTTTTATCCATTTCACTTTTGTATACAAGTGTTCACAAATCTGAGAAGCCTTTATAGGAGCTACATAAATGTCAGATTATTCGATGTTTTCATGACTGAACAAATTTATAGCTGTTCCTGCCTAAATTTTTCACAAAACTAATCTATTATACAATTATTGACTATTGAGTCATTGAATATGATGTGATATCCAACAGAGACTACCAATATTGACCGAGGCGAAGCCATGATGTGATATCCAACAGAGACTACCAATATTGACCGAGGCGAAGCCGAGGTCAATATTGGTAGTCTCTGTTGGATATCACATCATATTCAATGACTCAATAGTCAACAATTGTTTTATTATATAACACTGTTTATACAAACATGATAAAAATAATGTTAAAATAATTATTTTAATCTGTAAATGAATTATTGTATACATATAGTTTACATATAGTCCCAGCATGACTAAAAATGTTCATTTGGACATTAAGTCTAAATTCAAATAAACTAAACAGTAATAAACATCATTTGTACTTCATTGGATTACTGCTTGACAGCAATCAGTGTACATTTCCAATGGCAGATAGTGTTCTAAATTTAGTAACATATATTCAATGGGAAAAACCCCAGGTCATAGAATATGACAAAATATACAATGGGCTGAAAGCATTGTCTGAAATGCTGTCTATTTATAGTTATATAATAAATGGTATTAGTTGTGTGTTGTGACATGCAATATCTAAAATTGTTTTTGTTCCCTCCAGTGACATGAGTGACGAGACAAATAATTATCTGAGCATGTTGGACACTTTCATGAACAATAAATGTACATCTACTTACATGCCATGGATTCTTTTGTGGACGTTGATGGTGCACTCTTTGGTGATCACCTCATTAATGGTTGACTTGTGTTTCTCACCCTTCCCCTTAGCTCCAGCCTTGCGCTTCGCCATTCTTCTGTAAATTGTATAGACATGATTCATAAAAATTTTCAAGCTCATCTAAGATGATCTGCATGATCAGGAAATATGACTAACCTATGTGGGAAGTATATAAACGCTCGCCAGCTCGCCAACTGATGCGAGTAAAAAAAAAGCTGTTGGCGAGTAAGACACTCGGCATGCTCGCCACAGTGTTTACAAATGACTGGTGCATAAACTTGGAGGCAGACAGAATAAACAGCCGACTGGCAAAGGTAGTCTTTACGAAAGTGCCGGTCTGGCAGTCAAAACGAAATTACTGGAGTGTTAAAATCAATTTTATTTGGCAGTCACAAATAGGGTAAAACCATCGAATTCCGGACAAACATGTAAAAACGGACGTTTCTACACACTCCCTTTCGTTATAGTCTGTTTTGGTCTTCCAGTCGCTTTATGTAGTCCTTTTTCAGATTCATCGTGTAGATTAAATATCGACGTACCGTATTTCCAACAGCGAAAATACATAAAACGTCACACAGGTATCAACCAATCAGATATTTGTATCGACCTATACCCGGTCACGCTCCACCAATGTTTATAGCTGGTGGGAAGTACGGAGGGAGCTAAAGGGAAAAACGGATACTTGAATCTTTTTAAACATTTTATTTCTTCTCAAAATATCAATTCATCATAATTAAGACACTTTATTTACGTCACCTAACAGTACTGATTACATTTGTTAGTGGAAACAAAAAATAGGTGGGTAGGTAAAGTTCAAGTGTCCGTTTTTCGCTTCAGCTCCGCCCGTACTTCCCGCCACCTGTCTGATTTTTCATGTTTGAACCTGCATCACTTTGAGTGCTAATCAAACATGCCTGTAGGCGTTCATCCAATGAAATTGCTTAGTTTTTAATTGAATCGAATGTACCTTGTAGTTGAGCCGGTCAGATTGTTGTTGGAAGCGTTCGGGACTTACGATAAACGGCGTTTATCTACGGACGTGGCTCAAAAGCGTCCGAAATTTGATGGTTTTACCCTACTGTTGTGTTGTAAGTCTGCCACTGTCAATACAGGGACATGTAAATGCACTCAAAATTCTGTTAAACTACGGACAATGAGATATAAATTAATTTAAAATAAAGCGCAAACGATGTTAATGAATAGAATGGTAATTGTATAATTAAAATTTATCATGGATTAGATCGATGATATGTGATTAAGTGTCGATGAAAATAAATTTTACATTATTTGGACGTGAGAAACCGGAAAAGGAAGTTGGCGTTGATCTTTACCATGTTTACTAAAAACCGGTACATATTGACGACCGGTAAAATAGATTTCGGGTCATTTCGGTCCAAACCATTTTGGTCCATGCCAATTTCGGCCCATGCCATTTCGGACAATATCCATTTTGGCACACAATATTTTTGGAGGTCACAAAATGTTTTGCTACTGTCACTCTGTCATGTGAGAAGGTTTGACGTCACATCCATGGATCGATAGCTCTCAAAAGCGCTCTCAAAAAGTGGTATTAGATGGCCGTGCCTCAGATCCAGTCCCGGTTCTTTCTGGTGTCCCACAAGGATCGGTCTTAGGACCGGTCGTATTTCTTATTTTCATTAATGATCTTCCTGACAACATCAGGTCATCTGTTCGGCTATTTGCTGATGATTGTGTTTTATACAGAAATGTCAAGTCACCATTGGATTGTCAAATTTTACAAGATGACCTGAATAGCTTGGCCAAATGGGAAATGGATTGGCAAATGAAATTCAATATTAGCAAATGTCATTCAATGAGGGTGACGCGGCTACATCCAAGCAGGCATATAGATTTCAATTACACTCTGCATCAGCAAACATTAGAACAGGTTCAGTCCGCTAAATACCTCGGTTTAACTATCACAGATGATCTTGATTGGGGTCAACACATTTCTGAAATTACATGCAAGGCAACTAAGACTTTGGGTTTTCTTCGGCGCAATTTGGCACTGGCACCTAGGCATACTAAGGAAGTTGCATACAAAACATTGGTTCGGCCTCAACTTGAGTATGCAGCTCCTATCTGGCATCCCTATCATGAAACTCAGATTGAGATGGTGGAGAAGGTGCAGAGGACTGCTGCCCGGTGGACCTGCAGGCGATGGAGGAACACCAGTAGCGTCGGTGAAATGCTAGACGAACTTGAGTGGCCATCCCTGGAGTCTCGCAGGGAGCGGTCCTCCTTAACCTTCTTCTACAAGATACACTCCGGTACAGTGTCTCTTGATAAAGACAAATACCTGACCCCGGCACCCAATCTAAGGCATACTCGGGCATCACATGAATCACAATACACAAGACCATTTGCCTATAGTGATGCCCTGAAAAATTCCTTTTTCCCCAGAACTATTCCGGTTTGGAATAGTCTCCCTTCTTCAGTGGTCCTATCTAAGACCATTGAGGAATTTAAGGCTTCTATTTAAATCATTAGCCCAGAGGCATGCGTTTTAGTATGCCTCTCATCTATATCTTGTAAATAGTTTTAATGGTCCACCCCAAATGTTTTATTTTCCCTTGACTAAATTCTAAATTTAGCCACCCACCCCACACCTGAGGTGATGATCAGAAATTGATCGACTCAGTATCAGAAGATACATCAGCCCCATTATACACTCTTGGAATGCTTTACCCGAACATGTAGACATGCACCCTCCCTGAACTGCTTCAGCCACGGCTAAATGAGTTTTGAAAAAAAAACACCCGTCAAAGTTTAGTCCTTGGTGCTACAGTCCCGGACCAAAAGCAAGAGACTACTACAAGAATGCACCTACAAAGACTGTCTAGCCTGACTTTGGTGTCGGGGATATGGAACAAATGTTATATATATAGCAGTGAGGAATATAACTCCGATTTCAGAAAATTTGCTCAAAAACGACCACTTCATGTGATTATTTTTCTAACTGTATCTGTATTGCCGAACATTTTCCCGGCAAGACTGGCTAAATGTTTATGAAAGCCTGTCAAGTGCAAGATCATTTATACTATATGACAAAATTGTTAAAAAGTTAAAGTTAACACAAAGTCATCTACATGTTTTCTAGCATATACTCATCAAATTGAACAAATTGAAGCGTTTTTGTTTCAGTTACACTTCGTCCTTTTAATTGTCCCGAAAAGTGTGTAATAAGAGTGAAATATGCAATTTTTAGACATGTAATCATAAAACACTTTGAAAGCTCAAAATAGAGACGTTAGCGTCTAGTATGCAATGTTTATATTACTTTGGAACTGTCCGAGAGAACATATAAACATGACCAGCAATGCTGCATAGATATGTTTTGATAGAGATTAAGAACCAAGATAACCCATGAAACTGGATGAACAAAATTTGTTCAATTTCTCGCCTTTATATACCATACTGATTGTTGCAGTCAAACGTGTTATAATGTGAGTTTTACAGGTAGCTCTATTTGAAGTACTTAACAGATTCAGAGTGTGACTGACACTTGATTGGAACTAATTATGTTCACTAGGCAATGCCATTTAAATTGATAAGTACCAAGCTGGTGGAAGCGATGAGTACAACAAAGAGGTAGATAGCTATAGAATAGGAAGAAAACATTACTGAGATAAATCACAGTAGAACCGAATAGGAAATTACTGGCGGGTCAAAGTCAATTTTATTTGGCCACAATGATCGTCAAACTTAGTCTGCTGGGATTTAACAACATTACTGAGATAAATCACAGTAGAACCGAATAGGAAATTACTGGCGGGTCAAAGTCAATTTTATTTTGCCACAATGATCGTCAAACTTAGTCTGCTGGGATTTAACAACAAGTAAGACTGATCAGCTGCTGTGATGGACCTCTACAAGCAGTATTGTTTGAATTAAGGTCTCGGGATTCGTAAGTTAACTGTATAGTAAGAATTGTTCGGTTCTAAAAGAAGCTTCTTATAGCTCGTTAATGAAGCATCAAAGAAAAAGCATTATGTAAGCACTGTGGTGATCAGTAACACTGCAATACCAGAGCAAAAGATACCTTATTTTCAAACCCCGGTGGACCCAGCGCCAGAGACTGGCAAATGATTTAGCCCGTTACATAAACCTGTAGTCTCTCCCTTTTGTGGGACCGTCACTGAGTCCTAGGAACAACCCACTGGACTTTGTTTGTTCAGTATCATCTCGAATCTAAAATAGTGTCAATTTATATGTTGCCTCTGCTTGATTTTTAAGTATCACAAAACACATTATGAGTTTAAATGACAACTAAGGCTCTAATAACGGAGGTTTTTATCATGTTTGGTAAAAAAAATTAAGTTATTATCAATGAAAATAGAGTTTCCCCCCTTCATTTTTACTAACATCTGGTGATTTTTTTTTTATCATAAAAGCTGAAAACAGTGAAATTTGATACCTAACTTTCTAGAAGATTTGTGCAGAGCATGTTGATTTCTCCAGAAATAAAATGATACTGTTAATATAATAAGCTATTGCTTTATGAAAAAATATCTTTTATCCCTACTGTCTAAACACCATCTTCCAGAAACTGCATTTTTCAGAATCTCAATTTTCTGAAAGACCTCAAGAAAAATATGACCATGTCACCATTTTGCACTCCAAAAGTCTTAAAAAGTGCCACAAAAAATTTGAAAATCGGTTAACAAATAAAAGTTTTATGTCAAAGTAATTTTGGATAGGGCTTTTTCCATTATAAAAATGTCAGTATGGGAAGTAACTATTTTCCCGCAAAATAAAAATCTAAATTGATTATTTTTCATTTAAAATGCACCAAACCCAAACAAAATTGTATTGTATGCATAGCTGAGCACCAAACTCCTAGAATTATTCCACAGATTTGCTTGATTTTCAATTTTCAGGTGCACATGCAAAAGGCCTATTCAAAATAATTTTGGGCATATTTTTTTTTTTTACTAGTGAGCCGATTTTCAAAATTTTTGCGACACTTTTTACGACTTTTGGGTTGCAAAAAGATGACATAGTTGTATTTTTCTTGAAGTGTTTCACAAAAGTGAGATTTTGAAAAATGCAGTTTCTGAAAGATGGAGTTCAAACAGTAGTCGGGATATTAAATTATCAGCTTTTAAACTTTATCAGTTACAGCTTTGACAATCTAGCCGAGACCACACATTTCCAAATGATACCATAAATATACCGTAGTTTAGGGAGCGCGGTGGAGTTGTGGAAGAGCGTCGTACTACGAATCGAGAGGTTTTGGGTTCGATCCCCACAGGCTCACCGTGTTGTGTCCTTGAGCAATGCATATTAGCTCCCTACAGCACTGGTTAAACCCAGGAAGAGTTGGCTCCGTCATGACATGACTGAAAATTTGTTGACTGTGACGTTGAGCCTCAATACAAACAAACAAATAAATACCGTAGTAATCTATCCGAGGTTTATTGGATCCGAGGTATCATATGCGAAAAAAATGCTATCGTTGAATTTAGGAACAGCTGTGGTCATACGGAGACAGGATTTGTGCATAAAATTTCATCCGAATACAGCTACGACATGTTTTCTCTCGACACGGCTCAAGCTCAATAGTAACGGTCATATTTTGAGCCGCATCATGAGAAAACAAACAATCTGTATATGCGAAAACAAAGGCGCAGATCAGCTTTGCAGTAACTGCGAAACTGATCTGCGCCTTTGTTTTCGCTACACTTTCCAAATCAGAAAATTTTAACCTTCTAGCCTGCTCTAGTGACTGTACAGGACGGTTTGTGCCAACCCTGGTCGGAAACCCCTAAGACCGGTTTTCTCGCATCGCGGCTCATATTTGTTTTACAGTGTTTGTTGTACAAGTAGACAAGGTCTTCGTTCAGATTGACACCTGAAGGTTCGCGTGTTTGTTTACACTTGTGCAAACAAGACAACAATGGTAACAAAATTGAAATTCATTGCAAAGGATTATTGTACTCAATCGCCATAGAAACGTGTCTACGATTATGTATTATTACATCAGGAAAACATGTCCGTGAAATGTTTACCCCCTCAAACCCCACTTTTATATAGCAAAGCTGGGGTATGCAGGGGTATACCTATTTTTCTTATTTTTGCTCTAAAACATAGATTGTGTACCCACAATCTATGTTTTGAGCAAAAATAAGAAAAATAAGAAAATATAAAAAAAAATCAGCTGAAAATTTCCAATTTTTAAAGCACAAAAAATCTCTGTATATTGCATGGGCATGTTTTCGTAATTATACATTTAAAATGGCGTGTTTGACTTTTTTGCCTGTGCAGTGTCAATAGATATTTAAATACAACAAAGTCCGATGTTTACCCCCGACGGAGCTAATATTCTAGGTGATTCCATGGCTCGGATCAAAGCACATGAAAATTTCCATCATGCATGGCAGTATATGACTAGCTTGCATGAGTACGGATAGACTAATATGTAACAAGGGTCACTGTTTGACATCATGAGACTCAGAGTCATTTTGTACCACCACATATTATCTATGCAGATGGCAGTTAATATTCAAGATATTTTTTACGTATGTTTTAAAACAGAAATCATACTATTCATGTTGTGTATCCGTCTAACGTACTGTATTCCTTGTTCATCGAAATATTTTTAACTAAAGTATTAAACACTGTGCACTAATCATATGCATCAACGGTCCCTATGGGACCGTAGAACAGGGGGGCTTATAACGGCGCCAAGCCATACGTGTATAAAAAAAAAATATATATATATATATATATATACTTAGGATTATTTACGACATGTCAACAAATAAAAACGCATTTCGAGCTGATCAAATCACGTGGGTTGTAGAAGAAAGGTGAAATACAACAAAACTGTGTTGATCAATATGATGAAAGTAACAAAATAGTCTCATAGTCTCATTTTAACTTGAAATGATTCTGTTGAAAATGAAGTCTTTAGCATAACCCGAAGAAACATTGGTTTATATGTATTTGGCAGGAAAAGAAAAACAACAACAACAATGGGACCCGGGTGGACGATGATGACCACTTCGTCCGACAAGGCGAAACTGTAATTAGGTGCAAAGAGTGCCGTTGCAATCTAATCGGAGTGTTTGCAATCGGAGTTTTTGTTATGACGTAATGGATGAAAACATATGCAAGGTTTGACTGACAAGTGAGCTACGACATGGGAAAACCAACAATCTGCATGTGCGAAAACAAAGACGCAGATCAGCTGTGCAGTAACGGCACAGCTGATCAGCGTCTTTGTTTTCGCTACACAGCTAGTACCTTCCCTCTTCTTCTTAAATCCGAAATTTTAACCTTACGTAGCCTTTTTTCTGTGACAGTATAGCCCGGTTTGTGTCAGACCTGGTCGGAACACCAAATTGTTGGTTTTCTCGTGCAAAGGCTCAAGTGATTGTGATTGTTTACTTATAGAAAAGAATTTACAGGTAGTCTTGGCACCTCAGAAACCCAAGTGGCTATAGATTCTTTGTTCAACCCTGTTTATACGTAATGGCTTTGTTTGAAAGATGCAATATTAAGCAATGTTTACGCGTCACTTTTACACCTTGATCTACTTTGAAAGTGAACATGTTTGTCACCAATTAAAAGATTAGTGGACAAACCATTATATTGCGTGAGCTTATGTAACAACATTTCTTTGTTTGACTTGGTCTTTTAGTTTACACTTTGGTGTCGGTCTTGAGTCCTATAAGTAAGGCGCACTCAAGTTCGCAGCCGCAGAACGAAACTGAAAAGGAATTACTCGATTATTGCCAGGGTACGTGCGTTTTTAATTTATTTTTCATTTTTATTTTACGGTATTTTTGTCATTAATGAAGTTATGAACATTTTTTTTTTATCTTTTTGTTTTGTGGTCTAAACTGTGTAGTCAACGAAACATTTTCTTTTATTTGGAAATCGTCGGACACTGATGATCTTAAAACAATTTGCCAGTTTAGAAAAAAAAACACGTTATAATCACTGGGACAAATGCTTAATAAGATGCTTTTTTTAAAATAAATATTATAAGCATAGGCCTAATAATCGTATAAAATAATTTCATGTTACTTTCATCATTCGTCAGGAAAACATGTCCGTGTAATTTATACCCCCTTGAACCCCACTTTTATATAGCAAAACTGGGGTATGCAGGGGTATACCAATTTTTCTTATTTTTGCTCCAAAATATAGATTGTGGGTACTCGTTAGCACCGCCTCGGCGAGGCGGTTCTAACGTGTACACACAATCTATTTTTGACCAAATGTAAATAAGGTATCAAAAATTTTTTACTATTAAGCTAAAAATCTCTGTTTATTGCATGGGGAAGTTTTCGTAATGTTTCAGTCAGCTAGTCAAGATGTCAAGCTTAAGCTTGTTCGCCGTTCTACTGTGTGTTGTTGTCTGTCTGGGATGTGACGTTGACCTGCACTACCGGACCAACAATGGGAACTACCTGATTGTCAACCCGGACTCCGACACATACCAGGGGATTCAAGCCTACGACGCTAGCGGGGCCGTGTGCACGACGACCGTGATAGAAATCTATGCATTTAGTGTCGAGAATTGTGGTCTTGTGAGTATACTATATACATGTATTGTATCAGGAAAACATGTCCGTGTATTATTTACCCCCTTATGCAACACTTTTATATAGTTAAACTGGGGTTTGCAGGGGTAAACCTATTTTTCTTATTTTTGCTCCAAAACATAGATTGTATGTACTCGTTAGAACCGCCTCGCAAAAATAAGAAAAATATTGACAATTTTCTACTGAAAATTTTCATTTTTAACCTCTGTATATTACATGGGCATGTTTTCGTAATGTCAAAACATTTTGCGTCAACGCCACAAACAATTATATATTCCAAAGATTTTTTTCTTCTGTTTCTATAAATTCTCGAAGGAAGATCACATATTGCTTCGAGATAAATTGTAATGGAAATTCATAACTTAATTTCATTCAATAGCTAGGACTTACATGCAAAAGTCTAAAACCTTGCTTCTGATAATGATTTTTCGCAGACAATTTTTGCATGGAGAAAGATAGGAAACATATTTTCATGTCAAAATCTTATCTTACTTTGTGCAACAATTTTGAAAATCGTTGAGCAGATAAAGTTTTTTTTAATGCCAAAATGATTTTGAATAGGGATTTTGCATTGGTAAGGGAGATAATCGAAGGTAATGAAAGTGGATAGTTTTAGAAAATTTCTACTTAATCATGAATATGTCGTCTCAGGTATGATGACATTTTGTGTCATTTTATAATGATTTTGAGCAATTATTATCAAAAACTAATAGAATTTAATACTTGCGGGAAAATATATTTCCGACCTGGTCGTCAACCCAAATTGTTGGTTTCCTCACGCACAGGCTCATTAATGTTTTAAACTAACGGTTTGTCGTACCAATGTTTCAATTATTTACATTTTAATGATTTTTTGTTTCGAAATTGAAACCGCTCTGACTATTTTTGCACAAAATGAGCTGCCCAGTTTGAAATTTCCTCATTATTTATTTATTTATTTATTTATTTATTTATTTATTTATTTATTTATTTATTTATTTATTTAGGTCGGCATTCAAGTGAACCTCCTATACAGCAACGACAGTGTGGCGACAACATGTACTATTTCCGCTGCAGAGGCCGAGTTGACCCAGGATGGAGTCAGTGTACCACTTAACTTCGTCATGACATCAAACAACCGTAAGTTTTATTTGAGCCACCTCGTGGAAAAACCAACGATGTGGTTTCCGAACAGGTCCGACACAAACCAGGCTGTAGAAGCACAGAAGCAGGCTAGACGCTTGAAATTTTGGAGCTAAGTAGAGGAGGAATTGTACTATCCGAGTAGCGAAAACAAAGGCGCTGATCAGCTTCGCGGTTACCGCGAAGCTGATCTGCGCCTTTGTTTTCGCCTATGCAGATTGTTGGTTTTCCCATGGGGCGGCTCATTTGTATTGTCGTTAACCCAACAATGATGAATGGATTCACCCATCATTATCATGTGGGTAAGTCCACTTTCATTTTTAGGGGCTGCAGGTGTAATTTTAAAATCTAAATCCATTTTTCGATGGAATTCCTTTAAGCAAACAGGATTGCCCCACATGGGACACCGCGATCTGTGGCGTCACATCGTGGGTTTAACCATTTGCCTATGTCCCACAGAAGGGACGCCAGGCTTAAATGATTTAAATATCCCATTAGTCAACTTTTCGGTGTTCTGTGTACTTAATATCTTGCAAGATCTGCAAAGTGTAGGAGTCTTGTTGAAAGGATTCTGACATGGCGGACGTAGATTTCAAGTCCCCCCCCCCTCCCTATATCTAACTTAATTTTGACTTTACAGCCTGGCGCTCTACCTCCAAACCACTGCACTCCCCAATCAACAAGAAATTCTGCCGAATGGTAGGTTTTATTCCAAGCCGGTCGTGGTGGTCTGACGGATAGCGTGTTCGCTTTGCGATCAAGAGGTTGCGGGTTCGATCCCCTGCCGGTATTTGCCTGTCATATTGATGACTAATTTGATCATACTGGCTTAAAAAGGCAACCCACCATAGGGGTCGTAACATTCAAACCTTGTTGATTCGAATCAATAAATACAGTTGAACTTTGTATGAAGAGACCGCTCAACTGGTCTCTTTACTGAGGTGGTAATACTTGTTAAGCTTACTGATTCTTTTCTATCTTTTTTTTCAGTATTGCGGTCTGGTTCCGCCCACTATCACTGTAACATTCAAGCCGAGGGGTCAACGAAGGAATCCAGTGTTCTTATTAAGAACCCCCGCAATGAGCTGTACGATCATGCGCGTGCGCAAGATGCCGAGGGAAACGAATGCACAATAACCTTCCTCCTGGATAACCAAGTCATTGAGATTAAGCAATGTACTGTTGTAAGTATATAGTCTGGTTTCTTTCACCCTGCCGGTTTACCTATGACGTACACTGTATTTATGCATTTGAGCCGCGTCATGAGAAAACCAACAATTCGCCTTTGCGAAAACAAAGTCGCAGATCAGCTTCGCAGTCGCAGTAACTGCGAAGCTAATCAGCGCCTTTGTTTTCGCTACTCGGATAGTACAATTCCTGTACTTTCCCATTCCAAAATGTCAAGCCTCTAGCCATCATATGTGCTTGTACAGCTCGGTTTGTGTCGGACCTGTTCGGAAACCACATTGTTGGTTTTCTCTTGACATGGCTCATTTGTTGATCGGACTGCTTCAATATAAGGGACATGCTTTCAACAATGCGATTATGGTTACCGTGTAATAAGACAAGCCAACGTGCATAACATGGCATCGGAAAGTATCTACAAGTAGATACCCATTTTCTAGTGTTTAACAAAAACATTTTTTTATTCATTGAATCCGTCAATGAATCACGAAACCTTGGATAAAAACAATGTGAGCGTTTCGTAATTAACAATGTCCTATTTGAACATGACGAAATGCATGTACATGTATCTGTCATCTTTCAGAATGGATTTGTGACAATAGTGGTCAGTTCTCAGCCTATCACCGGTGGTAGTATAATTATTGCTAGACAGACCGGAATATTCTCCATGGACTGTGGTGGTGCACCACCCCCAGCTCCAGTGGTAACGAAAGAAGGAGGTAGGTGGTTGCTTCTTACTTTTGTTTCTTTTCAGATGCATTGCGATGAATCCGCCTTTTGCATTTTTGTAAAATGAGCTGCCTCATGGGAAAACCAACAATCTGCATATGCGAAAACAATGACGCAGATCAGCTTCGCGGTAACCGCGAAGCTGATCAGCGCCTTTGTTTTCGCTACACGGATAGTACACTTCATCTTCTTTTTAAATCCGAAATTTCAAGCTTCCAGCCTGCTTCTTTGCTTGTACAGCCCAGTTTGTGTCAGACCTGTTCGGAAACCACATTGTTGGTTTTCCCATGAGGTGGCTCAAATACTTGTTCATTCACCTCATTTGTTCATTGTGAAGTCGTATTTGTGGTTGTATAAGGCCAGCTTTGAAACACTACTGACAATCACGTGGTATTGTATACATACAAACCGATAAATGATCGGTGACACACACTGCAATTCTGCCAGAAGTTGAGATGAGAAAGTCGAGTTTTCTCCTATAGTGTTTACTCTATTGACCGATAGATAGGTACAGTCAATGCAGAAGTTGAATATGTATTGAATGAAAGTAACATAAGGAATCCAGGTTATGTCGTTTTCGCTTCCGCCCCATGAACATGTAGTACTTCCATCACAATAACATTGAAGTGTTTGCGAAAAAGAAATAACCGGGATTTCTTGTGTTACTATCTTTCAATAAATGTTCAATTTCTGCACCTATCTATCAGTCAGTAGAGTAAACGCTATAGGAGAAACATCTCAACTTCGGACAGAATTGCAGTGTGTGTCACCGATCATTAATCAGTTTGTATGTATACAATACCACGTGATGTCAGTAGTGAAACAGATTGGATACTAAATATTGAAAATGTTTCAAGTTATAAACGTTTACTTTTAACAAAGTGTTTATAAATGTATCTGATATAATAATTATTATTGCAATTTGGCAATTTTTAAAGGAGTTCCATGGAGTATCATAATAAAGTATAGCCGAGTCTCAAGCACCAATATTTACATTTTTATTGCAATCGGCCTAGATGAAAGTAACTTTCTTGATGTTCTTCATTTCCCAATGAAAAACATTAAGTCACGTGATTTAGAGGCCACGCCTTTGGGCGGGGCGACATCAAAACGAGCCAGTGACGTCGTTTGTTTACTGCTGTCGACGTGACGTTGGTCGCATATCGCCATGACATTAGGCGCGAAAATTTGACGTTTTGGCTGTTCCAAAATTACGTTAAGTTGCATTTAATGTCGAATAACATGAAAATGAGCGATGGTATGTGCAATTAAAAATCTGATACTTGATTGATAATATAAAATGTAAATATAAGGATTGAAATTCAGATTTTAGCTTTCACGGGATGATGAAAAACATTAGCGGTTTTAATATCTCCGAGAAGACATTAAAACAGCCTAATGTTTTTCATCATCCAGTGAAAGCTAAAATCTGAATTTCAATCCTTAATTAAGCCTCTTTTAGATTGTTAAGGGTACATGTTCTGTAAAGTCTGACTCGGTTTGATCCATCAATCCAAAGCGTCCAAAATGATGGAGATGAAAAAAATGGAGGTCTCGCCTGATCTTGAATATATTTCGACTATTCGTCGATGACCAGAGCATCCGGGTCTGTTTTAAATTATTTGCTGGTATGTTCCAATCGGCGTTCCGTGATACCGCTCTGCATAATATCATGAGTTGAACGAGCTACCGGAAATGTAGACAACAGGTTTCCCAGCTTATCTAATGTTACAATGTGTATTTTAAGTTATTTTTTGATATATAAGAATAAGTAATGCGAGGAACAGCCATCGACAAGAACTGTTTGTGGTGCGCTCATGAAAACAGACAACATGCATAAGCAAACTGTGACCAAAGGCGCAGATCAGCTCTGCAGCTACTGCACAGCTGATCGGCGTCTTTATTTTCGCTACACAGATAGTACAATCCCTCTTCTTCTTAAATCCGAAATTTCAAGTTTCTAGCTTGCTTCCGTGACTGTACAGGCCGGTTTATGTCTGACCTGGTCGGAAATAAAAATCGATTTTTTTTTTCTTACGCGAATGCTATTTTTTTTTCTATCTCTCTCCAGAGGACAACGGTATGACGTACAGCTGTTACGATGATGGGACTATAGTGGCGGTGAACCCCAGGAGTGAGCTGTTCTGTGAGAGCTATGCCGAACAAAATGGCGAAGTATGCGCATCGACATATGTTAAAACGTTCAGCCAGGTCATAATCAGCGGTTGCGACCATGTAAGTACATGTAATTCATTTATAAGAAAAATACACACATTACGAAAACCTGCCTATGCAATATACAGAGATTTTTCCAGCTGTAAAAACAGAAAATTTCATTGGAAAAAAATAAAACTTTTGTTCAAAACATTGATTGTGGGTACACGCTAAAACCGCCTTGGTGAGGTAATTCTAACGAGTAGCCACAATCTATGTTTTGGATCAAAAATAAGAAAAATAGGTATACCCCTGTAAACACAGTTTTTACCATAAAAGTGGCGGGTATGAACTTTTTACGGACATTTTTCCTGATGAACTTGTCTACTCATGAACGCCTTTGTAAAAAGGTCTCACCCATTGCCTTCATCCAAAATAAGCATTGATTGAGGATTGATAGAAAATGTTTTAAAGGTAAAATAATTGCATGAACATATCATGTTTTATGTATAATTGTTGTATCCTCAAAGTCCTGTCGGGCTATTGGAATTGAATAAACTTACTTACTTACATATCGTTAGGGTCTCCAAACGGGTGAAAGTGCAAAACAAACAAAAATAAATAAATAAATAAATAAATAAATAAATAAATAAATAAATATAAATAAATAAATAAATAAATAAATAAAAAAGATCCAAATATGCAACTAAAATGGCGCGTTTACTGACTATTGGGATGCTCGACTTGGTCATATAGAAAATTTCAAATTATAATTTGAGCCTCGACGCGAGAAAACCGGTCTTCGGGGTTTCCGACCAGGTCCGACACAAACCGGCCTGTACAAGCTCAGAAAAGAGCTAGAAGCTTGAAATTTCGGATTTAAGTAGAAGAGGAATTGTACTATCCGAGTAGCGAAAACAAAGGCGCTGATCAGCTTCGCGGTTACCGCGAAGCTGATCTGCGCCTTTGTTTTCGCATAGGCAAAAATCCGGTTTTCTCACGATGCGGCTCATTTATCGGTCTTGCATAGAAATCCCGTAAAACGAGTAACATGTCTCACATTTTTCACTAAACTTCATATTCTTCTTTCAGGAGCAAATTATTTTCTTGGTACTCAGCAGGCTCCCAATCGACAATGATGCAATGGTGATCAGACCAAACAACGTGTTCATACTCGACTGTTCCGCCTAAGGAAGTAGTCCTTCGGATAACGATAATCATGATAACGGACACAACAGAAAACTAAATGCTTTGCACAGTATTATCGCTTGTTAAAAACAAGCCTTTATGGCCTCAAAAGCCTTTATGGCCTCAAATTCGAAATGATAAAATTAGTGGTCTTGCTTTTTATGAACTCTATCCATTTTAAAGTCATCTTATTGTAAATATGTTTTAACTCCTTGAAAGATTTTATTCTTCACTCGTTTTTACAGTTTGTGTAAATAGATTTTAAAAATGATGATGACTGTTCGTGTGTGTGTATGTATATGTTATTGTGGTCTTTATTTTACATAGAATGAGATTTTAGTTTTATAAAGACTGGTGTACATGTATGTTCTTTATATGTGTGAACATTTTATAAAAAACACACACAAAAACTGTTATATCATTATAACAGTTTTTTTTTTTAATGAAGATCAGCCATGTATGTACGTGTATTTTTATGTGAACTTACATTCCATAATGACTGTTTGATTTTTAAAATAAACAGTAATACATTCTTATTCTGGTTCTTTTCCTTTATCAATCCGACAAAATTCTTCGATAGTTAAGTTTTAGCTCGCCTGTACGAAAACACAGGAAGAGCTATTGCAGTCACCTCAGCGTCGGTGTTGGCGTCGGAGTCGCGTTACTCTAATTATTTTTAAGTTGTTATTAGTTATATATATATATCTCTGGAACATGTTAATGGATCAATCTTATACTTTGCCTGTTGTTAGACATTTGTCTGAAGTCTTATAAAGTACCATCCCGACCGATCTGAGTGATCTTAAGTCCAATTCGCATGCGCAAAAAATACACGCGTGTAAATATACTCCGGTGTGTAAATATACTCCGGTGTGCAAATCAACTTGTGAGTAAATTTAAATTGCGTTCGCATGGGTTTTGTCACCAGGAGTATTTTTGAATGTAAATTTATCATTTCTGGATTAAAACCTGTTCATTTAAGATTTCTGTATTTGCAAAACAAGAAGAGGCTGCTTCA
Organism: Rugalucina vietnamica; assembly: GCA_964017185.1. Taxonomy (NCBI): domain Eukaryota; kingdom Metazoa; phylum Mollusca; class Bivalvia; order Lucinida; family Lucinidae; genus Rugalucina; species Rugalucina vietnamica. The sequence goes on along the minus strand of OZ024869.1, from coordinate 69,649,839 downwards.
AGGTGTTGTTGTAGACTTTGGCAGAAGAGGAGAATCATGTAATGGTCAGGCATAACCTTAGCAGTTATACAGTTCCCAACAAGGAATTACTGTTAAAATGCCCCAATAATCTCACCAAGAATGATGAAGAAATAGTGTGGCTGTTTTCACTCCATATGATCTAAAATGTGATGAATGGCAATAAATTCTTATTTAGCAACATTGTCCACAGTTTCAGCAACTGTCATATAATCAGTTATGAACAAAAAATGTGAAAATCCGTTATCTAAAAGCAGAATATTGACTTAAAATAAAAATACTCATGGGTAAATTTTACTTTGCGTTCGCATGGGACAAAATAGTAAATTTACACGTGTGTATTTTAAAAAATAAAATTTGCATCTGGTCAGACCCTGGAGTAAATTTACCCATATGTAAATATACTCCGGTGTGTATTTGCGTTCGCATGCGCCATTTGCTTACCCCGAGTAAAATTTACACACCGGAGTATATTTACACACGTGTATTTTTGGCGCATGCGAATTGGACTTAAGACCTTACATGTTATGTCACGACTTAGAAAATTTGAGCCACCGCATCAGAAAACCAACATCTGCATATGCGACAACAAAGGCGCAGATCACTTTCGCAGTAACTCCGAAACTGTTCAGACCAGTACAGAGATAGTGCAATCCCTCTTCTTATCAAATCCGAAATTTTAAGCTTCTAGGCCTGCTTCTGCGACTGTACAGGCCGGTTTGTGTCGGGCCTGGCCCGAAACCCAAAATGTTAGTTTTTTTTCATGCAATGACTCCTTTATGTTAAAGTTTTCGGTTAGTCTGGAACGTGTGAACAATACCAATTGAAAGGCAGCAGCCATTTCTAGTATATGTACACAATTTAGGACAAAAATTGTCAGGTAGGACGCCGAAATAGTTGTCCTACGTTTAAGACAAAATTTGAGAACTACCTAAATTTCTTGAGTTTGATGAAACACGATTTTTGTCCTTAAAACGTCCTGGGACATCTTCCAGGACAAAATTTTGTCTTAAACGCTTTGATGAAACTGGCCCCAGATCTAATTGATAATTTGCATGTAGTTACATATTGTACTAAAGTTTTATGCTGTACCATTCTGACCCACCTGAGTGACCTTGCGGTCAAGGTCATGGACTTAATTTTTTTTTTTATCATATTTCTATATCTCTGGAACATGTGGATGGATGTAGCTGATATTTTACCTGTTGTTATATTGGTCTGAAGTTTTATGCTATACCATCCCAACCCAGCCGAGGGACCTTGAGGTCAAGGTCACACATTTTGAAATTGTATTTTAAAGGGTTTTTTTTTCTCAAAGGTTTTAGAACATCATACATGTATCTCTTGAACATGTGTATAGGTTTAGTTGATCCTATGCCTGTTGTTAGATATTGGTCTGACATTTTGCTGTAGCATCCAAGCCCACCTCATTGACCTTTAGGTCAACTTGAGGTCATTGACTTCAAAATTAGATTTTAATATTTTTGCTGGCAAAGCACAATTCAGGCGACATACGCTGTCCTGCCAGAGACACGAGAAAATTTCCATCTTTCCCATAAATAGAGGAGCGCGACTGCCTAGTGGTGGAGTAGCACACGTTCTAGACCTTACTTTAAGAGAGGAGAGGTCCTGAGCCAGATACCTCACTCATTCTTAAATAAGCAGCGCACCCCCTGTCTCGGGGTGTTAAATAGAAATTGGAGTGACATTGTTCAATATATCACCAAGGTTGGCTGTATTTTCAAAATTTGGTACTATCTCCATTTAAACCGAAGAAAGTATGATACCCAGTTATGTTTTTTTAGATCTCTGGTAGTAGTGAATAATGCATGACCCCACCAAAAACGGCATGTCACAAACTGAAATGCAAAAATTCAAAAGGCGATAGAATGAACAAATTCTATTTTCACACGAAACAGCATCGTTCGATTTACTTAATTTGACATTATCTTTTGGTAAAAGAAATGGTTATTTTATATCTTGTAAACAAACAAAAATATCAAACATCAAATATGGAAAAAAGTATGTCACAGAGTTTCTGTAATTTACGTGACGCTATAGAAGATTGTCCAAATCTTAATACTGCTTTCTCTTATTGCAGACCAAACTGTGTCAATTAAATAGTTGAATATGTCCTTTATATGGATAACATATGGATTTTTCATTTTGCTTTACTATTTTGGTCAAATATATCTAATCCCCCTGCTTAACCATTGCGCCCCTTTTAAGATGTAATCATACGTGACACCATTTTTCTACAAATCCATCATGGTATTTGAAACAACGTTACCTGAATATGAAAGTATGGAGGATGAATACATCTCACAAAAAAAAAACAAAGTTAAAATCAAACGACCCTAAGGTGGTTTTTTCGGATGCTAAAGTTGAAAATGTAATAAACGTGACAGTAATTTACGTGACGGCACTGACTTTCAAAATGTCAATATGACATATTATATAGCTAAGATTGTGCTTTGAATCAGCGTCAATAAATGTTTTAATGTCCATTACATACTTTTCAGTAGTTAAGTTTACGGAATATGATGTTTTTTTCAAACAGTGTCATGTAAATTACGCATTTGTCACGTAAAATACAAAGGTAGTTTAAGTCTATTTATCAGTTATAGTTGAAAACAGTTGAATCTAAAAGGATCACGCTTCCTTCAATCAAAGACATAGCAATACTACATTTGTTATTCGCATTTGTCCATTCCAAAATACTGACCAACAGAAAAATATCAGCCCTGAGATTAATATACATTTTTATCAATATAAAACAGTTTTGTTTTACTAAATAATTACGTGGTTAACTAATCGAAGGATTTACTTCTTGTGCAGACTGGTTCAAAATCCATGCTTCATTTTAAGTTAGCAAAAACTCGTATCTAGGTTTAAAAATAATGTAGGTGACTCAAATATTACCGTCACGTAAATTACAGCATTCCGTCACGTATATTACATTTTTATAGAATGTTGTGCAAAAAGTAAAACAATATTAAAAAATGAAATAGGATCACACAAGATTGTCTGTTTGGAGTAAACGTATCCAGATAAAGTATTTCAGATAATATTTAATGCCATTGTGTATCTGTATTGCAAAAATAATTTATGTTGCGGTTTGCAAGTAATTTACGTGACGCTGAATAAAACAAGATCTGCCATAAACCTAGGTGTATTTAGAAAAGTAATTATCAGCTCCGTCACTCATGTAGGACAAATGTAATTATCATTACATGTTTTGGAATAATTCTGATGTACAGGTCAGATGTTATTATAGTTGCAAGTTAACAACACATAAAAATTCTGAATCAAGAAGCCTGCATCATACACATATTATCTAACATTTTTCGATAGTAGACATAAAAGTATGTTTATTGTTTGATTTAATTTACTTAATATTGCTCTTTATTTGAGAAACTGAAGTCTGCTAGTCAGAGATATACGTTGAGTTTGTGTTATGGTTACATTTAGTTCATATGTAGTGCGTCACGTTGATTACCAAATTGGAATATACCCATCAAGTTTCAAAATGATGTAGAAATTGCAAGAACATCGGGAAGGTGGTGAAATTTTACAGGATGAAGCCTGAATGATCCTCAGTAGTGATGGTATGTCGAAAAAGTGCAATTCTAAAAGTTTATTTTTCTTCATTTTTTTCTCCAGGATTTGCACCTTATTTAAGAAATAGATCAGCTCTAGCAGTGAATTGTTGAGTAATAATTCACTGTTTGGAGGTCAGTTGTAAAGAAGATCAAATCACGAGCGCGTAGCGCGAGTGATTTATCTTTTTACAACTGACCGACAAACAGTGAATTATTACTCAACAATTCACGCACTTGAGCTGATCTATTTCGATTCTAACACACAATAAACGGAATAAATGTTGCTGAAACCGTCGATATCGTTCAGCTTTCCGCCATTGCATTGCAGATATCCCGCCAAATATGTGACTGTAATGCTGGTATTTACACACACGTATTACGTTTGTTGTGCGCTAAAACGACGTTTCACCGTCTAACGCTGCTTTGTGGGATAGCTGACGTCACAAATGCCGCAAAGTAACGTCACGCTTTTTCGCCCAGTGAAATTGTTGCACAATATAACAAGTTTTTTACCATTGGCTATATAGGCGAGGTGTGTTAGAATCAATTGCAATATGTACAGACAAGTTACGTGACTTTCTGGTAAATATCAGTTGTCTGTTTACTTCCCTTCCCGTGCTGTGCCCATAGAGCCCAGTAGGGGAGCGGGCGAGTATACCAAACTTTGTCAGGTGAGGTTATCCGGCACGGTCGAAGTGTTTTTACTATAAACGTAAACTGGTAATGATTCACATTGCCAGTTTTCTCCATTGCACAACTTTGTATTGCCTAAAATCTGTACAAACTGTCGAAAGTAAAGAAAACTTCGCGAAATTCAAATTAAACAGCAACACAAAGTTTTAATTTGAAATGCAGATCATATTTCATTCCAATTAATACAATAGATAGAGGATATTTACTTTTTTGAGGTGAATACCAAATATATTTCATCGAGTGAGTTGAAATCATCAAAATTTTCACGAGTGCGTAGCACGAGTGAAAAAGATGTTTTCAAGTCACGAGATGAAATATATTTGGTATTTACCGATAAAAAGTAAATTTTCTTTTTATTTTATACAATACACGGGCATTTTCCTATTCACAAAGCAGGCGGTGAAAATGCAAAAACCAAACATTTTTGAAAACACAAATAATTTTGGTACCACATTGTTCCTAACGTTCTAACTAAGAAAATGAATACCCACACTTTATGTTTTCGTTCGTAAATAACGGAGTTATAGGCGTTTTAATTTGTGAAGTGCGGCACATTTAATGACGTCAAGTGAATGGAAACGTCAGAAGTAATCCAAACTCTACAGTGAAAATATCGGCTGATATCAATCACTAGTGAAAATATCAATATCAAGTCTGCAGTGAAAATATCACTTTTATCCATTTTTTATATACATTAATTTCACTGCTAAGTATAAAATAAAAGGTATGCAATCACATTATACAAACCAACACACATTTGAGATACATGTATAAATCTGTAATATTTAGAAATACATTTCAATTAACAGAAAATATATTCATGAACAACATTCAGCACAAACACATTTTAATAGTATGCCTTTTAAAAACAGTTGTATAAATCTATTATGATCGTAGTAGACTCACGTCACAGATTTACGATTGCCAATCTGAATGCCACACATGTTCTGATTGGTCAAATGCATTCATTTCATTTACTTTTAACGGTAGGTCTGTGACATGAGTCTACATACTTTGCTGTTAGATAAATCGAATATTCGGTACACTGATGGCAATATGGGTAATTCATCAGGAAAACATGCCCGTGGCATTAATACCCCCAGAAACCCCACTTTTATGTAGAAAAACTGGAGTTTATAGGGATATACCTATTTTTTTTTTTTTTTTGATCCAAAACATACATTATGGGTACTTGTTAGAACTGCCTCGCCGAGGCGATTATTACGTGTCCACACAATGTATATTTTGACCAAAAATAAGAAAAATGTCCAATTATTTCTACTGAAATCAAGTTTTTAATTTTTACAACTTAAGAAAAATCTGCATATCACATGGGCTTGTTTTCTAAATGGAAAGTACTTCGCATAGAAAAAAATGTTCATTCGTCAAACTAGAATACAGGGTGTTCATTATTTTTTTTCTGTGGTATTGAAAATGGTTTGTGTAATCGGGTAATGATAAAATCTTCGTTGTGATATTTATATTTTCTATTTTTTTAGTTTTTAAAAAGAATGCCAAATGGTTTTGTTGTAAATCAAACTTGAAAGAGGTCCCCAGACAGCACGTGCCTCTGTGATAGAACATACGCCAAAAGAAAACACAGGAAAGTTGACAAGAAAGCAAATAAACCAAATAACACGAGAAAGAACCAGTCTAAGGTGTCAACCAGTCTCTTCCAGTTATAATTATCATCGGCTGGATCTTTCTCAGAGACATCATAAGCACTATTTAACTCGTCCTTCGCGTTCGGGATTTCACTATTGACGTCATGCATGTCAGGATCCACCGTACACCGACGTTTGCGGTTTTTGCAAGTTATCAGTTTTACAAATGATAAAAGCCACTGAGGTATTGGTCTTCTATGTTCGTCCTTTATATTGTGCAGTCTGATGAAAATCAGGGCTAAGATCGTAATCAACGTGCTCTGAGCAGTCTGTATTATGATGTAAACAGAATACAACGCAGTGGCGTCCGAATTTTCAGGCAAAGACGAGGAAATAATGGTCAGAAAGACGGCAAACGCTAAAAATACAGTCACAGCATAGCTAGCCTTCTCACCCGAATCGCTTGGTAAAGCAAAAACAAAAACGTTCAAAATCGATAACATGATAATCGGGAACATAATCGATAAGAACAAATATCGCGGTTTGCGCCTAATCGTTAGCGTGAAGATTATCGCAGCCTCCCCCTTTTCTTCAATTGTTGAGTCAGATGATAAGATGTCCCATTCTGAGCTCGGTTTATACTCCTCCCACACGATACCTTTACTGCTAGGAATCAGAACAACCTGAAATGAGCATGTGCACGAGAAAACCAACAATTTAGGTTTCCAACCGGGTCCGATACAAACCAGGCTGTACAGCCACAAAAGAAAGCTAGAAGCTTGAAACTTTGGATATAAGTAGAAGAGGAATTGAACTATCCATGTGGCGAAAAAAAGGCGTTGATCAGCTGTCAATCTCAGTAGCTTTGGCTCTCTTTCCTGTTCAGGTGTTTTGCTAAATATTTATGCAGTCAGTAGTACAGGTGATATGCATCTGTAGAGACAGACGGAAAATTTATGACATAAAGTGTGACTGAGGGACAGTGGCTGGATTTAGTGAATTCCCTTAATTACATAACACAGAATATATAGACCAATTTCCCAAGTAAAAATGCCGTTTCATCAACGGACCATCCTATTTAACTTAGAACTTATTATATGTATTAATGGTAAATTGTCATTAGTATATGTATTAATGGTAAATTAAACGCATCATTGCCAACCACTGGGGTTAGTAACTCAAAGCAATCTTAAGCTTAAGATCAACTTACGACCAACTTAAGTATCTCTTTAAGGGATTATGGTGAATAACTGAAAAGGACCTTAAGTTACGGTGATAACTTAACAGCATCGTAACTTTACGGTCAACTCAAGCCACCTTAGCATCGTGTTATCTTACGAGTGGCGCCTTTCATTTAAAAAAAAAGTTACGATAGTTTAGAGAAGCTGGAATAGCAATGGCGTTAATTCTAAGGCGGTCATCTTAAGATCATCGTAAGTATGTCGTAAGAAGGGGAACTTACGATGCCTTCGAGTTACTAACCCCTGAAGCAGATATTTTACTGCCTTTGTGTAACTCGTTAGTGAGTCGGTGTCTACGACTCTCAACTGATGAATTGAAATCTGCCAGAGTGCTGGAATATACAGTAGTAAGATAAAAGAAAGACAACTGAAAAGTATATTTTTATATACCTGTTCATTTGAGTAGCTCCACGCCACGAATTTGAGCTTGCAAGTTTGAATATCGAAAGGAAAGTATTTGATGTTGACAGAGCAAGATGACTGAAACACCTGCAAGAGATTGCACATGGCGATTATTCTTTCTTTCTTCAGATACTGAGTCGATCATTTTCTGATCATCACATCACGGTATCCACACTTTTTCGGATTGTATTGCTTACATTACATCAACCTTAGAATCCAGCCTGCGAGGCGACCTCAAGGCAAGAAAGCTGCTAAAAGACTGGATGTCTCAAAGCTGAATCAAGACAGCATGCGACAAGCTTTCTTAACAGACATTTGCAACCAACTGGATGCAATCAATCTCAGTTCAGAGAACCCCGAAGAAAACTGGACAGTCTTCCATAAAACAGTTCATTCTTCAGCTGCTACTACTTTAGGACATCCATCTCGCAAACATCAAGACTGGTTTGATGAGAATGATGACGAAATTCAGAAGCTTCTTGAAGAAAAACACAGATTGCACAAGGCACATCAAGATGATACTAGCTCAGTATCCAAGAAAGCAGCCTACAGCAACGTTTGTAAGACAGTCCAGACCAAGCTTAGGGACATGCAAGATTCCTGGCTGAGGAAGAAAACAGAAGAAATTCAGTCTTTTGCAGACAGAAAGGACATGAAGAAATTTCATGATGCACTGAAAACCATTTATGGCCCTAAGAGTTCTGGAGCCACCACATTACTCAGTGCAGATGGAAACACTCTTCTCACAGACAAAGAGGCTATCTTGAAAAGGTGGGCAGAACATTTCAATAGTGTGCTAAATCGACCATCAAGCATCAATGAGGATGCAATTGACAGACTGCCACAGATAGAGTGCAATGTTCTGTTAGATGAATTTCCAACCGTCATGGAAACAAGAAAAGCAGTTCAACAACTGTCTTCTGGCAAAGCTCCAGGTGCAGATGCAATTCCTGCAGAGGTTTATAAGGCCGGGGGGCTACCCATGGCAGAGAAACTGACTGAGCTGTTTCACTGTATGTGGAGGAAGGAGGCCATCCCACAAGAATTTAAGGATGCATCCATAATCCACCTATACAAGCGGAAAGGAAATCCACAAGTCTGTGATAACCACAGAGGCATTTCCCTCCTATCGATTGCTGGGAAGATACTAGCAAAAATTCTGTTGAACCGCCTGAATGTTCATCTTGATCAGAAGGGACTTATCCCAGAAAGTCAATGTGGATTCAGAAAGGACAGGGGGACGATAGACATGATCTTCACAGCAAGACAGCTTCAGGAGAAATGCCAAGAGCAGAATGTAGATCTATACATGACGTTTGTCGACCTCACCAAAGCGTTTGACACAGTAAGTCGTGATGGACTGTGGAAAATCATGGCCAAGTTTGGCTGTCCACCCAGATTCATAGCAATGGTGCGGCAATTTCATGATGGCATGCAGGCACGTGTGCAAAATGATGGAGAGTTCTCTGAACCCTTTGAGGTAACAAATGGGGTCAAACAGGGCTGTGTTATGGCACCAACACTGTTCAGCATGATGTTTTCTGCCATGCTCATGGATGCTTTTCAGGACAGTGACACTGGTTTTCCAATCAGGTACCGTTTTGATGGCAATATATCCAACCTTAGAAGGTTGCAAGCCAAAACTAAGGTGCAGACCGATGTGCTAGATGAGCTCCTCTATGCAGATGATATGGATAAGAATGCCAGCTCAGAGGCAAAAATGCAAAGAGCCATGGATCAAGTCTCACAGTCATGTGATAACTATGATCTCACAATCAGCACAAAAAAGACAGAGGTTGTACACCAGCCAGCACCTGGAAAACCGTACAATGAACCAACCATCACTGTGAATGGAGAAAAACTGAAAGTTGTTGATAAATTCACCTACCTGGGAAGCACTCTTTCCAGAGCAGTGCACATTGATGATGAGGTCACTGCAAGAATTGCAAAAGCCAGTGTGGCATTCGGAAGACTCCGTGCAAATGTCTGGGAGCGAAATGGAATCAAGCTTGACACCAAGCTGAAAGTCTACAAGGCTGTGGTACTTCCAACCCTCTTGTATGCATGTGAGACCTGGACAGTATACCAGCGTCATGCAAAGAGACTTAACCATTTCCACTTAAGCTGTTTGAGAAAGCTGTTAAAAATCAAGTGGCAAGACAAGATCCCAGACACAGAGGTCCTGAAGAAAGCAGGGATGCAAAGCATGCATACTGTCTTAAAGCTAGCACAGCTAAGGTGGACCGGCCATGTTATAAGAATGCCTGATGAGCGACTTCCAAAGAAAGTCTTCTATGGAGAACTACAAGAGGGAAAGCGCTCTCAAGGTGGCCAGAAGAAACGCTACAAAGACACCCTGAAAGCCTCTCTGAAGGATTTTGACATACCAATTGGGTCTTGGGAACAGACTGCACAGGAGCGATCAAAGTGGCGAGGTCTCATCAACAAAGGAGCAGCTCTCCATGAAAAAAAGAGAATCTGTGAAGCTGAAAGAAAGCGCAGAGAACGCAAAGCCAATACCAATGGGCCACCAGCTGATTCAATGACATTGACTTGCTCTACTTGCAACCGACAGTTTAGAGCTAGAATTGGCCTAGTCAGCCATCAAAGAACTCACCAACACACACAAACCTATTCAAGAAATAATGATGGTCTTTCTCATTAGTGAGAGACGAACCACCACATCAGGAAAACATGTCCGTGCAATTTATACCCCCTTAAAAGCAAAACTGGTGTATATGCAGGGATATACCTATTTTTCTAATTTTGCTCCAAAACATGGATTGAGGGTACTCGTTAGAACCGCCTCGCCAAGGCGGTTCTAACGTTTACCCAAAATCTATGTTTTGAGCAAAAATAAGAAAACAAAATATCGAAAATTTTCAATTTTTACAACTAAGGAAAAATCTGTATATTACATGGGCGTGTTTCCGTAATGAATTGTAATGGTAAGATTTGTTTTTCACTGACCATGTGAAGTACGTAGCATCAGAACGTTCTCAAATTAAACTGATGTGCTTTGGTGGAAACGAGTACCAGTCATTTATGTTATTTTCTTCTGCTTGTTTGCTATGTACATGGGTTCCCAGTGGTTAAGGTCCAGGGAAAAAGAACAATAGGACAAGGTCGCCCATGGCCCCTACTAAATTTTGTGCTGGGCCCCTGAAATTTTGCAGAAAATGACCATGACCCCTAATGAATAATAATGAATTTTGGCAGTCTGGACTGCTAAGTCAAAGTATTTAGTCTTGATCACTATTTACCGTTCTTTACCGTCATACCGCTGTGTCTAGTCGAGCCCCACATTCTGCTTGCGACAGTGATACTAGAGGTGGTTCTCTCGGGCTACCCTCGTTTTCGCTCTATATATTGGCCCGTCTCAAATATTTTGATAAGTGAAATAATCTATAGGGGTACATCAAGTAGCACATTAGACATGATAAGCTCTTGGGTACATATATGTAGTGCGTACCTGAAAAGGGTACCAATGTACAATCCCTTCGTTGTTAACATTTACGTTCAGCGTGGAAACTCCCAGTTGCTTGTACTCCACCATGGAATTCCTCAAGGCTATGTCTGGCTTCCATACTTCATCCTGGGGAAAGAATGCTTCCCGCAGTCCGCCATAATCAGCCGGGTTCCATTGCAGGAAATCATCTTGCCACGAAATCTCGAGAAATCCCGTCGTTTTTAAAGTTTCCTTGACTTCATCAAGCTCGTGGATAGAAACGAGATACATATTCACTTCAACAGCTGAAAAAGGGCGCCATTTACAATGTTTACTGTTACACATGTACATATTCTGATAGATCCTATATACATAGATATATTGTCGTTAACTCATGTGCAGTTTAGCTCACCGGAGACGTACGACTCACGAGGCGGAATTATTGTATGCATTAAATTTGTCGTTGTTTATATATATCAAAGTTTGTATAAAACATGTTCTTAGCTTGACATTGCCCTGCTCATGAAATACAAAGGGCTGAAAACTATTAGAGGCTTTTTTAGCCCCAAATTTTCTGAAAATATGAAGTTCTATATTTTATGTAGATTCCACACACATTACAAAGGCGATATGCCATAGTAACAAAATGTATACTAAAACATCTGTTTACATGTCATCCGTTGCCATGGAGACACTGGCAAAAGTGAGAAAATGCTATTTTTTAAGATTTTTTTTTTTACAATTTTTCTGCTAGTTTTTGAGCTTTGAATAAACAATACAATATCGCACCACTCGAGAACCAACACCATAGTAGACTTCAGTGTCAAGTAAATCTAATATGTAAAATCTTGATTTATGCAAAATTTTGTGTTGGTTCTCGGGAAGTTTGCGATATTTAAATATCCATTCAAAGATTGGAAAATGACAGAACAAAATATGAAAACCGCCATTTTATCTGTCACTTCCAGTGTCACAGAAATGCTTAGAAACCTGAATTGGCGCCCTCTTGAACAGAGACGTATAGACTGACGCCCCTTGTAAAGATGTACAAGATCACATACGATCTTGTCGCAATCCCAGCCTCCGATTACCTGATACCACCTTCTGGCATACAGACAAATCCGCACCCCCACAAATTACTACAAGTACATGTTCTTCCCCAGAACTGTAGTACATGTACCCCTCCTGTCATGCTCCCCACAGTGGCTCAGTTTAGTGATGCTGTGAGCCGGACGATACATGCGTCCCCCTAAATCACTGGATTTAACTATACTTACACTCTTCTTTCACTGTACAAACTCATTTTATCTACTTGTCCAATCTTTATTTTCAGCTACACATGTAACCCCCTTTAGCAGTTGGTAATACCGAACTACCTTCTGAAGTCCTCAAAGGAGGTTAAGAAGTAATGGAAGAAAAAGAAAGAAAGATTTGTCGGGTTACCATGGCAACCCCGGGTGCCTGATGGGAATTTTAAAACATGTTTCCATGGACTGTAGCATGATATCTTTCAGCGGTAAGAAAATTATTAATTTAGTAAAAAAATTGGGATTTTCCTCTATAGGTGAGGCCAGAAATGGGCCGTAACAACCATAGTCCTTTTGACCACACAGGCTTTTCAATGGGAAAACTGTATTTTCAGAAAGTTTTATAGTCTGTGACCTGGAAGTTTGCAGAAACATACATCTTGTTGAAATAATGAAATTATGCGCATATTCAAGGTCAAGGTCACCCTGTGCCAAAGGTACATATCAAATTTAACCCATATAAGCCTGGCGTCCTTTTTGTGGGACATAGGCAAACAGAATAGCCCCAGATGTAACGCCGCAGAACGCGGCGTCCCATCTCGGGCTATTCTGTTTGCTAAGAGGATTCTCATCTAAAATTTATATGAAAATTGAAATTTATTCCTGATGCCCCTAATAATGAAAGTGAACTCACCCAAATGATAATGATGGGAGAATCAATTCGTCAAATATGGGTTAAACTTGATTTTCTCAGCATCCACTAGATCATTCTAAGTATTTTATGTAGGTCGTTAGTAACTGTGAAATTTAAACATTAAGAAAACTTGTCCATGCAATATACAGAGATTTTTAAGTTCTAAAAATGAAAATTTTCATTTTTTTTAAATATATTTTTCTTATCTTTGCTCAAAACATTTATTGTGGGTACACGTTAGCACCGCCTCGCCGAGGCGGTTCTGATGAGTACCCACAATCTATGTTTGGAGCAAAGATGAGAAAAATAGGCATAACCCTGCAAACCCCAGTTTTTCTATATAAGAAAGGGGTTTAAGGGGGTATACATTTCACGGACTTGTTTTCCTGTAATTTGATATTGGTCACATGACCAAAACGGCACCCACGTACATACATATGATAAAATCCTTTCAACAATGGAACCAATGGTTTAATTGCAACTGAACTTGGTAAGCAGCATTGGAACAATGTCATTTACATCATGAATAAGGATTAATTAACTTTCTCAGAAACCGTTCACATATTTAGCCAAATATCGAGAGTTATGTGAAGAAATCTTGGGCACTATTTCTGACTATTTACTAAATATAATTTTGTCCTTGTCTTGGCCTAAACCCATAATCCAAAATATCATTAGTTATGACATGTAGCTAAAAGCCCCGAAACTTAAAATAAGATTTCCTTTAGAAGGGATGGACCTGTTTGTAAAAATTCTACTCCCTTTAACTCGTATAAACCTGACGTCCCATTTATGGGACATAGGCGAACAGGATAGGTCCAGATACATTATTGCCAAGCCGTAGTCCCACTGGCCGCTGCTCTTGAGATCGCTTAGTATCGCCATAAGATTGTCTTAATATTAATTTGGGGGCCATTTCTTTGATCCCGATATGCAAAATAAGAAAGCAGAAAGCCGTTGGAAAACATTTTACAAATCTTGCATATGCAGTCTTGATGGCCCCGATTTAAAGCTATTTATTTGCACGCCTGTGGGTCGGGCGTCAGACTCTATGATGGCCCCGACATAAAGGTATTCATTTTAGTTGGTTGGGACCGGAGCTTCTTGTCTGTTGCTTCGGCCACCGGGGTTCAACTGGTATTTTTTCTTTTGCTCCGGAGTCAGTAAGTTATTTGGCGCCCAGGGATTTGGCGCGCAGCTTACTCAATCTGTGAGTCCTCGTTTTTGATTCATCATGGTGTTTATCATGCTTTATTTGATTGTCCATGATGATTCATTGACTAGTTAGAGATTCACCACGAGGACCGAACAACTAACCAAATGCTGTGAACCACTGCAGAAGATGAGGGTGAGATTATGTACCTGTAAATCGATTTAAGCCCGCCAGTAATTTTATATTACTGATCGTTCCAAGGCGATACTTCTGTGGTGGTTCTTATTGTTTTATGTCTTGGTGTTTAAAATACTGTTGGCGCCTTATGTATGTTTTAATATTTTTAGTTAAGTTTAGGTAACTGAGTGGCCACCAATTGTGAAATAGCTGCACATTCGGCTTATGATATGTTTTCATGGCATAAGTACCTGATTGTTATTTTAGTTTTTTTTCAACCTCGGTTTTTGGAGTGGGAATCTTTCTGATTGTGACTTTTCCTGATCGTTGCCTACTTGTACCTCTCATTAATATGTTCACTGCTTTTAAATGATCTCAGTTTTATTTACATTAAGTCGGTTGGGGCCGGAGCTTCTTGTCTGTTGCTTGGCCCATCTGGTGTTTTTCTTTTGCTCCGGATTTTCAGTAAGTTATTTGGCACCCAGGGATCTCCATCGTCGGCAAGCTTACTGAATCTGTGAGTTCTCGTTTTTGATTCATCATGGTGGCTATCATGATTTATTTGTTTGTCCTTGATGATTCATTGACTAGTTAGAGATTCACCACGAGGACCCAACAACTTACTAAATGTCGTGAACCATTGCTGAAGCTGAGGGTGAGGTTAGGTACATGTACCTGTAAAACTACTTTAAGCCCGCCAGTAATTTTATAATTCAAAGCGATACTTTTGTGGTGGTTCTTATTGTTTTATGTCTTGGTGTTGATTTTTTGTGCTGTTAGCACCTTATGTGCCTTTTCATATTATTAGTTAAGTTTGGATAACTGAGTGGCCTTCTGAGTTGCTCATTCAGCTTACGATATGTTTTCTTAGTATTAGTACTGGCTTGTTAATTTAGTTTTTCCCCACCTTAATTTTGGAGTGGGAATTTCTTTCTGATTGCGCTTTTTCATGATCATTGCCTGATCATTACATGCATTAATAAACTTATGATTAGACAATCATACGATTGCTTACGATTCAGTAGGACGGACAATTAAGAGAAATGTCATCGAAAATTTGAATATAAATTCAAACTCAATCCTTAAGAGTGGACTCATCCAACTGATAGAGATAAGCAAGTCCATTCGTCATTCGTCAAAAATGGGTCAAACTAACCTGTCGGGTCTGATTGGTCGTTTGCTGATCTAACCCGCTTATCATACTCGTCTGTCACAAACAGTTTCTTCCGCAGATCTTTCGCATTAGTCCCCGTCTGTGCCTCGCCGAGGTGGACAATGCAGCAACACAACAGGCAAGTTACAGTAACCCTCATATCCCACACCTCTATGTTGTTGTTTTTGTTGGCGGAGTTTTATGCGAAGCTACGTGACTGCAGTTGAAAAAGCCGAATTTTAAAAACGAATAGAATACTGTAGTTGGCCGTTGGTGATAGTTTCGGATATATAAAACGTTTTAAAAAGTTTTAGTGCATGAAAACATTTGCTATTCTATATTATTGCATAAATACCCGTGTCACACGATATTAACAGCCGTTTATTAATGAAGAGAAAGCCATGCATTAATATTGCAATTCACGCGCGCACGTGCTGTTAATACATGGATTTTACTTATGCTCGTGACCGGGCGCCACGCAAAGCACGTGCTAGTAATGAGAAACTGAAGTCCGCCCGGAACGAGCATAAAATCGAAAGCTTTTACGCGTATGAAAATGTGATGAGGCTGTAAAATATAGTGCACCATATTTCTTTTCGTTTCTGTACCTTATTTCTTTCGCTTCTGCAGAATTTATGCAATAATAGCGATCAAAAATGATTTTGTCATTCATTAACATTCGCTAGGTCCCTCGGGGAGTGTTGAAAACCTCGGGCTACGCCCTCGGTTTTCAACACTCCCCTCGGGACCTAGCGGATGTTAATGAATGGAAAATCATGTTTGATCCCTATATTAACGGTTAGACATTCGAGCAAATTACCACACAATAACTTTAAATAACATCATGTTACATTCAATTAAGGCACAGTAGTGTAAATGCACACTGCATTGTCTACATTAAAAACCACACTCCAGAACTTCAGGCCAATCATTACGAAAACATGCCCATGCAATATATAGAGAATTTTTTTCAGCAGCAAAAATTGAAAATTTCATCAGAAAACTTTTTATATTTTTCTTATTTTTGCTCAAAACATAGATTGTGGGTACACGTTAGAACCGCCTCGCTGAGGCGGTTCTAACGAGTACCCACAATCTATGTTTTGGAGCAAAAATAAGAAAAATAGGTATACCCCTACATACCCCAGTTTTTCTATATAAAAGTGGGGTTCAAGGGGGTAAACATTACACGGACATGTTATCCTGATGTAACTGACCATTTCCACGAGAAATATCACTCAACTGACGGAGCATCTATGCATACACCTAAAATACCAATTCCAAGTTTAAAACTGTTTATAAGTAAGTCAGTCCCATTGCGACACATTGCTTTGATTTCCTTTGTTTTCTTTATTTGAGCCGCCTCGTGGGAAAACCAACAATGTGGTTTCCGACCAGGTCAGACACAAACCGGCCTGTACAAGCACAGAAGCAGGCTAGAAGCTTGAAATTTTGGGGTTAAGTAGAGGAGGAATTGTACTATCCGCGTAGCGAAAACAAAGGCGCTGATCAGCTTCGCGGTTACCGCGAAGCTGATCTGCGCCTTTGTTTTCGCCTATGCAGATTGTTGGTTTTCCCATGGGGCGGCTCATTTCATAGTAAATCATGTCATTAATATTTTATCAGGCCGTGATTAGCGACCGCTGAGCGTACTTTTAAGCGCAATTTCCCGATTCACAATAATGAAAAACATTAATAATATTGGTGGATATTCAAACACTCGGTATTGCATTATAGATAGCTTAGGACCTTGTCTAAAACCTTTTATCTTTTTATCAACCCAGGGAATCATTTAAATCAATAAAAAATAATTATGCTACAATATAACCTCATTTTCACAGCCTACGAAACAACAGAACCAAGACAGATCATGTAGGGCCTTGCTTTCCTTGCTGGGAAGAGACGGTTACCCTCTACATTTTCTTAAACTATGACTTGTGTCAGATGTGTTATATTGTAGTATTAAATATTATTTAATCCATTGCTGATGCCACTCAGACACCAGTCTCTCGTCACAGATTAAAGACCTTTATTTTGAGGGCCATTAGGGTACTTGACACTAGAAAACCGGATGGTTCTACAAGGACTGTAAATACAGATAGGAGCACCCCAAATTAATAATAATAATAATAATAATAATAATAATAATTATTATTATTAATAATAATAATGATAAACACTATTGATTGTAGAGTGATGCCGTTCTACGAAACAAGTACCGTGATGTTTACAATAACAAA
Source organism: Rugalucina vietnamica (assembly GCA_964017185.1). Taxonomy (NCBI): domain Eukaryota; kingdom Metazoa; phylum Mollusca; class Bivalvia; order Lucinida; family Lucinidae; genus Rugalucina; species Rugalucina vietnamica. Next base: position 69,632,167 of record OZ024869.1, on the reverse strand, counting down.
ACTGTGAAACAATAAATTGTACCAACCGTTTTATTCCGATTAATGTTTGCTACTTCATACTTTGACGCGCGCTTAATATAAGGTTGCTGAAATGTTTGATATTTTCGATAACTCTAAGGAATTAGATTGGACGGACTATCTAGTACAATGAAGCGCTAAAGCTCGTAAACTTTCTGTTAATTTTAAATCTATATTAATGAGAATTTCTTTATGGATACAACAAGATGAATAATTGATTCCTATTTTTGTTATCTTTTTTTCATGTTTTAATTAAAATTCATTTCCAGATAAAGACTCTAGTTAACTTGTAACAAGTATCTGCTTGTTAAGCTCCAAATAGGCTACTGTGTGGGTATCATCATACGAACATACCACGGCGTCAACACGTTTATCTTGCGGCCGATATGTGATTGCTATATGCATTTTTGATGGAATATGGTTGCATTTTATCATTAGGTTTCAATAGGCGCAAATGTTGACATTTGGTCACCGATCATGCTATCTTGTATAACGATCGTCTGCAGCAGATTAAAAATAACGGTATATTCATAACTATGCCCTTAAACGGAAACACCATCAGCAACAATGTTTCGTAATCTGAGTGTGTCTTAAAGGGGCCCATGAAGAAAAATCCTAGCATCGCACGGATATCGTAGGGAGTCCGCAAGGGCTCAGTCAGAAATCGTAGGAACTCCTCACGGTCATCGCATGGGCTCCGTACGATTTCCACTTAAATGTCATATGGTGTCCAAGAAAAACTGCTGACACAACCACCAGACCTACGTCATACTCCAGTGATAGTATATTTGGGATATAAGATATGCCCTTCGGGCCAGTGGACCTTCAGAGAAGCGGACTTTCCCATCAAGTGAAGTAAATAATAACAAAAGCCTATGAAGGCGCCTATTCATCTACTTTTGATAATAATAATAATAATAATAATAATAATAATAATAATAATAATAATAATAATAAAAGCGCTGCAGGCATGCATGATACCCCGCCACGCAAATTTAATTTAGTACAAATGCACGGCGTTAATCTACAATACCAAACCACATCTTCCAGATATGAACTCCTTAACATTGATCTACAATACCAAACCACATCTTCCAGATATGAACTCCTTAACAAAGTTTGAAGCAAATTGGTCTGAAGATGCTCAAGATAGCACCTAAAAACAATATTGTAACATAAATCAGGGGCCATTACTCTGTATTTATTTGACGAAAATTACCAATCTTCAATCTCAAACCACTCCTTCCTATACAAAATTTGAAGAAAATTGGTTGATAAATGCTCCAGATAGAGCCCGAAAATGAAATTTTAACGTAAATCAAGGGCCATAACTCTGTACTTATTTGACGAAATTTTTCCCATCTTCAATCCCAAACCACTCCTTCCTAATATGAACTCCTATACAAAGTTTGAAGAAAATTGGTCTATAAATGCCCAAGATATAGGCCGGAAACGAAATTTTAATATAAGTCAAGGGCCATAACTCTGTACTTATTCAACAAAATTTACCCATTTTCAATCCCAAACCACTCCTTCCTAATATTAGCTCCTATACAAAGTTTGAAGAAAATTGGTCAATAAATGATGAAGATAGAGCCCGGAAACGAAATTTTAACGTAAATCAAGGGCCATAACTCTGTACTTATTTGACTAAATTTACCCATCTACAATCCCAAACCACTCCTTCTTAATATGAACTCCTATACACAGTTTGAAGAAAATTGGCCAATAAGTGCTCAAGATAGAGCACGGAAACGAAATTTTAAAGTAAATCAAGGGCCATAACTCTGTACTCATTTGACGAAATTTGCCCATCTTCAATCCCAAACCACTCCTTCCTGAAATAAACTCCTATACAAAGTTTGAAAAAAAATTGGTCAATAAATGCTCAAGTTAGAGCACGGAAACGAAGCGCTGACGGACGGACGGACGGACGGACAGACGGACGGACGGACAATCGAACGCAAATTTTTTGCGGAGGGTATAACATAATACCCCGCACTTTTTGAAGTGGCGGGGTATAATAATAATAATAATAATAATAATAATAATAATAATGCTAATAATGAGATGCACGGGATTCACAAAACTTTTGGTATGATGACGTCGTATTTTGACTTACGTGAAACGTTTTCGATCAAGTTTTTGTGTGTATATGAGACAGCCATAATAAATGTATTTGCGAAAGTTTGGCCGAGTACAGTCACTCATTTTTCGAGAAAAAAATATAGTGTAGCGTCTTTTAACCTCGAAACTTTTTTTTTCTTCATTTTTTTTCTAAATTGATACATCAAATCGCCATGATAATACTCTGGTTACGATATCCCTTGTACATGTAGCTAAAAGCGGTTCATATCCAACATAAAACTGCATCATAGTTCAAGCCGGACCGGCGTCGTAGCGACGATAACTATCAGTCAACGACAACTGTCCTTTACGAAAACTTGCCGATGCAATAAACAGAGATTTTTTCGAGATTTAAAAATTGGTATACCCCTGAAAACCACAGTTTTGCTATATAAAAGTGGGATTCAAGGGGGTATAGTTTTCGTGATGCCACCATGGACAATTGTCCTTGCGGCTTGACGGACAGTTATCGGTGCTACAGCGCAGTGATAATGTATACGATTTGGGATCGAAAATCGTTGATTCGAGTTTCAGTCAGATTGTCTTTTGCAGGGCCTTGTTTATTATTTTTATACCCCACTACTTCACAAAGTGCGGGGTATTATGTTATACCCTCCGCAAAAAATTTGCATTCGAGTGTCCGTCCGTCCGTCTGTCCGTCCGTCACCGCTTCGCTTCCGTGCTCTAACTGGAGCACTTATTGACCAATTTTCTTCAAACTTTGTATAGGAGTTCATATCAGGAAGGCGTGGTTTGGGATTGAAGATGGGCAATTTTCGTCAAATAAGTACAGAGTTAAGGACTTTGATTTACTTTAAAATTTCGTTTCCGTGCTCTATCTTGAGCATTTATTGACCAATTTTCTTCAAACTTTGCATAGGAGTTTATATTAAGAAGGAGTGGTTTGGGATTGAAGATGGGTAAATTTTGTCAAATAAGTACAGAGTTATGGCCCTTGATTTATGTAACAATTTCGTTTCCGGACTCTATCTTGATCATTTATTGACCGATTTTCTTCAAACTTTGTATAGGAGGTTATATCAGGAAGGAGTGGTTTGGGATTGAAGACTGCCCGTCTTCCTGGATTACTGCCAAACTAACGGACTCACCATATTGAGGCAAATAACATGTATACAGACTACCCGTATGCGCGGATTTATTCCGAGATTCATAGCTATACCAGGCAAACAACCCTATTTGCAATTATGTAAGTAAATAATTATAACCAATTTACTGGGGAGAAAACAACAACATATTAATGGAATCCTTTAACAGGATTTCTACAATATTGCTTTGAGAATATATTTAGTGTAAATGCAATGTTCGTTCCTTTCGGCATTTTCCACGACTCCATCGACAATAATTAGAAAATTTATCACCGAAATATGAAGGCAAGGAACCGTAATATTTCGCCAATAATTCCTTACCACGGCCAATTTTATGTTTAAAATTATTGCGATACTATGCCCAGCGGCAAAAGTTTAGTCAGTGAAAATACATTTACATGTAAAATCCAATCTAAACTGTTTAAATCACTGTGGCTTCAAGACCCATGATAGTTTAAGTTTGAAATCACCAGTAATGAAGCTGTGAATGCATCATTACATTTCCAAGAAAAAAAAAAAAAAAAAAAAAAAAAAAAAAAAAAAAAAAAAAAAAAAAAACAATGATCAAAATAGCGTTCATGGTCTTGCCACAATACGAAGGGCGTTCAAAAAGTTCGCTGAAAAGTGCCACCATATTCATATTTTGTAAATCAGCTGAATTAAACTATTACAGCTATATAGACAAACATGATTTGTAGTTATACAGCCAATTTTGCTGCTCTCGCATGAATACGGTAACAATGTTAACAGTGGTTGCTATGGAAATCGTACATCACGGTTACCGGCCCATTTGTTCATTTTTGCAATATGTCGATGTTTAATGAAGACGTTGCATTTGATAGTTTACCGTGCGTTTTTCACCAAACTTTATACGAGCAAAGTTTAACATGTTTGCGGTGAGCACATGACGTCATAGAATTGTGTGACGTCATTTGGGCGTAAAGCGGCCATATTGTTTAGTGGGTATGCCTAAAATGCGAAGGGAGCAACGGTATTCGATAAATTGTGTGTTGGGAACGGACTATAAAAGAAACACTGCTAAACGCAGAAAGCGCATATGGCAACAAGGAAATTAAGAAAACGGCAATCAACAAGTAGTATGCGTGATTTCTACACGACCAGAAAAGCGTCCATGTCGACTCGCGCAGCGTAACGTCAAATAACGTCATAATGTCGAAAATGATCGTGATTGAAAAGAGTAGAATTCGTAAAAGACAAAACGTATCGAATTGCAGTTTTGGCACAATTCATCGCATTATACACACAGAACTGACAATTAGATGCCCGTATGCCAGGTAGATTACAAAAATGCTTAAGAGCTAGCCAACAGTGGCATGAATGCGTATAGCTTGACGTTGTTATGATGTTGGGCCGGTTTTACTCTTGTTACCTTTGAAACGCACGTGATTTAATGCCTAATTTCCATCCGATTTTATTCATTTGTGCATATGTTTACTATATACTTAACCAAATTCCCAACGCATCTAGTAAGATTTTTGCCAATATTTCAAAAACGAATCGACCAAAAATATTCAAATTCAAAATATGATAAGATACATGTACATCATTTTGAAATAATGTGGTGAAATTTTATTGCGATCGGCGATTTCTATCGTTATCTATTGAGCTTTTTGTTAGCACACCCATGATTCGAAAAATCAGGAAATACGTATTGAAAACAACGGTAGTGTAAGGTAGGGGTAAATCGTACATAACGTTATAAAAATGATTTGCAGAACAATTTTATTGTGTGGTAGTGAGAATTACATCAATAACTCACTTACAAAGATTGAAATTTACTGCTTAAGTAAGTTCCCAAAAGGGCAAATAAACAGAATTTCGAATCTATCAGTCCAGTTCATCTGAACAAATTTTCTAGTGTGTCCCCTGTTAGCCTGTACCACCGCTAAACAGCCCTGTCGCATGGATAGGATGTGATTTCCCTTTACATTTTGTGGAACGTTAGACCACTCAGCTCTAACTGGCGACGAGTTTGAGGAATTGCAGGAATTGCAAAACACTTTTAAGGGCTACAACTGAGTCTTTGTACGAGTAAACGGACGGACGGACGGACAGGCTGAAAGTGGAAACGAATTTCACTTTATGACAAAATGGTTGCCTTTCAAACTTGAACTCGAATGTACCAAATGGTTGTGTTTAAGCAAGAAAAAATGGCGAAATCAAGACTTCCTTTTTGCATTGACTTTAAACGTACCTGCGTAAAAGACGTAACCCCCTCATCTAAACCGATCGCTCTAGCCATTTTTTCAACAGATAGACGAACCATTTTTATTGACTTCAATATGATACATAACCAGGCTTCCATTAAAAGTTTCAGAATGAGAAAAAGCTACATACCACAAGGAGCACGTGCAGAAAACATGTTTTTCATGATTTACTTATTGCGCGATTCCGAGAGAAAATTTGTGTGAAATAACCTAGTAGGTGTGTGCAAATGCTTAAGAGACAAGAGTGTGCTAAATTTCAAAGTCAAATCTTTGACGAAAGAGAAGTTATTCAAATTTTAAAAGTAGTGCGTTGGCATTTTTGCCAAGTGTATGTTGATTTACAACAAACGTAACTTTCCCATGACAATTACAAATTTGGCAGCACTTTTCCTCGAACTTTTTGAACCCACTTCGTACATTCACCGATTTTCGTTCTTAATTTAAATGAAATGGAGGTAGTCTCGAAATTTGACCTGTTATTTCTCAAAACTGCGGCTGAATATTGAAGATTTTTGTCGCTGGCAACAGCCTCTAAGCGACAACGATATTAATCAAAGTAATGATTTAATCATTTGACAGCTAGTTACAAAAATGATGTTCTGCAAAAAAAGACAAATACATGTAGCTCCGTAATATTGAGCAACTGATAAACTTTCTTATCAAATTCAGGCAGAAACTTCCAACAGCAAATTTAACAAGGAACTATAGATTGGGCAGGCGACAAGGTAGAAACTTTTTCCTCTATATTCTTTTCTGTAATCGATTTCGGTTAAAGATCTGCAAAGTTAACGGTTTGTTTTCATATTAAATATTGTATCGATATATTAATTAACTATTCCGTTTGCAAACAGTGCTATCCTAATTAATTGCTTTCAATATATACTGCTCAACACAATTTTGGTCGAATAACAATTTGAGCCGCCTCGTGGGAAAACCAACACTGTGGTTTCCGATCAGGTCCGACACAAACCGACCTGTACAGTTACAGAAAAGAGCTAGAATCTTGAAATTTCGAATTTAAGTAGAAGAGGAACTTTACTATCCGAGTAGCGAAAACAAAGGCGCTGATCAGCTTCGCAGTTACTGCGAAGCTGATCTGCGCCTTTGTTTACGCATAAGCAGATTGTTGGTTTTCCCATGTGACGGCTCATTTCGTCTCTAACTTTATAGTTTAATAGTTTATTAGAGTGTCACATATCAAATACAATATATACAGATTTACAACAATGAACATGCAACAAATATTTGATACCCAGTCTATCTAATAGACTTATGAGACACTTTAGTTTTACAGATGATCTTAAAAACAGAATATCACAGATTTACAAAATGTACATCAAGTAAAATGCAGGAAATATGCATTCGCATAAAATGAAAAATGTAATACAAAATTGTCTTAAAAGTCTTAAAACTGATCAATCCTAAGATAATCTTTTAAACAAGTCAATAAATTGTCTTAAAATGTTCTCAGCAAGTGCAAAACACCAGTAGACCTAAAGGAGCGAGTCTGCGAGCCTTTAGATACTTACTCACCAAGACCTGGCACCGGAGCGTCACATTAGAGCTTCTCCACGAGCCACCGCCCACATCTCCAGGAACTTTTGTGCCCGGAGCAAGCGGGGGTCCACTGGCGTTTCACACCGAATACTTGAAATACTAAAACAAGATGTGCAAAAATTATCCTATTAAGACTTCCGTAAGTGCTGTATTCACATTTTTAAAAGCATAAAATAGTTATAAATTTTCTTCAGTGTAAATTAGACTAAAACTACAAAATACTTGCTGTTTGCTATGAGGAAAATTCATTTATAAAGCAAGGCTGACCTTCGCTGTAAAATTAACCAACAGGTTTTGGCACATTCTCTTATCATAGATTGGTTAGAAAACAAAAATACCATTTTCTCTTCATCCGTTAAAATATTGAAATCTGGATATATAACACACGCTTTCTGAAATAACGAGTCCCTTATGTTTTCATATGTTTTACATTGGGTAATAACATGAATCTCAGTTTCAATCTGTGTCCGACAAAATGGGCATACACGTTCATTGACCGTTTTAACCCTTCATATCGCCCCGTTTCAAGGCGTAGAGGAGCCACACCGCACCGAAATTTAGCGAAAGCTGAACGGTGACTCGTGGGCATTATCGTTTTACAGTACTGTTCTATTTGGAACGTAGTCTTAAACAACTTGTACGTTCTAAGTTTGTTACCCCCGTTGCCCGATCGACTATTATGACTGTTTACTCTTATATGCCATTGCTCTGTAAAAGTATTCATCATATGCTCAGACAAAGTATTGAACATTTGTCGACTACTAAATCTGTGTTGCCCCTGAATATAGTCTGCGCAACCATTGCTGGATAGATGTTTTGTAACTCTATAGTGCCAGTTTTGACAGCGTGCTCCACTCTTACTTTGGCAAAAGTTAAAAATGCGTTTATTTACGCGATCATCCATTATATTTGAATAGCGCGTCCATTGATTACAAACACTTTTATACTGTCTAATAAATGTTGGCACCCATCCCATATCCCCGGCAACTGCGTCAGATGGAGTATATTTTCCTGTACCAAGAAAGAACCGTTGAGCTTTCATTTGAACCGCGTCTATGCATGAATATTTGCGTGTGCCCCATACAGCAGCTCCATAAGAAATGACTGACCAGACCATGCTATCGAACAACTTTGTGTAGATATTATATGGATACAAAACATTTCAGTCGCATCATGAGAAAACCAACATTTAGCATATGCGAATACAAAGACGCAAAACATCTTCGCAGCTCGGTTCGTCTCGAACCTGTTCAAAAACCACATTGTTGGTTATCTCATGAGGCGGCTCACTTAAGTTCCTATTATTTGTGCCTACAAGATTTAGTCAGTACTATAAGGCTTTGTAAGTCAAAGAAACCGCATCAATGAAATGCTTTGTTCTAATGTTAGAACGGAAACTAACTGAATATCACTCCAGTTTCGCGAATAAACTCTATACATCTGTGGCCTTTCATTTCATTAAGTATATAATTGTGTTGATCTCACTAAATTAAACGAGATGCTTATGAGATAGTTCTTCATTGAAGATCATTGCACGTGCGTATATACATTTGTTTTTCTTCCGAAATCACTCCAAAATATCGCAAACACCGTTTTTCTTATCGTTAAATCATTTTTGTTCCAACCGCATAATAGCTTTATGTCTCAGTGCTTAACATTAACCGCATATTAGCTTTGTCTTCGTGCTTAACATTTGTTGAATATTTAAAGCTCGTTTTTCAATGCTTATTGCAAAACAGAATATATAATGGGGATTTGATGGTCTTTTAAAATGTATTGAATAAATACACATCTGCAGGTTTGTGAAGTGTTCTTTCTTTCTTTCTTTCTTTCTTTCTTTCTTTCTTTCTTTAGCCTTCTTTTCTTAAAAAAAATACCATTTAACCAACAACCATAATTTGTACAATTTTAATCAAACGTAAACATGGAAAGCATTAAAAATAGTCTGACTGTTCACCCCTTAATAAAAACAAAATAATCTTATTTCTAAGATGAATACTGTTTATATGTGATGGTGAATTATTTGGCTGACGAAGCCATTGTTAAGTCCCGAAAACATATGAAGAGTTTTAAATTCTTTATAGAGTTTTATAGTTTATTTGAGTCTCACATATCAAAATTCAAATACATACAATATATACATGTACATGTTAAGACATGTGAGCATGGCAGAAATCACTCATGATAAACAGTTTTGTGACCTACCACAATCATATTTGTGCTAAGTCGTTCAAAGAACTCTTTGTCCTTTTGAACACACGCCTGCATGACGTAATGGAATTGCAGCACAATTGCTATTGCCTTTGCCAATGATTAGTTAATTATATCATCTGTGTTTTGGTTTTCTTAACGAAAACGTGTCCATGCAATATACAGAAATTTTTTCAGCTGTAAAAATTAAAAATTTCATTGGAGAAAATTTGATATCTTTAATATTTTGCTCAAAACATTGATTGTGGGTACATGTTAGAACCGCCTCGCCGAGTACCTACAATCTATGTTTCGATCAAAAGTAAGACAAATATATACCCCTGCAAACCCCAGTTTTTCTATATACATTTCACGGACATGTTTTCCTGATGATCTTTTTTTCTGGTTTTTAGCTCACCCGAGCCGAAGGCTCACAAGGTGAGCTTATAGGATGGCCATGCTCCGGCGTCCGTCCGTCGTCGTCGTCCGTCCAAAATTTCAATAGATCTTCTCCTCTGAAACCGCTTGGCCAATCAAATTTTATGGAAGCCTCTATAGGAAGGGGGAACGAAAGTGTATGTAAATAATCCAGGTCACATGACCAAGATGGCTGCCACGCCCATATATAGTGAAAATTTTAAAAATCTTCTCCTCCAGAACCCAAAGGCATAGGATATTGAAACTTGGCATGTAGCATATGTGACTCAAGGTCCACAATGTGTATGTAAATTATAACCTTGGGATGACCTTGACCTATTTTATGGCAAGGTCAACATAGGTCGCCAATGCATTTAAATAGGGAAAACTTTTAAAATGTCATTTAAAGTGAAAGTCTTGCAGGAAACGGGAAGTAGGACTGAATATTAATGATTCTGAAAACATGGACCCCAGGGGCTCATATACATGTATATCTTCATAATATTCAAGCATCTTCTTCTCTGAAACCACTTGGCCAATTAAAGTAAAATTATATGTGAAGCATCTATAGGATGGGGTAACCAATGCATATATAAATAATCCAGGTCACATGGCCAAGATGGCCGCCATGCCCATATATCACACTGGTCAATCTATACGTTGCATTGCCGGGGTCTACGCGGACTTGCCGGGGATTGATACGCTGATTTGTGGAATAAAATGGCGGCCAACAATAAACAAACTGCGGATATGGTACGTATTATCCTGCTTTTCGTCAGTTATAGTTTATTCCAAAACATCTCATATGCCAAAGGGACTATAGAATTGTGTCGGAAAGACGTGCGTGGCAAGCACTTGGTGATTTATCTAAGCATTTGGGAATACATTCGAGTACCGATACGGTGGGTAGGACGATTTTGAAGATTTCATGTAAATTCACGACTTTCAAATGATATAGTTTTCATCCGTTCTACTTTTCTTTCTGTTTATCCATGCACGAGTCATCATTTGGCCCCATAGCATCGGAAACTACCAACAGTTTGGAAGAGATGTTTGTTTTCTGAGAAATATCTTGAAAAATATCGTTGTACACCGGAGCTGGCGGAACCATGTGTTACGCAGTTTGCCGGGTACCTTTTTAATGCACCTGGTAGACTAAAATACGTCCAAAAAGCATCAGAATTTATCAATCCTTCTTTGAACAGCATGCCAGCCAACCGTTTTCGTCTACTATCTAAAGCGAATAGCACTACTTTTTGACCATCAACGCTGCCTTAAAACATGCATGTCGCACTCCCCGCCCACACTCGTTCTCACGTAAATTAAGCATGCACTGCCTTTTATTGTTGCCAAATAACGCCGAAACTACATGTACCTTGATGATGACGGTGTCTTAATAGTGCATATTCGCGAATAGAAACAGAGTACCTTTGTGATATAGGCTCTAATAAAATCAGAAGTTTGAAACGTGATGCAGCCCCCGTTAAGGAGTTTGAAACGTGTAACACATACAATCTAACAAAGAGAATATCTACGTACATGTGACCGAGAAACTAGTTACATGGCTTAGTGACTTCAAATTCCCAATTGGAAAATGGAGATACAGTGGTATAAAGGGATATACATATTTTCAACGGCGTTATTTATTATTGAAATAAGAAACTCTTTTCAGTAATTACTTGAATCAGATATTAATTAGCCTTACTATTGGATTCAGTTTTGACGGACGATTCCATTAGTGGGTGTGTTCACTTGTGAAATATTGCGAAAAAAAAGTATTTATTGAATTTTGCAGAGTTTCAAAAGCTAATATCTTGATATCATATGTTTTTTTTTTTTTAAATTAAAAGATACCTATTAGTCCATACAGTGATTTGTTTCTTTTTGAAATTTGGTTTTGAAGAACCTGAATCACCCTTGGACTACCAACTTCGAAATACGTCATACGGCAGGAAAGGGTTGTTATAAAATTACTAGTGATACACTGAGTGTCGTTCAATAGACATCTTCAAAACCGAAAAAAAGTTATAGAATCTTTTTTATTTTCTAACAAATTCAACATTTGTGGCATCCTTTCTGTACGTTGACAGCTGGTTTCTGGGGTTTCACCCATATTTTGAAAAGAAGAAGAAGAAAAAGAAGGAAAAAAATTCTCGGTAAAAGATGGATAATTATTGATCGACCCTCTGAAGATCGAACCTACCCTGTTAAAACGACGCCATTGCGATGACTCGACTAAAACAATTTGATGTATTTTGGCTACTTTGTCAATGAACTAAAGAGCAGATGTTGTGGAAAATATTGTGTAAAAGCTAAGGTAAGTAATAATATTTCCATATGACAGTGACACCTTACAGTAGGCCTACTGATAAATTGATCAAGCTGCAGTTTATTGTAGTGACCTACTTTCGTGTTTTTGCAGAATTATACAAGTTTCAGCTTTTTTGAAAATCTAGATCTATCTCTGTACTTTATGAATTTATGAAATGCTGAAAAAAGCCTAAGGCTGCAAACCAAGATTATGAGAGATTTGCTTATTATTATTTATTTTGTGTGTGAAAACCAAGACTGGTCAGTTAAGATTAGTGGGATTATTGATCCCCTTCATCATCGATCATTTAGTAGTTTTTAACCTTTCATCTTGACACTCATCATTCTTTATCGTTTTCTTTTTTATAACCCTAACGTGCAGTGCCTGCCAAAAATGATCGCGAGGGCTTAGGCAGTATTTAAGATAGATAGTGAAAGCCCATTTCAAGCAGAAGCTGCCTAGCAAGACCAGTTAACCTCAAATACAAAAATTGAATCTTTTTTTATTTCGAAACAGATCAAAAGGAATGTGTATTAAACTTGTTTTTTCGTCATCTATCAATCTTCCTTTACATCTTAACCTCCGAGGAGGTCTTCAGATGGTGTTCAGGTATACCAAGAGCTGAAGGGGGTTACTTGAAATAAAAACCGAGATCAAGAAAAATAGTGTACAGCTCTTGGCTCATGCGCAACCGGAACCCCGGTCATGATTACAGATTAGTGTAAGGTGACCAGTGATCGATCAAGGACCAGTGATTGATCAACTAGTGGTTATCAGACCTGGGTTAATCTTAATCGTTAATCATGATTACTTTGAGGCCAGTCATGTTTTTGTTTAGTTACGATAACTGTCGGGGGATGAAAAGGGAAAAATATAGACCACACTGATGTGTTTGTCGGCATTATAAATGCTATTTGCTTAATGCCATTTGCAAATTGCTATTTGCTAAATGCTTTTTGCCAGATGCTAAAATGCTAATTGCTAAATGCTGATTGCAAATTAAAAATAAAACTGTCCATGCTTGTACAGTACATACTATGTTTTTATAATGTTAATTAATCCAACATACTGTAAAATTATGAATATTATCAATATCCTTCATAGGCCCATTTCAAAATTCTTAGTTACAATTTATCATATTACAATACACATTTAGCAATTAGCATTTAGCAAATAGCAATAAGCATGTCATCCATATTTTTTTCAATTTGACTGTTAGAAAAGCTGATATATTTCCAATTTAAACAAATAAGCATAACTGAGGAAAATAAACATTTCAATAAATCAATAATTATTCAAAATCACTTCAAACATGTCAAATGCTATAAAATATTATCTTATATACCGGTATACATAAATTATTTTCTTGGAAGAAATCAAGCTTTAGTCAAAACTCGCTCGGCATACAAGCACAGAAGCTCGGGCTCGGCTTCTAATACTCATGGGCGTAGCTAGCTTAATGTGCGACTTGCAAGTCACACCAATGCAAGTCGCACCAATATTGAGATATGATGCGACTAGTACGTCACACCCATTTCTTTGACAACAATGTTACCATTATCAAACTCAGGCCTCCCAGCGAAACCTATTATTAAAACCTGTAAAAAACTATAATTTTGTGTAAAATTAGTAAAATCCTATAAAACCTTCATTTTGCCCCCAAATCTATAAATTTACCTATATTTTTCTACAAAAACCTATATACTTTGCAGAAAAAGCAAATATGAATCATTTTAAGACCAGTATTTGTTTTCTGACCAGTGCTTGTAAATGTTTTGAAGATGCATTGATCCGGTCGACAAGCTACTCTTTCGTGAGAAAAAGTCAGTATTGGTTACCAGAACTGCTCCTTTCCTGCCTCTTTGCTCTTTCGGTCAAGGGTATAACTCGTTCATTATCGCTATACTTTAATCATTTTTAGATGCTCATAAAATCATAATTGGCCAGAAATATTACCGGGTTGACTGTTCATACCTTGAGTTGAAGAAATGATAATGATCTAAAGATATTTTCAAAGCTTTTAAGAAAAAAATAATTTTGTTTTCATATCTTCTGCTTTTAATTCAGTAAGGCCATAGTGATAAACACTGAGTCATTCACCTCGTACAAATGACCGATGATGTCATTCCGACTCGATCAATACATTGAACAGCTGTTTGTGCACGTTTTTCTTTGAGTTTTCCAGTCTATGCTGCCGACAGGTTCATTTGTTTCAATTTGATTGCAATTATCCATTCATGATAATACACTTTATAAGTAGCAATTTAGAATGTGTGATTTTATACAAAACTGCGTTCCCGACTGCCAAGAAAGCGTTTTAGATTGCCAAAAAGCATGTGTTGGCAATCGAGAAAGTTCAGTTTATGTTCTACATCGTCATTTTGGCAATCCGAAATGCCATTTTAGGGCAGTGTAGATCTCTTTTTATTTATCAGATTGGTTGTTCATGATTGCCGCTAACACGGTGTGGTTAAGGAAGCTCCAGAATTTGGAAGAAAGTTGCTAAAATTGTGATGGAAGTGAGAAAAAACAAAAACAACAAAAAAAACACCTTTGATAACCTATATTTTTGGTGACAAACCTGTAAAAGAACCTTTATTTTGGGTAAAAGGAACCTATAGATATAAAAACATATATTTTTCAAGTGGGCTACTAGGAGGCCTACAAAAGTTTGTCACTGAGATCTTGAAGTTTGTTTTTTTTTGTCCTTTCATGTTTGTTTTCAGTCTACATTTTATGTGATAACCTGATAACCAAGTGCTTGCAGAACTCAAACTTAAGAACACAAAGGAAATATTCTGTTTCGTGCATTTTATCTTGATTCTTGTATGTAAGAAAAAATGCCTTGTTTGGAGTGTAATTGCTTTTTGGAGAACCTTGATTCTCCTTGAGGCTGCGTCCAATGTTGTCAGAGTTCAGTTTTCTCTGATCGCTGGACATGTTGCCTGACACTAGTGTTGTTCGATTATGGAATTTTCATAATCGATCATCGAAAAAATCAGATATGACTTTTCGGTCAATCATCAATTATAATTGAAATTGGAAAGGTTATAGTGCTCTTGATACCAAGACTTTAATAAGGAATTTGTAAGCTTGTTTGGTTTAGTTGCATAAATACTTATATCTCTGAAAATACAAAGTTTTGCCACATTTAGCTTTTGTAATCTTGTCATGAAATGCTTATTATAGGACAGGTGCAAGGGAAGATTACAATGTCATTAACTTATTGCAATGACTACTTGATACATGTATCAAACTTACAAATGACAAATGATTTATTCAGCACAAACACATTTACATTTCAATGGTTATGGCTGGAGCAAACATAATACACAATAGAACAAACATGTTTAAAAATCAAATAATTTTATATACAAATGGTAGTCAAAGTAGTCAGGATATTAGAGTCTACGAATTCAATAGAATTTATCTATTTTAAATACTCAAGCCATATGACTATTTTTAAGCAAATATTGAATTAAGAAATGACATTTTCTCTTTGTTTAAAACAATTGTCTATAAAGTTTGCAGACTGTTTCAAGATATAATAATTGTTGTTATCAAGAATGATTTTAAGGTCTAGACACTGATTTATATTCATATTAACAAGCTTTGTCAAAAACACATGCCTTATAGATGTATATGCATTGCAGTTGAGTAGAAAGTGTTCTTCGTCCTCTACTTCACCAGAATTACAAACAGTCACCAGAATTACAAACAGTACAAAGTCGTTCCCGTTTTACATGTACATGTATTTGGAAATGAACTCAGAAGCAGGCTAGTTGTCATTTTCTGACTAAAATCTTTGATAAAAGACAAACAATGTCAGCTTATTAGGCTTAACATGACCCATAGAATTTAAATTGATGATCTATTATGAAAGCATTCTCGATCATCAGTCGGTCGACAGCAAACCAATGATTATCAATATTTGATCATTGTTACAACACTACCTGCCACACCTAGAACATGTATTTAGCTTTAGTCCAGATGCTTGATATTGCAAAACTATTTACCATATTTGTTCTAATTAGCGCACAGTGTACTAAACTTTTAAAAATAACTTAAAATAGTGTTCCATCATTTAAGGCTAGGTTTAAATGCAGTTAATAATATGGCACTACCCGTTATATGTAAAATCTATACAAAATACCAATAAGGCAGTCAAATAGTGTGCACTTATGCACATTTTTTAAACGACCGGGGTGTGCACTTATTTGAGCATGTGCACTAGTGAGAACAATTATGGTATACTGTATTCGTTCTAATTAGCACACAGTGCCCTTAACTTGAAAAATGTGTATGCAGGTTTTTCTCATGTGTGTTATAACAGCTTAGTGTTGATTTGTGCTGTCCTTTCATTTCCGCCTGGTGTCTGGGTTGGGATTTTAAATTTGACTGTACAATCTCTGTGCCTTCTATTTTTACTATTCTCATTAGTTTATAAACTTAATAGCAGGATATGATCTGAAATATATATTTCTGATAAACCAGTTCTTTCAGCTGTACAAATTTATAAACAAAAGAAAACAAACAGACCACCAAAACATCAAAGTTTCAAACTTTCCCTGGGGAGCATGCCCCCAGACCAAAAGGCAATGTGTAAAGCCTGCAGCAACCCCCTCCCCCCCCCCCACACACACACTGAAGCTGTGCTAATTGCATGGATGTACCAGCATCTTTAATCCTTACTAACATTTTTTTCTCTCTTGTACACACTGTTTATCAGGCCTGAATTTAAAAATTGTTTGTCAGCCATTTGACACTTTGGCTTCACAATATAGACACATTGGACATGTGCATGAAGAAATATTATTTTGGAGCTTTGTGAACTTAGACACTTTTTGTGCAAGTTTTCAACATGGGTTCCATGGTAGTGTAGATATGGGCCAATCAACTCCTACCACAGTTTCTGCCGGAGCCATTTGATAATTTGACTTCACAATACAGACACATTGGACATGTGCATGAAGAAATATTATTTTGAATAAAATATTTAGACAAAATTGCAGCTGTTTGAACGTAGACAACATAGACAATTTTTTGAGCATTTGCTATGGTAGGGCTTATATGGGCCGATCAACTCCTACCACAGTTTTTGCTGGAGCTATTTGATACTTTGCATTCACAATACAGACTCACTGGGCATGTGCATGAAGAAACATTATTTTGAAAAAAATATTTTTGACAAAATTTCAGCTGTTTGAATTTAGACAATTTTTTGTGCAAGTTTTCAACATTTATTCTAAGGTGTGCCTATACAGGCCAATCAACTCCTACCACAGCTTTTGATGTAGTGATCTGATACTTTACCTCAGCGAAATAGATAACGATGCGTACTGCGTATGTACGCACGATTTTTCACCCAGTACGCATAGAAATATCAGACCTGTGCGTACCATGTACACAGTAAAAATCAGCAATACACAAACAGTTTACGATTTAATGCGTACACAGATAAAAATACCTTTAAAATTGTCACAAAATGACAATTTGTCAACTAGTATTGTGAGGCTGCTCTGACAACAATCAAAAAGTAGTTACATTATGAATGCAGCTTCTGATCGTTTCATATTACATACCATACAATATATTATGTATCTTCAGTAGTTATACCATAAACGTGTATTCCGTTCAGTGTCTGTTAACCAAAGGTTTATTCATGAATTTATTAGTAGTGTGTCACTTTGGTTTATTGAAAAGGCATTTTGCATCGATTTCTGGTCATATTGTTTTAATTCAAAACTTGATGTATTCTATGTTCTACAGCCATGCCAGTTATGTTTTTCCTCACTTTTGCTCTCTTATTATCTATACTGGATACAAAAGTATGGTTTAACAAGCCTTAATGACAGAATAACATGTATTTTTCATACTTGAATAAATGGTCTTATCCATACGTGTGCATATCTGTAAGTTTGATTCTGAATGAGAGGTTAGAATATGAACCTTCAGAAAACGCGTACACAGTAATATTGGCGGTACGCACTGTACATTTATTCTGATGCGTACAGTACGCATTGCGAAAAATAATTATCTACATCACTGTTACCTTCACAATAAAGACATGTTAGACATTCGCATGAAGAAGTTTTATTGTGAAAAAATAATTTTTGACGAAATTGCAGCTTTGTGAACTTAGACAATTTTTGTGCATGTTTTCAACATGGGGATGCTTGTAAAGGGTCCAGTTCTTTTAGAGCTATTGCCCTTAACTCCTCGTACAGTTTGCATAGGCACATTTTTGATACTTTGTTTGCATAAGTAACAGCTGAAAATCAGTTTTTTTTTTTACTGACTTTTACTTTGAGGGGGGTATCTAATAAGCCTTGCATATTGCCAATTCTTGTTTTCAGGGACTTTTTGGGGTTTTAGGGAGCAGGGGGCTGAGGAAAAACATTTTAGAGAGCTGGGGAGAAAGGTCATTTTTCTTTCAGGGAGCAGGGAGCAAAGCCCCCTGGGGGGGCTCGGTGTTCAATTGTAAAGAATATAGGGTTTTAACATTTAAGTTTAGGATTGAATGCTGCTAATGCAATATTTATGTGCGAAATATGTGTCAAATACAATGTACTACATGTAATTTGCTTTTAGGAAACAAGCAGGGTTTGTACTTAAGCATGTCACTGTGTGCTAATTAGAACTACAAAATACAGTATGTAAAAACATCCTGATTAGCAATGTATTCACTTTTAAACAGGAGTGAAGAATGTATGTTTGTACATATGTGACATATTGACATTGTAGTTATTCAATTTATAATTCCAGAAGTATTTGACCTGCTGCTCCAGCCCCTACCCACATATTGTATGATTTTACAAGTTACATGAGAAGTGATTTTACAAGTTACATGAGGGGTGGACAAAATACAGTCTCAGATCAAGATGTCGGTGCCAAATAGTATCTACTGGTATTTAGTATTTTATACTTCTTTTTCTTTATTAGCTCAGCTGAGCCAAAGGCTAATAGGTGCGCATATAGGATGGGTAGGCACCGGTTGTCCGTCTGTCTGCCACCATTTTCAAAGATCTTGTTCTCTGAAACCACTTGGCCAATCAAAGCTAAATTTTATATGAAGCATCTACAGGAAGGGGGAACCAATTTATATATTGATAATCCAGGTCACATGACCAAGATGGCCACCATGCCCATATACAGTGAAAAACTTCAAAATCTTCTTCTCAGGAACGGGTGGACTAATTTCAATGAAACTTGGCATGAAGCATTGATGACAAGTACTACAATGTTTCATATAAATCATGACCCTGTGATGACTTTGACCTATTTTATGGCAAGGTCAACATGGGTTGCCAGTACATTTGAATGGGGAAAACTGTTAAATGTCTTTTAAAGAGAAAACCTTGCGGGGAAATGGGGCTGTAGGACTGACTATCAATGATTCTGAAAAAAATGACCCCAGAGACTCATCTGCCCCCATCCGGGGGCAATATACCTGTATATTACCATAGTATTCAAAAATCTTCTCTGAAACCGCTTGACCAATCAAAGCAAAATTTTATATGAAGCATCTATAGGAAGAGGGAACCAATGTATATTTAAATAATCCAGGTCACATATAACCAAGATGGCCACAATGCCCATATATGGTAAAGACCCTTGAACCCTTCAAAAATCTTCTTCTCTGGAACTCATGAATCAATTTCAATGGAACTTAGCTTGAAAGATCGGTGACTCGAGTACTACAATGTATTAATAAATCATGACCCTGTAATGACCTTGACCTATTTTATGACAAGGTCAACATAGTTCCCCTATATAGATGTATTAAATGGGGAAAACTGTTAAAATGTAAATTGAAGAGAAAATCTTGCAGGAAATTGACTGTAGGAGTCCTGGACTGAACATCAATGATTCTTAAAAAAATGACCCCAGGGTGTCATCTGCCCCCACTCTGGGGCAATTTACATGTATTTTACCATAATATTCAAAAATCTTGCCCTCTGAAATTGCTTTGCAAATCAAAGCCAAATATTATATGAAGCATCTATAGGAAGGGGGAATCAATGTGATGACCTTGACCTATTTTATGGCAAGGTCAATAAAGGTTGCCAATGCAGTCGAAACTTGAATGTGGAAAATTGTTAAATTGTCATTTCAAGGGAAAAACTTTAAAAGAAATGGGCAATTGGACAGAATTTTTATGATTCTGAAAATAAAATTGACCCCATGGGTTCATCTGTCCCTGCCCTGGGGCTATATAGATGTATATGACCATAATAGTCAATAGTCAAACAAATTTATTGGTATATATCCCAGATCTCAGGTGAGTAAATACAGGACCATTGGTCCTCTGGTTTTATTTTGTAATAACTAATATGTATAGAAATGGGCAAAGAAATGTGCACGTTTTGCATTGATGGCCTATCTAGACGACACTGTGCGATTCAGACTCCTAATTATAATTTATAGAAAATGGACTAACACTGTAGTATATTTTATTTACTGGGTAAATGAGTGTTTATATACTCAAGTCTTATAATGCTTTTTTTTTTTTCTTTATTCCATTTCTTGTTTGGCTATTGACAGTACTGACTATGAAATTTGAAGCATTACAAAGTATTTGTCATTTAGCATGTTTAGTCTGATCCAATTAAACTGCATTTTGTCACTGATACCATTGCTCACCTTGTGAAGTTTAGATACAACTTACAGTAATTTCAGCTATACACCTGGACCTCTTTATAACACACTTCATTACAACATGGTTTTGGATATAACACTGATCCATGTTGGACCCCAAATAGCGAGTTTAGAATATTTTTGCTATATGTCTATACATTTTACTCTCAATTAACATGGATTGGATAGTTAACACGGAAATTGTATTGGACCCCAACAATAGTGTTATAAAGAGGTTGTAGTGTAGTACTTTTAATACTTTGTTTCATAATCACATTACATGCCCTTCGTTGCAACTTCCCGTTGTTTTCTTTACAGGACACAGCAGCTGTGAACACTCCCCTTAAATAACCATCATAGCACAACAGTATAGTCTAAATGAATCATATACATGGTATGTATAATTATAGAAATGTTCAAATATAAGTACTGTATACATCAGCAATTTATGAGTAGACAGTTATTGGAACGGCTGCTTTGTAGAATTTTGAAATTGAATCCATCATTCTATTTTCCAACTTACATGGATTTATTTTTACATATATAAAATTTGCTTGTATATTGAGATACTTGAAAGTCTAAATGTTTGAAATGTTTATAATGTTTGTAACTTGTATGTTATTTATTTACAGTAAACATGACTACATTCAGCTTTACTTACGAACTGCAGATTTAGAGGACAGTGCGCTAGTGATTATTTGGTTGTTAGGTAGGTTTTTAAAGACACCTTTTCTTTATAAGTTAAGTGGCTGTCTTGACAATACCGGAAGAATAGTCCAGGTAGATATCCCCACATCAAGTAATTGTCTTATGATCTAGAAGTGATTATGGGGTCATCAAAATCTACAGATATGGGGCCATATGAAGGGTAATTACATACTCAGTTGAATATATACTGCTTCTACTGGCTAGAAAATTCATTTCTATAAGTTAAACAAATGCAAACAATTCAAATTGTGTCATTATGCATTCGTTTTGTGACGATATGTTTAAAACTGTTGGATAAAATGAGCTTCCTCAAGGGAAAACCAGACTTTTATCTCAAAAACAATGGCACAGATCAGCTGTGCAGTCATTGCACTGCTAATAAGCTCCTTTGTTTTCATTGCACAGATATTTCAATCCGTGTTCTTCTTAAATTCAAAATTTCAAGCTTATAGCATTTTTCTGTGACTGTACAGGTCGGTTTGTGTCAGAATTCCTGAAGACTGGTTTTCTCTCATCAAGACAAATATAAAGGTAAGTTACTGTAGATACTTTAAAATCAGTTAACATTCAAAAAGAGAAGATGGGCTGTATTGAACAAAATCGGATAGTGTACCTTTATCTACAAAGGTATTCTAGTTTGTGAGGTAAAATGTATGTAATGCCAATGTGTCGTGTTTGCTCTTTGTCATTTTCTTATAAACATGTATGAAATTACATTTCAGGTTGAGTTCCAGACAGAATCTGCATCACTGGATTATTGCTGGAATGATATTATGGCACCACAAACATAAAGTGAATTTTGGCTCCCTGGTTCTGAGGTTGTAAAACTTTTTTCATGCTCAACTGAATATGAAATTTATTAAAGTGCTTATAAATACTGAAATAATCAAAATAAATTGAAATTCCAGGCTTAGAATAACAAAACTTGTAATTAATCTTGTTTATAAATGTTAAAATGCCAAGAATTGGCATTTTAACATTTTATGAGCAGGATAAATTTTAGTCTCTGCTGATCTGAGCATGAAAAAGTTATTTAAATACTGGAGCGGGTAGACCGATTTCAACAAAATTTGGCATGAAGCATTGATGACTAAAGACTAAGTACTTCAATGTATATATAAATCATGACTCTGAGTTGACCTTGGCCTAATTTATGTCAAGGACAACTTAGGTCCCCTATTTGAATAAGGAAAACTGTTAAACTGTCATTTAAAGGAAAAAATGCAGGAAATGGGCAGTAGGTCTGAATATTAATGATTCCCAAACAACAACAACAACAACAAAAAAAAAACAACGAATAAAACCACAGGGGTTCATCTGCCCCCGCCCTGGGGCAATATACAGGTTCGTTTCAAGTTTAGCACTATGCCATTTGTTTCATAAGTAATGGCATAGCACTACACGTTCTTGAAACTCAGCCAAATTTGATTTACCTGTAGTGTTTGAGGACTTGAACGGATTTCGTTATTTTGTTAAATACATGATAAAAATATGCGCTGATTACATTTTTGATTTTGCTCAATTTATTTATAAATAGTAATACACTAAAATTACAAGCAAAATATCATAACTTCTGGGATTAACATTGGTTTCACACACTTCAACAAAGGTTGAATCTTTAACAGATAATATTGTTAAATTGACAAATCAACCAGTACACTACACCTAATTTGGTATACCCTGTATATATTCAAGCAGATTGAAGCTTGAAATATTGCACCCTACTAGCCGTGGTACACCATATTATACAATCAGTCAGCCTTTGATACATAATGATACATAAAATCGGCTGTGTTTACTATAACACTGGTCGAACAGTTGCATGTAAATATTTGATCCCAAGGAAGCTG
The DNA here is from genome assembly GCA_964017185.1 of Rugalucina vietnamica. Taxonomy (NCBI): domain Eukaryota; kingdom Metazoa; phylum Mollusca; class Bivalvia; order Lucinida; family Lucinidae; genus Rugalucina; species Rugalucina vietnamica. The sequence goes on along the minus strand of OZ024869.1, from coordinate 69,609,018 downwards.
CTCGAAAAGGTACTTGCACACAAAATGGCGAAAAGGCAGTCCAAACAATGTAAGGCAGTCTTGTAAGATGCAAGATTTCAAGCTTCGATAACCTTGACTGTAAATAGGGTAGACCAAATATTATCATAAGGTGTAGTCTACTGGATGTTCTGTCATTGTAATGTGTTCAAACTTCCCTGTAGTGTGAGAAATCAATGTTTAAGTTGATATTTGTGTCACAGAAGTTATACTATTTCGCTTTTCATCTTTAATGTGTTATCATCTATTTATAAATTGATAGAAATCTAAAGTGTTCAGATCATTCATATTAAACTTATGAAACGAACATGTAAATGTGTTTATTCTGAAACTTCTTGGCCAAACAATTTACAAAGCCAAATTTATATGAAGCATTTATAGAAAGAGACAATCAATGTGTATATACAATCAAGGTTGCATGACCAAGATGGCCACCATGCCCATATAATGCAAAAAACCCTTCTACTTTAGTTTTGAAAAGTGACTGTACTTCCTGACTCTCACTGACAGGTGAGCTCTTGGACTACCTGTATTCTTTAGCATTAACCTGCATCCTCATTCGTTCCCGTCAAAGTAGAAGAAGCTGTGCTACATGCATTTTTAAATGTAGGCGGTCACAAAAAGGCCTTGTTCAACAGAATTCACCAAAAATGAGTTCATGAATTCACATAAAGTTGGATCCTAGGAAAACCGGTTTCTTTTGTTACATTTGTCAAGTTCGGATTCACATTCTACAAAAATGAATTAGTCATTTTTCTGACCACTCACCTGTTAAAACGTATGTAGCACTTGTTCAGTATGCAAGTCATTTGCATGTTACAGTAGAATAAAACATAAATTATATTATTTGTGCTGCTTTGCATTTTAACTCCAAAATTACTTTGGCCCCATCCATTGAAGTATGAGAAAGAGATTAGGTGCTTGTGCATTTAGGCAAAGCTTTTAACTGACTGACCACCTGGTAACTAGTTAACTGCTTGGAAAATGTGAGCCTGTCATGGAGAAGTGGTATAGTCAAATAATCTACACGTACAAACCCTAATTATATATTAGCTTTTAACTGACTGACCACCTGGTAACTAGTTAACCGCTTGGAAAATGTGAGCCTGTCATGGAGAAGTGGTATAGTCAAATAATCTACACATACAAACCCTAATTATATATTGGCTCATTATATTGTAAAGCTCAATTTGCATGTCTTAGCACCCATTCATGTGTACAGGTCTTATAAAGTAGAGGCAATGCTCCAACATGACAAAATTTGCTGACTTGGATATAAAACAACACTTTAAACAAAAGATCATTTTGACAAAATCATACTAGAAAACCAATCAAACATTCCCTATTTATTACTCGCGTATACTAAAGTACAGGAAGAGCTATTTCAGTCACTTTGGCGTTGGCGCTCGTGTTGGCATTCGCGCAGCTCTAATGTTAAAGTTTTTATAAGTCTATATCTCTTAAACTTCTCATGGATCAAGTTGATACATTGCATATTGGTAGATATTCGTCTGAAGCTTTATTCTGTACCACCATGGCCCACCTGGGAGACCTTGAGGTCAAGGTCACGTACTTATAAATTTTGTGTTCAAGTTTTTGCTTAAAGTTTTTATTAGTCTGTATCTCTTGAATGTGAAGATGGATGAAGTTTATACTTTGCATGTTGGTAGATATTGATCAGAAGTTAAATGCTGTACCATCACGACCCACCTGGGTGTCTTCGAGGTCAAGGTCATGTACTTAGAAACCTTGTGTTATTTGTTTTGGTTTAAGTACTTATAAATCCATATCTCCTGAATATGTAGATGAATTTAAGTGATTCTATGCATGTTGGTAGATATTGGTCTGAAGTTTTAGGCTGTACCATCACGACCCACCTGTGACCTTCAGGTCAAGGTCATGGGTCATAGAATTGAATTGATATAGTGGCAAAGCACACGCCAGGCAAGCTACGCTGCCCTGCAACAGCTCTTATTCTTTCATTCAAAATACATATTTGGTAATTGGAAACCCTACTTTGATAATCATTCAACACTGACCATTCAATACCAGCATTAAAACCAAAAAAAAAAACAACGCCGTCTATAACATGTAACACATGTTATAGTTTTTCTTGTTCTAATTATTGTGGGACATCTGTAAGTACCGCCTCAGCGATAGGCGGTTCTCTGTTCAATCTATGTTGGAGCAAAAATGGAAGATATAAAACAAAATTGAAACTGAAAAAAAGTGTGTTTACTGTAAGGGTACGTTTTCGTTAATTCATAAGGATAATTTATGTCCGGAAAGCGTATGCCCCTACAACCCCACTTTTAAATATATATAGAAAGTAATAATAAGTAGAAAAAAGAAAAAGAAAAACAAACAAACTGTGGTTTACCGTTACAGGGTAGTGTTCCTTTTCAGTATTTTGGGAATGGGGGCGAGGCATTTTTAATTGGGAAGATTGGAAAAGCTGAAAACATGTTTAAAACTAATGAAGATACTGAAGCCATATAGTTAGGAATTGCAAACTGTACAAATCATTACCTTTCACTACTTTTGACAGTTTGGTATCTATCAAAACCAAGAAAACTAAGAACTTCCATGTAGAATGGCGTAGGGGATTTAAGGCATAATTTCGGCCTCATGTTTTGGTAAAAAGTTGAATTTTGGAATTTTGAGGAGAAGAGTAATGCAAATAGCAGGTATTGGTCCCTGCTTATAAAATCTAGCACAACTATCACTTTCAAATTACACATGTTGCCATGGCAACGCTCCGAAAAGCATAGAAACAATTTTCGATCTATTTTTCACCATTCAACATCATTTTCAACTACCGGCCCACGCGACGAAAAATTTCTTAATATTAGATAATTATAAGTATCATCCAGAGATATTGTATGCTAAGTATTATTTTGTTAGTCGTGTGGGCTGGCACTTAAGAATTAAAAAATGTATCCAGATATGGTCAAAAATAGACCAAAAAGTGCAGAATTGTTCATGTTTTTAATAGAGGAGACACATTGCTGTTTTAAGGAATAGTTTTCTCACCTAAATTCCAAAATTTATTTTCTAGCAAAAACGTGAGGGTAAAATCAGGCGTTAAATGCCCTAGTCCTTTCTCCATTTTCCAATTGGGAATTTTAAGTCACTAAGGCATGTAACGAGTTTCTCTGCCACATGTACGTAGATATTCTCTTTGTTAGTTTGTATGTGTTACACGTTTTCAAACTCCTTAACGGGGGCTGCATCACGTTTCAAACTTCTGATTTTATTAGAGCCTATATCACAAAGGTACTCTGTTTCTATTCTGAATATGCACAAGTAAGACACCGTCATCCAAAAAGTAGTTCTATACGCTTTAGATAGTAGAGGAAAACGGTTGGCCGGCATGCTGTCAAAAGAAGGATTGATAATTCTGATGCTTTTTGGACGTATCTCAGTCTACCAGGAGCTTCAAAAAAGGTACCCGGCAAACCGCGTAGCACATGGTTCCGCCAGCTCCGGTGTACAACGATATTTTTCGAGATATTTCTCAAAAAACAAACATCTCTTCCCAACTGTTGCTAGTTTCCGTTGCCATGGGGCCAAATGATGACTCGTGCATGGATAAACAGAAAGAAAAGTAGAACAGATGAAAACTATATCATTTGAAAGTCGTGAATTTACATGAAATCTTCAAAATCGTCCTACCCACCGTATCGGTACTCGAATGTATTCCTAAATGCTTAGATAAATCACCAAGTGCATGCCACGCACGTCTTTCCGATACAATTCTATAGTCCCTTTGGCATACGAAATGTTTTGGAATAAACTATAACTGAAGAAAAGCAGGATAATACGTACCACTTCCGCAGTTTGTTTATTGTTGGCCGCCATTTTATTCCACAAATCAGCGTATCAATCCCCGGCAAGTCCGCGTAGACCCCGGCAATGCAACGTATAGATTGACCAGTGTGTATATGCTAAAAACCCTTCAAAAATATTCTTCTCCGAAGCCGGTGAACCGATTTCAACGAAACTTGGCATGACGCAAGTACTACAATGTATATATAAATCATGGTCCTAAGATGACCTTGACCTATTTTACGGCAAGGTCAACATAGGTCGCCGATGCATTTGAATGGGGAAAACTTTTAAAATGTCATTTAAAGTGAAAGTCTTGCATGAAATGCTCAGTAGGAAAGGATATTATTGATTCTGAAAAAATAATTGGTCCCTAGGAGCTCATATGCACCCAACCCGGGGCAGTATATATGTATATTCCCATAATATTCAAAAATCTTCTTCTCTAAAACCACTAGGCCAATCAAAGCCAAATTCTATGTGAAGCATCTATAGGATGGGATAACCAATGTATATATAAATAATCCAGGTCACATGACCAAGATGGCCGCCATGCCCATATATGGTCAAAATCCTTCTTCTCCGGAACCGGTGGACCGATTTCAACGAAACTTGGCAAGAAGTATCTATGATTCAAAAACTGCAATGTATATATAAATCATGACCGTGTAATGACCTTGACCTATTTTACGGCAAGGTCAACATAGGTCGCCAAACCACTTGAATGGGGAAAACTTTTAAAAATGTCATTTAAAGTAAAAGTCTTGCAGGAAATGCGCAATAGGACTGAATATTAATGATTCTGAAAAAAAAAAAAAAAAAAAAAAAAAAAAAAAAAAAATGGTCCCCAGAAGCTCATATGCCTCCACCACGGGGCAGTATACATGCATATTCCCATAATATTCAAACATCTTCTCCTCTGAAATCACTTGGCCAATCAAAGCCAAATTTTATGTGAAGCATCTATAGGATCGGGTTACCAATGTGTATATAAATAACCCAGGTCATATGACCAAGATGGCCTTCACATGGCGTACACATGTCTTATTGTTTTGGACCCCTAGATACCTTTCACTCTGCCTGAGATGAAAGGTATCTCGGGTACAGATAGTGCAAATTATAAGGTAATAAAATAATTAGCTCCCCCAGTGCTACTGCGGTCATTATGCACATTTTCGTATGGTTATCTCGTGATTAATTATCTGTTGATAATTGATATATCTATATAAAAATCAAAATATTTAATTGTACATTTTAGACAAAAACAAAGTAAAAATTCATAATAATCAGAATCTTTTGAATAACATAGCAATTTTAATCCGTTTTCTACATGAAATATTCACGATTTTGCACCTTGATGAAAATATTTTTGTGTCTGACATGATCAGCTAATTACACACCCCCTGCAGTGAGCTGCAACATCAGGAACACTTTATTGCCCAGTTTTATAGTTGAAACCATATGCCAGATTCATGGTTCAGTGAAGAAAAAATGCACAAAAATTTTATAAGAGATGTGTACGCTATGCATGCCCATATATGGTAAAAACCTTCAAATATCTTCTCCGGAACCGGTTGACCGATTTCAAAGAAACTTGGCATGAATCATTGATGGCTAAAGTACTACACTGTGTATTTAAATCATGACCCTGTGATTACCTTGACCTATTTTAAAGCAAGGTCAACATAAGTCCCTATGCATTTAAATGGGGAAAACTGTTAACATGCCATTTGAAGGAAAATTGGCAAATGGACAGAATATTGATTATTCTGAAAACAAATGGCCCAAGGGCTTCATCTGCCCCTCAACTGGGGCTAAATACCATAGTATTCCAATATGTTTATTGATATATGTAGCAGATCCCAGGTGAGCGTTTACTGGACCATTGGTCCTCTGGTTCATTGTAGATTTCAATTTGTTAAGAGGACATTCTAAGTTGGGTCAAAATATGAAACTAGGGACCTCTAATAGCACCAATGGATGTAAATTTAAATCATATTGTACCACTCAAATATGTAATGAATGAATAAACCATTCCATTATAACAACCGTACGACTAAATAATAAGAAAGTATGATGTATTGTTGACAAACTTGAATAACTGGGACAAAAAGAAATTTAAATGGGCTTTTAAGCAAACGTAATTAAATTTGAGACATATTCGGAGTGGCAAGGGAACACCGGTCTCAGGTCCGACATCTAAACGTGTCCGTAAAATGTATACCCCCTTATACCTCACATTTATAAAACTGGTGTATGTAAGGGTATGCCTATTTTTCTTATTCTTGCTCCAAAACATAGGTTGTGGTACATAGATTGTGGGTACCCACAACCTATTTTTTTCTTTCTTTCTTACTTTCTTTCTTTTTCTTTTCTCTCTCTTTTTTTAACCAAAGGAATCGCATAATATTAAACATTACGAAAAAATGCCCATGTACATGTAATATATAGATGGTGAGGCGGTTCTAAGGAGTACCCACAATCTATGTTTGGAGCAAACATAAGAAAAAATAGGTATACCCCTGTAAACCCCAGTTTTGTTATATAAAAGTAAGGTTGAAGGGGATATACATGTCACTGACATGTTTTCCTGATGTGTATTACAGCTAATTTTATCAATATATAGAGGATATTCAAGTTTTTGGAGTGAATATGAGTTTTATTTCATTGAGTGAAGTGAAAAAAAATATATTTCATGAGTGCCGAAGGCACGAATGAAATATATATTTTTACACTTCACGAGATGAAATAAAAGTCATATTCACGACAAAAACTTGAATTTTCTTTTTATTATATTGTATGTAGTCATTGTAACGTTGCGCGCTAAAGCATATGACGTCAAAATCTTAAATGACGTCATCACGTCACGTCATTACGTCGCTATTGTGTGTGAACCTTCATTGCGTCAACAATAGCATAGATTATAAAATTTAGTTATGTATAAATTAGAAATGAAACGGTGGAATCTTAATTTGCGTATTCCCAAATGTTATATTTTCACATGTGAAAATATACCTTTTTTATATTTTCACATGTGAAAATATAACTTTTTCAAATATTGGTTATATTTAATACATATTTCTCTATATTTCATCACTTGCCATATAATAAATTGTAATTCTTGCAGATAGTCAAAAGAAAAATCTGTGAACTTATCACACCCATACATGATTTCATGTGTACTTTTTGACTTATATGTAACCTTACATAAATTATTCATGCTCTGGTAGTGTTCAGTGACTCCATACTTATTTTCTTCTTTATTATTCTTTGATCTTTATACAATTATTTTTGCGCTCATTAGCACGATCGTGGTTAAAAACAATATATATCTATGATCATATGGAACGCCGCTGATAAGATATTTTGACACATGATATACCATCAGGAAAACATGTCCGTGTAATGTATACCCCCTTTATACCCCATTTTTATATAGCAAAACTGGGGTACGCAGGGGTATACCTATTTTCCTTATTTTCGCTCCAACACATAGATTGTGGGTACTCGTTAGAACAGCCTCGCCGAGGCGGTTCTAACGTGTACCCACAATCTATGTTTTGAGCAAAAATAAGAAAAATATAAAAACATTTCAGCTGAAAATTTCAATTATTAAAGCGCAAAAATATCTTTTTATTGCATGGGTAAGTTTTCGTAATGATATACTATATTCATGCACCCATTTTGTATACTGATAAAAAAAGAAGAAAACTTTACAATTTTAAGGTTAAAACTTTCCATATAATGACGCCTATACTTTTTCAACATATACGTGTGCATTAATGATGGTCATTCACCCTTTAAGACGACCACCTGACAACCTTTGAAAATTTAAATGGTTTAGCGCTCAATTACGAACAAACGTTGCCTTTACGTTGACACGTAATGTTTGATTTTGGTTTTTCACCCCTCTATCATTTGACGCGCTGTTTCTCAAACATGGAACGTTTTATTACATCAATTGATTGACAATTTAATTAGGAATAATGTGATGAAATAGTTTGTCAAAGCAGAGATGTTTAGAAGATATGATTGCAATAATAAAAAAGGTAAAGTTTCTTCTTTTTTGTTCAGTATTATGCTCAACGGCAAACGTTTAGTCAGTAAAAATTCGCGTAAAATCCCATTGGGACTGTTTAAATTACCATAGCTTCAAGTTTGGGATTGAAAATACCAATCATAAAACTGTGAATAAAACCTTACATTTCCTACGAAAAAGATTGAAAACCTTACATTTCCTACGAAAAAGATTGAAATATCTTACAATTACATATGCCAATTTTCATTCTTGTTTTAAACGAAAGGGAGGTAATCCTAAAATAATGAATAATTGACTTGTTATTTCTCGAGACTGTGGCTGAATTTTGAAAAGATTTTTTTTTCTTCCGGATTTCTATTACTGGCAACAACCTATTTCAGAAAGCGTTACATTATTAATAGTCAAAGCACCGATTTTATCATTTATCGGGTAGTCACAAAAATGGTGTTTTACGAAAAATGCCAATAACTCTCTCCACATTGATAACTGGTGGAGTTTCTTTTCATAATAAAAAAGAGACTGACTTTGCAAATTTGACTAAGTGGGACATCTAAGGCAAGCAGCAGGGCATTATAGTAATCGGGCTTATCAAATTTACTGACTAAACTTTTTCCTCTGAGTATATTAAACTCGACTTTCGCGTAAGTATGTCATTACAAGAAACAAAAACGTCTTAAGTTTTGAGTCTTATTCATAGATATTTTACAAAAATACAATTGGTTTTATTATCAATCCATAGCTCAGTTTATTGAAAAGAATTAGGTTGACTTTTGTGTGTATTTTTGTTGTTATATAGAATCATATACTTTTCATGCAAGGATTTTATGTTAGATGCATTGATTCCGTAGGAAATAAGAAAATAAGATGAAGCCGGTGGCGGCGGTTATTTTGCTGTGCTGTCTACCCGCCTATGTCGAAAGTGCAAATGGGACTGAGGCAAAGGCACTGCGAACAAAGATATTTGACACAGATGGCTACGACAAGAAGATAAGACCTGCGGATAACCAGAGTGATGCCACAGGTACTCGTACAAGTTTTAATTTTATCAAGTTGCCGTGGTCATAAAATTAAGATCCTTAGATGAAAGTGAGAGTGAATGGGAAAATTCGGTCATGAAATGAGCCGCATCATGGATTTTAGCATATGCGAAAACAAAGGCGCAGATCAGCTGTGCAGTCACTGCACAGCTGATCAGCGCCTTTGTTTTCGCTACTCGGATAGTACAATTCCTCTTCTACTTATAGCCAATAAATCAAGCCTCTAGCCTGCTTCTGTGACTGCACTGCACAGCTGATCAGCGCCTTTGTTTTCGCTACTCGGATAGTACAATTCCTCTTCTACTTATAGCCAATAAATCAAGCCTCTAGCCTGCTTCTGTGACTGCACTGCACAGCTAATCAGCGCCTTTGTTTTCGCTACTCGGATAGTACATATAGCCAATAAATCAAGCCTCTAGCCTGCTTCTGTGACTGTGCATGGTGACTTGTGTCGCACCTGGTCGAAAATCCCAAAGATTGGTTTTCTCGCGTCGCGGCTTAAATTATTTCTACGACCATTCGTCCACTTTAAAAGATACTGATTCAAGAAAAGCAGTTGGCAGTAAATACTGGAAGAAATATGCGCCAAGTACTGACAATCTACCTTCGGGAAGGTTTGGCTCGGATAACGTAAACACAGACCATGACCATAGCTGTTTATAGCACGTAACTAGCATTAATTGGAAAATAGCATTACTTGGTATGGCCCATCCCTCTCATTAATATGCTTAGAAGGATCTGTTTTACTTTTTTAAACAAACAAGTGCCATTCTATGTTACAACTTTAATTAGATCTTTGTGAAAATTGCAAGTTTTTATATGTATCTTGTTCCCGCTATTGTTCCCATATGTTTTTTTTTTCTCTCTGACCAGAGGTATACGTGAGTTTCTATCTTCTCGCAATCAACGCACTTGATGAGGTGGCAGAGACCTTGAAATCTACGGGCTTCTTGATGATTGAATGGAGGGACGAGTTCTTGCAATGGAACCCGAATGATTACGGCGGAATAGAGTACTACCACTTTCCCCAGGATGATGTTTGGAAGCCAGACGTTGCGCTGAAGAATTCGGTTGAGAAATACAAAGCTCTAGGAGTAACGACGCTTAACGTTCAAGTGGATAGTACTGGTTATGTATTCTGGTATCCGTTTGAAGTAAGTACATGTATGTAACTAATATCAGCATTAAAAGATTCTTGATTCTGTAGAGATATTCTAATTTTACTGATATGCATATGGTACTCTTAAAGAAAAGCCATTGGATTTATACAGAAATGAGCCGCCTACCAACAATGTGGTTTCCGGACAGGTCCGACACAAACCGACCTGAACAAGCACAGAAAAGAGCTAGAAGCTTGAAATTTCGGATTTAAGTAGAAGAGGAATTGTACTACCCGAGTAGCGAAAACAAAGGCGCTGATCAGTAACTGCGAAGCTGATCTGCACCATCTTGTTGTGTATTTTTAATGAAACCACCACAAGGTTTTAGCATCTGAAGATTACATATACTCATCAAAAGAAGTTTTGCACCATTTAGATTTTTTCATATTTTTAAGTGACAATTTGACTAACAAATTTTAGACCTATTTTTTTTTAATTTGCACAGCCTGAAAAAGTTTGATAATGTGTGTGATAAGACCAAAAACGTTGCGGAAACAATTTTAAGAGAAAATTGAAAATTCCCATTTTTTAAGAATACTGAAAATTGAAAAATCGAAAAAAATCCACCAAAAATGCTACAGTGTTAAGAAGGCATTTTTGTTTCCAAATTTACACACAAGAGCTCCAAAGCAAATGATTAAGCAAAAAAAAAAAAAAAAAAAAAAAAAAAAAAAAAAAAAAAAAAAAAATTTTAAAAATCTCACAATTTGGGTATAAATGCATTTTATGACAAAATTGCATTTTTTGAGAAAAAAATCATGAATATTGGAGAAAATGATTAAAATCAAATTCATTTCAATTTTTGATTACTGTGAGATGTTTTGACACCAAAACCTACCGCCTATTTTCTTTCTTCTACAGACGATATCATGTCAAAGACAGTGCATGAGAATGTTTTCGATATGCAGCTTTTTAAAAAGTCGGAAATTGGATGGGTTGAAAAGCAGTATCTCTAGTTAAATATTAAGGGCTGCTCATGCTGTGTTTGATGGAAAAACAAACCATTTTATTGGAGAGATGAGAAAATAAGCTTTATCCGAGAATTTAAACAAAATCTCAAAAATCATTATTTTTGGTCAAAATGGTGTTTTTGTCCAAAAATTCATTTTTATTTTTTTGCTTTAAATGATTGTTTTCAGTATATTGAGTGAGGATGTGAAGCGAATTCAGGTTTGAAAGCCCAGAAATAAGGATGTTGGCTTTTTGCTGCATCCCAAATTTTGGTGTTTTCAAAAACATGCATTTTTGAATATTTTAACTTAATCTTTTCAAGACAAATTGTTGTTTTGCTATTCACAAAGTCCAGCCCTTTAAGATGGTATTAAGTTTTGAAAAATATCTATTCTAAACAGCATTTTAAAATGAGAAAAATATTAACTGGTGCAAAACTTCTTTTGATGAGTATATTTTAAACTTTAACTCTGATGGTTACGGTCTCGTCTCGGAAAATAACAATTCAGATACATACATGTATATACATCAATGAAACCAATAATGGCTAGTACACGTACATGTACCTTCGAAGTATAGGCTGTCAAATGAAACTTTATCATCAGGCAATATATTAATTTAAAAATAACACTTTTTATATAGTGCGGTTCTAACGTGTACCCACAATCTATGTTTTGAGCAAAAATAAGAAAAATATCAAACTTGATTTATCCAGTGAAAATTTTCGTTTATACAACAAAACGAAATTCTGTATCTCACCGCTGTGTCTGGTGTGGGTTCGAGCCCCGCTCTGGCCACATGTGAGACAAGCCAAGTTCTGCTTGCGGGTGTGTCAGGTGGTTTTTCTCGGGGTTCTCCCGTTTTCGCCCACACCTACTGATTGGCCCGTCTCATATGAGCTGAAATAATCTTGAAAGGGACGTAAAACTGAATTAAAAAAAAAAGAAAAGAAAAAAAGAAATTCTGTAGATTGCATTCAATACGAGTGTTTTCGTAATATTGTGTTGTAGGTGTTTGAGTCCACATGCTCCATCGACATCACGTACTTCCCGTTTGATATACAAACCTGCAAGTTGAACTTCGTCGCCTGGAGCTATTCACAAATGGAGGTAATATGTTTGGGGCCGCTATGAGGCCTGAAAATGAAAATAATAACAATAATAATAATAATAATGATAATAATAATTATAATAAAAAGAATTCGACGAGCATTTCATATCAGCAACCGTCAATTGAAAGCATCTTATTATTTTTTCTCTCTCGATACCAGTATCATCAATGGGGTAACGCGCCTGACTTTTGTAGAAACATTTGATCAAGGGTCAATGTAACATGCAAATTGTTTATTTGATAAAATACAATAAACTCATTTTATTATATGTAAATCACTAGAAAAAAACTCAATGCATAAATTCATTTTGACCTTACAGGTATATATGCAGGGTGGTAGTAAAGGCATAGACCTTGTTCAGTACTCGCCCAACTCGGAATGGGATCTGATCAACACTACAGCTACCGTCGAGATAGAATCAGGAGAGGCTGCTATCATATACACCCTTAAGATCAAACGCAAACCCCGCTATATGGTCATGTCGGTAATTCTACCAATCGTGATGTTGACGGCCTTGAACCTGTTTGTGTTCGTACTTCCCTGCGACTCCGGTGAGAAGGCGAGCTACGCTGTCACGGTTTTCTTGGCGTTTGCTGTATTTCTGACAATCATTTCAGCAGCTTTGCCAAGAAATTCTGAGTCCCTGTCAATATTCTCCGTGTATATCATAATTCTGACGGTTCAGAGTACTTTGATAACGATGACGGCACTGATCGTTATTCGAATCAGGCAGTTTGAGACGCCTGTCCCGAAAGTTATCGCCAGCATAACCAACTTTCTTCACTGCGAATGCTGCAGAAGGGAACGAAACGTTGTGGTACCGGATGACGCTCAAATCTCGAGTAATGGCAGCGTGGTCCCAATGGAAGGCTTTGTTACGACGAAGAAAGTAGCTACAGAAAATCTCGACAAAACAGACAGTGGAGACGACAATCTAACGCAAGATGTCTGCGATTGGAAGAAGGTGGCCAATGGTCTCGATCGGTTGTTGTTCTGTTTCTTCACCATAGTGACTATTGTTTCGTCTATGGTTTGTCTAATATATGCGTCCAGTGCAGCTGAATAGAATCATATTGTTGAGGGATTTTAATGTCACAGAAATTGAACTTAGAAAATAAATCCGTCCACAAACGTTGGAAACGACATGTTTATTAGAAGTTGACACAGTTGCAACACACATTGACGAAAGTTATTAAAATCTAATCATTGTGACTAGCAAACTAACATCTGGATGTTTTGTCATACTATAAGATGGTAAACTGCTCGGAGATGAGGGGCAGGGGCAGCTCGTCTTTGACTCGCTGTGTTCTGCTCTTCATTTTTGCTCTCTACCTACTTTGAATAATAAGACATTGTTTGTATGTTATAATTGTCTATTGTTTCTTGTAGGTTAGAATAAAGGACAAAACATCTGGATATGCAAAAATGTTAGATGAATTTAACTTCTACATTGTTCTCGTTATTTGTTCAGATTCACTCTGTATTAGATCTAAGAATAAAGTACTGGTGGCTTTGTCCCGACATGACCGAAATATTGTCGACTGGGACATAATGTAATCATGAATTTTCGAAAAGCATTCTACAAGAATCTCGTTTCTCTATCTTTGTCAGAAGTCGCTGGAAGACTACTCTTTCTTTATATACTGTATACAATTTTGTACTGTATACAATTTTGTATATAAACTTCGTTTGTACATGCCAGATTCCAAGATAACAAATGCCCAAGTATTGTTACGTTAATAATACTTCGTCTATACCATTTATCTTATCCAAAACTGTAGAAATGTTGTCTCTGTTGAACAATTGAATGAGACTTGAAGATGCGATTTATCAAAAGCGTATTTTATTCAGCCAGCCACATTTTACAACAATGCAGAATAAGATTCATTGGCATGACATTGAAAATATTTCTCGAAATTTAGTTACGTATTATAATATACTTAGAAAAACAATTAAGGGGTATGGTTTTTGTTTCGATTTCATTCCTAAAGGTATAATTTTTTCTACCCAAATAATTAATAGATATGTAGCAGAACCATCACTGTGCAAGGATTCCATAAAAGGTCCTCTGACGGTGGTAATGGGAGCCATAATGTATAGCTGCCTCAGATTTTGATAAAAATAAATGTTGGTCAAATGCTTCTGTTTTTTTTATGCATGTTTGCTGGTAGTCCATAGTTTATGATATTGGATTGAGGTTCTTGTTTCAAAAGAAGTACTGCTTTATTTTTGGGTTAAAATGGGCATATTTTGTATTAAACATATAGAAAAATAGAAAAGTATTTATTTAACATTGTTCCCCCCCCCCCCCGAGTCCCAAGAAATCCCTTTGCATATGAATGTATTGTCATATTATACATAATATGTGTGAATGGCGTTCTGGGACTCGGGGGGGGGGGGGACAGTACCCTACAGCCCAAAATGTTATCTCAGTACTAGAGCCCAAGTATGTGAAATTGTTTTTAACTTAAAATTAAAAAGAACACAAAACAGCAGTTAAGTTGTATGCCATATATAAAGTACAAAAAATAGATATATACATTTGTTTCCAGAATTAACCCAAATCTGCTTGATTTATATACACTTTTTATGTTCCATTCCCCAGAAAATGAGGGTACCGTACATTCTGTGGAACAAACTTTTGTAATCGTTCTATACTAATATTGTCCACTTGTTTACACGGCCAATAACCTCTTGCACCACAAACAGTAACATTGGTGGACTGTTTTCCTATTTTTTTTTTAAATGTATTAACTTCCAAATTAACAACTTTTCAGTCAGGTCGGTACGATGCCACCACTGTTTAGGTATTAGCCAGTACCATGGGAACTTAAAATGTCTTTGTCATTGGTACAATACAGCGACGTAAATTTTCAAATCACCAACTTCAAGGGTGTTTACACAATTTTCCATTCATTCTCATAAAACTATTTGCTTATTATATCACATTAGGCATCAAAACGAGTCTTTCAGTTCTTTAATGAAAGTGATTCTAAATAGAGGCCCTGGGTTTGATCAAATCGTGGGGAGCCGTGCTGTGCCTGAGACACACTACCCCCCCCCAGAGTAGTGGGTACAAGAAGTAATATGTGGCTCAATCCCAAAATGACTGAAAAACTGTTCATATTAAAGGATGCTCGGCCATAATCCAATCAAATAAAAAATAACTTTTATGATTATAATCACTTCGACCAACCATTATACTGAAACGAGACACATGTAAGACAAGCCAAGTTCTGTTTGCGGGAGTTTTTTCTCTGGGTTCTCGTGTTTTCGTCCACCTACTGATTGGTCATCCTCATACGAGCTGAAATAATCTTGAAAGGGGCATTAAAGTGAATCAGAAAAATAAACATATTGAAGGCCGTGTTGTAACAGGTTTATACAGGTAAATAAATATTCATGCAAGGTTGCTCAGTTTTGTCACAATGGGCCGTGTCTGGAGAAAAATGTTTCTGGTTAAAATCGAACTCTAATCAAGCTGTGCAAGACATAAAAGATGGATTGAAGTTTTGTTAATTAATGACATTCTGAGTAGCTGGCTGGTCATCACTGATCTGGGTATATGGTTTTTGCATATAACAGATAGCAGGTTTTCTTATGAGTTAACAGTGCCCCTTGTATAATGTTTGGTAGTACTTAGACATATTATACAGGTAACTGCTAAAGGTTTGTACCCAAAATGTTGACGTTGTAATATTTCAATTTTATTTCAATGGCATTATGCATGTTTATCGCACTTTATACAGTGTTGCATGCACAAAATATGATCCAATAGTGGAATTAAAGGACTACAAGCAAGGAAAAGCGAAAAATTAAAATTTTCTCACATATGAAATTTTGACCCCCACCCCCACTAAAATCGCCTTTTTCACACTATATGGAGGAGATAGTCGAAACTTTTAATAGTTATAGGTTCAGTATACACTGGACTTTTGCCCTAATCATGAAATACCACCACCAGAACCTTTGAGACATTGCTATGGTATTTTGAAAACGAGGCATAAAACCCCTAAGAACGTCACAGATTCTTTTCGAGTTGCCTGGAAGCGCTTCTCGCAGACTTGCAGAAATGATGAAACACCCCTAAAATTAAAGTTATCACTGCTCCCTACCCTATCCCAATCTTTCATTCACCCCATCTTACTGGTTCATCCAAATGCAAAACTGTTTTGATAATCAAAATGGCGACACTTTTATGTCTAAAACGCACTTTGGGGAAATTTCAGAAATCTGTGATTTTTGGTAAAAAACACATGTTTTAACCAAAAAATGTTTTTTCGTTTAAAATGTTTCCATTTGCACTGTGAGTATGAAACTGAAATCCGTTTTTGAATGTGCGCTCTGGTTTTCTCAAAATAGCGTTTTTTTTAAAATGTGTTGACAAATTTTTAATCTCGTAATGCAATTCCCATTAAGGTAATGTTCAGTTCTTTAGCAAATGTTTTGAAACTCTGTAAAATCTAAACTAATGCCCGTAGCTCAAATCGGTTTTCTGTACCAAACTCGCAGGTTAAAGGGCAACGTTTTAAGCGAAAAAAAAAATTTTGGTAAAAAATCGTGTTTTTAACCAAAAATCACAGAATTCTGAATTTTTTCCAATATGCATTTTAGACATAAAAGTACCGGCATTTCGATTATCAAAACGGTTTCGCAGTTGAATGAACCAGTAAGAGGGGAGGAATGGCAGAATTGGGTAGGGTAGGCAACATTTGGAACTTCACTTTCAGGGGTGTTCCAACGTTTCTGCAAGTCTGCGAGAAGCGCTTCCAGGCAACGCGAAAATTTTATAGAATCTTTGCACAGTGATGGTTCTGCTACATATCTATTAATTATTTGGGTAGAAAAAATTATATCTTTAGCAATGAAATCGAAACAAAAACCATATCCCTCAATTTTTTTTCTAAGTACATAGAAAACAGAGGCCGCCGCACAACTATTAAGTAAATATGTCCCTGCTTTGGTCTAACACGAGTGCATACCAATTTCAATATTTCAGTGAAACTGAAGTGAGGACCTCTAATGCGGAAAAAGTGTCAGCTCGTGTGTTGGAAGACAAATAATACACATTTTGCAGAACAACATTCTTTTGCGAAGAATCCAACATTAAGTTAATCTTCTTCTTTCGTGAACAGCAGTGCTAGTTCTAACGACTACTTTCAGGGCTCCACCGAAACTATATCATAAAAATAAATATGTATTCTTTGTGATCCTCAACTCCTCTATCTGATATATTTATCTTTTTCAAATCTCTACAAAACATCGCGCTACCAGACAAAAAGACTGAAGAGCAAGCAGTTGATTGTAAACGCAGTTCACTAAACATTACTATGGTTGTAGACGAAGATATAACAATTTACAATAATAAAGTCAATACTAGACTTGTTTCGAAAAAAAAAAAAAAAAAAACGCGTGTAAAATTAATTCACATTTATCTATTTATTTATTTGGTTAAATGCAAAACAAAACGTGTAAACGATAATTGTGTTTCAAATGCTGAAGTTTATCACCATATCCGAAGTCGACTTTAACTTTTAGACCTGCCATTGTCGCTGGAAAAAATAACAGAAACAATTTTACAGGGTTCTTATTGTCGTTATTGTCTTCTGCTTAATGGTTTGTATTATTCTATTAAAGCTAATTTTGCGTCCACCTATCTGCTTGTAAAATTAGCCCAATTGGTATCATTGTAGCAATTTAGCAGAAATATGCCAGACAAAATGATCGTTTTCATGGAGAATTGTTTGTAGCGACAATACTTCCCAAAAACACATCGGTATCATTTACGTTAATGTCTTGGTTCAGTTATTTATCTTACTTGAAGCTATAGATTGGTGTCTATATCGGACAATAGAAAATAACAGATACAATTCATTGTAGGGACTGGAACTATTCATTAATGTAGTTTAGTTGCATCATGATAAATGTTGTGTGTATTACTGTTCTCACGGTACCTATTCTTCCACAGGCGAGATGAATACAATATACATATAGAAACTGACCTAAGTTAAAGCAAATATGTTTATATCAGATCATGTCTATTGTGCAAATTGGTATTTGTATTTGTTCATATATTTGAAGTAATCAGAATAAAATCTAAAACCGATTTTAACAGTTCGACCAAACGCTACACCGAGAACAGAGTTCAAGATGAATTTATTTATTTCCCTATCCAATAACGATAAATAAAAACTGAGATCCCATGAGAGCAGTGAGCATATTAATGGGAGACGGGATGGGCCATACCATGGTTTCGGCTACTTAAGCCTTTTCAGTACCCTTTAGATTTGGCGAAATGGAGCCAAAGGAAAATACTTATTTTTTTTTACACAAGATAGTCGATACAAGGACTAACATAAACCGATAATAAATTTCTGTTTCTCAGAATACCCTTGCTGATCTCAAAGGACCAAAAGGAAAATATAATCTGCACTATGGATGATGTACGGGGAGACTTTTTAGGGCCGCCACACGGCTCAACATCAGCTGCAGTAATAGCAAATGAAAATAGAACTGAGATCCTTTGAGAGCAATGAGCATATTAATGAGAGACGGGATGAGTCATACCATGGTTTCGGCTACTTAAGCCTCTTCAGTGACCCTTTAGATTTGGCTAATGGAGCCAAAGGAAAATACTTACGTGTAAGTTTTGCGACTTTAAACAAGATAGTCGATACAAGGACTAACATAATCCAAACATGAAATATGTATATGTATCTAAACCGATAATAATTTTCTATTTCACAGAAAAGGAAAATATAATCTGCACTATGGATGATGTACGGGGAGACTTTTAGGGCCGCCACACGGCACAACACCAGCTGCAGTAATAGCAAATAAAAATAAAATTGAGATCCTTTGAGGGTAGTGAGCATCAGTTTTAGGGATAAAAGATTTAGTTTATTGATTATTCATTATTGTACACAAATAGACACGACCCTGAATAAACCACATCTGCAAGACGTTAGGTACTAGGTTACCATAAGGCTGGTACCGGGGCGTCAAATAATTCTTCCCCAAGTAACCACCCGTAACGCGAGGAAGATTTGTGCCAAGAGTATACGGGGTCTACGTAAATGTGCGCAGCAACGATGCATGCATATATGCTTACACTGTGACGAGTCTTTCGCGGTCTAATTATGCACTTCTGAATGTCGTATTATTATTAGAAAAGTTAAATAATAGTAGTTCTCTTTTTCATGGCCACACGCCACAAGCAGCAATTCGGGACAGGGTGACATGTGGCAGAAACCAATGTCCAGACAGCATACCAGTCTGAAATGTCAAAAGCCATTTTAAAAACAACTGAAATGTGTCACTGATTTAATGCACTTTTACTTTATATTATATCTTGATGTACATATATTATATCTTGATGTACAGTTTTAACAAGTTTTGTACACTTTAATCTGGACAACTCGGCCCATAACAAACTCGGCCCATGACAAACTCGGCCCATAACAAACTCGGCCCATACAAACTCGGCCCATGACAAACTCGGCCCATAACAAACTCGGCCTCTATTTATAATGCTGATAAAATATGAATGTTATAGTATGATTAAAGGAATATACGGGTATGTTATAGTCGGTAAATAGCTATACATAGCTAATGTTATACTGTTTATACTTTCTGACTTTAGATAAAATTTGTCTTGTCTAAAAAGTTACATGTATTGATAAATACAAATTACATAGTCTTCATATACTTATCATTTATATACTCATCTTTACATATTCTACTTGTAAAAATGTGGTATTTTTATTTGAGAAGCATTCAAGGACATTAAAAAAGAGTCATGTATTTATTTTGAAATGTGAGAAAATTTTATTAACAGTGTAATTGGATTTTTTTCTATTACGACCAGATACAGAAATGTTTGAAAATCGCGTTTCCTAAAATACTTAGCCGACAAAAACGTTATAGACTTCGGTGGGCTTATCCCTTTAATATGACAGAAAATTAAGTTTTCACCATGATTCTATTAGAACAGATGTATTGAACAAAAATAAGAAGGTAAACATAAAACAAAGACCACAGGATGAGGTATAAATATTTGTTTTACCATTTAATCATTTTAACAATTTAAGTCATGCAAGTATACCAATTATCTTTTGATTAATATCCTACATGTAGACTGAACTGTGATAATTATATTGATTTGTTCACTAATTGTTTCTTTATTATAATTGACTGAGTTCTTCGTCCAAACAAATACTGCCATTGTCCAATTACTGGACAGGTGTGACAAAACATTGACAATGATCATTATTTTGTTATTGACTGACTTGCTTTTACATATAATACACACGTTCATTTATAATAATAATAATAATAATATGTCTTTATTTTACGAGGATAACATATTAAGCATCAGCTTATCTTACATATGGTCCTCAACAACACACATACAACAATAAAATAATAATATATACAAACAAACAATACAATATCAACAATTAAAAGTATAGTTAATTTTGTCTAGGAATTTTTAAAAAGGAAATATACAAATATTTGTAGTTAAGAATGTGATTGCAATGATTTAAAATGGACATTTGATATCATACTAAAACATTAAATTCCAGCAGAGTAATTTTAGCACAGGAATGACTAAAAAAAAAAAAAAAAAAAACACGGATAAGAACCGTCTCAGTCTGAATACTTAAATTAAAATTGTTACAAAAAGTTGTGGTTTAGAATGTGATTGCAATGATTTAAAATGGACATTTGATATACTAAACATTAAATTTCAGCAGAATAATTTGGCACAAGAATGAATAAAATGCAAGGATAAGACCGTCTCAGTCTGAATACTTATTATAAATTGTTACGTATTTGGTGATATCGATTAAGAGATAAACTTGATGTATAAAATTATAAACTTTGAGATATAATCAAAGTTACATAAGACAGTATGTTTATTATGATTCTGATTTCCTACACACCAGACCTGGACAGTAACGAAAGAAAAATAAAATATTGAGACTTGTTCGTTCTAAACTCTTTTACCATCCAGCAGCCCTTCCTACGACAATTGACTCACTGCATGCCGTCAGATACTTGCACGTCATTTCTTTCCTTCTTTCTTTTTTCTTTCTCTCAACTATGCCCATCATCGATAATAAACTCAGCGTAATGACAAACTCTGCACTCGTACATTGTACTTGAAATTATTATTTTTTTTAATTCAGTTTTACGTCCCTTTCAAGATTATTTCAGCTCATATGAGACGGGCCAATCAGTAGGTGGGCGAAAACGGGAGAACCCCGAGAAAAACCACCTGGCACACCCGCAAGCAGAACTTGGCTTGTCTCACATGTGGCCAGAGCGGGGCTCGAACCCACTCCAGACACAGCGGTGAAATGATTGAGTGATTAAGAAACAGCGCTCTTAACCGCTCGGCCACGGGGGCCACTTTTGTTAAGGCTACAAATCTTTATATCAATCATAATTCATTGACAATATGGATTTGGAAACAGCCTGAAGTTGCTAATATGTGTCATCTTCAAACATACTAACACTAAAATGATATTTTCTATCAAATCAATGTTTACAACTTCCTATAATACCCAGTAATGAGGTTGTCATAGTATCTAGTAGATAGGGGCCGAGTTGGTATGGGCCGAGTTGGTATGGTCCTAGATTTGGTGGCCGAGTTTGTCATGGGCCGAGTTTGTCAAGGGCCGAGTTTGTCATGGGCCGAGTTTGTTATGGGCCGAGATGTCCCGGAATCAAGAATATTAGTCTAATATTGTTTACCTCGTATTTAAATTAATTTTATATCCTTCTCAAGCATTTTGTGCACGGACAACGCGGCGATGGGCACACGCGTCGGGGCAGGGACTTCAACAGCGAAACACAATAAAGGCAATCTCAATCACAATGTTAACATGTTTCTGCGTTAGACTACATGTATTAATATTCAGGCAAACGCTAAAAATATCTATTGTGCACAAAATGCTTCAGAATATAATAATGTCCATATTCTGTTACGATAATGTTTCGTCTCAGTCATTTATTTGAAAAAAAAATGTAAAAATGTTGTCTTCATCAGACAATGGAATAAAGACGATGTAATATAATATTATTCAGACAGCTGTCTTTTTATACATACCAGACAGAATGAGATTCAATTATATGACGAATAAATATCATGGATGCTCAACCGACCTTATAACTATTACTTAGCGCATGCTTACATTTATTCCCATGGATACTATATCGCAAAAAAACAAAAACAAAACAAAAAAAAAAAAAATAAAAAAAAAAAAAAAAAAAAAAAAAAAAAAAAAAAAAAAAAATGCATCATACGAGATTTAATTAGTACTAAGTGTTATGCAGCAGAGGCTTGCGATTATAAGACTTGGTCAATGAAAGAATTCGAATATTTAAGAAAAAAATGTTAGGGAACACTTTTAGCTTTTTGGAAATTTTTTTTTGATAAAATCAAAGTTCCTGTTTTCTGGCGAACTGATTTTTTTTACATATATTTCATATCTTTTCCTAGCTACAGACCAATTTATGAAGTTAAATAAATTTGTCTTTGGGACACGGGTATGTCATTTATGAAAAACACCAGTTTTACTGAATATGAGTTTGCTGTTTTGCTTCAGCACTGTGCAATTTATGAAAACGAAACAGACATAAAATGGTGAATCTGGTCATTCTCAACGAATAGGTGACATCGGATCTAAATAACTCAGTCTCCAGCAAGGCTACCGGTATCATAACTTCGAAAAACATTTTCTAAATTTTATCGCAGATACGAGTACATGTACTATGTATGGGTTGATTTCCAAATTTAATGTTGGGCTAAAGATGCTTTTAAGTGAAGGCCTTTCGGAACCAGAATTTTACGGTGACTTGGTTTACAAATTAACTAAAGGAAGGACTTGGTTTACAAATTAACTATAGGAAGGACTGTTTTTTATTTTCAGTTCAGAAAAATCATAACACGTTACAGACGTAAAGGTTATGACTTGAATGTTATGCGATAGTCTGTATTCTTAGTTTTTAACCGAATCATGGTTGATAACTATGCTGCCTTCTTTAATTGCACGCTGGTGGGTCGGGCGTCAGACTCTATGATGGCATCGACATAAAGCCATTCATTTAAGTTGGTGGCCCACCGGGGTTCAACTGGTGTTTTTCTTTTGCTACGGGTTTCAGTAAGTTATTGGGCGCCCAGGGATCTCGATCGTCGGACAGCTTACTGAATCTGTTGAGTTCTCGTTTTTTATTCATCCGGGTGATTATCGTGATTCATTTGTTTTGTCCTTGATTCATTGACTAGTTAGAGATTCACCACGAGGACCGAACAACTAACTAAATGTTGTGAACCATTGCAGAAGGTGAGGGTGAGGTCAGGCGCCTGTAAAACCTGTTGTTTTTTATATTACTGATTGTTCCAAGGCGATACTTCTGTTGTGGTTCCATTTGTTTTATGTTTTGGAGTCCATTTTTGTGCTGTTTGAGCCTTATGTACGTTTTCATTTTTTTTTTAAGTTTTGGTAAGTTGCCGCCTATTGAGGAATAGCAGCACACTCGGCTTACGATATGTTTTCTAAGTATAAGTACCTAATTGTCAGTTAAGTTTTTCCCATCTCGGTTTTTGGAGTTGGAATTTCTGATTAAGCCTTTTCCTGATCATTGCCTACTTGTACCTTTTTATGCTTCATCATTAAACCACATTATCATACAGGATTTGCAGTTTGCATTCATTAAAATGGGAAAAAAATCCCTGGATTTTTGCAAATAAAGCCGTATTTTAAAACGAATAATTCCGCTATGACGCTATAATTAGAACATGCATGTTTAAACTCCTAAAGGGTCATATCGAATATCTGGCCAAACAATGATGGCCGCTGTGCACCGCAGTGTATGTCTGATGTTCACCATTTTCACATAGAATCAACTTTTGATGTTATACAGATTCTCAAAAATTGTGAAAACTTACTTCATAAGTTCTACAAAGAAGGATATATACTGTCTAAAGTTGGTGTTCACATTATTACAAGTGTTTCCTAACTTATTTTGATGTGTATATAAGTACTGATAAAAAAGTCATCTGAGCAAGCAAGAAACGTTTCATGGTTGATGCAGTTATTACTGAGATTTTACTTCAAGACATTTCTTGTTAGTTTATTGTTGTTGTTTTTCAGTATGTTGATGTTCATATAGGGCAAACATACAAAACATTTTTTCTACGAAGGCAAATTAATTTTCATCTGACTCTTTCAGCCGCGCTAGTTTAAGTTGTACATCTAATGACTTCTTTCGGTCCGTTATTGATAGTAATCCACAGAATCTGTGTCAATAAAATAAATGCTCATTCTTCACTATCCTTAACTACTTTCTATCTTGAACATTTATCTTTTTCAAATCTCTACAAAACTCTACACTACCAGACAGAAGTCTTTAGAGGAGGCAATCGGTTGTAAGCGTCCTTCATTTGACATTACTCTACTTGATTTAGTTGTGAGCTATTAAAACGCAGATAATACAAATTAAAGCAATACCTTATTCAGAAGCTCTTAGAAAGTCAGAGTATTAAATTTTGCTTTTGTACATATCTGTTTGCTAATAGCTCATATTTAAACCGTATTATCTTTTTTTTCGGATAAGACTTTTATTTGTGATCTTCTGCCACAAAAACAATGCACGAGTCTCCATTTATTTAAGTAAAATTATACTTTTAATAAAAAAAAAATCAAATCGTGTATCGTTGCACAAGTCGATAGGCTATGTGTATAAACCAAGATATTACTGAATAATCATGAAACAAGTCGATTTGATGGAGACGGGGTGTGCGTGTGTCGACACGACGTCACGTATTGTTGCAGGTTACCCATTACAAATACTCGTCTTTACTGCCGTCTGCTTAAAAGTTGTCTTGTATGATTACAGCTGTTTTGGATCCGAGTATATGCTTGTAAAATTAGACTAATTGCTATAACTGTAGCAAAATAGCAGAATTATGCCAGACAAAATTATCGTTGTCGTGGAGGATTGTTTTTATCGACAATACAGTAGTTTATCCGGTTTCGAATCTTATCCAGTTCCGAATCAAGTGGTCGTATCGTCACGAACTACACAGCAGCTGTTCAATTAAAAAACAAATATTTTGTATGGTCATGAAGTCTATCTTTTTCTCTTCCTCTGCACGAAGTCAGATTTTGAAAACTTACGTGCATGCTAAAAATAAATCTGTTCTTCGAGATTACCTGTCGAATTAGAATGTATATTGCACTTGTGTAATTATCCGCAAGGTGCAGGTTTCCGCAAAATGCATGAACCTGGAACATTATTTTTTTACACTTTTGGTTCCAACATGCGTTCCAACATTAATTATAACACACCAGGAAAACTGAACTTTATTTGTTGATTTTCTGTTGCGTAGGAGCTTGTTAATTTTATCTACCAATTTAGCTAGTTTCGGGTCAGTAAAAATTAATTGTGTCGACATAGTACATGTACTCGTAAATCTATCAATATCGCAGTACACGTCTTAGCGCCAAACCTAAAGGAACTGAGAAGGGAGTGTTTAAATCTTAGTAAGTATTTTATTTGATGTGTGTGTGTGTACGTGCGTGCGCGCGTGCGTGCGTGCGTTTCGCCACAATACCACAGTCTTTCATTTGCAATGCTGTTTGTTTGAATTGATGCTTAACGTTCTAGTCCACAGCTATTGTCATGTCAGGACTTTGCCCCCATTTTATGGGACTTGTGCCCAAAGTTCTCACCGCTGTGTCTAGTGTGGGTTCGAACCCCACTCTGGCCATGTGAGACCAACCAAGTTCTGCTTGCGAGCGTGTCTCCGGTGGTTTTGTTATTTTCTCTCTCTCTCTCTCTCTTCTTCTCTTTCTCTCTCTCTCTCTCTCTCTCTCTCTCTCTCTCTCTCTCTCTCTCTCTCAAAATTGTTCTAATTATCATTTTGATTTCTTCTTTTGACACCTTAGTTTAGTGAGTAGCTGTTTCCCTAAAAGTGGCTATTCAGTTACCAAAACTTAACTAAATAAATGAATGCCAAACCCCCACCCCGTTGCCGAGTGGTGAAGAGCTGATTTCATTAACGCGTTTCATTCGATCGTCTCACCGCTGTGTTTGTTGTTGGCGCATGTGAGACAAGTTATGCATGAAGATTTGCCAGGTTTTTTCCCTTCTTTTTTTCTCGGGGTGAGCCCGTTTTCACCACACCAGCTGTCTGGCTGGTCTCATATGAGCTAAATGATCTTGAAAGGGACGTAAACTGACCCAAAATAGACAGAAAAATAAATAAATTAATTTTAAAGGGGGGGGGGAGCTGGAAGATGTTTCCGGGCCTGGATATTATTTTTCTCTCACGACGCGGTCCTGTTTTTATTGGTATATATTACAATACGTAAGATGGTAAAATAGAATTTACTCTGTCCTAGATATGTTTTTTTGGCCAAAATTGGATCCTGTTTTATTTTAATTCAAAAAATCTTACAGCCCCCCCCCCCCCCCACCAATAATAAAAATCAAATGGTCGTTCCCTTACACAGGTGATTCTTTGTGCAGTTGATCTGCTTCGCGAACAAAACATGCTGTCTGGATTTCTAGTCTAGTTGACATACTCCTGTTAGATGTCCCTGTATGTGCAACATTAAAGTTGTGTTTGAAATTCAATGTTAATCAAACAGGTGGAAGTTAAACTCATAAAACATTAACAACAAAACATACAAACAAACAATGATGAAAATAACCAATGCACAGCCCATGATTACCAGCACTTTACTGCAAAAATCTGGAACCAGTTACGCCATTATCGACTTAGAACATGTATTTGTTTTTGATTGACGCCGATATCCAGAACGTAAGTTATACGTCGTATACATGCACACAGTTTTTGGACACTCTTTCTATCTGAAATGGTAAACTGTGTGTAAGTCTTGTTTTATAAAGAAGTAAATGAAGCTACAAACTCAAAATCATAACGCAAAAGCGCCGAAGAGTTTCTTGTTTAAAAATTATCGCAAGTGATTCGGAACTGGACAAATGATTCGGAACTGGATAAATCGGTGGTCTGCTTCAAAGCCATCGTGTGGCACACAGAATATTCACAATAAATCAAATTGAAGTTCGTTATTTAGAAGAAGGATTATACTTTCTAATGGTAAGGTCGAAACCTAATTCGCTCTGAGCAATTATCTGGAAACCACTTCGAAAAAAAGTGACCCGGAACTGGATAATTTACTGTATTCCTTATAACATAACAGTATCATTTGTACGTATAGCTCGGCAAATGGGTCACTGTATGGGCGTTACCCTATGAATACGTTATTGGGTATGGTCTACTTTTGACCTAGGTAAAAGCTAAAGGTATACAGTTGAAAGACTCAACTCACATGTTGTCCGTTAGAATGAAAATCCGAGTTTGTCTAGTTTACTGGATTGGACAAAATAGGTAGCTGATCTTTAACGGTAAAATATGTGACAGCGCTCTAGGTTGACTGAATTCGACTTTTCTATTATCTCCCTACTTGAACAGATGGACTAGCTGACAACGCCCAGATATGAATATTAAAGTTGCCGCCCATACAGTGACCCATTTGCCGAACTATATCTGAGATTCAGATCGGTAAATCCAGCAAAGAATGCTTTATTTCTTTGGCGTTCGTGCAATAAAACTCATTTTGTATGGCTCCAATAACAGTTAAAGTCGTGTAGAATCCCCAATTAAAATTATGCATGCCTCCTACGTGAAAATTGGCACAGTAAATGACGTGTTTTGTAAACTGTGCACGCATGTCAATTTACGGTGCAGTTTAAATGTAATGATTTCGAAAATGATGTCGTTATATTGCACTGTACCATACAAGAATTCAAACGCCTTTAAATTAATGCACGTGCAAGGTCAAACACAAAATGACACTTTTTTTAGGCACGATTTCATCTGTAAATAAGGGCGGGCTCGCTTTTCAAAGGAACTGATTGGAATGTATTCGATGCTTAATTTTGCTTTCCATTTATTTTGTCGTTCTTTGTTTATACTGAATAAATAAGGTAGTTTAATGAGTTAATAGTTTTTGTTTCATAAACTATACTCCTCAAAATGTCTTCAAAAATGGACCAAACATTTGATTATCTAAAACTGAGCTTCTATACAGCTTTAGAACGACGGATGGACTCCAATCAGTGTCGAGAACACCGAGGTAAGATATTCTTGACACGAGTCTCATTTAATTCCTGAAATCATGATATCATCTGTCGTTTACATCTCATTTCATTTATCTCTGTCCTTAAGGAACAATTTATACGAGACAAAATAGCATCAGCATGTCTTGCACACCATTTAATTCTCAGTTCTCAGAATTACAGATTCAATAGTTAGAAACGCGATGGGTTGATACTTAAGCAGATCTCTTAAGACCAGATTGTTCACCAGAGAGCCTAAACTACCGTATGTTTATACTGATTTAAGATTAATACATTAACTTGCATAAAAATATAGGACAAGAAAAATTATAACATGAAGTGTCATGTTATTATTGGGCGGCTTAAAAGATGTATTATCATATAGAGCACGGTTATGATATTACATATAGTGCAGGAGACTTTTGAATGTTGTATAATGTGACCGTCTTAAATTTGGTATCTACTGTAATAGCTTAAGACAACTTGAGATGGTAAGTTATTAGGGCATGTTGTATGGGTATGCAAACAGAATTTGGGATATCAGTTCTAGTAACAAATTCTGTTTAATGTACACATTTTGTTTGGAAATGAATGACAAGCATACGAAAATGCAAGATCACTGAAATGTAATGAGGACTAAATCTTCATGAAAGAGCTGTGTTGTTAGTGTGGATTGATATAGTGTTAGTTTGATTAGGAACAACAGGCTTTTGACCGAGTTATTTTAACTCGTTCTAATATGTGTAATTATTTCATAATTTTGGTAGTTTTAGTGTATTTACCTAATAAATCGTATAGGGGAGATAGAAATAAAACTGGAATATAGATATTTACAGTTTTTATTATGTTCAGCAACATGTTGGTTTTTTTTTTTTCTATTTTAGCACATATCATTATGAAACCAGAGGACCATTGGTCCTGAGAAAGCTCACCTGAAGCCTGATCTTGGAGTATTAAGTCATAATGAAATGACCTTGACCTTGAATACTCACACACCTTTATTGACTTCATAAGTTGTCTGCATCTGCAAAGTTTCAGGTCTCAGGCTGCAATAGTTTCCAAACCCAGTGATTTCTCAGAAAACCATAATTTTAAGTTTGATATTTAAATGACCTTGGGCCAAGGTCAAGACATGACCTTGGCCTTCAGTAATTACTTACCTTCATTGACTCCATTAGTTGTCTGCATCTAGCAACTTTCGGGTCTCAGGCTGCAACAGTTTGTTTTTGCCTTTTCCCATGTAGGCCTATGTTTCCAAAATTGACCTTGCCGTAAAATAGGTCAAGGTCATCATAGGGTCATCATTTCAACAAACTATGATGGGCTGGAGTCCCAAATGCTACATACCAAGTTTCATGAAAATGGGCCTGTCGGTTCTGGAGAAGATTTTTGAGTGTTTTTTACCATATACGGGCGTGGCTGCCATCTTGGTCATGTGACCTGGATTTCGCTAATAAACTTTCGTCTCCACTACCCATGGATGCTCCACATAAAATTTCGCTTTGATTGGCCAAGCAGTTTCAGAGAAGATCTTTGAAAAGTGTGTATGGACAACAGACTGGCCAAGGTCAAGAGATGACCTTGACCTGTATTAATCACATACCTTCATCCACTCCATTAGTTGTTTGCATCTACCACTTTTCAGGCCTCGGGCTGCAATAGTTTTAAAAAAATCCATTGTTTTCACTTCTTCCTATGTAAAAGCCTATGTTTCCAATTTGACCTTGCCGTAAAATAGGTCAAGTTCATCCAAGGGTCATCATTTTATCAAACTATGATGGGCTGAGGTCCCCGATGCTACATACCAAGTTTCATGGAAATCGGCCCACCAGTTCTGGAGAAGAAGATTTTTGAGTGGTTTTTACCATATATGGGCGTGGTGGCCATCTTGGTCATGTGACCTGGATTTCGCGATCAAACTTTTGTCTCCCCTACCCATGGATGCTCCACATAAAATTTCACTTTGATTGGCCGCGCAGTTTCAGAGAAGATCTTTGAAAAGTGTGTATGGACAACAGACTGGCCAAGGTCAAGAGATGACCTTGACCTATATTAATCACATACCTTCATCTACTCCATTAGTTGTTTGCATCTACCACTTTTCAGGCATCAGGCTGCAATAGTTTTCAAAAAATCCATAGTTTTCACTTTTTCCTATATAAAAGCCTATGTTTCCAAATTTGACCTTGCCGTAAAATAGGTCAAGGTCATCCAAGGGTCATCATTTTATCAAACTATGATGGGCTGAGGTCCTCGATGCTACATACCAAGTTTCGTGGAAATCGACCCACCGGTTCTGGAGAAGAAGATTTTTGAGTGGTTTTTACCTTATATGTGCGTGGCGGCCATCTTGGTCATGTGACCTGGATTTCGCGATCAAACTTTCATCTCCCTTACCCATGGATGTTCCACATAAAATTTCATTTTGATTGGCCAAGCAGTTTCAGAGAAGAAGATCTTTGAAAAGTGTGTATGGACAACAGACTGGCCAAGGTCAAGAGATGACCTTGACCTATATTTATCACACACCTTCATCTACTCCATTAGTTGTTTGCATCTACCACTTTTCAGGCCTCAGGCTGCAATAGTTTTCAAAAAATCCATAGTTTTCACTTTTTCCTATGTAAAAGCCTATGTTTCCAAATTTGACCTTGCCGTAAAATAGGTCAAGGTCATCCAAGGGTCATCATTTTATCAAACTATGATGGGCTGAAGTCCCCGATGCTACATGCCAAGTTTCGTGGAAATCGGCCCATCGGTTCTGGAGAAGAAGATTTTTGAAGGGTTTTTACCATATACGGGCGTGGCGGCCATCTTGGTCATGTGACCCGGATCTCGCGATCAAACTTCAGTTCCCCTACCCATTGATGCTTCACATAAAATTTCACTTTGATTGGTCAAGCGGTTTCAGAGAAGAAGATCTTTGAAATTGTGGACGACGGACGGACGCCGGATCATGGCCATCCTATAAGCTCACCTTGTGAGCCTTCGGCTCAGGTGAGCTAAAAATGCCCATGCAATATATAGATTTTTGGGTTGGAAAATGTATAATATCTTCTTTTTTTTTATACATTTTTCTTATTTTTGGCTCAAAACAAAGATTGAGGGTACAAGTTAGAACCGCCTTGGTGAAGTGGTTGTAAAGAGTAGCTACATTCCATGTTTTTGGAGCAAATACTTATAGCTATACATACTTGTAATTATAATTGACAAATAAAATTCAATAGTGTTATATAGTAATACAATATGCAAGTCATTATTACACTTATAACTTTACAGTGGTGAGATTGAAAACATATGTATACTAATCAAAACTTCTAACCGGCCACCAGGGTTCATTATGACAATTTTTGCAACATAAACAATCCTCACATAGATATATGTACCAGGCATTACTAGTACTGTACTGGTGAGGAATATTTGAGTCAACCAAAGCTGGGCTGAACAATGACCTTATTTCAAAATAAGGACCTTGGACAGTCTACAGCCGATTATAGAAACCATATATCTAATGTAAACCCAGACATCGTCTTGCCGAAACGAAACACAAGACAATGTTTAGGTTCCATTAGAGATTAAAATTTGATAATTCATCATTTTAATAATTACTCATCTCAATATATATAATACAATACATAATTCTTTTTACTTTTTTTATACTGAAAATGTATATTGACCTATGTGAAACTTATAGAAACAAATAACATCAATAGCATTGAAACTGATTACTAGTTATTAGTTGATAAAGTCCATCGAAAAAGTATGTATGAAAATAAATACATATATTGAAGGAAATTATTTCAAAGTTCTTTTCTTCGTTTTTCAAAACTTTTGTAAACATAATTACCCTATTTATGTTTACATGAGAATTCTGTATGCTTTAAGTCCCCCCACACTTTTTTTTCGATAGTTGGCATTACTTACTAACATTTATAACATATACATTTGTACTTTCAATACTGTTCACAATAAGTTGCATTGGTCAAGCTATAGTCATTCGCTTTGTTGAAAGGCTTAAATTTATCGTTATAAATTTGCTGCAAAGTAAATTTAATGGTTAAGTTTTATAGGTTTGATCTGTATCAATATTGTCTAATTAGCAAATGTTGAAATGAAAGTTTCAACTAGAACCACAAATGCAATCAATACACGTGTATCTTGTCATTGGTCAAATATAAGCCTCTTTACCAGCAAAACCGTGTTTGAGGTATACAGGGTTATACAATTTTTCTTACTGACACTGTTGCTCCAAAACATAGATTGTGGGTACTCGTTAGAAACGCCTCGCCGAGGCGGTTCTAACGTGTTCTCACAATCAATAAATCAATCATGATTTTTTTTTTCAGTAAAAAAGTTCATTTTTGCAACCAAAACAATCTCCATACATTGCATGGGCAAATTTTCGTAATGTACACATGAACCTTTGCTTTCTATCTAGAAAGCAAACAGTAGACTGATTCTCTCGATCACAAAGACAGTTTTTTTAATCGCGAACTAATTGAGATCACTTGAGCAATAAAACGAAAAGTCTCGATCTTCAGAATGAAATGAGCCGTGTCATGAGAAAACCGGATTTCTGCGTATGCGAAAACAAAGGCGCAGATCAGCTTTGCAGTAACTGCAAATCTTATCAGCACCTTTGTTTTCACTTAACGTATAGAACAATTCCTCCTCTACATATACCTAAAATTTCAAGCCTCTAGCCTGCTTCTGTGACTGTGCAGGTTTTCTCGCATCGCGGCTCAGATTAATGGGTGTAGATGACAACCATAATGCCTAGATCAGAGTATGGTAAGCCATCACGCAAACACCGCTTTTACATATCCTTCAACTGGTTCCCGGCACATAGGACATCTGGATAGAGCAGGGGCACACTGAGGGCACGCCACCTTATGACCACAGTTCACGAATATCACTGCTGCTCGGTCCTCTAAACAGATTTTACAGGCGAAATTGTCTTTTAAACGTTGGTTTTCTGCTAGTAAGTTTTCTGTGAAATAAACAATTTTCATACATTATTTAATCAGTTTTGAACAAGATTTACTTTGAAGTATTTTAAATGAACTTTTATTTATTCCTCTGACAGTGATGAACTAAAGAATTGTGTCATACAAAGATACCACCCAGCGCCTAAAACCTAAAATATTAATTGCGATTAGATCTATTTGATTATGCTATAACTTTACAAAAGAACAAACACATACGTATGGTATTGCATTTTAAACAGGTATTGTAAGAATGATCAAGAATGAATAAAATATCCAGAGGATCAGAACACGTAATGTGTGAACCGTAACCTTGGTCAAGTAGGCTTGTAAAAGGAGCTTCCAAAGAAAACCAAAATATTATTTTGCTTTCACTTACCATTATTTTCCGTACTACAACTACTGTATACAGTCACTTCTACACACAGAATTAGTTTGAACACAGTCAGCGACATTGTTAGACACAGCACTACTGGAAATATCACAGTCCTCTAGTTCCTCACATAGTTCAGCAATCTCAACCCCCTTGAAATAGGAATGCCCTGAAATGAATTGTTGAAAAACATAAGACTTAATTAAGGTACTTTTCTAAACTTCAACTTTCAAAGACCAAGAAGATTTGTGTGAAAAAGCTTCACTGAAGCTTGTGTCAAGTCTAATCTTTTATTATTAAAAACCAAGTTGGGATTTTTTTATTATTAAATTGTATCTATTTCTGTGCCTATTATTCTTACTTTGTAAAGACAAAAATGGACTTAATTTCAAGCGCTTTTACTGGTTTACTCAATTTTGAATGTCATCACGATAACATATCCGTGTAATGTATACCCCCTTGAACCCCACATTTATATAGTAAAACTGGGGTATACCTATTTTTCTTATTTTTGCTCCAAAACATAGATTGTGGGTACTCGTCAGAACCCACAATCTATGTTTTGAGCAAAAATAAGAAAAATATAAAAAAAAATTCCTCTGAAAATGATCGATTTTTGACCTGAAAAAATTACTGTATATAATATGGGCATGTTTTCGTAATGTTTGATGACATTCCTGGCTGAGATCGAGTATTCCAAAGTTAGTCTACTTACGTTTGTCTTCCATATATTTCTTGATAGCTCGTTGTACCAGACTTCTCTCGTATCCCATCTCAATACAACTGAGAGCAGCTGGGGTTTCCATCACATCCTCGACTGCTTCTGACTGAAAAATAGAAAATTCAAAAGTTACATACATGTTTTAAACACTAAAGCGCAATTAAAACGCACTATGATCCTTTTAGCCATGGCTGCTGCAATGAAACGGTCAATATGAGAATCAAACTTAGTCATGTTTGACATATGTCAAATCGGGGCACAGCTGACCTAAACATTACATTATAACATGGAGGTATAATCAGTCATTATAGCCCCATGATTATAACAAAACACTTAACAACAGACGATAAAAAAAAAAAAATCATTTCTGAAATTTGGAACTGGCGTCATTTAGTGAGTATATGGTTGTATTCAAGTAAATAGAAAACTTATATACCTCCTCAGCAACCTTTGGACAGTCCTGCTCAATACCATTCCCTTTCACCTTGTCTATAAATGGTTGCCCCTTCACCAGGATATGTGGACAGTGTGGGTACCATTTAGCATGCTCAAACCATGGGTCATCCCCTGGTTCCCAGTTCCGTAACCCTCCACCACAGTGGTAACATCTCACGGCATCTCCTATACCTGGAAATGATATGTCATGTAATTTTATATAATTTATTTATTTATTAAACATGTTAAATCTATCATTATGGCGCATTAACGTTAAATTAATATAGGATAACATTTTATGTGACTTTAAAAAGGACATTTAGGAAAACAGAAAAACTATTTTCTCACCTTGATCACCAATTTTCCAGTCTGAATGCGGAATAATGTTTCTATTTTTATCCACAGGCGCACTATTTTTAGTGTACAAAATTCCGCTTCTGATTCTAAATCAAGCGATGATAAATATAAAACTGGATTTCCGTAAACTATAAATAGAAAAAGAACTGGATTTTCCGATTTTTTCCACCGCAGTTTCTAAATTTTTATAAATTCCTAACGCGTCTTCGTCAATTTCCTGAGGGTGAAGTTAGGGTCCTGTAAAACCGGATTAAACCCCCCACCTCCCCGCCCCACCACCCACACACGTAATTTTATATTTATTTCCCGTCAGTTGTACCTTTTCCCATGACCCGGTATTTTAATAATAATAATTATAATAAATGAATATATTATAGGGTTATTGCACTGATATCGTTGAATATTGTCCCGAGTTGGGATATCGAAGGACGCGAGCTTGCGAGCGTCCGTAGATATCCCAAGGAGGGACAATATTCACCGATATCAGTGTGATAACCCTTTTATTACATAGCTATAAATATCTGAGTCTCATATTTGATGTTTTGTTGAGAGTAAGCATTACAAAATTGAAATATCTACACGAAGGCTTTGATAATATCCATGAGTGATATCATTTTTGCACTAGTGCAATATCAGATAATATCATTTTTGCACTGTTTCTTTTTGGAAGCAAATTTTGTAATTGAATCAATATAACTGGCATTTTGTTTTCTTTTTTCTGCTTAAATTGCCTAAATCTGAAAATGACAAGCTTCGGCCGACGTTTCGGCCCGGTATGACGTCATTTTCCACGTGACGTCAAATGAAGATGACGTCATTAGAGTTGACGTCCCAATTTTACAATTTTGTACGATTACCTTCAAGTCAAGAAATTGGCATTGTTTCACAAAAAGAATTTTTCTCTTTTAGCAAAGTGTGCAATATCAAGTAAGAGTGCAGATATTGACTGATATCTGCACACTTGTTACTCGGCTTTTATCCCTAAGTTTTAATCATTTCATATTTATAGCTATGTAATAAAACGAAATTTCATACTAATACTAATGCGTGAAAGATTCGATAACCATGACTGAATGACTTATTAATCAACTCGTTACTTAAGTCCATAAAAGATCAGTTTTGGTCCATTTTATAACTTTTTTTTTGCTTTGGTCTCACACGTTTAGATACAGAAAGACATCATCATTGGTATTTCTGACATGGAGGTTTATGTGTTGTTTTTGTTCGTAGTGTGTGCTTATTAGAACGATATTTTGTTACCTAAACTTTAAGTTATTTTGAAAAATTATGCGCACTGTGCGCTAATTAGAACGAATACGGTAATTGTTGGGCATAATTATTTTACTTGTTAAAACCGATTTTTAAAATTTTTGCAGCACTTTTTACGACTTTTGGGTTGCAAAAAGATGACATAGTCATATTTTTCAGTGTTTCACAAAAGTGAGATTTTGAAAAATGCAGTTTCTGAAAGATGGTGTTCAGACAGTAACTGTATCCAAAACCAAAAAATCGGCAGCTTGCAGTTGCACAGCTAAAGCTACATCTCGATACCTTTTCCAACTTCTCTTCTGGGCCGGAGTTAACGCATTCTTGACGCGGTGGTATCCTGCTGAGTCACTAAGCTGGGTATTGAACGGTGCTGGTTTTCACAGTCAAGTTTGGTGGGAAATGGGTAATGGACACAGACAATTTTCCATTAGGAGACCTCCTTAAATTCCAACGACATTATTTTGTCCGCTTCCAAGAATCCTATGACCTTTAGAAACACTTCTGGGTAAAATTTTGGTGGCGTCCATTTCAAAATTTTAAAAGAATTCAAGAGTGACTAAAAAATCGCAGCCCTCCATGGCGCGCTTGTAAAGAAGACGAACGAAGCGCAAAATTATATAGTAGCGCAAAGGGACTAGTGATCGATCAAAAATAGCCATGTTTGATAAATTTGCGGATCAGACATGCAGTGGAGAATGCATGTGTACATACCATATGCAAGCTTGAACCTTCGCCATGTTTTCCAATATGTCAATTTATGATGTCATCACATCACATTCTCAGTGACGTCATTTTAACACACCCACCATCATACAGCGTGAATCAGGGTCAGGTGGACCAGTGATCCATCACCTTTTTCTCTCCGAAACCGCGGCTAACTTTGAAGGTATGTACATTTTTAGAAAGAATGATTATTGTTTACCTCTAGCCACGAAACACAGTTTGGAAATTTTCAGTGAGTTAAAAGAAATAAAGCAGCGAAATGAGGTGGTCAAAAAGCATAAACGCCCATAGAAACAATGGAAAACTGTTGAAAAAATAGCTCGAAAATCACAGAAATTGTCCATTAATCGCAGCGTTGTCCTATACAATTTGGAATGTGGATCACTCAGATTTGCTTAGTATGCAGTAAAGTTAATAAAAATTAGCCAGCCGGAACGAATGCAAGTTGTTTTATCTTGAAGAATTCATTGAACAATCGCCGCTTTTAGTTTTAAGCAGTACAACTAAGACCCCCTCTTCGTAAAGTGCAAGAAAATCCAAGATAGAAAAGCTTTCCAAAATAAATTTAAATCAGTGTTTGTAAGGTAATATAATGCGCTTTAAGTTAAGGCTAGCATAAGATTTACTTCAGGTATCCTTTGAGAATTAATAGCCGATAATCACCAGTTGATCGATCACTGGTCCCTGATCGATCACTGGTCGCCTTGCGCTATGCCGCCCAATTCATGATTATTAAAATATGTACAAACCCTAATGCGGTATAACGACAAAAACTATCTATCTATCTTCTGATACTGAGTCGATCAATTTCTGATCATCACCTCAGGTGTGGGGTGGGTGGCTAAATTTAGAATTTAGTCAAGGGAAAATAAAACATTTGGGGTGGACCATTAAAACTATTTACAAGATATAGATGAGAGGCATACTAAAACGCATGCCTCTGGGCTAATGATTTAAATAGAAGCCTTAAATTCCTCAATGGTCTTAGATAGGACCACTGAAGAAGGGAGACTATTCCAAACCGGAATAGTTCTGGGAAAAAAGGAATTTTTCAGGGCATCACTATAGGCAAATGGTCTTGTCTTGTGTATTGTGATTCATGTGATGCCCGAGTATGCCTTAGATTGGGTGCCAGGGTCAGGTATTTGTCTTTATCAAGAGACACTGTACCGGAGTGTATCTTGTAGAAGAAGGTTAAGGAGGACCGCTCCCTGCGAGACTCCAGGGATGGCCACTCAAGTTCGTCTAGCATTTCACACACGCTACTGGTGTTCCTCCATCGCCTGCAGGTCCACCGGGCAGCAGTCCTCTGCACCTTCTCCACCATCTCAATCTGAGTTTCATGATAGGGATGCCAAATAGGAGCTGCATACTCAAGTTGAGGCCGAACCAATGTTTTGTATGCAACTTCCTTAGTATGCCTAGGTGCCAGTGCCAAATTGCGCCGAAGAAAACCCAAAGTCTTAGTTGCCTTGCATGTAATTTCAGAAATGTGTTGACCCCAATCAAGATCATCTGTGATAGTTAAACCAAGGTATTTAGCGGACTGAACCTGTTCTAATGTTTGCTGATGCAGTGTGTAATTGAAATCTATATGCCTGCTTGGATGTAGCCGCGTCACCCTCATTGAACATTGACATTTGCTAACATTGAATTTCATTTGCCAATCCATTTCCCATTTGGCCAAGCTATTCAGGTCATCTTGTAAAATTTGACAATCCAATGGTCATCAACAATACTCACCAAAATATTAGCAAAATTAATTATAGGATATTAATACATAAATTAACAGGAAATCCAGGCGTCTGTTGTTGTTGTTGGCTCAGAATCAAAATGGCTAATGAGAATTGAGGTCAAAAAAAGTAGGCCTAAGCGTGGGTTCATAATATAAACAAGGTTAACCAAATTGTAATTGGAATAAAATAAACAATTCACTCGTAAAAACAATTGTACGACTTAGATCGTTCTTGATATGTCTATACAAAATAAGAACTTTCTTCTCAAATATAAATTAAATATGGAACTATATAGCCGCATCACTACCTGTTTATATAATACAAATTCATACTCAAACAATAACAAACAGACTGGTTACCAGTGCATTGTATTTTAAGGCGCACAAGCCGGAAACCAAGGAAAGGGGCGTACAATGGGGAAAGAGGCGCTTAATGAGGATAAGCCTATGTAGCCTCCGAATGTAAAACCAATAAATAAAGCGAAGTCCCTTTGGGGAACCTTATTTAAATACATCATCTGGTATAGGTAAAATTTTTGACCCTGCCGCATGAACTCAAGTGATGAAGCTTTATTAACCTATTTTTGTTTTACACATTTTCAAGTGAAACGTGAAGCACGTGGTGGTATATTGTTTACCGTGACAAAATCGTATTATTGAGAACATGGGTATATCAGTCCCATCAACATATCGACACGGTCGAAGTAATTACCTATACATCGAAGCAAACCCAGCACTATCTAGGTCAAAATAACAATGAAAAACTTTACATCTACTAGAATAAGATTCTTGACAAAACCTCGAAGGAAGATCACATATTGCTTCGAGACAAAACAAACAAACTTGACGTCATTTACAAACTTACGCTTTCAAGTCACTCGCTATTCCAAGTTCTAAATCTTTTCTAGGTCAACTCACTTGGTTTCTCGATTGCACATTATCACAACATATCGTAGCGCGCATGCGCACCGGAAGCTGAATGTGAAAACAATTAGGGCTATAAGAAATAACATACGAGATGTAATTGTTTTTATTACGCAATAACAATGACGTAATTTTTTCTTGACAAAGCATACTGTACGCAATTCCGCCCAGATAAAGCGCCTCAATGTTAAACACAGGTAATGCCAACAGATGAACAACATTTTCATGGTAAGTAAATTGGTAAGAGTACTTTAATTGTAATTATTTGGTAAGTATAATCACTAGACTCACGTCACAGATTCATATAGTATCAATATGAATGAAATCAGCCTTCTCGCGAGAAAACTAAACGATGTGATTTCTGAACAGTTCTGACAATTCAGGCTGTACAGTCACAGAAGAAGGCTAGAAGCTTGAAATTTCGGATTTAAGAAGAAGTGGAAGTATACTTTCCGTGTAGCGAAAATAAAGTCCACATATGCAAGATGTTGGAATTCTCATGTCGCGGCTCAAATGTCCGTCTGCTATTAGACAAATAAATATATTTTTGATATTTCATTCATATTCATTAAGGTCTAGCGTGAGTCTACAATGTCACAGATTTCTGATTATCTGAGTGTCCATTTATTATTCTGTAATTACTTTTTTTTGTTTTGTGAAGCCGAATACAACCTAGGTAAAATTCAAATATGACAAAAATAGTCCCCAAATCCATAGTCCCAGTTTTACCAATGATGTTTAATTAGATCCATTCTATGCAACCAAAAAGACTACATGTATATAAGTGAGTCGGATTTCTTTATTTCCAACGATTTTTATTCTTGCGACTCGGCTCATATACGCTTAAATCTTCTTCCTTTTTTATTCAATTTGTAGTTGCAGGCGTTTTAAATGAGTTTCTATGGGAGAGACGCGACTTTAAAAGAGCATTGACGAATTTGAATACAGAACAGGGTTATCATTGAATTGCCTCTCCTTTCACGCAATTATATAAAATCACAGACTTTTATGGCTTTCTCAAACGGAGCAAACGAGAACTTTAGCAGATAATGTCTTTCGGGGCATAGCAAAACCATATCGATAAACCTATGATGATTGTATGTAAGCCAAACTATTGAATGATCTTTCTTATTGTGGCCAGGATGATTACAATTTTGGCATCCTTTGGACTTTGGTAAGTTTCTAGTAATTGTTGGATTTGTTTGTTTGTTTTGTTTTTTTTTTTTTTTTTTTTTTTTGTATATTTCTGTATTTTTGTAGCATTAAGATATTTCGTTCATTTGTTTATCAGTTTTAGCAAAAAAATGTATTATATTAAATATTATTGCATAAATATCCGTGACAAGCGATATTACATGTAACAGGAGTGCATTAATGAGGACAAGAACCGTATATTAAGGCATTCGCGTGCGCACGCGCTATTACATGTAAAACACGGCTTTTATTTATGATTAGTACCGGCAAATCACGTGCTAATAATGAGAACTAAAGTAGTCCCGAAATGAGGATAAGAACGAAAGCTTTTACGAGTATGAAAATATGACGAGTCTATAAAATATATTTCTGTTTTTGCAAAATTTATACAATACGAGCGTGGGTAAGAAAGTTCTGTCATAGGTGTTGTAACTTAGTTAATAGACATGATAGGTCGCTGTATTATACCTTCATTGAAAGGGCTACATCTCTCCTTTATAATGATGCCAAAATAATGCACGAAAGAAGCAAGTACTTCGAAATAGACGCCTTGAAAGACACCTGGGATAAAACCACTGTCACGTTATCTGGAATTTGTGAATATTATTTAAAGGAAAACGATTTCGAAAAAAAATATAATCCATGCAACTTATATTTTTGAGACATATATGAATATATCCTGCAAAATTCAAAATCATTCACCTGAATTTAATTGAGTATTTGCAGAATGCAATATTGAAATTGGCTTGTTGTACGTGCATTAAATTACACTTTAAATTCAAAGGGCATTTATTGACATCTACACGTAGACCAGGGAGCTTAAAATACATTTATCCATTTTATTGTTTCGTCCTTGTGTGCTCTATAGTAAACTTAAAAAAGCAAGCAAATATAATGGTTCAGCGGTACCAGAAATGCTCTAGGTGTACGTATTTAAATGACTTCAATTTTAATGACGTTACTGACCGTTCCAAGGCGGCTCTGTTAATATTTATATTCATGTTGCGTGTTTTGTCCGTTTGTCTGTCTGTTGTGCTCGTCGACTTATTATGGTTGAGTTGCTGCTTTTCTTATTGGGCTCTTGTTTAATTTCGTGAATGAACATCTTGATGAACCAGTGGAAATGCTCTCCTTCCCGCCTAGTATCTTTGGGTCGAGGTTTTGGCTTTATTTGCAGCAACATTTTGTAATACATGTGTTAGCCAGTTGGTTTATTCTAATCCGTTTTTTTAATAATTACTAATACATTTTCACTTTACTGATAGAAATGGTAATTTCGTTGTCCTAGTAAAAAATGGTTTTATTGATGATAATGATAATCGCTGTATTTCTGGTGTATGTGGTTGGGATTTTAACTTAATTACATCAATTTTTTTTGTTACATGGGTTCTTTAGTTGAACGCTATCTTTGTTTTTATTTAATTTTATTTCTTTACGAATTCGAGGATGTCCCAGGAAAGGTAGTTTTCGGCGTTGTCCCCAGAAAAACGATAAGTTGTGTCCCAGGAAAAGTGGTTTATCTTCATCATACTTGTCCCCAGTTAAAACGATAATCGGTGTCACAGGAAAAGTGGTTTATCTTCATTATACTACTGTTTCGTGTGCCTGCCTCTCTGTCGTGCTCGTTGCCTTTCGTTCCTGTTGAAACTTAGCCGGATGATTACCTTGTTGGAAAAGAGTTAGTCATACTGATCTTCGAGTGTGTTGTCGGAAAAATGTTTTGTTGTGTTTTATGTATTTTCTTACCCAGCTGAGGCCAGTTGCTCAAAATTAACGATGTCGTTAGTTAACGATTCGTTAAAATTTCAAATGGCAATATTACAAATACACTGTTATTTTTTGTCGAAAAAATGTGAAATGTGCAATGCAAAGGATTCTCACTTTGTTTTCAACAAAAAGTGACAGTGCATTTGCTTTTGAAGTCGATATATAGTTAACAAACTGAGGGCTTAACAACAGCCTTAGGCTAACAAAGTTTTGAACAACTGGGTCCTGGTGTCTATGTTGGGACTTTAAATTTAATTGCATCGATTCCTGATCCCTCTATTCTTACTTTTCATATATATCGCTTTATCATAAAGCCAGCATAACATCGATAAGATTAAGGTTTATCATATTGCTTTCTCAAGAAAACGTGCCAGTGGTTTACCCCTGGTGTCTTTCAATGCGTCTATTTCATAGTATTTATTTCTTGTGCTCATTACTTTGGCATCATTATAAAGGAGAAATATAGTCCTTTCAATCAAGGTATCATTCAACAACCTATCATGTCTATTAGCAAAGTTATAACACCTATGACAGAACTTTCTGCCCCACCCTCGTATTAGCGACCAAACATTATTTTGCCATCCATTAACATTCGCCAGGTCCTTCGGGTAGTGTTGGAGACCTAGTGCTGCACCCTCGGGACTTAGCGAATGCTAATGAATGGAAAACCATGTTTGATCTCTGCATCAAGTTCATTGTGAGCAAATGATTTTCGCTTAACTTCACACATCTTTGTAATTCGACAGGCGAAACTGTTCATAGTCAGTGGAGAAAGCTAG
The DNA here is from genome assembly GCA_964017185.1 of Rugalucina vietnamica. Classification (NCBI taxonomy): domain Eukaryota; kingdom Metazoa; phylum Mollusca; class Bivalvia; order Lucinida; family Lucinidae; genus Rugalucina; species Rugalucina vietnamica. Next base: position 69,565,454 of record OZ024869.1, on the reverse strand, counting down.
TGCGGATACTGGTCGACAAATATATTTATCATAACACGTACATGTATATAATAATAAAACGTTTTCAGCAATATGTACATTTTGAAAGTACCTTTAGTTTTTGTAATTGGCTGTTTTGCACGGATATTTAATATTACAAGCATAATGCTCAATCCGAAACAATACACATTTTATATTTTTATCGGACACTTCTTATAATAATTGCAAGAACAGGGTCTGAGTCATATGGTACATGTACAAGGAATAATCAACCGTTACCCTTCAAAACGCTATTAGAACAAACGACAGACGAAGGAAGTGGGTCTTAACAAAATTCACATTAATTGAAATCAATACATACTCGTACACTGAAGAGCTTTAAAAACGTTAAATTTGTAATTTAAAAGTTTTGCATATTTATAGTGCTTCGATTTCAATGAAATGTGACATGAATAAACAATGATATGTTTTCAAAATCATTAATTTTCTGTCCATTTGCCAGTTGCTTGAAGTATTTCCATTCAATGGCATTTCAACAGCTTTCTGCATATAATGTATGACTTAAGTTGACCTTGCCTTTAAATTTGTCAGGGTCATCACAGGTCCCTGATTTATAAACACATTGTAGTTCTCTAATCCCAATTGCTATATGTCAAGTTTCATTCCAATAGGTTTGGCATTTACGCAGAAGATTTTTGAAGGTTTCTTTTTACCATATATGAGCATGGCATACATCTTGGTCATGTGACCTGGATTACTTATAAACCTATTGGTTCACCCTTTATAAAGATAATTAGTTTTTAACCCAATCATGGTTGATAACTATGCTGCCTTCTTTAATTGCACGCCGGTGGGTCGGGCGTCAGACTCCATGATGGCCCCCACTTAAAGCTACTGTATTCATTTAAGTTGGCTGGGATTAGAGCTTCTTGTCTGTTGCTTGGTCAACTGGGGTTCAACTGGTGTTTTTCTTTTGCTCCGGAGTTAGTATGTTATTTGGCGCCCTTGGATCTCCATCGTCGGGCAGCTTATTGAATCTTTGAGTCCTCGTTTTTGATTCATCATGGTGGTTGCCGTGATTTATTTGTTTGTCATTGATGATTAATTGACTAGTTAGAGATTCGACTGGACCGAACAACTTACTAAATGTTGTAAACCACTGCAGAAGCTGAGGGTGAGGTTATAGCCATGTAAAATCGATTTAAGCCCGCCAGTAATTTTATATTACTGATCGTTCTAAGGCGATACTTCTGTAGTGGTTCTTATTGTTTTTTGTCTTGGTGTTAAAATATTTGTGCTGTTTGTACCTAATGTATGTTTTCATATTTTTAGTTAAGTTTAGGTAACTGAGTGGCCACCTATGGGAAAAATAGCTACACATTCGGCTTACGATATGTTTTCATAGTTAAGTACCTAATTGTTAATTTACTTTTTCCCACCTCGGGTTTTGGAGTAGGAATCTCTTGCTGATTGCACTTTTCCTTATCGTTGCCTACATGTACCTCCCTATAAAATTTGACTTAGATTGGCCAAGGGGTTTTGAAAAAATGGTCCGTTTGAATATAATATTTATATACATGTATATTGCCCTGGGGTTGGGGGGTGGGTGGGCCGACCAACCCCTGGGCTCCATTTATTTCAGAATCTTATAATTCAGTCCATTTGGCCATTGATTCCCTGCAAGTTTTGCCCTTCAAATGATATTTTAACAAGTTTCCTCCATTCAAATGCATGGGCGACATATGTTGACCTTGCAATAAAATATGGCAAGGTCATCCCAGGGTCATGATTTATACAAAATTTGTAGCGCTCCAATCCATGGTGCTTCATGACAAGTTTCAAAATCATATACTTTTTTAGTCATGGTGGCCATCTTGGTCATATGACCTTCACCATTTATACAAATTTTCATTCCCTCTTCCTAACGACACTATACAGAAAGTTTTGCTTTGATTGGTCAAGCCCTTTTAAAGATGTTTGAATATTATGGTGATACACATGTATATAGCCCCGGGACAGGGGCAAACAATCCCCATGGGACAAAATCTTTATATAAACATACATCTTCTGTCCATTTGCATAGTCCAGACAAGTTTACCCCATTTAATTACGTTTTACTAATTTTCCCTATTCAAATGCATTGGAGATCTAAGTTGGCATTGCCATAAAATAGGTCAAGGTTATCCCAGGTCATTCTTTATACAAACTTTGTAGAGCTCCATAGCTTGATGCTTTATGCCAAGATTCAAAATCGTAGTACTAAAGAAGAATATTTTAAAGGTTTTTGCTAATTATAGCCATGGCAGCCATCTTGGTCAGGTGACCTGTACCATATACACAAGCTTTCGTTCCCCCTTCCTAAGGATGTTCTACATGAAGTTTGGCTTTGGTAAGCCAAGCGGTTTCAGTGGAGAGGATCTTTGAAATTGTTCACGGACGGACGACGGGCAGACAACGGACGGTCGGACGCAGGGGCATGCCCATCTTATAAGCTCACATTTTGAGCCTTCGGCTCGGGTGAGCTAAAAAGATTCAAAACTAAACATTAATAATTGTTTTTGTATATGGACATTTACAAAAATATGTGGAATGATAAAATATTTTCTATATAAATTCGCAGGGACGCCACATGGCAAAGGGTGGTTCTAATGAGTAACCACATTTATGTTTTGGATAAAAAAAAAAATAAGAAAAAATGTTTAACCCTGTGTAACCCACTTGTACTATATAAAAGTTGGGTTTAAGGGGTTATACATTTCACGGACATGTTTTCCTGATGAGCATGCATTTGATACGGTGATCGAGACTAAAACGACGGCTAGAGGTAGAATGGCTTCTTTCGATGATGCTCTTTTGTTACCTTCGGGATAGTTTAAATGTCTGCTTTGATAAAGTACCGTTAATATTTCTTACAATGTTACATCTCTCCATTGTTAAAGACATCAGCCGTTTAGATCATTTATCATCCCTTTATTTCATTAAGCGCCAGTGTACAGCTGTATTGCAAAACCAGGAAAAGGACAGGAGTCTGCAGACAATCCCATTAGACTGACCATCTAACAAAAATCATTATTCCATTTAATTTATGTCCCTTTTGTGAACTCCCACATAAGGAAAGGAGAATGGATTTGGTTAGACATGATTGCTTTTATCAAAGGTTGATACTTACTTTGACTAGGCACAATTTCTGTTTTGCTTGCTCTGTCCCGATGCTGCTCGTCCATGAACAACATTATATGATTTACAATAATACGATATTTCTAGGGACAAATGGGCCTTTATTCATTAGGCAGAATTTCTGTTGATAGTTCCATGCTAATGAATTGACCACAAATGATGGCAAATAGTATCGTTCTAGATTATTTTGACTCTGCACAACTAGCGGAGTCTTTACTGGTGTTATGCATGCTAACAGCTAATACGACTATAAGCAACGTCTGGGTGCTATCAAATTCTGAACTTCTGCATGTTTTCGTACAGCTAAAATTAGAATTCAAAAAAAAAAAAAAAAAAAAAAAAAAAAAAACCTGTCAAGTACAATTATAACTGATTGGACAACACAATTCTCTGCAACAGAGTACTTTGATAAAAGCTATACCAATCGTTATGTTATAACATAATCCCACACAAAAATACATAGTTACAATGAACAAAAGTCGTATGACGGGGAAACACAACACACAAAAAATGAGACTATCCCAGCGGGCACATGACGTCAAAATGTCGTAAGATCGACGTCATGACGTCGCATCGACGTCGATCTGACATCATTCTGACGTCAAGTGCCTGCTGGGGTAGATGGCACTATCTGGCTCTGCATTTGGTTCGACCGTTACATACTTCTATTCGATATGTTTTAACTGTAAAATTTCCTTAAATGACAGTTCATTTATCAAATGTAAACCAATCAAATAATTACATCTCTTCTGTATTACATTATTGGCATGTTTTCACACCGTGTTTAAAACTTTGATTCAAGTGGCACAGAACGAAAGAATTTGCAACTAAAAATCAAATCAGACAAATGAACACGAACAGGAGAAAAAGTGTTTTAAAAGTGGTTTCCGATCAGGTCTGATATAACGGGCTGCACAGCGAATGAATGTGTTCATGATCTTAAAATCAGGCTTAAGGTATAAGATGGATTGCACTACATGTACCTGTATATTAGAAGTAAACAGCGACAAATGTTCTTCTAAATACAGCAGATACATGCAACTGATTTTACCCGTACTTAAATTTACAGCAAAACAGGAGGCAATTTAACTCATATAAGCCTGGCGTCATTTTTATGGGACATTAGCAAACAATATAGCCCCAAATGGGACGCCTCTATTCTGTTTGCTAAGAGGAATTTCATTAAAAAGAAAATGGAATAGAAATTTTTAATCACTCCTGATGCCCCTAAAAATTTAAACGACAATGATGGGAAAGTCCAATTGTCAAGAATGGGTTAAATGATTTTGTGTTTCTGACATGGCTAAGATTCTGTCATAATCCCATTAGAATTTATTGCCTCAAAGAACCGGCTCTGTTGAAGTTTGTCAGTTAATCTTACCAAATGCTGAATTTTTGCTAACGGAATCGATAATGCTTTTTAACGAAATTACCTACTGTCTATTAAGTTAACGGATGTGGAAATGAAAACTTCACTGTTCACAGCTGATAAACTCTTAAAGCGGTCAACATGTAGCTCGAGCTATGACAAAAAGTAGCTTTTGAATGAACACGGGGGTGATTCAATTGATACCACCTGTGCTGTCGTCCGAGACGTTACTGCATATATTGCTGTTGTCCGAGTATTCCGGTTTTCGTCCGAGTACCACGGCTGTCGTTATCATCGGTGCCCCTATTTCAGTGCCCACAGGGCCAACAGATCGTCGCTAATCAGCACATTTATCACCGAAAATTGTCAAAAAGGTATTTATCGTTATTACAAACGTATTTCCAGTTTTCTTAACATAAAGACAATCACAAGAATTTATTTTTAGTACAAAACATCGTTTTCTCGCGTGTTTTTCTTACTTTCAACATATGCAACCACTCCATGTAAGCGAAAGTATCAGGGATATTACGCTTTCCATTTAGCCTTTGTAAGCTGTAATCATTTACCCAATTCATTGCGTCCTTCAAATTTTATTTCCCGTTTGTAAAAAGCGTGATACGGCTGTCGCTGACCCCTGATACGGCTGGCGTTTGTTTATTGATCAGTACGATACGGCTGTCGATAGTATTTCGAGATGGCATATTGCCCATTGAAATCAAATTCAACATATTTTATGCATTTATTTTGTAGTTTCTGAATAATTTTCGTATGCTACTCATAAAAGGACGACTATACAGATCGCTAGAAAGCGTAACAGTAACCTCGAAAAACACAAATGCTACAAATAGTCTCTTCTGTAATGTCATATGAGATAATTAATGAAGCCACACGAATGAACAATGAGCCTCTAAGTACAAACTTTGCATAATATGTTTTCTGGAAATGAAACGATTTATAAGCTGACACAGTGTCGGTATGTTATATTTTGTGCATACGTTAGAGAGCGCGTTCGTACTGCACATACTGTCGGAAATCACGTATTGCTATATTCATATGAAAGAAAATATTTCACACATACCCTATCATATGCGGCATAGTATAAGAACTCTTTAACAAACTTTTCTTTCTTTGAAACATTTGTCAACATCTAGAACACTTCGGAACTTAAATGTTTCGATGTGTTCTCGGCGACCAGATGAAAGTATGTGATTTTTTTTTACAGTTTCATATACAGTCATATGATAGTATATTTAAAATATTTCACAAATGACTCATGCAAACGGCATCACAAATCCGAACTTAGGTCGGACAACGCACTCGAATAGCAGAATAACTAGCTCTTTCCCAACGAGGTAGTCATCCGGCTATGTCGCAACCAAAACCAAAGGCAACGAACACAACAGAGAGGCAGGCAAAATTAGCAGTCGTATCATGAAGATAAACCACCTTTCGTGGGACGCCGATGAGCGTATTTACTTGGCACAACGCCGAAAACCATTTTTCCTGGGCACATAGAGGTAGGCACAATTAGCAATCGTATCATGAAGATAAACCACTTGTCCTGGGATGCCGATTAGCTTATTTAGTGGGAAAAACAGCGAAAACCATTTCTCCTGGGGACATTTTATGAAGAAAGAAAATAAAAATAGTGTTCAACTGGCGAACAAATGTAACAAAAAAAAATTGATGTAATTAAGTTAAAATCCAAACCAGAAATTTAGAGATTATTATAATAATCAACAAAACCTTTTTTTCCTAGGAAAGCGAAACCACCATTTCTACGAGGACTGCGAAAGGGAAAAACGGTATGATGAAATTAAACAACGTGCTAAGCTGGCTAAAAGATATAAATATACAAAATGCCGATGCAGTAAAGCCAAAACCAGAAGATACTAGGCGGATAGGAGACCAACTTTACTAGTTCACCAAAAAGTAAATTCGCGAAACCATATGAAAGCATTGTATTCGACTGGCTAAATCAACATCCCAACCCAAAGACATCCCAAGCGGGACAGAAAGAACAACACAATGTATCACAGAGCACAACCAACACACGTGAACCTTTGTATCGCGCCATTTAATGACATTCGAGAGCGACTACAAGAAAATATACACATGAATGCAATATTATAAGGTATTATGTACTAGTCATTTGTAACAACGGGCCCCCACCCCCGGGGAATAGCGGGAATTTTGACTTTTGGTCCAGCAAATCATCGCTAAAAGCAATCCTCGCTAAAAAAAACCCCACCCTGTGAGGACTGCTTGTTGGTAAAACCACTGCTGTTTTCTCCACAGGCTGCTTTTAATTTCACGGCCCGTTTCCCACGCACTGCCGTAGCAAAACTTTGGTAAAAGCCCTGCTCATTTCCACGGCTGCCCCCGCCCTCCCAGGGGATGGGGGCGGACGGGCGTGGTTACAAATGGCTAAAGTGCATTACACAAATGATCAATCAGTCAATTTCGCCACAGTGTGTCTTTTCCACTGTAAGACAATCGTGACGCTCATCAAAGTTTAAATTGTATAAATTACACTTTCTGATTTGGATAATGTATAGACGACGTTCAATATTCATATTTGAAAGTGCGGCGGTGTGTCATTCGTGTAACCAACCCACCGTGGTTTATCGTTAGAAATATGAACAAAGTGAAATAGATATTATTTCATTCATATTTCTGAAATCTAGGATGCGTTAAACTTAGTTTTACCCATATATTTTCAATTATTACCTGTTCTAAATTGTCGACATCCGTAACGAGTTTAACCGACAGCCGTATCACACATATTTACAACTGATCGACAGCAGTAACACCAAAAGTTAAACGCCCATTCACACCCTTTCTGCTTTGGTTTTTTTTTATAACTGTAAAAGGTTTTATCTTTGCAGTTATGTTTTCCATGTTGTTCAATAAATGGTTAGAACTGAGAGATGCTGATTATTAAAGTATTTGCATATTTATGTGATGTTTGCTTTTTTACGATTAAACACATGGTTGTATGCAATCTAGCGACCCAAAAACCCGTACAAACATATTGCACGATAGACAAATATCTAACAACACATTCTAGCAGAAAAAAAGGATAAATAATACCTTCAAATACAATCACGAGCCGCTTTTACGTGTGTACTGTTTGTGTAACGACAGCCGTAGTACTCGGACGGAAACCGGAATACTCGGACGACAGCAATATATGCAGTAACGGCTCGGACGACAGCACAGGTAGTATCAATTGAATCACCCCCGAAGAAGCAGATGGTGTTTATTTGTTTGTTATTCCCGAGGAAAACCTGGTGAATGTTAATGAATTATAAAGTCATTTTCGATCGCTATTTGTTGCAAAATTTCTGTACAAACGAAAGAAATAATGGTGCACTACATACATATTTTACAGCCTCCCCACATTTTCGCGTAAAAGCAGTCATTCATATGCTCGTTCCGGGCGGAGTTCATTTACTCATTGTTAGCACGTGCTTTACGTGGCGCCCGGTAACGAGCATAAATAAATGCATCAACAGCACGTGCGCACGCGAATTGCCACATTTACACGTGGCTTTTTTCTTCGTTAATATACGGCTGTTAATATCGTGTGACACGGGTATTTATGCAAAAATGCACAACAGGTCCGTGTAGGAATAAATCAATAATTTTATTGTCCAATGAAAGTTAAAAGTGACATTTTGATTACACTGTCAGAGAGAAGTTAACATTCGCTTGGTCCCGAGGGGAGTGTTGAAAACCAAGGGCGTACACTCCCGAGGAACTAAGTGAATGTTAATGAATGATAAAATCATTTTAGATTGCTATTATTGCATAAATTCAGGACAAACAAAAGTAATAATGGTGCGCTATACATGTATTTTACAGTCTCCTTACATTTTCGTGTAAAAGCAGTCATTCATATGCTCGTTCCGGGCGGAGTTAATTTACTCATTGTTAGCACGTGCTTTGTGTGGCGCCCAGTAACGAGCATAAATAAATGCGGTGTATTAACAGCACGTGCGCACGCGAATTGCCACATTTATACACGGCTTTTTTCTTCGTCAATATACAGCTGTTAATATCGTGTGACACAGGTATTTATGCAAAAATGCAAAACAGGGACGTGTAGGAATAAATCAATAATTTTAATGTCCAATGAAAGTAAAAAAGTGGCATTTTGATTGCACTGTCAGAAAGAAAAAATAAATAAATAAATAAATAAATAAATAAATAAATTCTTGCCCCAAATAGAAATTTCAAGAAATACGACAATGTAAGTTTTAAACCACCACTCCAGAATAATTTCGCCACAGCTTCACCCACTAGTAACGTCATAGAGCATGACTAATGTACTAGCTCTTATCACTCTGTATGATGACTTGTATCATCTGAAGAAACCTAAGCGGCGTCATGTTTATGAGTATGTGATCCCTGCTGACGCAATATTGCTCGGACATCAAGGGACTCTCATAATGAGGTGATTAACATATCTCTGCGGGAGATGGTAAAGAAACATGTAAAATGATTATAACTGTGGTACCACTGTTTATTGGTTTTGTGACTCTAGATTAACTGCCGCCATATTCAATAGGTGTTGATTTTCCGTTTTGGGGGACCCTACCTGTGTCCAGAGTCATTGCAAGTTCCACGGGTTTCTAATGTAGCATCCCTTAGCACATATAAATAAGCTAGTGACTGCCAACGAGAATATAAGGCTTTCAAAGCTATCATTATTTTTTCAGGATTATTTTTGCGTCAGTCATTTCTGTTAATGCACAAGTACTCAGTGATGAGAATATGAGTCTAGTGTTGGATGGCCTTCTACTTGGCTATGATAAGAGATTACGACCTGGATTTGGAGGTAGTATGTTATCTTTTGATAACACATATAAAATATTGTGCTTTTTTCTGCAATAGCAATATTTTGTGCTGCATAATTGTAACGAAAGCAATAAATATCTACGTTAATTATAACATTAAAATAATGACGTTGAATAACATGTACGTGACCTTGACGCTGCCAAGTAAGTATCCTCTGGGCCGACCTCTTGATATTTTAAGTTGCTCTTTTCTTTTAAAGAACATTAACGCGCATTTTGTTCTATAATTTGCATACCATTTGCAGGCTCCCCTTTGGTAGTCAAGACTGATATCTTAGTGCGATCTATGGGGCCGATTTGTGAACGTGATATGGTAAGTTCTGTTTTAAATTTACTGTATTCTACCACCAGGAAAACATGCGCGTGAAATTTAAGAGGGCCATTCATTAAGTCTTGAAACTTTCTAATTCCTGACCTTATTTGTGGACTAAAGTGCATATATGTATACATATTTATGAAGTACCATCCTTCGCCTACCCGAACACTATCACAATTATGGCATAGCTTATTTTACACCAGAGTTATTGTCCTTAGAAATATCCACTGTTTTGGCCATTGAAAATGCCGGAAATAGAAATACAAACGAGAACATCATGTGTGCTAGCCAAAATCAAATACTGGTCCTTAAAATATCTCTATTAATGGTTACATCGGCTTTAAACATGCATTTATAATTTGCTTTGATTCAGAATGAATATCTATTAAACTGTCATGTTTAATCCTTGAATCAAATTAAATTATTCGCTAACTTGATGATCCCGAAAGACTTTTAGCTAAGTCGCTTACGTTTATGGTCAGCTTAAATGCTGTGACGCAAATCTGCGTTTCACTTTTTCAGACTTACTCAATGGACTGCTACTTTCGCCAACTCTGGGTCGACAAAAGGCTTGCATTCAATGTTTCCATGCCTAATGTATCGTTGAATATCAAAATGTTGGAGCGTCTGTGGTACCCAGATACAATATTTCTAAATGGCGGGCGATCGTACGTTCACATGGTACCAATGCCGAATAAATTCTTCAGGATAAATGATGATGGCACAGTCTTATATTCTCAAAGGTATGGCTAGGTTTAGATAAATGTCCAACAGTTACAAAAAGTAATAATCCTCATTTCATCCAACATTGTCTGATTTGTTAAAAAGATTTGATTTAGATATAATATGTATTCACTGAAACCATTCAGCTATAAAGTAAATGTTATAATAATAAATTGTTTTGTCCAAAAAAAAAAAAAATAAATAAATAAAATAAAAACCGTTACCTTTTAAACAATTGAAACATCTCGATGCGACCATTGCCCTTTTGCCCTTCTCTCTCATTTAATTTACTAATGCCGTCTCTGTATTTATTATTACTTACAATCAAAAGATAATTAAAGGGGTTAGTGCAAGTGCATGCCTTAGTCCATTTTTGTCAAAAATTGAGTTTTTGGTGACATTGTGTTCTACATACAAAACACCTACAATCTGATATATAGTTTGTGATACGTTTCACATTTTGTTTGTGTGAATTGGTATTTTATTTTTTTCAAGGGATGCTAAGTCCAAGAAAATGCTTAAGTCCACATATTGCACAGTGTTTAATGCAAGAACATACCTCCAACAATCATGTTACTATCACATTACGAAAACTTGCCCATGCATTATACAGAGATTTTTGAGCTTTAAAAATTGAAAAATTTTTAGCTGAAAAATATTGATATTTTTCTTATTTTTGCTCAAAACATAGATTGTGGGTACACGTTAGAACCGCCTCGGCGAGGCGGTTCTAACGAGTACCCACAATGTATGTTTTGGAGCAAAAATAAGAAAAAATAGGTATACCCCTGCATACCCCAGTTTTACTATATAAAAGTGGGGTTTGAGGGGTATACTTTACACGGACATGTTTTCCTGATGAAACCTTTATATTTTATTTACTATCTGCCGGTGTAAAAATAACTTGTTCTGATATGGTTTTAGGAGCTCAAAACATCCACATTAGGCAAATGAGCGATTAGATCACTGTAAAAAGATGTATTTTGACAATAGTCCAGCCAAAATAGATATGGGAACATGGGGGTTTCGACTTAGACACATTCTTGCATTAACACATTGAATTTTTTAATTTTCTCCCGTATCTTTCAACGAAATTTAATGGCATTGCATCTTTTTGTTCTGTTCTATTTGATTAGACCAATAATTTGGTACATTTTCAAATAGTTGTCAAAATTTTATGTTTTTCGCGTTTTTCTTGAAACTTTCAAAAATTGGACTTAGACACGTTCTTGCAATAACCCCTTCAATTACTTATTCTGAAACCGATAATTGCATTTTTCCATTACAGATTAACAATCAGAGCGTCTTGTAAAATGCATCTGGAAAAGTATCCGCTGGATTCTCAGAATTGTCCTCTATATGTTGGGAGTTGTAAGTACCCGTTTCAACAAAATTTGGCTACATTTAAAGAACAACAAGAAACAAAAATAATTAAATAAAATTGTAGCTTCAGAAAAATAATCAGTGGTATCACTGTTTATTGTGTCTATAACTGCTGGTACAATATACGACCCAGGCATCAAAGGTCTGTCATACTAAAGTGATTATTATATGGAAGAGTCTATTTACAGTCAACTGTCACTAGCCAAAAAACGTTAAAATGGCTATTACCAGTCAACTGTCACTAGCCAAAAAACGTTAAAATGGCTATTTACAGTCAGACTTGAAATTTTATTTTTGCTTAAAAAGTGTTCTATCTTTTGGCTCTGATCTTCTTTCACCATTAAAATAATGTGACAAATTAATTCAGTTTCCAACGACGGAACCCAGTCCTCATGGATTTCGGCTAAACTCAAGTCAGATGACGGACAGGCTGAAATTCGCATTAATGTTTATCATTTGAATAAATACAAATGCTAACCACGGTTAACAGCTGATCTCATGCCCGGGTGTTCTGCTATACCAACCACACTGTTCCTGTAATAACCGTTCGGAGATTAACCAGCAATTAGGCAACTCGTATTGCAAAGCAGGAGAGAAAGAATGACTTGAAATATTGAGAGTATACATGTACATGACTAAATCTTAACGCAGAAATCAGCAGTTCGTTCCTTGAGTAAATGTACACGTATCTAGGACAATGTGAAGCGTCAGTTCCTAGTCAATGCTACTAATATCTGTTTTGACAAATATGAACAAGCATGCCTGGTTTGTGTTGGTTATATTCAAGCACGAACGTGCGGATAGTGCCTTCGCCGCTGGCATTTTTCGTAACTGGACGCTTACTTGTAGCATGACTTCGTATAATTTAGAAATAAGAAGGGAATATCTTTGAACCATTTTAAGAGTAGCATGTTCATGTAACACGGAAGTCATCATTTATTTAGTAATACGTAAACACCACAAAACTACGGTGATAATCAACTTCCAAAGAAAACGGAATACGTAAAGTACGATTTTCAAATATTTTGCCTGTATCCTCTTAAATCATAGACTTAAATGCACTGCCTAACTTGTTGTTAGTACTATTACCATGTGTTTTAAGACAGACCCTACTGGAATTTGTTTACTGTGAAAACTCATGTCTTTCCTCTTTCTAAGTGCAAACATTTCAATATTCCAGAGTTATGATTTTTTGTGTTCTGTGCATTGTCTCGGATGTAAATAATGCGTTTCAACACGAAACTTTGATTGGTTCCCAAGTTACAGAACAGACACATAATGCAAAATTATGATCTTCCATTTCAAAGCACCAAAGCTCCAAAAATATGCAATCCAGAATTACAAATCTTGTGTTCTGCAGGTCTTCTGACGTTATAAATAATCCTGTGAAGTTTCATGAAGCTATCTTAATCGGTTGTCAAGTTACAGAGGGGACACCATTAGTTGATTATGATGCAAAATATGCCATTTACAAGTTATGTGGACACGAGTGGAATGCAAATTCTTCTATTTTCCGCTTCAAAAGACCATAGCTCCAAAAGTACGTAATCCAGAGTTATGGTTCTTGTGTTCTGTATGTCGCCTCGTATTAGTCAAAAATCATGTGAAGCTTTATCAAGAAATCTTAAACGGTTATCAAGTTACAGAGCGAACACGACTGGAATGCAAATTCTGCTATTTTCCATTTCAAAGGGTCATAACTCCAAAAATACGCAATCCAGAGTTATGGTTCTTGTGTTCTGCACGTCGTCTTATGTTGGTTAATAATCGTGTGAAGTTTCATTACTTGAGATACCTTGAGATAAGTTAAGCCCGCCAGTAACTTTGTGTTACTGATCGTTCCAAGTCGAAACTTCTGTAGTGGTTCTTTTTGTTTTATGCCTTGGTGTTTAAAGATTTTTTGTGCTGTTGGCGCCTTATGAGTTAAGGTAACTGAGTGGCCACCTATTGGGAAAATAGCTGCTCATTCGGCTTACGATATGTTTCATGGTATAAATACCTGATTGTTAGTTTAGTTTTTTCCCACCTCGGTTTTTGGAGTGGGAATCTTTTTCTGATTGCGCCTTTTCCTGATCTTTGCCTACTTGTACCATCTTAAACGGCTTTCAAGTTACAGAGCGTACATCATTTGTGACAGACGGACAGGCGGACGGACGACCCGGGCAAAAATAATTTGTCTCCGACTACTAAAGGGGAATGACATAAAAATAAAATCTTGGCGTGTATGTCAGTTCTCAAATGTAATACTCAACAAAATCAGGACTGAATTTTTAAGTTTTTTATAAAAACTTTTTTTTTTAATCCGCATTTGTTCAAATACGTAGCAGCTCTAGGGGATTGACAACATTTTCAACAACGATACATACGAGAAATAAACCTTATAAAAGGATAATTTTTGCAAGAAAAAAATTTGATTTATATTCTTAAGAATTTGTTAAACCTGTATGTACTGTTTGCGTTCACTAGCATTAATACGGTATGGAGAGCTTATTTTTTATTGACCAATCAGAATTGAGCAGCTTTCTTTCCACCTTGTCGTTTTGGAGAAGATAGAAGCGTGATCAAATTGTCTAAAAAGTTTTGATAACCTACAGTGTTTTTTCAAATTAGCAGATCACATTGGGGTTCCGATCAAACACAAGAAAACCGTTTTTCCAACTACTTGTGCTGCAATACATGGTATTGACTTGGATACGGTCAAGATGGAGGCACGTCTTCCGTCTGACAAGTTGGCTGAATTAGACTCCTTACTTTAATTAAACATGCATAGGAAGAAAATAGAGTTCAGAGATTTACAATCTTTACTAGGTCATTTGAATTTTGCCTGTAAAGTAATTAAGCCTGGGCGCTGTTTCCTGCGTAGGTTATACGATCTGACTTGCGGTTGTCATAAACCGGATCATTTCATCAAACTAAACAAGGCAGCTCGTGCTGACCTGCAAGTGTGGGCTTCATTTATCCATCAGTATAATGGGTGTACAATTGTCACAGATGATAGGTTCATTTCTTCTAATACCTTACACCTTTATTCAGATGCTGCTCAATCAAAAGGCTTCGCTTGCATGTACCAGCAATTCTGGGCCTGTGGTGCTTTTTCCGTTCAAGTGAAAGAATTTCATATCAACATCCTAGAATTATATCCTATCACTTTAGCACTCTACAAGGGAGGCCCGTAAAGGATACCTGTCATACCACTGCTTATTGGCTTTATGGCCCTAGATTACATGTGCAGTAAAACTGACTACCATTTTGCAATATATGGAGTTTCCTTTTCTGCTCCCCTTCCTGTAATCAGGTTCATTGTCAGTCCCACACGTTTTCTGATGCGTCATCCCTTATTGCTGATAAGCTAATTACAGACAATACATAATCCTAGTACTGTTATAAATAGTGTTCAGCTTCATTGCCGAGGGTGATTTTGTTCAGGATTCAGGAAATATTTCTTGATCAACAAATCTGCCTCACTCAATATTAGATCTTTAAAAATTGTGTTTTATTCTACGCGAAGATTCTTTTGAAAATAAATCTCTTTTAATGCGAATGAATAATGCATTCTTTTCGCAGAGAAAGGTTAGATCCATTTCATGATCTCTCACAAGCTGTCAAATATTTCATAAACTTTCTGAGAATTGTACCAATAATTTGCATAGTTAAGAATCTAATGAAGACTTGGAATCGATGTAATGGGATCATATGAGCCGCATCATAAGAAAACCGGATTTTTGCCTATGCGAAAACAAAGGCGCAGATCAGCTGTGCAGTAACTGCACAGCTGATCAGCGCCTTTGTTTTCGCTACACGGATAGTACAATTTCTCTCCTTCTTAAATCCAAAATTTCAAGCTTCTAGCCTGCTTCTGTGACTGTACAGGTCGGTTTGTGTCAGACCTGGTCGGAAACACCGAAGACCGGTTTTCTCGCGTCGCGGCTCATATTTTGTTAATGAAATGACTGGATAAAAAGATTTGTTAAGACGCGTCTCCACCCGTCAACTGAAAACATGCCCATGCAATACACAGAGATTTTTATACGTGTAAAAAATGAATATTTTCAGCAGAATTTTTTTTTATATTTTTCTTATTTTTGCTCAAAACATAGATTGTGGGCACACGTTAGAACCGCCTCGGCGAGGCGGTTCTAACGAGTACCCACAATCTATGTTTTGGAGCAAAAATAAGAAAAATAGGTATACCCCTGCATACCCCAGTTTTGCTATATAAAAGTGGGGTTCAAGGGGGTATTTATGTCACGGACATGTTTTCCTGATGAAAAGTACAATTTCGAAAAGCAGCATCGTGACATGTACATGTATCATACTTCAAAAAGATGTTAAAAGCGGGTTTGCTTTACTTGTCATTATATTAAAATTTGTTTTTGACTTTGGTGATTTTCTTGAGGTATATGGAATTTCCAAATGCACTTGGAAGAGAAGAAAGCTAGCCGAAGTCACCTTTTGGTCAAGGTTGTTTGTATTATTGTGTGCCCTAGCGAGTAAATGTAAACAGGAAAAGATAAGGTCTTGATTTTGTGTCATTCTTGTTTAATTGCAACAGAAAGAGTTTAGGATTTGATTTTGTGCCATTCTTGTTTAATTGTAACAGAAAGAGTTAAGGTTTTGACTGTTTGCCATTCTTGTTTAACTGTAAAAGAGAGTATTTATGTTTTAATTGTCTGCCTTTCTTATTTAATTTGTAACAGAGAGTTTGATCGTGTGCAATGACACTGTTTTCTGTTAAACAACTTGAGAAAGGTAGTGTACTTGTCATGCGGGTTACATGATGACGTGTTTTATTGAATAACAACAAATAGATATATATTAAACTTTCTTCAATTATTGGCATCCCCAGGGATCAGCTCAGAAAAGCAGCAGAATATCGCCTTGCAGCTGATGCAGATATCCTGCGATTAAACATCAGCCATGTCCAGCAGAATAGTGTCAATTTAAATGCAATCCAAGTACATTTTTGGTAATAAACGTGAGTCAAGAATCCTTCCCAACAGCTTGAGAAAGGTAGTGTAAATTATTTCTGACTCTTGTCATGCGGGTTACATGATGACGTGTATATTTCAGTTGCCTATTCAACAGATGACGTGGTATATGAGTGGCGGTTTGGAGCCGATACATCTGTCGAAATAGCAGCTGACATGCGACTATCACAATTCGACCTATTACACACGCGGTCTCACAATGGAACAGCTATGTTCAAAGGCGGTAAGATACCACAGTTCGACCTCTTACACACGCTGTCCCACAATGGAACAGCTATGTTCAAAGGCGGTAAGATACCACAGTTCGACCTCTTTCACACGCGGTCCCACAATGGAACAGCTATGTTCAAAGGCGGTAAGATACCACAGTTCGACCTCTACACACGCGGTCTCACAATGGAACAGCTATGTTCAAAGGCGGTAAGATACAACAGTTCGACCTCTTACACACGCTGTCCCACAATGGAACAGCTATGTTCAAAGGCGGTAAGATACCACAGTTCGACCTCTTACACACGCGGTCCCACAATGGAACAGCTATGTTCAAAGGCGGTAAAATACCACAGTTCGACCTCTTACACACACGGTCCCACAATGGAACAGCTTTGTTCAAAGGCGGTAAGATACCACAGTTCGACCTCTTACACACGCGGTCCCACAATGGAACAGCTATGTTCAAAGGCGGTAAGATACCACAGTTCGACCTCTTACATACGCGGTCCCACAGTGGAACAGCTATGTTCAAAGGCGGTAAGATACCACAGTTCGACCTCTTACACACGCGGTCCCACAGGGAAACAGCTATGTTCAAATGCGGTCAGATACCACGGGTCGACCTCTTACACACGCTGTCACACAGTGGAACAGCTATGTTCAAAGGCGGTAAGATACCACAGTTCGACCTCTTACACACGCGGTCCCACAGTGAAACAGTTATGTTCAAAGGCGGTCAGATACCACAGTTCGACCTCTTACACACGCGGTCCCACAATGGAACAGCTATGTTCAAAGGCGGTAAGATACCACAGTTCGACCTCTTACACACGCGGTCCCACAATGGAACTGCTATGTTCAAAGGCGGTAAGATAACTAGGTGGTTATAAATGCATCAAGTACCGTTATCTATCCAGAGCGATTCCACACAACGGCACCTGCAGAGAATACAATCATAATTGGTTCCCAGTAACAGCAAGGAACTTACCAGTGTGAACAGTACAGTATGATGGCAAAAATAAGTGTACCACAGAAAATTTAGGTTCTACGATATCGCCTATTTTGACTACTTACAACTATGTAACCCCATGAATTTTGAAATGAATCATCACTTATTGACGTGATTACTACCATTGATGAGCAAAACCTTTATCATTAATAATATAATTGTTTTTTTTCTCTTTACCTTCCAGCTCCTCACTCAATTTTGACTGTCCAGTTTATGCTGTTACGCCATATGGGTTATTTTCTGATCAACTTCTATGTCCCATGTAGCCTTCTTGTGGTTCTATCATGGGTGTCGTTCTGGATAAACAGAGAAGCTGCATCCGACAGAATATCGCTGGGTATGTACTTAGCATAAACCTCTATCTCTGGTCTTTTCTGTGAGTGTTTATGATGTTGGAGACATTTGGTATTATTGTATCATCGGCACATATAATCATCATCATTTAGTGGCTATTCGTTGCAGAATAAGATTGAACCAGGTTGTGTGATGTTGAGGGACTTCGATCTCTGACCATGGTCTAGTCCCGGAAGGTATTATTGTGCATGCTTCAGCTAAAAACTGATCGAACAGCTTTTACTTGATCCATGGTCTAGTGAACATTGCGGCGCTCATGGACAGCCGTCTTATTTTTAAGTTTCAATACCAAGAAGAGAGAGTATTTCAATAGACTGAAAACACTGGAAAATAAATTCAAGCATCAAAGCAACAATAAAAAGTACCAAACATAGCCCAAAAATGATCGTACATTGATTAAGTAGTGGACCAGGAAATATTCTCAACACTGTCGGGCATACTTTTTCCGGCCAAAGTTTGGTGGAACTATGGTCTGGGTATGACGTCACTCTGATCAGACTAGATGTTTAGTCGGACCATAGAGTGTATAGATTCAGATCGAAGTACCTCATTTATAAACATGCCTATTAGTAATTTTGAGATGTGCTCATTCCTTGTGATAAGAAAATCCGCACAGCGAAATACCAATTGAGCCTGTGCGTGAGAAAACCAACAATTTGCATAGGCGAAAACAAAGCCGCAGATCAGCTGTGCAGTAACTGCACAGCTGATCAGCGCCTTTGTTTTCGCTGCACGGATAGTACAGTCCTTCTTCTTCTTAAATCCGAAATTTCAAGCTTCTAGCCTGCTTCTGTGACTGTACAGGCGGGTTTGTGTCAGACCTGGTCGGACACCCAAATTGTTGGTTTTCTCACGCACAGTCTCAATTGAAACCCTTCGACCGCATGCGCTTCTTTACAGGTACAACCACAGTTTTGACCATGACCTTCATAGGTCTTGACAACCGCAATGACCTTCCTAAGGTCAACTACTCAACAGCCTTAGATGTCTATGTTGCTATGTGCTTTGTGTTTGTTTTGGCGACCATCATCCAGTTTGCGTCTGTCCATTACTATACAAAGTTTGGCTGTGGTGAGGGTCCGGAAACAATAGTACGGAAGAGTGCCGATATCGGCATTTCAACAGACGTCGAGGTACATACATGTAGTTAGTTGTTGCATTATTTGGCCTATTTATTTATCCGATCACAGAAAAAAACGTGCTGCTATTTAGCTTACTATAACGTTGCGTCACTACCTTATGTGTGTTTTCACATATTAGTTAAGTTTGTGTAACTGAGTGGCCGCCTATTGGGAAATAGCTGCTCACTCGGCTTATGATATCTTTTGTCAGTATAAGTACCTGAGTTTTTCCCTCTTCGGTTTTGGAGTGAGAATTTGTTTCTGATCGCGCCATTTCCTGAGCACCGCCTACTTGCACTCTGTATAACATAAATTGCAGAGGTTGAGGAAACAAGACCCACAGAAGATGATAACTGTAAAATGGACTGAATAATTACAATTATTGTTACATTTTTGTGGTATGGTGTCTGGCATTACGAAAACGTGTCCATGCAATAAACAGATTTTTTTTCCAGGCGTAAAAATTGAAAGTTTATTTTTTATTTTATTTTATTTTTTCATGTACTTGCTGAAAACAATGATTGTGGGTACATGTTAGAACCGCCTCAGCGAGGCGGTTCTAACAAGTACCCACAATCTATGTTTTGGATCAAAAATAAGAAAAATACCCTGTATACCCCAGTTTTACCATATAAAACTGGGGTATAAGGGGGCTATACATTACATGGACATGTTATCGTGATGGTTGGGATTGTTAATCACTGTGCCGACTATTTACTTGAAACAATTTATCGTTGTTCGTGGTAATACGGGGGATGATCCAAAATTACGTAGACTTTTGCCGTGGCTTCAATACAAATCAATTTTATGATTATAAAATAACACGAATATGACTCGGAATATGTATAGAATATCATGTCAAAAAAATTAGGGAGAAATAACGACCCGTTAAAATTCTACAGTCAAAACAAAATGGTCATCTTGGTCTACCTGGCGCACGTCATCGTTAATTTTGTAACGTCGTTGACGTTTTTACTCATTTTGAAGTAAATTCCCGCTCAGCGAATAAGACCATCTCTTCAACATGAACATTAGACAAAATGAAGTTTTTAGTATTTTGTGCTTCGATCTTAGTAAATTGTCCATCAGTATCCAATACTTAAAACCAATCCCAATTTAATGTTGCTTTACAAATCGCCTGAAGTTAGTCGTCTGTAAGCGGTCAGCGCATTACGCATTTACGTTACCAGAGTCGCGCGTTTGTTTTGTTTCTTTTCGTTTTTCTGTTAAGTTATTTTATCGGCAGAATCACAAGCAGGCTATTTGTACTCAGTTGATTGATTCGTTGAATGTTCCTGTTTCGTCTACATTTAATTGTTTTGGCCTACGTTTAGGCGTTTTCAAAAATCCCAGCAATTTTATAAATCCAGTAGATTTAAGCCTGGTCTGCCGGCGACGTTTTTAACGTTAAATGCAGTGGAAAAGCACACAAATTATATTGATATTTCTAAAACGCACACTCCAAATTTGTTCAAACTTCAGTATAAAGTTCTCGTAGTTCGATGCTTCTTCGGGACTTATTATCGCGCGATTCGCATGCGCATTTTACATTTTATCGAGGCATATATGAACAGTACATTTCCGAAATTTCGCGTCCGCCGCCTATGCATCACCATGGTTTTAAAATAGCACGGCGTGTTTACGATACTTGAAGAATATGTAATTGTTTTACCTAATCTTATTATGCCAATGTTCTGATGTATCGCAATATACATTTTTCTAAAATTGAACTACGCATGTTGAAATGACAGCAAAAAATTACGTTATTTTGGATCTTCCCTCGTACATGTATAAATACGTCTTTATGATCTAGATATTTTGTATAGTAACCTAAAACATACTGCTAAGACTATGTAGTGGTTCCTGTACATTTTTGTATTCTGCAATATAAAATTCATAAGATATTTGACTTCACAGTTTCTTCGGCAACTCTTGGGAAATATACATGAATATCCACCAATGTACCTGTAGAAAACAATATGACATGTACTCAAATTGCACGAATTTCCTGCATATTTATTACTTCTTTGGTACATAGGCAATAGCATGGGGGCCGTAAAAAACACATCTGATATATGCATACATTTCAACTCTTTCCAGGATGATGCAAACGATTCGATTCCCGAAACTCGAAATGGACAACAATCAAAACTGAACTTACACAGAAAAATCGCCAAGAAAGAATCGCCTCCCTTGCTATACCGTTGCTGGCGCTGTTTCTTCGGGACCAGAAATGTTAGACACAATAAGCATAATGGGAATGCCCATGGCCTAAACAGTGTTAGCAGGATTGACAAATTGTCAAGAATTATCTTTCCTTCTGTGTTTGTGTTCCTCAATATAATATATTGGACAATTTATCTGGCAGACGAGGTTGAATTGCATTGATTACGGCGTTGAGTGATGTCTACTTAATCGGTTGACTGCTGATAGCCATATATTTGTCTGCTCAAATGCTTTGATTGTTTCTGTAATACAATACTCGATCATTTGAGAAACGAGAGAATACAATTTGACAAGAGCGTCAGCTTAACATTGCGAAAGAACATTTTTATTTTATGAAAGGGCGTAACATGTAAAATGATTATGTGAGCACGATGCGAACATTACTTTAGCCAGTAGCCTTACTATGCTGGTATTTGTAGTAAAATATTATGATACAGCTGAACGCAACCAAAAACTCTTGCTTGTAACCCGACATTTGTAGGACAGTAGCACAATATATGAGTAGGTGCAAACCTTACATTTTTTGTTTTAACACTCTAACAATTTGTTGCTCGTGCCATAACATACCTATTATGACACATACATGTACAATATTTTGGAAAGTTTACCAAACATCACCAATTGTAGCCATGTATCGATAAGCAACAAACGGCAATATGAAAGATTTACGTAAGCCTCTCTCCAGAATGTCAATCAATTACTTACATGTTAAGCACTACAATATTTGCTAATGAACAAATCGTGCATCACAGTTTCGCAAATACAATGCCTATTGGCTGTCTATGTGTGGCTATTTAGTATTTCTTCAAAGAAAAACATTGTTTGTTGCAACAAAGGGATCACACGCTTTTCGATTAAAGGTTAATTGGGTTATTAGTGATATTGGCGAAAATGTTATGACCATCGCAGCTTTTTTGTGCCACAAGTTTGTCTCTTTCAAAGAGAGACACCGTTGAAAGAGCGACACCGCCATTTCACAGTTTAATGTATATGATATCCATTTATCACCAAAAGTGATGACTTGCTAATGATCGCTTATAAGAGTCGGTATAAGCAGGTTAAACAGTTTTTCATTGTACAAGTTGGAATCAGTGACTAAACAGGTCTGGATATTTGGAGGTAAACAGAACTTACAGTTGACTAAGTCAGACCTATATACCTAAAGACTGAACTAAGTTTAATGATTAAAAGATACATAAATCTTCTCTAACATAAAATGCCTACAAATCTAAACCATCATCAAAATTCTAAACCAGTTAAAATGCATTTACTAATAGTCACACCGTGAAGGCCAAAAATTCAATTCGTTCCACACTTCTTTTTTCAAATAGGTGAATTATGTGGAGCAACATATCTGTGTAAATTATTTAACCAGAAAATAAAAAAAATACTGGTTATACATTCAATATTTCTTGACTATTCTATAAAATTAATATGAAATACATTATCGCAATGATGAACACCTTAAATGTGACCTGATTTATATTACAGTTATGCCACCGAGAAAACGCGTGCCTAACCTATCGTTAGCCTGGCGTTTTATAGTTGTAATTTGTACCGTTCAAATAATATGGTCGAAGGCCGATACGACGCCACGAATAAGTTCACAAATCACGCACCAGATTATTACCACAAGCCCAACTCCTCCCGAGTTACATTCAGCAACAAAAGACGGACAACCACCAATCAGTGATTCTGTTGGTCACCCAACCACCACAGAAGTTGACCCATATGGTAGTCATGTTACAACACCTGAGAGCAAAACTACTGAGAGAATATCTTCACCAGGGGAATCGTCAATACCGCAGCAAGTATACACAAAATGGGTTGAAGCGAATGTCCAAACAACATTGTACAGCATCGAAGTTCAAAAGAATGAACGACAATACAATGAATCTTATTCAACAGAAAGCCCACACACTGGAGATCCAAATAAGGCCAATGGAGAAGCATCGATTTCTAACGACAGTCGGTGTACACCGACTGCAGATGGTATAACTCCAAGCAGTATTGCTTTAGGTGATACAAAAGAAGTAGATGCGCGATCCAGTTGTAATGAATCTGATTTGAACACAGATGTACCGATCGAACTGATAAATTTTAGGACGCCAAATATTGATGCAATGCCGGAGTATGGAAGTATAATTGGTCCAGAGACTACAACAAGCAAACAATCGGATGACTTTCTTTCGAGATTACCAAATATATGCCCTTATACGAACATTTGCGAAAAGTCCACTCAAGAAAACACGTGCTGTAGGGCATGCTCCTGTGCACATGATTGTGGTGACAATTGTTGTTTCAGAAACGGAACTAAAGCAAATTATGTTGGGAGTAGACCGGAATGTTTACATGTGCAAAGAGAATTGCCGGGAAAACAGATGTCAAACTACAAAACTTACAAAATTGTAAGGACATGTCAAATTCCAGAATTTGCCTTATTTGGGCCTCTTCCTATGATGCAAAACAGCAAGCCTAAGGATGATTCTTGGAAGTATAAGCTATCTCCTGTTTTCTCGAAAGTAACGAATATTACATACTATAACTCGAAATACGCGGAATGCAATGATGAGTCCGAGGTGGATATTGTTTATTGGGATCGCATCGAATACTGTGGCGGCTTTGTGGGTCAAACATACGAGGACATACATGGCGCTATTCAAAATGGTCATTGTGACACCGTATACAAACCACCAGCGCAGTATCGAGTCCTTATTCAAGAATGCTATAAGATTGATGTTGATGCGTGCAATATAGCTGGAGAATGGGACTTTTATGATGAACAGATAGAACAGGGTTGTAAAGAACTTAGATTCCCTTACATCGAAAAACATATATTTGACAAGCATAGGAAGCCAACAGTATTTGCAAATGTATTTTGTTACCTTTGCAACAGTAAACGGAACACTGCTGTACCGGAGTTCTGCACAGAAATTGGCCAGTTCTTAGATAGCTTTACCACAATGCTCTCTTATACAGATGAAGAAGCTATAACGCCTGTCTCAGAGATGACCAGGTCACTCCAGGGGAACGATAGCACATGTGGTGACTATCAGATTCTGGATAATACGAAGGTAAATGACTATGTTTTCTATTCATTTGTAACAAAGCAAAGCAAACCTACAATATTGTCTGACTGAAGCTTGTGGTCTAATAGAAATATCCGTCCCAAACACGTAAAACACAAAGCAAACGAACACTGAACATTGTCATTTAACGTTCTTATTGAATTATTTCCGATAATTTATTTTTGCTATGAAAACATGTTGTAAATAAGCATTTCGATAAATGTATGAAAAGCCAAATCAAACACAAAACCATTATTAACTAAGCGTTCTAAATCATTATCGAAGTGCATAACAGCCATTTAAAAATCTTATTGGGTATTTCAATTGGCAGTACTGTACTTTTCGTGTATGGATGGTCTGCTAAGACTACAAAACAATCTGAGATCCATCTTTAAAAGAAAAAGTAGGCAGTGATCAAGAAATGTCGCAGTCAGAAAAGAAATTGCCTCTCCAAAACCCCGTGTGGGACAAAACTAAATTAAACCAAAACATCAAACGATAAGAACCACTACAGAAATATCGCATTGGAACGAACAGTAATATGAAAATACTGTAGGGCTTTTACCAGTTTTACCGAAGAACTAACTAAATGTTATGAACCACTGCATAAGCTGAGGGTGAGGTTATGGCCATGTAATACCGGTTTATGGCGATACTTCTGTGGCAATTCTTTTTGTTTTATGTCTTGGTGTTTAATTTGTTTTTGTGCTGTTGGCACCTTATGTATTTTTTCATATTTTTAGTTAAGTTAAGGTAACTGAGTGGCCACCTATTGGGAAAATAGCTGCTCATTCAGCTTACGATATGTTTTCATGGTATAAGTACCTGATTGTTAATTTAGGTTTTTCCCACCTCGGTTTTTTGGAGTGGGACTCTTTTTCTGATTGCGCCTTTCCCAGATCTTTGCATACTTGTACTTTTTTACAGGGGCCTAACATCATCCTTAGTTTCTGCAGAGGTTCACAAAATTTAGTTAGTTGTTTTATCCTCGTGGTGAATCTCTGAATAGTCAATGGATCAATGAATCGTAAAGGAAAAAACAAATAAATTATGATGAATCAAAAACGAGGACTCACACATACAATAAGTTGTCCGGCGACGGAGATCCCTGGCCGCCAAACAACTTTTTGTAAAACTGGATCAAAAGAAAAAAAAACACCAGTTGAACCCCGGTGGGCCAAGCAACAGGCAAGAAGCTCCGACCCCAATTAACTAAAGTGAATAGCTTAAAGTCGGTGTCATCATAGGGTCTGACGCCCGACCCACCGCCGTGCAATTAAAAAAGGGAGCATAGTTACCAACCACGATTGGGTTAAAATTAAGCATGCAGACTGTCGCATTATATTTAAGTTAAATCCTATACGATTGTAACGTATAATGCTGCTTTAAATACTAAAAGTAGATAAAAATAAAACACGGATATCAGTTGTATAAAATTCTGCATTGGTGTATGAGTCACT
Organism: Rugalucina vietnamica; assembly: GCA_964017185.1. Classification (NCBI taxonomy): domain Eukaryota; kingdom Metazoa; phylum Mollusca; class Bivalvia; order Lucinida; family Lucinidae; genus Rugalucina; species Rugalucina vietnamica. The sequence continues at coordinate 69,539,206 of OZ024869.1, read as the reverse complement.
TGATTGATATTGCTTCTGATTTTTTATCCATTTCAGGGCTCGTGTGAGAACATTTTGTGTCCTATCGGGTCATACAGAGCCGCAAAAGGTCACTGTGTGCAATTCGTCAAGATCATGAATAAAGTAACCATGCAGTTGGTCTTCCAGCTTCGATCGGTGGACAACGGCGACCTGGTTGATCTTCAAAACAAAACAGATGTTGACAATCTCTTAGACATGTTGAAGACTAAAATGAAAGATAACGGACTGTATTGGTGCTTTGGACAGCATTATATACAATATGTTAACGATGCAAAATCAACTCCGGTTATTGCATTGTATACAGCAAATATTCAGCTTAACGACATTAAAACCGACAAATTCTATGAGCTTATGCGGAACCTGATACGCGTTCCTATAGAAATAAGTGTAAATGGACAGAAATTGGATGTCCATTTAGTGCTTTATCACTCAGCACTAGATGATCAATTGTCTCTGGTTTATAAGTTTCCGGATAATATCGCAAAAATGCCGACCACTCATACCGTATTTAAACCTCAATCAATTGTATTAAGTATCTGTCCCATTACGTATGATGTTCACATCAGCAAAGTTACATTTTGTGAACAAGTCATACTCGAACGAAGTGAAATCATCCCTGAAAACACCGAAGACGGTAGCAGAATTTTGGTCATATCTAGGCGGAAGTATTTATATGACTTTGTTGTTGACATCGATAACAATATTCGCATTTGCGTTGATGACTTTATTCAACTTGAGGCAAGTTCAGCAACAAAAGATCGAAAACCTTCCACAGATTTCAAAGAGGGAAATAAAAATCAGATGAATCTAACAATAGGTATGTCGTTTCTAGGTTTGTTCCTAGATGCATCATTTCTAACATCTGCAATCGTAGCTCTTTGTCTTTGCAAAGAACTTCCAAATGTAATTAAAATTAAGAATCTTCAGCTGGTTATCAATCTTCAACTGATTCAGATTTTACTTCTGATTTCTATAATCCTCTCAGTATCAGGAACGGCTTGCTCTGTTGTAGGGTTGTGTGTTCATTTTCTATCTCTGTCTGTTCAATTTATTGCCAGTATGTCGGCAAACGTTTCGTCCCCGTCTCCTACTTTCAGGATACCTGTCATTTATTGGCCAAAAATTATCATGTCAATTCTGAAGCCACATCTCCTTGCCTCTGGACTGGTTACAATGTCAGCATGTTTCTCTTTTTATTACAGTAATGTTGGTGAACTTGGTCATGGGTCTTGGAAGACAATGTGTTTTATTACTGATGATTTTCACCGTGTTATTTCCTTTCTGGTCCCGCTTGGGATCGCTTCTGTTGTCACCGTGTACAGTGTTATTACGAGCTTTTATGGAAAAGAGAGAAGACACAATCGAGATAACCACGATACCTCCCAAAATAACGAGTATGGGCCAATATATCTATGTTTTTGCCTCCTTAATCTGATTACATGGCTGTCTGAATACTTTGGCTATGACACAGAAACAACTTTGGTCATTTTCATTGTGCTCAATTCAATCCTGTGTATCTTTTTATCCGTCTGTCTTATTGTTATTTGTCGACGCATATCGCATAAATTCGCCGTTAATGAAATAGGCATGATGTGAAATGATAAAAAATAATTAAAGTTATCAATATTTCAATCCTATAAATATTATGTGGGTAATTTCTTACAAATCAACTGTAATAATTATTATTCTATACCTTCAAAATCTACGACGGTAGGGTAATAAGCCTTTAAATTACGACGAGCTTCTCAAATTATATAATACGATGCTTGTTTGTCCTTGATGATTCATTGACTAGTTAGAGATTCACCACGCGGACCGCACAACTAACTAAGTGTTGTCAACCACTACAGTAGATGAGGGTGAGGTTAAGGCCCTGTAAAATCGATTTAAACCCCTAGTAATGCTTTTTACTGGTCGTTTCAAGGCGATACTTCTGTTGTGGTTCTATTTGTTTTTGTGTTTTGGAGTCGAATTTTTGTGCTGTTTTCATAGTTTTAGTTAAGTTCGAGTAACTGAGTGGCCGCCTATTGGAAAATAGCTGCTCACTCGGCTTACGATATGTTATCTAAGTATAAGTACCTAATTTGCGATTTAATTTTTTTCAACCTCGGTTTTTGGAGTGGGAATTTATTCTGATTGCACCATTTCCTGACCATTGCTTCGTTGCACCTTTTTGAACTTCTTTTATCATAACCTTGAGCTGTCGATTAGACGTCACCGGACTGCATTGTCATCCTTTGTGATACTTATAAGATTCTTTCCGTCCTAAGTATGCCTGATTGTTAATTTAGTTTTTCTCCACCTTTTTGGAGTGGGAATATCTCTCTGGTTGCGCCTTTTCCTGATCGTTGTCTACTCGTACCGTATTAGGCACAATAGCTCCAGTTGCCATATATCTATACTTAAGGTCACTATACAATGACATTCTTTCTTTTAGAATACATAAATTGTAGCAAAATATTTTCGTGCAAAAAGAATAAGCAATCTGCTTAATTACATATCAACACCGAAGCGTCAACGCCAGTGATTTACGTTATACAGTATGATTTCACACGCTAGCCAAAATTCAACAAAAACAAATTATGATGACGTAAAAAAATCACCAGGCCCAACGTGATTTCTGGAAACAAAAACACCAAACGTCAAATAAAAGCTGTTATTTGGCTTTCATTCCAATAAAACTTTGACTATTACGACACTTTAAAACATCTAAAATGAAACGAATCGAAAGTTTTTCCAAGAAAATGAACAGGCACGGATTTGTTAAAGATAACTATACTTTTTGGCGCTCGAATGTCACTGTATTTTGACCACTTTACTCTTAATTCAGCGAAAAACGCTAGCATCTTAAGCGGCACTGTAAGAAAGTCCCCATTTTAGTTTGCTTTTGTCTTGTTTTCAAAATTGTAACATTCACCGGAGATGGTTTGTTTTCACAAATGAAAGCCTATTTTGTAGCCGTCCTAAGGTTTTCTTCAGAAAACATTACGTCTCAAGAAAACAGAATTACAACATGTACATGTAGCAAATAATTCATTAAACAAATCTTTATGAATAAATATTTTTATCATGTTAAGATACAACAATACAATGTTATACACGAACTGTCGTTGCTTTGTTCTTCTGATTCTGATGCAATACATTGATTGATTGCAACGAGGAGAGAGTTAGAAGAATAGATAATCCCAGTAATGGATATCGTTCCTGGATAGTCCAGACAAGTTGAAATACAATTGAATTTTGCTAATGAAAAAGTTCACAACTATCTTTATCACTTTTATCTGTTTGGAAAGTATCGCTTTGCAGATTTGTTTTTACCCTTCAATTCTTGTAAACTTCTTGTTTTTACTGCCCATGATATAATGTATCTCTTCTATCACGATGGCTCGTCGAAAGGGATAACAATGGAACTAAATCTTTCATCGCTGTACGTTTGGTACCAGTCCGTTTAATGAAATCAGTTTCTGTCACATATGATTATATGTACTTAGGGATATGTAATAGACATTTTCTTACCAGCAAAAAAAAACATGTCTCCTTAAATGACCGAGTTTAAAGTCGGGATTTCTTTCAATTTTGTTCCAATATTATAAAAAGGTACAAGTAGGCAAAGATCAGGAAAAGGCGCAATCAGAAAAAGATTCCCACTCCAAAAACCGAGGTGGGAAAAAAACAAACTAACAATCAGGTACTTATACCATGAAACATATCGTAAGCCGAATGAGCAGCTATTTTCCCAATAGGTGGCCACTCAGTTACCTTAACTTAACTAAAAATATGAAAACATACATAAGGCGCCAACAGCACAAAAAATTTTAAACACCAAGACATAAAACAAAAAGAACCACTACAGAAGTATCGACTTGGAACGATCAGTAACACGATCAGTAAAACTGCGCGCCAGATCATATAATATAGTGACAAATCAAACGAACCGCTTGCTCAACATAATTTTAGACCAAAACGTGAGAATGAAGGATGTTCGTTGTATGGCTTTGTGTTTATATACTTCATATAACAAAACATCAAACTATTTATTGCAAAACCTTATTTTAGATTAAAATGTGGTGATCTTATATTGTGTTGGTTTATTATTCATATAAATAAACAACTTTAAGTAAGAGCTTTCAAAATACTGGCTCTAAATACCTTCGCAATAAACTTGCTTTAGGGACCGAGTAATCATGGCCATGGAGCCGGTGCATTTGAAAAGTCGCGCAAAAATGTCGGCGTCTTATGGCCAACAGCGAACAAAACTGCACTCGCCCCATGGTAGAGGACCATGAAAAAAATGTATTCTCCCAATGACCAAGATCCATAAAAAATGTATTGACCCAATGGACAGAGAGATAGAGACAGACAGTAAAAGTAAAAAAAATGTATACCATGGCACCGTTTAACAGTACTTGTATGCTAAACATTAAAATGAGGAAAGTTCCTGTTACTTAGTACCCCGGGGGGGCTAATTTGACCTTAGTCGTCTGGTTATATTTTAAGCACTTTTTCGATGTCATGACGTCTTTAATTTTGGGTACAAGTCCCATAAAACGGAGAAAAGGCCCCGACATGACCATAGCTGTTGACTGGAAAGTTAAGCATTAACTCAATTTTGAATTTGTACCAATTTGCAAAATGTGTTTTCTTGATAAAGGTTAAACTGACGTATTACCACGATTGATGCAAATAAAAACCAAGCAACGACGTTCGTTTGGGTTTTGATGTTTCTGTCCAGAAATATTTTCGTCCCCACTGACCTATTACGCAGTTTGTTTTTGTTGAAGTTTGGGTAACGCTTGAAACCATATTGTATGACGTTAATCACGGACTCTAACATTTCGTTTTTAGTATTGAAGTTAAGCTGATTGTGATTTCCAATTCGAAAAAAAAACAACATTTTTTTCTAAAAACATCTTGTATTGTGAGAGGAAGAATCGATAATACGATAATAATATATAAGCAAAAATGGTACTTAAACACAACTTTTAAATATATACTCAAATACCAAAAGTAACTTTACACTGTTTTTGTAGATAGATTTTTCGGGTAAATGTGTGTAATATTTATAAAGTGTTTGATATGTATTGAAGTCCGATCAATTACACATTAGGTAGGCGAAAGTTTAAGGTTTTTAATGACAGAATGCCGCCACAAATTAGCTTCAATGTTCCTGCTCAAACAACAAACTGGAATCCCATTACAAATTGTTTGCCGTTTTTCTTTCGAACCAATGGGATTTTTTGCAACAAATTTCAGTTGAGGCCTCAACGATTTGCAGTGCAAAAATGTGATACGATTAAAGGAAAAACTTTCAGAAATGGTTTAAGCTTACTATTGGTTTATTTTAAAGGGAGTTAATTTCGACGCAAAGCAATTTTAACAGCCTGCAAACATCTAACCAAATGTTGGAGCGAAAATGTCTGGCAGTATTTTTGAAGGACAATAAGTGGTCCTTGGCACAGTGTGTTCAAATCTTGCCTACCTTTGATTTGGTGGGAAAATGCCAATTTTATGCTTTTAATGAAAGCACAGAAAACTCGCATGTAGATTAAGTTACATCGACCGCTTTGCATGCATTATGCTCGGACACGTGTTGGAGACACACTCCTATAGATAACTGGCGTGGAGACAGTTTTACATAGAATATGATGCTAATCTATTAATATAGAGGAAATCAAAATAAGTTTAGAAAGAAAATGACATGTATTTGTTATTACAAAACATTTCAAAGTGTATCATTTAACACCATCTGGTATGGATAAAATACACGATTGCACACATTTCAGAAAGATCTCCATTTGCACAAAAGGTTTTATAATAAAGCTGATTTTGATAATTTTTTGCATTAAATATACATGTTCTCCATAAAACCGTGCATTTCGAGTATCCGTTATGGTCATTTATTGAGATTATTCCAACAGACACCCACAATATATAATTTGGCGGATTAATATTGAAAATTTATACTTGCATATCAACCCCTGATTTCCCCATTTTTACTATATGTAAAGTGCAAATCTGGGGTAGCTTCCATATGGAGATGTTTCTGTGATGTTTTTCAAGTACCTAGTCTGCACTTCCTAATTAAGATAAATCGTGGCTTTCTTCGTACAATACCCCTCTTTGACTGGGACAGTAGTTCCTTGGACTAAAATTCGAACATACAGTCCTATGTCGTTATATATGTATATTTCGAAATCGACGAAGCAGGTCAGCACGTGCTTTTTCATATTGAAGGGAATCCGAAGTATTTCTTTCTGTTGTGTATTTTATTTTCTCAAAATTATTCGATTTTAGAACTAGAGGAGAAAGTGCAGCGACTTTAAGCTTCTAATACAACTGTCATCCAAAACGAATGCCTTCCGACCAGGAAAACCTTTTGCGGTTTGTCGACCATAAGATAGCACAAGAACGTGTGTCAAGTTGATCAATTGAAAAATATGGCACAGAAAGAAATCTGATAACAAGAAAACATGCAAAATACTTACCACTATCTCGCAAAGTTTGTCAAAATGCGTTCAATAACTGGTATTGTTTCTATCACTGATTCTACGATGTACAGTGAGTCTATGATTTTACTTGTACATTTATTGGTTGTTATTCAATATAGAGACGGATGCAGATATATTTACGATAATTGTAGCTTTTCTGTACCAGACGTTAGACTCTTAGAAGGACAGACACCACCAATTTACAGTGTTTATGTCTGTGATATTCATATATCAACTCGCAATGGCAACTTATTATCTTTTCTCTAATTTGAGCAGGTATCTTAACAGGTTCTCTTCAGTTACTTTACAGGAAAGAAGTTTGAGAGATATAGACACCAAACATATTCGTACAGCTCATTTCATACCTACGAGGGTTGATTATGGTCATCAAGTATTATATCTAAGGGCTTTTAGGGTAAATTGTTGTTTTGACTGCTTGCATCTGTTAAAATGCAGTGGGGTTTTGAACACTTGTACCCCTACTGCAGCAGAGCAGGTCTAAAGACGTTGCCGTCAATTGTGATTTTTTCTTCATATTTTGCAGTTGGGACAAATATGCTACATACAAGAAATCTATTTGAAAACTATATTTATATTTAGCTTATTGATGCTGTAGCATATATTTGGAAATTTAAGTATAATAATTATAAGCAAATTATCAGAATAGTACTATAAATATCAGTAATGCAAAATAAGAATAACTAACTAATGTTATCCACTGTTAATCACTTCCCATCTTTCAGTAGGTCAAGTTATGTTACTGTTGGTTGAAATATCGTTTTGAAAATATATCTTGTGTAATAGTATTGAAGTCCCCAACTTATATGAATCTAAACAATTGCAAGGTTTCCATTAAATAATATATTTTAGATGTTTAAACATAATGACCCTGTTACTTTGTTCCGCATGTTATTTACCGACGTCATAATTTGGTCGTTGAAATTTTATAGATAGGCTGCTTTATTTTTCTCCCAAACTATTAAATTGTCATCAACTTTCATATGATCATCACTAAATGATGTGCATAGAATGATAGTAATGCTGGTATATTTTTGAAATGATCACTTTACACCTATATTGATTTAGCAGTTTGCGAAAAATGGAAGCTCCAAAAACATTTTGCATAATTTGACTTGCTCCGGTCATGCCTACTCATGGTTACCAAGGTAACTGTAGCAGTGAGGTCATTGATGTGAGTGACATGTTGTACAGTAAAATAAGTTCAAATATGGCCAATGATTCTGCATGAGAAACTTTGATTGGTTCCTACTATGTGTTCAGAATAAAAAGGATTTGTAACAGGACTTTTGGGACAAGCCACGTATATTACCTATTGATTTCACTTGAGCTAAGTTTCAAACATGTATTTTTTAAATTTTCAAAATTGTGAAAATAAAGACATATCAAAACCACCCGAGAAAGCATTTAAATGATTTTAGACCGGAGTGTGGGTCTTCGGCAAAGTTTAATAAATATAATGTGAAAGCGAAAATGATTTTGAAAAAAAAAATAAAATAAAATAAAAAAAAAATAAAATAAAATAAAATGAAAAAAAAAAAAAAAAAAAAAATATATATATATATATATATATATATATATATATATATATATATATATATATATATATATATATATATATATATATATATATAGGGGGATTAAACCATTAACAGTGCAAGAATAAATCAAACTAAGCGCGCTTTCGGCTTTCGCCTTCTTCAGAGTCAATATGTATTTACAGGTAAAAACTGGAAAAAAAAATGAAAATAGGTAAATAAACAAAAAAAAAAAATTAAATGAAAAACAATGCAAAAATACACAAATACACAAAAATCACATGAAATGTGACAAAGTTGACACCATTTCATGTGATTTTTGTGTATTTGTGTATTTTTGCATTGTTTTTCATTTAATTTTTTTTTTTTTGTTTATTTACCTATTTTCATTTTTTTTTCCAGTTTTTACCTGTAAATACATATTGACTCTGAAGAAGGCGAAAGCCGAAAGCGCGCTTAGTTTGATTTATTCTTGCACTGTTAATGGTTTAATCCCCCTATATACTTATTTCAATCATTTTCGAATCCTTTCTTAGGATCCAGTGCCACCGGGAAGATTTTTGTTTGATGTTTGTCCTATTTCTCCCAATATATATATATATATATATATATATATATATATATATATATATATATATATATAATATGAGATTTAGGTAATATACATCAAACAATCAAACCCTGTCGGTAGCACTGGATCCAATTTGGATGCTAAAATGATATGCGGTAAGTATATATGGAGATTTTATCATCAACAGTGCAAAATCCTATTTGTGCCTGAGCGCGCTTTCGCCTTTCGGCTTCTTCAGAGGCTTACTAAATACTACATAATAAGAGTGTGGTATCTACATCTGCCTGTCATGGGCAGTCCAGAACTAGGAGACAAAATATAATCTAAAAATTCTACATACTACTCATAACATTGTAAAACCTTATATAACTACAAATAAATAAACACACCGCTACAAACTAGAAAGATGTAACTACAGCAAAATGGCTACGGAATTTTGAAAATGAAGAAATTTGGAAAATTAAACAGAAATTTAACAAAATTCTGATTTTTGTGGGCTAATACATCTTGGAGAGGTTGGAAACAGTGTTCTAACACTGTTTCCAACCTCTCCAAGATGTATTAGCCCACAAAAATCAGAATAATCAGAATTTTGTTAAATTTCTGTTTAATTTTCCAAATTTCTTCATTTTCAAAATTCCGTAGCCATTTTGCTGTAGTTACATCTTTCTAGTTTGTAGCGGTGTGTTTATTTATTTGTAGTTATATAAGGTTTTACAATGTTATGAGTAGTATGTAGAATTTTTAGATTATATTTTGTCTCCTAGTTCTGGACTGCCTATGACAGGCAGATGTAGATACCACACTCTTATTATGTAGTATTTAGTAAGCCTCTGAAGAAGCCGAAAGGCGAAAGCGCGCTCAGGCACAAATAGGATTTTGCACTGTTGATGATAAAATCTTTATATATATATATATAGTATGAGATTTGGGTAATATACATCAAACAGACAAACCTGTCGGTAGCACCGGATCCATAAATGGATGCTTGAATGATATGCTTTAAGTATATGTGGAGATTTTATCATTAACGGTGCAAAATTTTATTTGTGCCTGAGCTAGCTTTCGCCTTTCGGCTTCATCAGAGGCATACTGATTAGTGCAAGTTTACAGAAAAATAGGTGAGACGGCGAAAATGGCCGTCCTCGATTTTTGAGATAAGCAAATACAGGTAAAAAATCACATTGTACTCAATTGGAGAACACATGAGCATAAGAAATTTGATGTAATTTGATTAAAATCCCGAAAATAAAACTCAAACAAGAAGAGGGGTGTGGGGGGGGGGGGGGGTGGAAATAAAAAAAAAGAAAAAAAGATTATTTAGGAAAACCTCGCCCGCAGCTGTTTACATAACCATAAAAATGACCAGCGTTTGTAGCGGTGTGTTTAAAGGCAGACTTTGCATAGCCCACCTTCAGTAGTTTTGCAACCTTCGAAGTGAACGGTCTTGTTTGTTTACTTCTACCTTCTTTTTCTTTTTTTATTTCCACCCCCACCCCCCCTCTTCTTGTTTGAGTTTTATTTTCGGGATTTTAATCAAATTACATCAAATTTCTGTTGCTCATGTGTTCTCCAATTGAGTACAATGTGATTTTTTACCTGTATTTGCTTATCTCAAAAATCGAGGACGGCCATTTTCGCCGTCTCACCTTCTATTTTTCTGTAAACTTGCACTAATCAGTATGCCTCTGATGAAGCCGAAAGGCGAAAGCTAGCTCAGGCACAAATAAAATTTTGCACCGTTAATGATAAAATCTCCACATATATATATTATATATGTATTACTTTTTGTATCTTTTGATAAAGATAATAATGGATTGCTGAATTATGAAGGTTCGATAATTTTCTAAAATGTGCCGCGCCATGATAAAACCGGACTTTTGCCTATGCAAAAACAAAGGCGCAGATCAGCTTCGTTGTAACTGCGAAGCTGATCCGCGCATTTGTTTTCGCTACTCGAATAGTGCAATCCCTCTTCTTTCTACAAATTCGAATGTAGAGGAGATGTTTTATCCCGCTTTTTAGTCTGCCTGTAGCAAACCATTTATTGCTTGTATTTATTGCGAAATGCCTTTCTATCGTTAGGAAAATTTCACGATGGATACCTCACGAATTATTCGCCTGCTCAGTTTTCTTTCCGCTGGCTATGCCAATTCAAATCAGTGTTGACAAATGCGTTTTTATGAACACAGATTATAATTTTAAGAAATGAACTATTATTTTTATGGATTTTATCGATATGTAAACTCGGAAGAATGACAAATATTTACATAAAGCCCTTCGCGCATTATCTAGTCTGTGGGTGATCCGCCCGAGTTTACACATTGATATAATCCACAGAAATAAGATCCATTCCTATACTAAACGACGTTTCCCGGACCTCGCAGACATTCGATGTGACGTGATCCCATATTACAGATACGTCATCGAGAAAGCGTACGCCTAGTTTGCTGTTTGCCTGGCGTTTCACTGTTGTATTATGTACCGTTCAAATAATATGACCAAATGCCCACACGACAGCGCGAACAGGTGCACAAATAACGCCAAAATATATTATGGCAACAAGCAAAACTTTATCGAACAATCTCTGGGAGAATTTGCTGTTTCTAGCTTTTTGTGACCCCCCCCCCCCCCCCCGGAACAGTCATTCTTCAACCTAATCGACTTAACGAATCTCAATACTTACATTAAAGACAATTTTTATTGTAACGAGCTCACGAAATGTCGTCGCTTTGCCCTTCTTATTCTGATTCTGATGCAACGAGGAGACAGCAGGGAGAATAGTTATTCCCAATGATAGACAGAGTTCATTGAGCTGTCAACTGTCTCAGCGCGCAAACTATCGCCGTCCAGATGATAGTCCAAACAAGTTTAAACATCAGGAAAACATGTCCGTGTAATGTATACTCCCTTATGTCCCACTTTTATTATATAAAGTAAAATTGGGGTATGCAGGGGTATACCTATTTTTCTTTTTTTTGCTCTCTAAAACATAGATTGTGGGTACTCGTTAGAACCGCCTCGTCGAGGCGGTTCTAACGTGTACCCACATTCTATGTTTTGAGTAAAAATAAGAAAAATATCAAAATTTTTCTAATGAAAATTTTCTTTTTTCACAACTTTAAAAATTTCTGTATATTGCATGGGCGTGTTTTCGTAATGGAAAATTGAATGTTTTCTCTGATTTTGCAAATGAAAAAGTTCACAACTTCTGCCTTTACCACTTTTATCTGTTTGGAGAGATCCGCTTCGAAGATTTTTTTTTTCACTCTTCCATTCTTGAAAATTTCTTGTTTTTTTAATGCCATCTCTGCTAGCACGATGGCTAAAGTCGAACCCGGCCTATGTGAAAGTGATAACAAGGGAACTATATCTTTCATCGCTAGTCTGTATGTTTGACACCCAGTCCGTTTAATGGAATCAGTTTTTTTTTTGTCAAATATTATACTTTAGGAATTGTAATAGACATTTTCTAGCATGTACTTTTGATGTACGAGTTTATACATCAGGAAAACATGTCCGTGTAAAATATACCCCATTATACCCCACTTTTATATAGAAAAACTGGGGTTTGCAGGGGTATACCTATATTTCTTATTTTTGCTCCAAAACATAGATTGTGGGTACAAAAATTTTGATATTTTTCTTATTTTTGCTCAAAACATATTGTGTACCCACAATCTATGTTTTGAGCAAAAATAAGAAAAATATCAATTTTTTTTCAGCTGAAAATTGTCAATTTTTAAAGCTCAAAAAATCTTTGTTTATTGCATGGACAAGTTTTTGTAATGACCGGGATTTCTTTCAATTTTGTTTTTATTTTGTGTGACCGTGTATCAGTGTTTTGATGATATCATGCATATTGACATATACATGTATATATATTGAAAATTAGCATAACTTTGATTGAAACAAAACTTGAAAATGAATGGTATTCATGGTAGGGTTTCATGTGTGTTTGTATATATTCCAAAAAATCAAGATATGAATGGTATAAGAAAATTAGTGTAGGGTTAAAATTTGGTGTTAATATATTGTTTGGTTTCATTATTGTGTTGTTTCATTATTCATATTAATAAACAACTTGAAGCTTACTAATTAAATGCTTGCTCTAAATGCCTTCGTAATAAACTTATTTTCTTTCTTTACGTTAAAGAAACAAGTCAAAACTTTACATACTGAGCGAAGGAAAAAAAAACAAAACATTTTTCTACACAACAATATGTATGAAATATATTTGAAGGGGGTTTTTACCAAATCACCGGCTGACGACGGAAGACATATTTTCGTGATGCCGGTCATGTAATTTTCTATAAAAACGTGTTTATGATTAAAGGTCCCCGTATTATTCAACGATGTATAATGGCTATGAAAATACGAAGGCTGTGAATAGAACGAATGTAATTATTTAGTATTTCTAGAAAGGAAACCTACGTAGTTGGTCGCAACAAATCAGATCTACGCTTTCTTTTTGTAGCGTAATTGGTTTATTATACGTAGATGTACTGACCATTGCAGTTTTCCTACACCACAAGGTTGTCTCTTTGCAACGCAGACACAATAAATTCACATATTTTATGTCTATGAAATTCATATATCAGTACAAAGTAACAGCTGATTAACTATCCTCTAATTGGAATCGGTATTTAATCAGCTTGACGAAAGTTTCCTTGACAAACGGAAACTAGACAAGTTAGAATATAGAGAGATATAGAAGCCTAAAATATAGAGTAGGTGATTTGTATATCTACATGTATCTATGGATTTTATTTAGCCAAGTTGCAAACACCATATATTTGTTTTCTAACAAAAATTACGACATCATCAATTTAGTTTCCTTAAATATGAATATTTTTATACCGGACTGTTGATCAGTGGGCAAAATTAAAAATTTAAAATTAAAATCATTTTCATTTCTCTGTGTCCATGGCAAAGAAAGCGAAGTCATTTTGGTGAAAACCTTGTATCACTTTTTGTAACTCTTGATAACGATAATAACGCATGGCTTAATTATGTAGTTTCGCCATTTTTCTTAAATGCAATCTTATACAACATAAATTGTGTAGAGTAACTAGAAAATATTAACATGTAACAAGAAAATGCAAAAAGGTACAAGTAGGCAAAGATCAGGAAAAGGCGCAATCAGAAAAAAGATTCCCACTCCAAAAACGAAGTGGGAAAAAACAAACTAACAATCAGGTACTTATACCATGAAAACATACCGTAAGCCGAATGAGCAGCTATTTTCCCAATAGGTGGCCACTCAGTTACCTAAACTCAGTAACATCCATTTAATGCTCTTATTTTTCCAATCCTCAGGGATTGCTTGCAATCAGTTTGTATTTTATCAGAGTTTTTGTGGTTGTGCCATGTGGCGGCCCTAAAAACTCTCCCCGTACATCCATTTAATGCTCTTATTTTTCCAATCCTCAGGGATTGCTTGCAATCAGTTTGTATTTTCCTATCTCTATCTTTATATATCAGAGTTTTTGTGGTTGTGCCGAGTGGCGGCCCTAAAAAGTCTCCCCGTACATCCATTTAATGCTCTTATTTTTCCGATCTTCAAGGATTGCTTGCAATCAGTTTGTATTTTCCTATCTCTAGCTATTCATTTTAGTTGGTTGGGGCCGGAGCTTCTTGTCTGTTGCTTGGCCCACCGGGGTCCAACTGGTGTTTTTCTTTTGCTCCGGAGTTAGTAGGTTATTCGGCGCTAAGGGATCTCCATCGTCGGGCAGCTTACTCAATCTGTGAGTCTTGGTTTTTGATTCATCAGGATGTTTATCATGATTTATTTGTTTGTTCTTGATGATTCATTGACTAGTTAGAGATTCACCACGAGGACCGAAGAACTAACTAAATGTTATGAACAACTGCAAAAGCTGAGGGTGAGGTTAGGTACCTGTAAAACCGGTTTAAGCCCGCCAGTAACTTTGTGTTACTGATCGTTCCAAGTCGATACTTCTGTGGTGGTTCTTTTTGTTTTATGTCTTGGTGTTTAATTTTTTTTTGTGCTGTTGGCGCCTTATGTGTGTTTTCATATTTTTAGTTAAGTTAAGGTAACTGAGTGGCCACCTGTTGGGAAAATAGCTGCTCATTCGGCTTGCGATATGTTTCATTGTATAAGTACCTGATTGTTAGTTTGGTTCTTTTCCCACCTCGGTTTTTGGAGTGGGAATCTTTTTCTGATTGCGCCTTTTCCTGATATTTGCCTACTTGTACCTTTTTAATTAAAAATATAAAAACATACATATTGAGAAATCTTCTTAAATATTTCAAACCGAAGATAATATAAGCAACGTTTTCCGAAACTCGATGTTACGTGATCTTGTATTTCAGATATGTCACCGAGAAAGCGGGTTTCTAGTTTGTCGTTTGTCTGGCGTTTCACTGTTGTATTGTGTACCGTTCAAATAATATGGCCAAAGGCCCACACGACACCGAGAACAGGTGCGCAAATAACTCAAAAGAGTATGACCACAAGCACAACAGTTACTCTGTCCGGTACTTATTCAGCAACCAAAGACGGGCTACCTTCAACCATAGCCACTGACTCTGTGATTCTTACCGACGTCACAAAAGTTGATCCACAGGGAAGTAAGTTGAATATACCTAACACCAAAGCTACCGAGAAAATAGCGTTGACAGAACATTCAACACTAGCCAGACTGTACACAGAAGGGTCAAAAGTGAATAGCCAAACAACTTTGCCCAGCGTCAAAACTGACGAGAACGTTCGATTCCTAAACAGTCATTTTCCAGCAGAACTCTCAATTACCGAAAATCCAAATAAAGTTCGATTCACCAATGATGCGAACACTTCAGAACAATCCTTTAGTGGAGATTTAAATAATGAACACAGTGTAGCAATCACTTCCAACAGCTTTCAGTGTTGGACAACAGAAAATGCCGTAGACGGGCAACCCAAATGCCATAAATCTGACTTGAATCCTAATGTGTCGAGAGAAGTGACAAGTTTAAGAACGCCGAATGGTGATATTCTTGCACAGGTAAATGATTCTGAAAGTGCGACCGTCTCACAATCGATTGGCTATTTGTCGCGATTAACAAATGTATGCCCTTATACGAACATTTGCGAAAAGTCCACTCAAGAAAACACATGCTGTAGGGCATGCTCCTGTGCACATGATTGTGGTGATAATTGTTGTTTCAGAAACGGAACTAAAGCAAATTATGTTGGGAGTAGACCGGAATGTTTACATGTGCAACGAGAATTGCCGGGAAAACAGGTGTCAAACCACAAAACTTACAAAATTGTAAGGACATGTCAAATTCCAGAATTTGCCTTATTTGGGCCTCTTCCTATGATGCAAAACAGCAAGCCTAAGGATGATTCTTGGAAGTATAAGCTATCTCCTGTTTTCTCGAAAGCCACGAATATTACATACTATAACTCGAAATACGCCGAATGCAATGATGAGTCCGACGTCGATTTTGTTCATTGGGATCGCATCGAATATTGTGGCGGCTTTGTGGGTCAAACATACGAGGACATACATGACACTATTCAAAATGGTCATTGTGACACTGTATACAAACCGCCAGCGCAATATCGAGACCTTATTCAAGAATGCTATAAGATCGATGTTGATGCGTGCAATATAGCTGGAGAATGGGACTTTTATGATGAACAGATAGAACAGGGTTGTAAAGAACTTAGATTCCCTTACATCGAAAAACATATATTTGACAAGCACAGGAAGCCAACAGTATTTGCAAATGTATTTTGTTACCTTTGCAACAGTAAACGGAACACTGCTGTACCGGAGTTCTGCACAGAAATTGGCCAGTTCTTAGATAGCTTTACCACAATGCTCTCTTATACAGATGAAGACGCGATAACGCCCGTCTCAGAGATGACCAGGTCACTAGAGGGGAACGATAGCACATGTGGTGACTATCAGATTCTGGATAATACGAAGGTAAATGACTAAGTTTTCTATTCATTTGCAAGGAAAACAAAGCAAAGCAAACCTACAATATTGTCTGATTTAAGCTTGTGTTCTTACTAACAGAAATATCCGTCCCAAACACGTAAAACACAAAGCAAACGAACATTGTCATTGAACTTTCTTGTTAATTTATTTTCAATAGTTTATTTTTGCTATATAAACATGATGTAAATAAGCATTTCAATAATTTTATGAAAAGACAAATCAAACTCAAAACCATTATTAACTAAGCTTTCTAAATCATTATCGACGTGCATAACAACCATTGAAAAATCTTATTGAGAATTTCAATTGGCATTACTGTACTTCTCGTGTATGGATGGTCTACTCAGAATACAAAACAATCCGGGATCCATCTGTAAAAGAAAAAGTAGGCAGTGATCAGGAAATGTCGCAATAAGAAAAGAAATTGCCACTCCAAAACCCAATGTGGGACAAAAATAAATTAAACCAAAACATAAATAAGAACCAATACAGAAATTGGCACGATCAGTAATATAAAAATACTGGAGGGCTTAAACCAGTTTTACAGGCGCCTAACATCATCCTTAGTTTCTGCAGTGGTTCACATTTTAGTTAGTTGTCCAATCCTTGTGGTGAATCTCTGAATGGTCAATGAGTCAATGAATCAAAAAAAATAAATAAAAAGGAAAAACAAATAAATTATGATGAATCAAAAACGAGGACTCACAGATACAGTAAGTTGTCCGGCGACGGAAATCCCTGGCCGCTAAACAAGTTTTTGTAAAACTGGATCCAAAAAAAACGTTGAACCCCGGTGGGCCAAGCAACAGACAAGAAGCTCCGACCCCAATCAACTAAAGTGAATAGCTTTAAGTCGGTGTCATCATAGGGTCTGACGCCCGACCCACCGCCGTGCAATTAAAGAAGGAAGCATAGTTACCAACCATGACTGGGTTAAAAATTAAGCATGCAGACTATCGCATTAGATTTAAGTTATATCCTATACGATTTAACGTATAATGATACTTTAAATACTACATGTACAGATAGAAATAAACACGGATATCAGTTGTATAAAATCCTGCATTGGTGTGTGAGTCACTTCATTGATATTTCTTCTGATTCTTTGTCCATTTCAGGGCTTGTGTGAGAACATTCTGTGTCCTATCGGGTCATACAGAGACGCAAAAGGTCACTGTGTGCAATTCGTCAAGATCATGAATAAAGTAACCATGCAGGTAGTCTTCCAGCTTCGATCGGTGGACAATGGCGACCTGGTTGATCTTCAAAACAAAACAGAGGTTGACAATCTCTTTGACATGATGAAGACTAAAATGAAAGACAACGGACTGTATTGGTGCTTCGGACAGCATTATATACAGTATGTTAACGATGCAAAATCAACTCCGGTTATTGCATTGTATACAGCAAATATTCAGCTTCACGACATTTTAACCGACAAATTCTATGAGCTTATGCGGAACCTGATGCACGTTCCTATAGCAATAAGCGTAAAGGGGCAGAAATTGGATGTCTGTTTAGTGCTTTATCACTCAGCACTAGATGACCAATTGTATCTGGTTTATAAGTTTCCGAATCATATCGCGAAAATGCCGACCTCTCATACCGTATTTAAACCTCAATCAGATGTATTAAGTATCTGTCCCACTACGTATGATGTTCACATCAGTAAAGTCACATTTTGTGAACAGGTCATACTTGAACGCAGTGAAATCATCCCTGAAAACACCGCAGACGGTAGCAGAATTTTGGTCATATCTAGGGGGAAGTATTTATATGACTTTATCGTTGATATTGATAACAATGTTCGCATTTGCGTTGACGACTTTATTCAACTTGAGGCAAGTTCAGCAACAAAAGATCAAAAATCTTCCACAGATTTCAAAGAAGGAAATAAGAATCAGATAAGTCTAACCAAAGGTACGTCATTTCTAGGTTTGTTTGTAGATGTATCATTTCTAACATCAGCGATTGTAGCACTGTGTCTTTGTAAAGAACTTCCAAAGGCGGTAAAAATTAAAAATCTTCAGCTGGTTATCAATCTTCAACTGATTCAGATTTTACTTCTGATTTCTATAATCCTCTCTGTATCAGGAGCGGCTTGCTCTGTTGTAGGATTGTGTGTCCATTTTCTATCTCTATCTGTTCAATTTATTGCCAGTATGCCGGTAAAACTTTCATCGCCGTCACCTACTTTCACGATACCCGTCGTTTATTGGCGAAACATTATCATGTCAATTCTGAAGCCACATCTCATTGCCTCTGCACTAGTTGCAATGTCAGCATGTTTCTCTGTTCATTATAGTAATGTTGGTGAACTTGGTCATGGATCTTGGAAGACAATGTGTTTTATTGCTGATGATTTTCACCGTATTATTTCTTTCCTTGTTCCGCTTGGGATCGCTTCTGTTGTCACCGTGTACAGTGTGATTACGAGCTTTTATGGAAAAGAGAAAAGACACAATCAAGATAACCACGATAGCCCCAAAAACAAAGAGTATAAACCAATGTATTTATGTTTCTGTTTTCTCAATCTGATTACATGGTTATCTGAATACTTTGGCTACGACACAGGAACATCTTTGGTCGTTTTCATTGTGTTCAATTCAATCCTGTGTATCTTTTTATCTGTTAGCCTTATCATTATCTGTCGACGCATATCGCATAACTTCACCGCGAATGAAATAAGCATGATGTGAAATAAAAAATAATAATTGAATTCAAATCAGATGTCTCTCGAAGCGGATATTTTGCAGTAAGTCAAAATGATTTTTCAATATTTTAATCCCATAAATATTGTTTGGGTAATTTCTTACTAATCAACTGTAATGATTGTATTCTATACACTGTACCTTCAAATTCTACACCGGTAGAGTAATAAGTCTTTAAATTACGATACTCGAAATCTTTTTTCACACCCTTCAGTTCTGTCGATTAGACGTCATCGGACTGCATTGTCTTGGTTTGCGATACTTATAATGTTATTTTTATCCCGAGGATATATTATACACAAGGCCATCCTAAAAAGTGTTTGTTTGCAATTGCCTACCCGGGGTTTGAAGGTGTGGGTAGGTAGGTCAGATTTTTTTTTTGTCACGTGGAAATATGCAGTGTATATTTTGTTTAATATACATGTTATAATGTAATTAAGCAACCCAGTGCCTAAGTCCAGCAGGAATTTTAATCAATTTAAACAGTGCCTATAAAAGTTGACTGAAATTTATTTATTATATTACTAAATCGCCCTTAGCAGGGCTGCAAAGCGCAGATTCATTAAAAGAAAAACGCCAGAAAACAAAAAAATTTTTGGGTAGGAGGAAAAATAGTGGGTAGGTAGGCAATTGCAAACAAACAAAATTTTATTTTAGGCCCAATAGCTCCGAAAACGGATATGTAGTGAGAATAGAAATGTTTAATTTTCTTACAAGCATGCAATGAGTTTTCAAAACACACAAAATACATTTATTTGTAATCGGCTTGCATTAATTTGACTTCAACCGAGGCATCCTCCAATCTCTCGGAGAATTTGCTGTTTCCAGCATTTTTGTGATCCCCAAACAGTCATTCTTCAACCTAATCGACATAATGAATCTCGATACTTACGATGAAGACAATTTTAATTGTTACGGGCTCAAAAAAAGCTCGAAATGTCATTGTTTGTTCTTCTGATTCTGATGAAATACATTGCATTGATACAACGGTAGCAGGGCGGATATGTAACAATTTTTTGGTGGATTGTGCACTTTTTGATAAAAGCATGAAACTTGGCACAGGTGTAGACTTATAATTATAAGAATTTTTGAGGGTCAGTGCCACGTGAAATTTGGCCTGTGACGGCCGCCATTTTGAAATTCAAGATGGCGGCATTTTCCTTAAAAGCATTATACAGATTGATATCAGTTTCCACTGCTGCTTTCGTAAAAAGTATCAAAAGCCAAAGTTCTATTGCTTATCCATTTCAAGATATATTTTAATGCATTTTTACCTTAAAGTGGTGACTATTTTCAAAGATGGCCGCCATTAATTTACTAAAAATCAAGTTAGCGAGACGAAAATATGACACAATTAATAAAAAGAAGAATTATTCATTATAAAATGTTTCAAGCACACCACATGCCACAAATACAAGTTACAAGTACATAATATCAAAACAAAAATAGATTTAGTGCCACAAATGTCCTGTAATGGCCGAAAATTATTATTTTTTGCAAAGTGGCCACCTATTTGCAGCTTCTTTATCAATGTGACATTTAATATATAATTGCCGAAATCATACTTTCTTCGAATAATGTTACATAAATTGCTGTCATAAACATTCTCATACACCTTAAACTCATACTGCTGATTAGAAATATCAAGAATGATGCTAATTCTCAAAATGGTTGCCATATTTAGCTTCTTGAACAGCGTATATTGGTATGTTACATATGGATACTATAAATTATGATTTTGGATGGGAATCTCTTAATCTGTCCTAATGAATAGAAACATTCTACTTTCACAAAAATCTTACCTATCTGTATTGTTTCAGTTGCATATTTAAATCAGAATGGTATTCAAGATGGCTGCCAAAGGACAAACAGAAAAAAAATAATATTTTAGGAAAATGTTGATTGAATAGTTTGAACGGCTGAAGATCTTATTAATTTTCTAGTATGTTGATGTTAACTATCCTTGAATAGAAGTAATGACATTGTATTTGACATTCAAAATGGCTGTCAGAATCATATATGGTCATCAGTTGTGATTTTTGTAATAGACATTACTGCCAGTCTTGTAGCACATTCAAATCCTTGATGCAAACTATTCCACGTTTAAGATTTTACTAAATCCTGTAAAGATATGTGCATACATCCAGCAAACAAGCTATCATTGAAACAAATTTAGCAAAAATATATATATTCCTCTAAAGGTCAGTGATTCTACATATCCGAATCAATATCTGAATCCGCCTACATTTATTACTAGAGTAACAAGTCATCTCATGCCTGCTTTCTGGCAAGTGCCATACTAATTGCAACCTTTCAATGAGTTTTTGGCATCAATGACATCTACGTTAGGACTTCCCATTGCACAGGGTGATGGCTGGAGACTTCAAAATTTCTATCCCTACAAGCTCAAGTGCGATTTTGTGCCACACATCAAACTGCAGGAGCTGAATGGTCAAGAGAAACAAGCAGAGTTCCACTTTCTGAAGTAATTTACTTCCTATGTCATAAGACATTGAGCTGCAACAGAAAAGCACAGTAAATGAGCAAATGTCTTCTCTAAGTACAACCTTCTGCATGCTGTAAAAGAAGTATGCAAATTAACCAGGGAGAAAGCAGAAATGGTAGTTTAACACGCTGGTAGAGGAAGCAGTAAGGGAGGAGGTCAGGTCCTTCAAACTATGAAAGGCAGGTGTCAGGCAAACTGCATACAACTGGTAAGAGTTCATCCAGTAGAATATAATGGGGTGGGGGCTTTATATCCTAATACAGAAAATGTATTTTGTTTTACCAAGTAAATATGATGTGGCAATCAGGATATCTTGGTAGATAAACCTGTCAGGAATAATGAAGACCAACTGTTGCTAAACCAGAAAGCAGAAAAAGAGCATTATGAAAATCTCCTGTTGAATTTCCTTGGAATCTGGAGGACCAGTCTGAGAAAACCTATGTCGAAAACCGAAATGAGTCGAACACAAAGGCTATCTGCAATATAGCATCTGGCAAAGCAGCGGGGCCTTCAGGTACCATCACTAAAATTCTGAAGTCACTCGAGAAAACTGGAACACCCAAAGTGCCTGATCTTGTTGACATCACCACAGACAGTTGCATTTCAAGTGACTGGCACTAGAGTTTCATTGTCCACCAGTTTAAGGGAAAGGGGCACATTCTGAACAGAGGCAACAAGGGCTTGATGCTGATTGAACAAGTGGTGAAGGTGTTGGAGCATAAAGGGAAAAGATCTGAGCTTGATGAGATGCATTGTGATTTGATGTCAGGTTGAGGTTCTACAGATGCAGGTTTTATTTTTAGAGAATCACTCGGCTGATAATAAGCTTCTCTGCATGGCCTCATTTGACCTGCAGAAAACATTTAATTGCGTCAAATTGGATTTCATCTGATAGACACTGTGAAAACTAGGAAATGATGAGAGGCTAGTGCCTCTTGTCCAATCCATGTACATGTATTGGGATGTGAGAAGCAAGGTTAGAGTTAGTATTGGGTACACTGAGGACTTTGGTGTCTTAGTGGATGTTCACAAGGGCTCTGCCAATAGCACGCTGCATCATTTTGCTAGAGGTTATATCTAGGGGCCTGATGTCTAGGAAAGAAACGTCCTATTGATGGACGAATGGTGAAGAAGCTTGAAGTTGATAATGAAATTATTGAAGTAGTTCCAGAAGTCTGTTATCTAGTAGACATCTTTTCTGCTTGTTGTGAATATGACTCATTTGTCATTACTGGCTGTTACAATAAGCTTTTGGCAAATTTTGCCAAATGCTTACCCTCTTCACCAACATTTTCTGCTGCTTCTGACAAACGGTAAAATGAATTTGATTACACGTATAATGCTAAATGCAGCATGTAGAGCACAACAATGGCCAGATTGCTAAACAAGCTAAACGTAGTTGCACAAAAGAGACTGGTGACGAAACCATGGGATAAAATGTTGTTTGATATGAGAATGGAGCTTGGAAAGGGCCATTACGAAAACTTGTCCATACAATATACAGAGAATTTTGTCAGCATTAAATATTAAAAAAAACATTGGAAGAGTTTTGATAATTTTAAAATGTTTGCTCAAAACATTTATTGTGGGTACACATTAAAACCGCCTCGCCGAGGTGGTTCCACAATCTTTGTTTTGGAACAAAGAAAAGAAAAGAAAAATAGGTATACCCCTGTAAACCCCAGTTTTGCTTTATAAAAGTGGGGTATGAGGGTGTATACTTTTCATGTTCATGTTTTCTTCATGCAATGCTGATCTTCAGAATCATTCATAGTGTAGAAGTCGTCTAGGAAGATAACTTGTCAGCCAAGTACAATTCTCGGTAGAGGACAAAAGACGACAAAAATGGACATGCTGCTGCTGCTGCTGATGATGATGATGATGATGATGATGATGATGATGATGATGATGATGATGATTGACTAAAACTTAGATACACTAAACAAATACATGTTAAATAATTTTAATCATAAGAACTGTGAAAAACAACATGTAAAAATGAAAGAAAAATAAAAGAATATGTTAATACTTTCCTACTTTGGTAGCCATTTTGGATGTCATCATTAATCAGTAAGACGTTACGCAAGAAACTGGTGAC
Organism: Rugalucina vietnamica; assembly: GCA_964017185.1. Taxonomy (NCBI): domain Eukaryota; kingdom Metazoa; phylum Mollusca; class Bivalvia; order Lucinida; family Lucinidae; genus Rugalucina; species Rugalucina vietnamica. The sequence goes on along the minus strand of OZ024869.1, from coordinate 69,515,300 downwards.
ACTTTGTGAAAACGCTTGCTTTGCTTGCTTGTAAAACCGATAAAATGCTTATTTGTGGGCGTATTTTATAACTTTTTACACTAAAATTTTCAGCAAATAATTATTTAAACGATGGATAAGAAATAAATTTAATAACTCTGATCAATTAAGAGTGATTAATTCAAATTTGTCGAAAACAATGAAAAGACGGCGTGTCCCACGTTACATTTAACTGCATGCCGCGGTAGTTGCATCGCCGGTAAGATTTATCTGGCGGTATAAACCGTGCATGGGTTTCATAGTAGGAAAGAGACATCATTTTCTGTTTTGCTGTCAAATTTATTCCGATGAAATCGTAAAACTTTAGAAATACCGGGCGTGGGATTAAAGACAAAAGCGATGTCCCATCTCGGCGACAAAACAAGTAGAAGCGCTTTATTGTAAAAGCAGTATCTTTCCTAGTCAAGTCATTGCAATAATTTTCCTGCTGAAAAATACGTTTTTTGCATAGATTCGATAGATGCAATTATTTTATGGGTTTGAGGTCATGTTGAAAAGCGAATTGAAAAAGCAATTGTCTCCTAAAATGTCCCAAAGCCTAAAGTTGACGTTGTTTTCTAACAAAACGTAATTTTGAAGACGTTTTTGAACAGGTTATATCAATCAAATCAAAATAATAAAAATATATGAAAATACGTTTTCTTTACTGATTACGGTGATGTAAATTTTGTTACACTACGCCGTGCCGTTTTCTTTATTTTTGAAAATACAAATGTCTCCCAAAATGTCCCACTCGCGATTTTTTCAGATTTTGACGTCATGTATATAAATCTTTTGTCGGGGCAAAATGATCGATTTAAAAAGGGATTCTTAGCCGTGCTTACTTCAACCGGTTCTAGTTCTCCATAAAAGTGTTTTCATGTAAACGAGAATGAGCTTACGAATGCGAATGCGATTCGTCGCAAATTCGCAATGATTGCTTGGTGTGCGCTTGACATATGTTAATGTTCGCAAGCATATAGATCTATACATGTATGACTACATTCTCGTCATTTTTGTGATAGTTGCGAAAATGAGGAGCATGCTACCATTTTTTATTCTATTATTATTATGTTTTTATTTTATATTTTATATTTTCTTTTTATTTATTTCCCAAATAAAAGTTGTTATCCATTCTTATCGACGGCAAGATATTTGCAGACATGAAAGTCGTATCATTCGCTAGCATTATGTAGTTACACTCGTAATGAAATCGCTTATGAATCACTTTATTTTGCATCAAGGTCATCAAGGATGCCTGCAATGATTTAAATTTAACATATCCCGGCATAACAAGTGGTACAAAATCAGAATGTTCATATGTATTATTTGTTAGCATAGTAGAACTCCGCAAGTATTTGCCACAGTTTACCACCGTCATTACATCGTCTCTGTAAAATCGCATCTTAACGGTGCGAATTCCTAATTCATATACAGGAAATCTTGTCAGAGCATATTTAAATCTTTAGTGAAACAAAATTCATGAAATGAATGTACTGTTCATGTTCACGTTTGGCATGTTGATGACAAAAGCATAATTCCATTTGTTAAAATCTACGGCCGTAACGTAACAATTGTAACGTTAGGGGTCACCATTATTGTGCGTAACGTCTAAAAAGATAATTTGCCTAATACAAACTAAAATGTAACTTGCATTTGTGGTGTTATGTGCTTGAGAACATTTCATCAATGCAAATCCTTCATTCTGATCAAAACAGCATGTTTTATCACACTTTCAGTACTGTGTGTACTAAATTTCAGGTAATTTAATGGCGGCCATTTTGAAAATAGCCGCCATCTTTGAAAATTACGAGTTTATTTTCATAATTTGATATCTTGAAATTTTCATTTATTGAATTTGGGGGTTTTAAAACTTTTAAAGAAAGCAACACTGTAAACTGATAACTAACTGTAAAGGCTGTATATGGGAAAAAGCCGCCATTTTGAAATTCAAGATGGCGGCCGTCACAGGGCGAATTTCACGTGGCACTGACCCTCAAAAATTCTTATAATTATAGATAAAGTCATGTACCAAGTTTCATGCTTTTATCAAAAAGTGCACAATCATTTCACATATCCGCCCTGCTAGGGGAGAGAGCTGGAAGAATATTTAATCCTAATGTTGGACAGGCTTCCTGTCAACTGTTTCAGCGCGCACAAGATTGTTGTCTACATGATTCCAGTCTATGATAGTTCAGACAAATTGAAACAAATTGAATATCTTCTTCGATTTTGTTATTGAAAATTTCACAATCTACCGTTACCATTTCTTTTCTTTTTCGAAGAGATCCACTTTGCAGGTTTGTTTTTTTTTTCTCTTTGAATCTTGAATACTTATTCATCACGAAAACATGTCCGTGCTAAATATACCCCCTTGAACCCCACTTTTGTATAGCTAAACTGGGGTATGCAGGGGTCATTACGAAAACATGCCCATATGATATACAGTAATTTTTTCTGGTCAAAAATCGATAATTTTCAGAGGAAAATGTTTGATATTTTTCTTATTTTTGCTCAAAACATAGATTGTGGGTACACGTTAGAACCGCCTCGCCGAGGCGGTTCTAACGAGTACCCACAGTCTATGTTTTGGAGCAAAAAAAAGAAAAATAGGTATACCCCTGCATACCCCAGTTTTACTATATAAAAGTGGGGTTTAAGGGGGTATTCATTACACGGACATGTTTTCCTGATGATACCTATTTTTCTTATTTTTGCTCCAAAACATAGATTGTGTGTACTCGTTAGAACCGCCTCGGCGAGGCGGTTCTAACGTGTACCCACAGTCTATGTTTTGAGCAAAAATAAGAAAATATCAAAAATTTTCAGCTAAAAATTTTCAATTTTTAAAGCAAAAAAAATCTCTGTATATTGCATGGGCAATTTTTCGTAATGTGAAGACTTATTGTTTTTACTGCCACTGATATAGTGATGGCTCAAGCTGAACCGGCTTATGAAAATGATAACAAGGGAACTAAATCTTTCATCGCTAGCCTGTATGTTTGGCACCAGACCGTTTAATGGAATCAGTTTTTGTCATGTATTATATGTATTATACTTTAGGAACTGTTATAGACCTTTTTCAAGCAAAAACATAATTTGTCCTTTAATGTACAAGTATATAGTCGGATTTTCTTTCACTTTTGTTTTTGTTTTTCTCTTATGAAGCCGTGCATCAGTGTTTTGATGATATCATGTACATGTATATTGACAAATCTTACGAAACGTTTTCTCAGCATAAGTTTGAAACAAAACTTGTGAATGAAGGGTGTTCATAGTAGAGTTTTGCGTTTATATATATTACAAAAAATCAAGATATATGAATGAAATAAGAAAATTAGATAAAACTTTGTGATCTTTTATTGTGTTGTTTTATTATTCATATGAATACATAAACAACTTGAAACTTTCTAAATGCTTGCCCTAAATACCTTCGTAATAAAAAGGGTACAAGTAGGCAATGATCAGGAAAAGGCGCAATCAGCAAAAGATTCCCACTCCAAAAACCCGAGGTGGGAAAAAACCAAACTAACAATAAGGTACCTATACCATGAAAACATTTCGTAAGCCGAATGGGCAGCTATTTTCCCAACAGATGGCCAATCAGTTACCCCAACCTAACCAAAAATATGATAACATACATAAGGCGCCAACAGCACAAAAATATTTAACACCAATAATAAACATTTTTCTTTCTTTACGCCATCCTGCCAAACTTAACATACTGAAGGTTAAAACAATTTTCTACACAACAAAATATATTTGATAGGGAGATTTATCAAACCGCCGACTGACGAGGGAAGACATACTTTTCGTGATGTTGGTCATGGTCGTGATGCTGGACATTAATTATCCATACTGAATATAGTCGTCTAAAACTTCAGATAGAGACATTTAGATGGGTAATTGAATGGTGCAAAATTACATGATACAAGTACATGTATATATGAGCCGCCTCATAGGAAACAACAATCTGCATAGGCGAAAACAAAGACGCAGATCAGCTTCGCGGTAACCGCGAAGCTGATCAGCGCCTTTGTTTTCGCTACTCGGATAGTACAATTCCTCTAGCTCTTTTCAGTGCGTGTACAGGCCGGTTTGTGTCGGACCTGTTCGGAAACCACATTGTTGGTTTTCCCACGAGGCGGCTCATATGTTAATAATACCCTCATTATCAAAGCCTAGAAATATGCTAACTTCGTGTGCTTAAAGTTATCCGCAGTAAAAATTGTCATATGTATCGTTCAAGCGGGTTCAATAGAATAAGACAACTAAAATGAGTAACTGAAACATTTGTAACGTAACATTCATGTGTTTGATTCGGATCCTCGAAGCAACATAATAGGAACAAAAGTGAAGATTGAAGCTTGTCCATAGTTGATAAGTGGGGTATATACTATATAACAAAATAGGAGGAAATAACAAGTATGCTATATGACTAGTTTCTTTTAAAATTAAAATGTGGTGAGTTTTAATTGTGTTTTATTAATTTTTGATAACCTAATGCCTAATTACGTACGCTGCGGATATTTGCGGATACTAAACGTAGCAATCCGCAGAAATTAGTGGGCGGGGCTAATGCCTAGGTCACACTAGGGCTTACGTACGCTGCGGACGCTGCGGATAGGTGTTCCGTATCTGTCCGTCCTATCCGTAACGATTCGTATCTCATCCGTAATGTCCGTAACTGTACGTATCGTATCCTCAGGGCGCGGTAGATCCGCGGGCAAATTTTCATAACTGTCAAAATGCATGCACGGATGGACGATCGGTAATGGTAGGCAATGGTACGTAACTGAAGGCATTTATTCGAATCTGTCCGTATCTAATCGCATCTAAACGTATCATTCCGCGATCAAGCATTTGTTGCGGATCGATACTGTTACATACGTGTTGTTTCTTTCTGTTGCGGTCTTTGTCGTTTATACACCCTTTTCGATACAATTTAATACGTTCAGATACGAACACGTAATGTTACGGTTTTCCTAAAGTTTACACAGCATGCCACACGTATGAAAACGGAATCAAACCAGGATGCAACTTGAACAATGCGAATAAGCGTGTGGCTGAGCCCTCTAGAGCTGAGTGTTTGGGCATAACATAATCTGTATCCAATGCTTGAATGAATCATACAAGAACGTTTCTGGAATATATAGTCTCCTTGACAAAAATGTCCGTCATTTTTCTATTATACAGGTAATTTATTTATTTAAGGATATCCATAATTCATTTATGGATATCCATAATTTATTTATGGATATCCTTAATTCATTTATGGATATCCTAAAATAATTAAAGATATCCATCAATATTTTTGGATATCCTAAAATGAATTATGGATATCCATAAATGAATTATGGATATCCTTAAATGAATTATGGATATCCGTAATTGAATTATGGATATCCTGAAATAAATTTTTGGATATCCAAAAATCATGATGAATTATGGATATCCATAATTCGATTTTTGGATATCCAAAAGTCGAATTATGGATATCCTTAAATCAGCTCATTTAAGGATATCCTTAAATGTGTTTTAAGATATCCAAAAATAAGCTTGAATTTAGGATATCCATAATTCGATTTTTGGATATTCATGATTCTTTTTTTGGATATCCATAATGATCTGATTTAAGGATATCCATAATTCGATTTTAGGATATCCATAATTCATTTTCAAAAATATTTCTTTTCCATAATGATTTTTTCCGTGTAATACGCATGCGCTAACTTAAACTGAACGAAACGGAAGCCAACGTAAATTCAACCACACCGGATGACTAGGGAGAAATCATTATATCCCGTAGGCACGTATGGGGTGCCGTTTTACTATTTATTTCCTATTTATGGATATCCATAATTCATTTTTGGATGTCCAAAATTCATTTTTGGATATCCATAATATATTTTTGGATACCCATAATTCTTTTTTGGATATCCTAAATTGGTTTATGGATATCCTTAATTCGGCTGAATATTGGATATCCATAAATTGATTTTAGGATATCCTATAATCGAATTATGGATATCCTTAAATACAATCCTATTTTTGGATATCCATAATTCGATTTAAGGATATCCTAAAATCGGGCTAATATTGGATATCCATAATTCGATTTATCCTTAATTATTGTAGGATATCCATAAATGAATTAAGGATATCCATAAAAACATTATGAATATCCTTAAATAAATTATGGATATCCAAAAATAGGGAATAAATAGTAAAACGGCACTCCATAGGCACGTACATCATTTTTTTGTGATTTAAGGATATCCTTAAATGAATTATGGATATCCTTAAATACAGTCCTATTGAAGGAAATCCATAACTCATTTATGGATATCCATAAATCGAATTATGGATATCCAATATTATGGATATCCAAAAATAGGATTGTATTTTAGGATATCCTTAGTTCGGTTTTAGGATATGCTAAATCTATTTATGGATATCCAATATTCAGACGAATTTAGGATATCTTTAAATTGATTTTAGGATATCCAAAATGAATTATGGATATCCAAAAAAGAATTGTGGATGTCCAAAAATAAATTTTGGATATCGAACAAAAATAAGGATATCCATAATTCATTTCAGGATATCCATAATTCATTTCAGGATATCCATAATTATTATGGATATCCATAATTGATTTATGGATATCCATAATTCATTTTAGGATATCCAGAAATGTTAATGGATATCCTTAATTATTTAAGGATATCCATAAATGAATAAAAGATATCCATAAATGAATTATGGATATCCAAAAATAGGGAAAAAATAGTAAAATGGCACCCATAGGCACGTACATCATTTTTTGTGATTTAAGGATATCCTTAAATTATGGATATCCTAAAATACAGTTCTATTGAAGTACATCAATAACTCATTTATGGATATCCATAAATCGAATTATGGATATCCAATATTAGCCCGATTTTATAATATCCTTAAATCGAATTATGGATATCCAAAAATAGGATTGTATTTTAGGATATCCATAGTTCGATTTTAGGATATCCTAAAATCAATTTATGGATATCCAATAGTCAGACGAATTAAGGATATCCATAAATCGATTTTAAGTATCCAGAAATGAATTTTGGATATCCAAAATGAATTATGGATATCCATAAAAAGGGAATAAATAGTAAAACGGCACCCCATATGATTGTTGGTTGATGCGTTCATTTACGGTGTAGATATGTTTGTGTTACGGTTTAGATACGGAAAGATTCGAATCAACGCCTTCATTTACATGTCATTACGTACTATTACGGATGTTTCATCCGTGCCCAATTTTTGACTTTTTTCAAAATTTGGGCGCGGATGGAATCGGACTTGCATATACAATACGTTAAGATACGAACATATACGGAAAAGATACGAATTGTTACGGATATGACGGATAGATACGAAAGGTCAGTCCGAAGCGTCCGCAGCATCCGGATGTGCTAGTGTGACTGTAGTTTGACTAAAACCTGCGTTTTCTTGCATCAAATTTCACCGTTATATACGCAAGAAAACGCAACATTACGTATCTGAAGGTGTATGTCTGTATCTAAAGGTAACAGATGGTATCGAAAGGTATGTAGTCAAGTATCTTAACCGTATGTATTCGAATTTATCCGTAACTATCTTCGAACGTATCCGTATCTTTCCTGAACTACCCGTATTTATTCGTATTTAAAGGTAATAAATTCATTAAGAACTGTTAGCCCCGCCCACAAAATTCTGCGTATCGCTACGTATAGTATTCGCAACTATCCGCGGCATCCGTAAGCGCTAGTGTGACCTAGGCATAACTGTTCCTAATGAATTTACGTAATTACAATTACCTATACATACGAATACATACGGTATAGTTACGGATATATTCGGATATATACGGAAAGTAACTTGTCTACATACCTTTCAATACCATTTATTACGTTTAGACACGAACATGTACGTTCAGATACGCATTTGTTACGCTCTCTTGCGTTTAAAACGCTGCAATAAGATGTAAGTAACCGCTGTTTATTGTCAAAGTACAGTCACATACGGATGCGACGGACGCTACGGACAAGTCTTACGTATCTATCCGTTATATCCGTAACAATTCGTATCGTATACGTATATGACCGTAGCTGTACGTGTTGTATCCGCAGGGTCCGTAGAATCCGCGCCCAAATTTTGGAAAAAGTCATAATTTCGATACGGACGAAACATCCGTATCAGCACTTGAAGAAATTATAGAACATAATATGCTTTGATTGATTGATCGATTAATCGGTAGATTGATTGCTCGATAGCGATCGATTTCTCGGTCGATCGATAGACTCATTGATCGATGATCGATTAATTTATCAAATGATTTATCGAGTGATTAACTGATCGAAAGTTCGAGTGATCGATCAAGACCGATCGGTTGATTGATCGATTGAGTGATCGTTCTTTCGATCGATCTATCGAGTGATTGATCGATTGTGATCGATCGATTGATTGATATCTTGACGGATGGATCGAGTGATTGATCAATCGAGTGATAGTCGTTCAGCAAGGGAAATAACTTCTTATATACTATAATTTTAGTAACATTTGTGTATATGCTTATTCGTTTGTTGGTTCTCCTATTTTCTTAGATATTGCAGCCTGCTTCTCCGCTAGTAAAAACAATTCAAAATCTCCTTCTGCGGATTCCATATTATTCATACTGGCGAAAGGAATGCATTGAAAGCACGTGCAATTTGTGAGCATTGGACGCACGGGCGATTCAGTGAGTAAGCGGTATACTCTTCACTGCATAAACTGTCCGCCGACAAAGACCGTAACCGAACGAAACAGCACATATGAAACAGTATCGATCCACAACAAATGCTTACGACAAGATACGTTTACTTACGGAATAGATACGCTTTTTGTGCACAGCCAGTAAATTTTAAAGTGGGTGAGAACAAATTATTATTGATGTCAATTAGAATTAATAGGTGTAGAAATGTATGAAAAGGAAGCGACTGTTTGTTTAACACTTTTTATAGTGAATGAAACTTAAATTGTCAAATTTGTGTAAATAATGAATACGTAATGTTCGCCTTTCTTAAGAATAATTTAGATTTGTCACGATTTAACGAATTCTTTCGAAACTGCTAAAAGACAATGATCTCGATTATCACTGATGAACCTGTTTGATATAATGAATCGACAGCATGTCTGAAAACTGCTGAATAGGACGTTAAATCACAAAACTAACACATATCAGCAAATTGACCTAAGAATTGGCTCTCCAATGTTTACACTTTTGTTTAGTGAGTGTCATTTATATACATAATGTTAATGCTCTGTCATTCAATGTGTTTAACTTGTCACGGCATCTCTGACCCCCCCCCCCCCCCCCTCAATATTTGATATCGAGGGCAGAACGCTGAACATGTTATTTTTGATACACATTACTGCAAGGAAATCTAATGTAATATAAATCCACACTGCCGGTTCACTTCAAAACATTTTTGGATTCAAAATTTATTACAGATGCCCTGACAAACCACTTCGTATTATGCTACTACCTCTTACATCATCATGTAGTATGGTCTGAGATGTTAATAAAAGTTATGTTCGTTCGTTCGTTCGTTCGATACCGATTAGATACGGACAGTTATGGGTTTTTCATCCGTGCCTGTTTTTTGACAATTATCAAAGCTTGGCTGCGGATCTTCCGGGCCCTGTAAATAATGCACGTACAGATACGGACTTTACGGATATGATACGAAGCGTTACGGACAGGACTGACAAATACGGAAGCCCTAGCCGCAGCGACCGTAAGTGCTAGTGTGACCTAGGTATTAATGCTAGATTTCGGTACCTACGTAAATAATATCTCAAATAATTGTGTCGATTTTACTGCGATTTGTTGGTTGCTTGTTTGATTTTGGGTTTAACGTTCCACCAACAGCTAAGGTCATGTGACATTACCACTGCGCCACGGAGGCTTCTGCTGCGACTTGCGAATAAATATTAACGGTACTATGTTTGATCCTCTTCATGAGAAACCCTGCTTTGTACAACATGCGTAAACAAATTAAGACTCATCTTTTATACACATTAACTGTTACATTCATATATAAATTCTCCTCTTCTTAAATCCGACGTTTCAGGTTTCTAGCCTTCCTATTGACTAATCAGGTTTGCGGATTTAGTGGTTCGTTATAACTACTCGACGTGTCTCTATACACTGTACGAAGATAGCTCTGTTGTTTGCTGATGTAAAAGTCATCCGAACACAATCCTATAGGGATTTTGTTTTGTTCGTTTACTTTTTTTTAGTTTAACGTCCAAGTTTACAAATTCAGCCAATACTTCCGGGGCATTAATCGTTACTATGGCAAGTTAACTTGTGTTGCTCAAGTTGACAATCCGGCGCCAGTAGACATCAAACTTCCTACCTCCCGATCCGGACGTCCGACGATCAAACCACTAGGTCATCGCATACCCCACCTGAAATGTGTTATTCGTCGTTTTAGCAAGCACTAAACTTTGGTTCTAGCTACAGCTACCCCAATGTATACCGAGTATTAGAGCGGAACTAATGAAAACATGTGAGCCACATCGCCGGCAACGCCAAAAATAAACCTGTCTGAACAGTCAAACAAGAAAGCTAGAAACTTCACATTGAGGATTTAAAAGAATAGAAGGGATTGTACTAAGCTATGTCAGCTAGCTACCTTCACTTTCGTACATTTCGTGATCTCGCTCAGCAACCTACGAAAACATCCTGTATAGTACTGTACGTGTTCGAAAAAAGTCACTTTTATCAGCCGCGCAGTAACTGCAAAGCTGATCTACCCTTTAATTTCATATATGTGAAACACAGGCTTTAGTATGTCCTACATTATTTCTACACTCAATACGGCGTGTCCACGGACAATGTTTCTTTGGCGAAGGTTATTTGTCACAGAAAATTTGCCAATGAGTTGAGCAAAGATTACTTACATTACTTAGCTCGCTCATCTTTGTCAGAGATACATTTATTTGACAATGGCAGTTCACCACAGAATTGAGTTTACACTAGCATAATTTTCTGCGACAAACCTACTTTGTGAAAGAAAAATTGTCCGTGGAAACTTAGCTTTATTCAAAGTTCGTTTTCTTCCACCAAGGTAAGTTCGTTCCCTTACATTGTAACATTTTCTTAGTCAGTTGCATGAAAGGTTCGTTGACATTGCTGTTATCCCTCACGCTAACTTCTACATAAGGGACCCCGTGCTTCTCAGCTATTGCCTGTGCCTCCTCATGGCTGACTTGTCTCTCCGTAAGGTCTGCTTTGTTCCCAACAAGGACCGCGATCGTTGTTTCTGTGCAGTATCTTGACACGGAATCAAACCAGGTCTCGACGTTCTTCAACGTGTCTCTGTCAGTAACGTCAAACACGATAATCACGCCAGCTGCGCCTCTGTAGTATGCGTTCGTAATGTTTCTAAACCTGAAAAAAAATATTTACTCGCATGTAATGAATAAAAACTTGCACATCTTTAGCTTGGGTGAGTGTACTTTCATTTTAAGGTTTTGAGTTAAACTTTGTTTCATTTTTATATGAGCCGCGTCATGAGAAAACCGGATTTTTGCCTAGGCGAAAACAAAGGCGCAGATCAGCTTCGCGGTAACCGCGAAGCTGATCAGCGCCTTTGTTTTCGCTACTCGGATAGAACAATTCCTCTTCTTTCTAAATCCAAAATTTCAAGCTTCTAGCTCTTTTCTGAGCTTGTACAGGCCGGTTTGTGTCGGACCTGGTCGGAAAACCCGAAGACCGGTTTTCTCGCGTCGCGGCTCATATAATTCTTCAACGCAAACAAAATAGTCAAAATGGAACGACGTGTAACGTCTGGTCCTGAGCTTTAGTGTTTGTATATGTCTTACAAAGAAGACAAATGCCTTTTGGAACTGCCGTTGACATCAGATAATAATTTATTATTCTTAAAGCTTAGAAATGCATTTTGTACATATATATGCAGGACAGAAAATAAATAAATAAATAAATAAATAAATAAATAAATAAATACGAGTAATTGTTTTACAATAATCTTGTACTACTCTCAGCTGAAACTGAATTTCAGCAGCTCATCAAAATTAGAATAATAAAAGAATAACTTTACAAATCTGTAGTTTCCTTTTAGCCGATAGTTGTAACAGAGATACTGACAGAGAGAATGAGGGAGCGGGAGGCCAGAGAGAGACAGACAGACAGACAGACAGATAAACAGAAAAATCGTACCGTTCCTGTCCCGCTGTGTCCCACATCTGCAGTTTCACCGTTTTCCCCGCTATAGTCACTTCCTTAATCATGAAGTCTATACCAATAGTCGCAACATATTCTTCCGAAAACACGTCCTGTGCGAAACGACGGAGTAAGCATGATTTACCCGTCGCTTTGTCTCCTATTATTAGAAGTTTGAACAAGTAGTCGTATGACTGTTGCTGTTCGGTGGTTATTTTTGAAGAGTCTTGTGCCATATTATTTGATTTAACACAAATTAGACGAATCCAGCTTTTAAAATAGCTGCATACATCTATGAAAGTGACTAAATATCAATTGACGTATATAATCTGAATACTAGCACGGGGAAATAAACTGATCGATTATTGGAAATCAAAATAGAACTTACAAATAATTGATCTACATAAGAATTTATATACCCGAGTTTGATCTATTTGTAGTACGACATAATTCAAATACATGTATATGTTTCAATATTGAACATATGCGGAAAACTCCCTGAGTCATGGAAACTGGCGGAATACCGCGATTTCACCAAGATCGCTATTTAGACCGATGTTAAGGGAATTTCCGGGAGCAACATCGCTGAAGTCTGAGATGTTTTAACTTATCAAACGTTTTTTGACCATGAACAAATGGTAATCAACAGATTAAGAAATTAAACATCACGTTAAGGTTCCTTATTACTTTAATAATAGTGTTTTTTGTTCATAAATATTTCATAGATTTAAAAAAAAAATGTGGCATGTTATATACCAGAATAATCCCTGAACCTTAAACTTTCTTATGAATGATAATGTGTTCCAAAGGGAAGCCATTCTAATAGAAGTTTTTATTGAAAATACTTGTTTTTCTAATCAATTTCCATAAATCTCCCTTTAAAATAAATTTGTGACTTTAATTGATAGAAACCTTTGTGAAGGTCTAAATAACGTTCTCCAACTAATTTGCAAGCTTAAAAAATCTGATATGAATGAGAAATAAACAATTTTCAAAAGTGACAGAAATTTATTTTTGTTTTTTGTTTTCTTCAGCAGGGGAGAGAACCCAGACTACAGAACTACTTTTTCAAAATGTATGGTGGCACATTTGTAACAGACAAGAAAAACAAATTGACATCTGATGTAATGAAAATGTGTTTATCTCAGTGTTTATATGGCCTGTTGAAACACTTAATGTGATAAATTGTGTTATATACAAAACAGCATTGAAATACATGTACATGAAAACGTAATAAAATTTCTTATCCGCAAACTGATGAGATCCACATCAGATTGCTGCTACAGCAGTTTGCCCATAAGAATTTTGATCACAGATGATAAGTCAGATCTTGGTAATCAATCTTTCCATTTAAAATGTAGCATGTTTTCATATTTTTAGTTAAGGTAACTGAGTGGCCACCTATTGGGAAATAGCTGCTCATACGGCTTACGATATGTTTCATGGTATAAGTACCTGATTGTTAGTTTGGTTTTTTCCCACCTCGGTTTTTGGAGTGGGAATCTTTTTCTGATTGCGCCTTTTCCTGATCTTTGCCTACTTGTACCTTTTTGCATATAAATCTTAAGTTTCTATAAAAAACAAACAGTTAAATTACTTCACAAACTTGTATTTTTTCAATAATAACCCTTTTATAGTGTCCAAAGTTATGGGATTATTTTATTAATTTACAATATATCTGTCAGTTTAAAATACTCTTTCTAAATACTGTACATATAAACAAGATAAAAATCTACATGTAATAAAAATCTACAGATATTAAAAGACATGCACGGATCCAGAGGGGGGGGACCGGGGGTCCGGACCCCCCCCCTGGAATTTGAAAATTTTACCTAAAAAAAAAGTAATTTCGGGATTTTGGGGGGGTTGGACCCCTCCTGGTTTGTGATTAAAAATTACCATTTTTGTTGGTCCCCCTCTCATGAAAATTTCTGGATCCGCGCATGAAAGACAATTTTCAATTTCTATACAACAGACAATTGTATATTTCTATACACACATGTAATACAGAGTTTATCAGCATAAAAAAAGCATAATTTTCACTTTATCATTATAAAATATAATCTACATGTGTTGGTACTTGAAGGCTAAAATCAGCCATTTTAAAATTAGGGGAGTGAGTTCATGTCGTGATCAACACCTCAGCAACAGTGAAGGCCATACAGAGACGGGACCTAGCTTTAAAGCGTCATCCGAAGGTGTGGAGATGCTCCCAGGCACCTGATGTATCACATACATACATAACATGATGTTAATAACATTTTGAACAACAAATCTAGCTGCTGTCATGAAAACAATAGAAAGTATATCAGCCCAAACCTTCAAAACCAATCTTCAATTACCCATATGTCGACACTTAATGGCATTACTACAAGCCTTTCTTTGGCTGTTCAAAGCTTCTTCTTAGGCCACATATCACTAGACAGAAAGGCAAAGGTTCTGGTGAAAATGTGTGGATGCACTGGCTTGTTTGAAACTGCTTTTGCATTAGCTATTAGGGCTACCTTCTCTCACTGAAGCTCATATACACAAAATCAGGTGCGTTTACACGTGCAAGTTATTTTCCTTATCGACCTAAATTGACAAAAAAATGGCAAAACTAAAGTAACTAAAGTAATTTTTAAGACATTACATTTAAAACAATGTACACAGCATCATGCAAGCTTATAGGCTTGTCTTTGGCATGTAAGTATTGGACACCAAATCACTGACTGTGTCTCTGTGTGAGATAGAAACATCATATTCACTGATCGCACCTCACAAGGTGCAAAATCTGGTCTGTGTACATGCGCCTGCACATGCTCTAATTTTGCCAGTAAGAACAATGAATCTTGAAATCATAAGTACATATACAATGCACATGTTGTTTCCATTAACTTAGAACTGGAAAAAGTAATTTCTGTATTTTTCAAGTTTGATCGCAAAAGTTCATATTAAATTGACATACCATCAGTTTTTTGGTAGTTTTTTTTTTTCATGTCAACAAAAGGAAAGGTTAAGGATCTTCATGGCACTGATATGAGCACAATTATAACTGAATGGTTGTCCATGAAGATTAGGGTTTTGATGAACAATGGAGTACTGTACTCATGGCAAAATTTGAAAACACATTTCCATATCACATTTACGTTGAAAAAATGACATCCCCATAGTAGTTTCCTGATGGACACATGTCACAGTTGTCAACAGCGATGTTGCCTTCTTTGTCTGAGAATGAGACAAGTGGACATGCTGTCGAGGATGTGGACCCCTGGGGGGCAACAGTGGTTCTGGACAAATCGTATCATTGGGTAATAAAGCACCACTTATACAGAAGTAGCCTGAAATAAATTACATTTGTGCCTCAACGCAGGAAAACTTTCCTTTCGGAGTCTCTGTAATATCAATCTTCAAATGTGCTTGCCCAATTCCTAAAATGGGGCTACAAGCTCCTGTGTTAGGCTGAAAATTCTGCTTAGTCCACAGATTACTTGAGCGAAAAGCAAAGGTTCTAGTGAGACTGTGGGGATGTGCAGGCTTACCTGAACCTTTGCTTTCCGCATAGGCTACTTGGGCTGTTTTCTCGCATTGAGGCTCATTTATGTTAAATATTTAGTACCACAGAAAGTTCATGGACAGATTAAACTATTTTAGTAGCATGACTACACTGTAACACAATATTTTATTCTACTGGAGTGGCATTGACGGATGCAAAACTTTTTACCTTGGTTTCAATCAAATAAAAAATCTAAATCACAATGATTAGGTGCCTGGTATCGATCAATCAATGAGGGTGCTTTATTTTTGGAATCGAGAATGTTCTTATGATTTATAACCTCTGGACATTGAATTATGACAGTACAAACTTTCCAATTAGCATGAGGTCCTTTTTCTACATCAAAACTAATTTCAAAATTACCTAGGTCACATTCACCCTCAGAGGCAGACAACCCTATCTAGCCACAGTACCAGCCCCCTTCACACGGTATAGGGTAGTAAGTCCCTGACAGGCAGTAAGTACTTTCCCCAAGACTGTCTGCCGATGTAGTTGACTGCCAGGAAGGAACAAGAGGAAATATCCTCGGTTGATGAGGGGACAATCGTTTAGGACTGGTAGGATCCACCGGTGCTTCAGTAGTTACCAGACATTGCTGATCGGCCATCACCTGAGGAAAAAAAAACAACCTGCAATTGACATGGCTATGACTTACAAAGTATTTTTCTCTGTCATATAATGGTGATGGCTCTTTGTTCATAAACGTGACATCAGCTCAATATTGCTCTAAAGCTTTGACCACTGTAACCTTATATTGATACTGTTTAACCCTAAACACAATTATGTTTTTTTTATTTACCGTATTCGTTCTAATTAGCGCACAGTGCGCTTAATTTTTCAAAATAACTAAAAGTTATGGTAAAAAAATATCGTTCTAATTAGCGCACACTAAGAACAAAAATATCACACAAAAATGCTGAAGTAAGCATGTCAAATCTGCCAATGGTTATGTTATTTAAGTTATTTAATGTGCTAATGCGGTATCAATGTGTGGAATTGGTGTAAAATACCAATATGAAATTCGAGCAGTGTTCGCTTATGCACGTGTTTTTCGGAAAAGACCGAGTGTGCGCTTATTGGAGCATGTGCGTTAATTAGAACGAATACGGTATTATTTTTGCACATTTCAAGAATGCTGTTGTCTCAACATATCCAGAAGCACACCTTCAATTTTGACCAATCAGATGCAAAGATTTCTGTATTTATTAAAAGTCAATGAACTTATAAATGTCACAAAATGGGTAACAGTACCTGATGACTACTGCTAAAGCTTCTCTCTCAGGATGCCACACACCATCTAACGCCAATAACAGAAGCAAGATTACCCTATCTTCTTTGTCTGGAGACTTTTCAATTTACATGTAGCTTTAGTACATGTACCTTTGTTTTAGTTAGGATTTCCCATACATTATCATTGTTTTTTTTATTATTTACTTGTCCACTTTTAGGAAATTGGTCACGACTCTAATCAAGAGCCACAACTCATCATATCAGTCAATACTGAGCACTGCCTTGGCATCATTACAGTTTTAACCATATATAATTGCTCACCCAATTCATTAATAGTTACTTTTCAACCCATTCCTTTCATCCAATTGTTTTGGTCCTCTTTTAATTGATTTCAGTACAAATGTTTAACGTTTGTTTTTTTTATACACTCCACATTCAAGAAGTCTTGTGAAAAAGTCCTGCCTAGACATGGGCATATTTTGTCTTTTCCTTGTATCAACAGTAAATTAGATCACTTTGTCGTCACATGTTCATGCATTCTAATCCTTTTAAACTCGGGACCCACTGAAGAAATTAAACCCTTTTATAGTTACGGATGAGCCACACCAGAGAGGGAGCTTGTTATTTCGCCTGCTCCAACTGTCAGACAAGGATAGATGCTCGCTATGGATCTCTTCTTGGAGAGTCTGAAAATTATGAAGAAAAATTGTCAAATATTCAGTTCATCTGATATATTTTATAAAAAAAAATATGTTATTGATTATTGCTGAAATAGATTTGACGAAAAATATATCCATGGACCAAGAAGCTCACCTGACTATATAGCTAGGCCTTTCTTATTCAATAGAAATAATTTAGGCCAGGTTAAAAAGATAACTCTTACTGTATATCAAGTGTACAGCTCATCATTGTTTAATGACATTTGGAAAAATTTAAAAATAATAGGTAATGAACAGATATTGAAATCTGATCTAAATTGCTGTGACAGAAAGTTGATAAACTTTCATAAATAAGCCTCTAAAAGAAAATACATGTAACCCTATAAGCATATGCAAAAGAGCAAAGGTTCACATGATCTAAGGCATCTGCACAGTCTGATCAAAAGCTTTGCTTTTTGCTAATGCAATATGGATCAAGTAGATGCTTCAGACTTCAGATTTTATAAAATAACTTATAGCCCCTTAGAAGCCCCACTAAGGGGCTAGGCATGCGTATTTTAAGACAGACATTGAGAACAAAAAGCCAGAAACACAGAATGGTACCAAAAACAGAAAGAAAAGAAAAAGGCTGCAGGACAACACCTACGTGAAAACAAAAAGTGCAGGGAAAATGTTCTCTACACATGCAGCAAGAGACCGAAAAAATCATCCTACATGTACAACACAGGTCCAAGGTAGATGGTACTGTCGAGAAACAGCCACCGAGACACTAGAGGAGTTTCTGGCTTGAGAGAAACCAAAAGAGAAGAAAAGCCATAAAAGAAAACATGAGACCAACACAACAGGATACACAGGATAAGACAATAGAACTGAAAATAGACAAGTAAGGATCAACCAAATCTGAGGCACTGAGCAATAGGAGAGATGATGATTAAAGGATCCACTTTTGATCCATCAAGGGAACTTACAGGGTGACATTTTTATATAACACCCTAATAATATGCGAAATCTCGGAAATGGGTTCAATATGTGTTTTGTTGCACAAATGTGGTAATTACTGTAATGAAGAAAGATTTTGGTATTGTATCAACATGTTCAAGATTGATTTTTTTTTCTAATTTCAATTTACATGTATATATAAGTTTTGGATACGTAATTTTTACAATAATCCTATAAATTATAGATACGGTTAACTTTTAACACTCGAGAGACTAATGTTTTCAATAATTATTATATTGCAAGATGCTGTATTTACAGGTAACCATTATTATATACCTGAGCCTGTTATACATGAGTACAGTTTTGAGACACTATCTATGTTGCCCCAGCAACGGGACTAGGTGAACGATATGCACTGATTGTGACTGACCATTTGTGCATGATTGGACAAGCCAATATTGATCCATGGGCATGGGTCAGTGACCGTCATGTGTGTCATTGAATTTTGTCAAGCATCAGGAGTTAGCAATATTATGTGTGTGTCTAAACTAAGCCGATCAACCTCTGATCCTTACTTTTTATCAGTAAGCTCACTAAGCGCCACAAGGTTAGGATATCAACAAAACCAGTTTATTATTCCTTCGCTTTAATAAGAGTAAAAACGTGTTACTAAATCAGCATAACTCAATCTATATTCAGACAATCTATAGGCACAACTGCAACGGCTACAGTAATTTACAACAGCAACTGTAACTTTAGAAGATTCCGGGTCAACTCCAATAGAACCAGTTAACTTCCTGGCTAAGCTGTATGGGAATACACGTCTATGGTCAAACTTCTCTCTACTTTCAGGTGAGGGAGAAGTCAAAATGTATAGAATATATAGGTGAACATGAAATTTTGCCGAAAACTTCTCCCTGTTTACCTTGGAGAAGAAATTTCTCCCAAAATTTTGAGGATAGCTTGGACCCTGGTGATTGTTACTGTTCCCTAAAACAAACAAGTATTTATCAATAGAAAATTTAGTCTCTCAAGTGATTTAATATATAATTCATGCTTTCCCAGCTACATGTGTAAGGGGATCTATACAACTACTGTCTGCACAGTGCACATCATCTTTCAGAAACTGCATTTTTCAAAATCTCACTTTTCTGAAACACCACAAGAAAAATATGACTAGTAGAAGAATCTTTTAGCTACTCCAGCTCTTTCGCTTTCGATTTCTTTGCCTTTTCTGGATTGTAACTGTATTGTTTTCCTGTCTTTTACATTTATACAGATATGATTTCTTTCCGTGACCTTGTGATTTTCGTCTACCACCAGCAATACCAAATCGTCGAGTAGGTCTACACTACAAGTGAATTATTTTGTTTATGGATAGATCTATAACTCCAAACACCTGTGGTCTATATGTACGTTTATAACCCATATTTTTGGTTTTCTAAACGTTTACAAAGTTTGTTTGTTGAACTGATAATGAAGTAAGAATAGAGGGACCAGGAATCGATGCAATTAAACTTAAAATCCCAACATAGACAGCGGGTGGGAAAGAAAATACATAAAACACAACAAAACATTTTCCAACAAAACATTTGAAGTGCAGAATGATTAGCTCTTTCCCAACAAGGTGTTTCAAGAACGAAAGGGTGCGAGTTCGACAAAGAGGTAGGCACAATAAACAGTAGTATAATGAAGATGAACCACTCTTCCTGGGACACCGATTATCGTTCCAACATGTGTTGACCCTCTTATGTCCTCATAGAAAACAAATTGAAAAACATAAACAGAAACTCACAGGTGGTTTGAAACATGGAAATACGATACATAAATGAAATGATCGCAATGCAAAAATGTTGCAGTTCGCACCCCACCCATGCCTTTTACCTGCTAGTCCGAATTCTGCTCTCTTTTATGCCTCCTGCGTCTGTAACAGCAGATTTCACCAGAGTTTTGGGAATGTGTTTGGCCGAAGAACGCCGAATAAATATTATCCGGATAAACATCCGATTTAAGTAGATCCCATGTGGTTATGACAAACCATCATAATTTAAGGCAGAAACACAACACAAAGTAAACTTTCAATGACTGCATGTGTTCACTATCATAAATATGCTCGGTAATCCTATAAATATACACATATATGCTTTGTTTTAGCGACATGCCATTACGGCGCATTGATATTAGAAGAGCTAGATTTTTGGTGTATGACGTAGTTGTGTATTCTTGTAAAATCGATCAAATTTTGCGTTGCTATTAATAGACTGATGAACATCCGAGTCGTCCCATCCGCTTCATTATTGAATATTCTACGTCTTTCAATAGAACCGCCATTCAACAATTGTTGCGAACTGCGTTTACATAGTGGTCAAAATAGGGTGATGAACTTTTCAAACTTTTGTCATTCTGACCTCGATAAGTCTCAAAAACAGTCTTTTGAACTGCAGATATTTCGATAAGAATCGTTTCAAACACAACAAAAATGATACTATTTGATAGATTTTTTTGACTTACAAACTACGTGCCAACACTCATTCCACAATATTTCTTATTTAAGCGTAAAACAATACAAGAAAAATAAAAGCAGTTTTCAGACTAACAGTGCATTTCACGACCAACATGCACGAAAATGCAAATACAAATTCTGGTTTTATTACTAGGATAAAGTTTGTCATTCATTGCCCTTTCAGGAGATGTAATATCATGTATGATCTGTACCCCAAGACTGAGAAAAACATGTTCAAAGTTTAGGGGGGTTTAGGGACTTTGTAAATATATCAATCCACGTTAACCTGGCTGAATCTGTCCGTTTATTTATTTATTTTAATATGATACGAATTTGAGATATAGTCGACACCGAAAAGAGCTAGTATCATATATTTCAAGGCCTTGTCACATATTCGCGAAAGTCCCTCGACATGGAATCGCGATTTATTGCAAACAGAAGTTCAGCACTGAACATTCGTTCCATTCGTTTATTTACGTTGTAGAGCATTGGTTGTGTTCGTAAGAACGCGTTTGCATGAGTACGCGTTCGTAAAGATCAATCTTATCCGTCGGAAAAATCAAAACTCGCGTTCACAGAAGGTTTTCAATGTTTCCAACGTTAATTACTCACATGTGGTCGACTATGAGTATACTAGTTAAAACGGACTCCCTTCCTCCATATGAAAAAATATTGATATTGAGTGTGAAGTTGCAAGCAGGTTATTTGTATGCAAAACTTTTTGATCTTTGTTTGTCCTAATCGAACTTGCAAAACATTTAAAAATCGGTCACCTGATATTTTTATGACCAAAATGAATTTTGAATATGGATTTTGCATTGGCAAGAGAGGTAATCGATGATCATGTAAAATGCAAAATTTTCGAAAACAAAAAATACTTGATCAGGAAGATTTGGTCTCAGGTAAGTCATCTGTGTGATTTTATAATGACTTTGGGCAATTATAATGAAATATTATGAATTTAGAATTTTTGCGATAAAAATATTTATCTCCCTTACTTGAGATTTTTAAAATCTATATTCAAAAATGTTTTGACCAGAACATTTAATTTGTCAACCGATTATCAAACTTTTTTTCTCGATTATATATACCAAGAAAATATTTAATCTACACCGAAACAGTTGCTAAATACCAGCGAAAAAAAAAACATTATCAAATGCTAACATTTACATATACTTAATCTATAATAACGCAGAAAAGAGTCTTAACGTACAAGGATTGTATAGCTACATGTATGAAAAAAAGATAAATCGGACAAGATTGCAATAGATTCAATTTCTCAAAGCATAGGAGAAAAACTATAATTAAAACTTGTCCGAAGTGGGCGATGTTTTATGATGCATCACAAAATAAGAGGACATAAAATATGAAATATGTTTATTTATTTTAAAGAATATAATGTGTTGAGATAATTGTGTTGTTTCATTATTTAAGAAGTGTTTTCTTTTCTATATGTATTATCGCGATGAACGCGGGATGTTGTAGGGCTCGGGGCTGATTGCGATGCATAGATCCACGACGGTATAGCTGGAATATATTAATCGCATCTGTCCGACAGCGTCGGGTGTTTATCGTCCTAACATGACTAATAAAGAAATGCTTATTAAAATCCCCCAAAACGCAATATCACGCGCGAACTTTCATTTACAGTTCACACACACTGACATTTCCGCATGTGGGTATAACGATAACGTTGTGTTGTGTTAGAATCATTGATAACTAACTTGACGCGTTTCTATTGGTAGTGTTTAGTACATTCTGACTAAACTTGCATTTTGCTTTGTAAACCGTTAGTGCCTGACAGCGTCGTTATAAATGCTTTCTTTCGTGACTGTACATGACGGAACTGGTCGGGAATCCTGTTACGCGGTGTATGTGTCTCTTAGTATAAGTTCCTACGTTTTCTCTGTTTTGAAATATTGTTTACATCAATATGAACAGATCAGCTAGCTAAAACGGTACATGTAGGCAACGATCAGGAAAAGGCGCAATCAGAAAGAGAATCTCTAAGCCGCAATATGTTATATTTCACGATCTCGCTCCACTAGAGATATGTCACAGAAAACCGACGGGTACATCCTAGCTGTCTTCACTATGAACACATATATGTGGCTATGGGAGTCCAAGGCATACTGGTACAATGTGAAAATGCGAAAATGTGGTATGTGTCTCCATGTATGTATGTGTAAATGTTAGAACCACCTCAGTTTCCAGGAAGTGCCGACGTACGACATTTCAACGAAACTAATGAGTACATATATATTGTGTACGTAGTATTAGACAACGTCTACTAAATACGTCGTGTTACACAGCATTATAATAAAAAGTCCGAATGTTCGACATCATCTGAGTGAAAATAGTTAATTATCCTACATAATAGAGTCAACAATAAAATGGTCATGTAAGCAATATTATAAAGTTATTAGATAGCAAAGTTAAGTTTTCTTCCACCATGGTATGTTTGGTCCCTTCGGTTGCAAAAGTTTCTCAGTCAGTTTGACAAACGGTTCGTTGATATTGATTTTATCACTCACGCTCACTTCTGTATAGGGGGCTCCGTGTTTCTCCGCTACACACTGTGCTTCCTGCTGAGTGACTTGTCTCTCAGTAAGGTCAGTTTTGTTCCCAACAAGGACAACGCTAAGGGACTCTGTACTATATTTGGACACAGAATCAAACCAGGTCTCGACGTTCGTGAATGTGTCTCTGTTCGTAACGTCAAATACAATAATTACACCAGCTGCTCCCCTATAGTATGCGTTTGTAACTTTACTAGGCCTGAAAAGATATTATTTAACTCGTATAAATCTCATGGACTTAATTAACTAATATGCATGTGTACTGAATAGACTTGTCTACCATCATCATTATAATTTGGGTGAGTCCCCTTTCTTTTTATGTATTGTATGTATGATTGTTCTAATTTACTATTCTTTAGAGCATACAAAATAGCACAAGCTTTATACTAGTACTTATAGGGGAAGGGCCGTAACTAATGTCGAGAAAACATGTGACCAGACCACATTGCTGTAGATATATGTATGAAAAGGCAATAAACTATTTTAACCTTTATGTATTCGTAAAATAATCTTACCGCTCCTGCCCCCCCTCTGTCCCAAATCTGCAGTTTAACTGTTTTATCCTCCTTAGTAATTTCCTTAGCCATGAAGTCTACCCCAGTGGTGGTAACATATTTTTCCGAAAACTCGTCCCGCACGAAACTACGGAGCAAACACGTTTTCCCCGTCGCTTTGTCTCCTGTAATTATAACTTTGAATAAGTATTCTTTCGACTGTTGCTGTTCAGTGGATATTCCTGTAGAGTTTTGTGCCATATTGCTTGATTGAACTGTGTATTATTTCCACAAATCAGGCAAATTCAGTTTTAAGATAATCTCATACATGTATTATATTGAATAAATAATAATTTATATGAATACAAGCATAGAAAAAAGATCGATTATTGAAAATGAAAAGCAGAATTAACGAATAATTGATCAAACTAATTCATGTACCAAAGTTCGATCGATTTAGGAAATGCGACAAAGTTCAACTGCAAAGATTCAAAATTTAATTATATCTGACCCACTGGTAGGTATGTTTGTGATATGTCGTCATCTGTTTGTAGCGTGCGGTGAATGTAATGTGCCCCTGGAATGCATAAATGTACCACAGGGGTCTATGTAAGGCTCTGCACATTTATGACGAAGTTTTGAGATTGAGTGGTTTAATCTGCAAATAATCCAAAACATATACACTATTGGCATAAAGTTAAGCATATTTTTATGCGACCTCGAATTTCAAAGTCATAAAATAAAATTTCAGTTTTGATTTTTATTCTGTATGTGAATCAGTGTTTAAGGGATGAAACTTCGGTAAATTCGATTCACTTATTGCAACATTGATCACGAGTGAGAAGCTCGAGTGACAGCACTGTTTACGAGTTGTTAAACAAGCATGATTCTTCTTTGCACTTTTGGTAATTTACAAGTCTTCAAAACATTTTTTATGACAAAACATGCACGAAGAAAGAAATGTGAAGGTTAAAATTGTGTTTTGACGGCATGAGAGAGAGGCTGTTAAGAAGTGACTACGTAACTGACAGAAAGTTCTTTGGTCAGACGAGAGCCGTTTCTGTCTGTTTCATACATATGGTCGACGCCTCCCTGGTGAACGCTTAATTGTGCCCTGTGTGCAAGGAACTGTGGCTGGGGAAGGTGGTGTGGGCTGCGTTCTCTTCCGAACGCATTCATAATTTAAAAGTGTTGAACGGTACTTTGAATTCCCAAAAGTGACAAAACAAGATGCTTGAGCCCGTCGTTAGGCCCTTCCTTAACTCCATTAACGACCAGCATATGGTATTTTAAGATGAAAATGCAAAGCTACACCGTGCAGACACCACGGAGGAATACAAAAATCAGCACCACATTCCTACTCTTCCATGGCCGAGCTCGTCGCCAGACTTTGAAAAGGTACAAGTAGGCAAAGATCAGGAAAAGGCGCAATCAGAAAGAGATTCCCACTCCAAAAACCGAGGTGGGAAAAAACCAAAGTAACAATCAGGCTCTTATACCATGAAACATATCGTAAGCCGAATGAGCAGCTATTTTCCCAATAGGTGGCCACTCAGTTACCTTAACTTAATTAAAAATATGAAAACATACATAAGGCGCCAACAGCACAAAAATTTTTTTAAACACCAAGACATAAAACAAAAAGAACCACCACAGAAGTATCGCCTTGGAACGATCAGTAACACAAAGTTACTGGCGGGCTTAAACCGGTTTTACAGGATCCTAACCTCACCCTCAGCTTCTGCAGTGGTTCATAACATTTAGAAAGTTCTTCGGTCCTCGTGGTGAATCTCTAACTAGTCAATGAATCATCAAGAACAAACAAATAAATCATGATAAACATCCTGATGAATCAAAAACAAGGACTCACAGCCTCGATAAAAGCCTCGATAACATCAGCTTGATTATCATGGTTAAGAGAATCCATGAAATCTCTTTCGTAGCAGTATAAAAATAAATCAGCTACGAGAGGTGCGCAATTTGTACCCATCGGAATTCCAACAATTTGTCTGTATAACTTGGTCCCAAATCTAATATAAATATTATCAAGGAGATAGGACAAGGCGTCGCACACATTCTGACATGACCAAAGTGTATACCGACTTTGGTCAGAGGAAGTGAAAAAAAAGCCTTTCTGTCATTACATGCCAAATAAAGTGAACCATAGTTTTTTAATGCCCTTTTGAAGGTCCACTCTATCAAATCCAGAAGTTTTTCTTTTATTAGATTATGTGGTAATGTTGTATACAGAGTAAACAAATCATACGTGGACAAGCTTGTCGCACGGAACCCTCTACACTTCAATTTACTGAGCACCTCACCAGAACTTTTTATTGACCAAAACCAATTTTTATTTGAAGTTTCATACACTGTCTCACAGTATCTTATAACATGAGATTTGATAGCAGTAAGACAGGAAGTTAATAATTTAGAAAGTTCAGTGGTAGTACAAGAGCTAGAATTTGCAATAAATCTAGCTTTGTATGGTCTTTTGTGAAGCTTAGGTAACCAATACATCGTAGGAAGTTTGTCTTGGCCTTCATTGACACAAACAGAAAACTTAACAGGTAAATCGTTTAAGTGGGCATTAACTACAGACACTTCATCAGTATCTGTCTCCAGATAAGCTCTGGTACCATCAAGCTCCTGTTTTAAGGTGTTAACGTAGTGAAGCCTACAAACGACAACAACATTGTTTGCGGCTTTGTCTGCCGGAACCAAGACATACTTTCTATGAAATTCTTGGATACCCTGCTTCAAATGCCTAAATGACGATTTGGGTTTAGGAGGTAAAAGATTAGTATTTTGTGAATAAAACTTAATACGTTTATCCACGATAGTGAAGATACTTCTTTTCCATTCTTTAAGAGCATTATCCTCAACACCCTCTCGTTTACACCATCGATTACCGAAATCATTTAATGCAGATGCAATCTCCTCTCTACATTTGTCGAAATTAATGTAGGAAGGGAATCTATATTTCGGACCTTTAGAAACAATTTTGCGAATTCTAGAATCCGAAATTATTTTTAAATTTCCAGTAACTATATTTTAAATTTCCAGTAACTATATTTGAACCCCATCTTACACTTGTGGGACGAGCTCGGCCGACGAGTTTGAGACCGGGAACCAGTCGTGTCCATTGTTCACGAGCTTTACCTAGCTCTATTGGAGAAGTGGGACAGTGTACCAGGTGAAAGGTGCATGGAACTAGTGATTTCCATGATCAGCAGGCGCCAAGTTGTTATTCGACAGAGGTGAAGATACATGCAATGTTTACCGGAAGTGGTCGAGTTTTCTGTAGTTTAAGCATATTCTAAAACTGGATGCTTAAAACTAAATCTTTAGAAAAATTCTGACGAGACTTAAATAGTCGAAACCGCGGTATGGCCCATCCCTTTTCTCATTAATATGTTCACTGCTCTTAAAGGATCTCAGTTTAAATTTTATTTGCTGCCTAAGTGTTTTCTAAGAAGTTGTGCTCACCTTTGGCCTCCGGAATTTTCCTATTGATTTTTTTTCAATTTTATGAGTATTTTTCTTTGTGGAATTACAGCCCTTTGCTAACTTGTGCATTGCTTATCTTTTCTTCATTAAATTGCTGGTATACAGTGTATTGTTTTTGTCACAATTTATAAAAAAAAAAATCTGAAATGTTTCAAAAGATTTTATTGTAAGCGTTCCAAAATCTCAAGCGAAATTCACAAATGGAATATGATTAACTTTATGCCAATAGTATATATAGGATCATAACATACATGAAATGAAAACATAAAATAAAATGTAATGACATCACTTATGTATATTTACTATTGTATTATGCACATCATGTATGATCATGTCTACATGCAGAAAATGTCTATGTAACAAGTTGAATGAATTGCTTGTTTTTTCAATTTGAGGAGTCTTTCCTTTCAACGAACAAGACATGTCCATATCGTTATATTGAACAGAAACTGGAAACAAACACTTACTGTAGCGTTAAATAAACTGGCCCCTGTTTGCAGCTGTAAATATTGAGAAAAAAAATCAAACCTGATTACGCGGTTACACGTTAGACGCGCCTCACCTAGAGGATTCTAACGAGTACCCAAAAATCGATTTGAAAATAAGAAAACTAGGTATACCCCTGTGAAGCCCAGTTTAACCACAGAGAGAGAGAGAGAGAGAGAGAGAGAGAGAGGTGTTTTAAATACGGGGTTTTCTATTCGCGACAAAAATGAAACCATTGAAAGTCACTATTTTCTTGGAAAAATAAACTTTTTTTCTATTTGTCCGAGTAAGTACGTTTCCCTCCTTCCCTCCTTCAAGTAAATCTGATTTTTATGAATCATAATATAAAACATAAATCTTATACTTTTCAATGGTTTTTGACATGGCATATAGTAATGAATAGTCTAGCCTGTAATTGTCTAAATCCACCATGGGATAGAACTTCCCTGGTACTTCTATTGAAGAATCGTCCATGTTACTTCTCTTGGTACGTTAAAGAGACATCTTTGAAGTACTAACGATACTCAGCGTACACCGTTACAACCATTACGGCTAGCACCTGTTCTGGAAACACGATGGCTGTTTTTGATGTTTTTCACGTAAATATACTCAGTAATATGGTCTGAAAACCCACCATATACACACTACAATCCCCAAGTCTTCTGAATCTGTTTTCTATTTTGCAGTCCGAAATATCAATATTGTTCATCAGGCCACGGTGTCGCCTTAATACCAACATCTGAATTATATGCGAAAAATGATAAGGAAGTCAGTTCGCATTGCCGGGGGTTATGTCTAGGATATTTCCTTCGAGATGCTATTTAATTTAATCAGCGTCTTTAGACTGCATGAAAATCCGGTGCAGCTTCGTAAAATTGATTAGAAACGTATCTTGCAAATAATGCATTATTTCAAAACAATCCTTCGTCGTGTTACGTAGTGTAATATATAGTTTGCGTAATAGCACCCCAGGGCCCAGTTGTTCAAAATTAACGACATCGTTAACGATTAGTTAAAATTTCAAACATGAATATTACAAATACACTGTTATTTTTTGCTGATAAAATGTAAGAACCATTTGCAATGCAAAGGATGCTAATAAATTCTTTTTAATGCAAAGGATTCTCACATTTTATCAACAAACAACAGGGTATTTGCTTATGTAGTCGGCATTTACTTAAAGAGTTGAGGTCTCAACGATAACGTTAACCTAACAAAGTTTTGAACTACTGGCTCCAGGTTGATAAATGTTTTCTTTTTATGCATATAAACTGTGACCTAAACTGTGTTGTAAAATGGTCCAAGTGAGCAGGCATATTTGAGTTCCATTGGTTTGGAACTTCCGGTTGACAGGGTATTGTCTTGTTGGTTTTGTCTTGTTGTTTTTCCTATTAAATATATACGTATTTAGAATACCTTTACATTATAAGTATACTTCAGGGGAGTAAAAAAAAACGTAACAGTTTACATTGCGTTTTGTCGTACACGCTTCACACCATATTTGAAATTAGGCAACGCGAAATTGAAAGGACAGGATATAGGATAGATGTGCGCGGATTCTGATTGATATATGTACATCTTAATATCTAATTCACCCTACTGACTAGAGGATGGATGAGTTAATTTTAAAGGTTTTAATTTATCATTTGAAATGTCAAATTTCAATCCGACTGCAGTACTCCGACTGCAGTACTTTGAAATGTCCAATTTCAATTACCAACAGCTTTGAAACGACTTATTTCAATATGCAATGTATAAAAGCCTTTGGCGTTTACGATACCTCATATCATTTCAAGAACTTTGCTGCATTTCTCTATTGAATAATAACTCAAAACTGCAAACATCGTCTATTCATGAATTCTTAGTGCCGATAGAAGCCATATATCTTTGTCAATGCATTTCAAAGGAATCGAATTAGTAATCTCATCAGAAGGTTTTTATTGACGAGAAATGAGCCGCATAATGAGAAAACAAACATTTTGAAAAAGCAAAAACAAAGGCGCAGATCAGCTTTGCAGTAACTGCAAAGATGATCAGCGCCTTTGTTTTCGCTACACGGATAGTTCAATTCCTCTACTTTCTGAATCTAAAAACATCCAGCCTCTAGCCTGCTTCTGTGGCTGCATAGCCCGGTTTTTGACGGACCTGTTCGGAAGCCATATTGTTTGTTTTCTCATGATGTGGCTCAATGACTATAACGAAGAAACAGTCCATATGGTGTAGGGAAGGCCGCACGCCCTGATGGGCTTTTCTTTTCTATTAATATATAGAGTGTATACCATCTGCTTTTGCGTCGAACGAATAGCATTAAATTTTTCGCAAACATTTCGAAAGCAAACACAAATAAACAAAAGTTAAATATATGCAGGAAAACCTGAACGACATTCGCGCGAGTGTCGCAGATTTATGAAATCGCTTTGTATAAATTTACCAAAGCTTTTCGGAGACAGAATTACGAAGGATTCGCGACATGTTTGCAATGACTTTGCGAAGGGTTCGCGAATTTTTTGTCGCGTAAAAAAATCTGAATGTATTCAAAACTTATTACTACTTTCGCGAGCCGTTCGCGACACATGCGAATCTTAGCGACACCCGCACGAAGGTTGCACGATATTTTCGTGACTCAATTCGCAAAACAGTCGCGTGCCAGTGATATATTGGTTAAGGGAATAATACATGTTTACACGACCAAGCTCATGTGGATTCTATTGAATTAAACTGACAAGCATTATAAAGATTTGTGCAGAAATTTTGCAATCAGCAAGCACAGACAGAAAATTTGTTTGTTAATGATGAAAGTAATATAAATCATTCGAGGCACGACTTGAACAAGCTTTATTGGTGTCATATTCGAGAAGCGAAGTCGCTGGTCAGCTTGTGCTTGCATACAGTGTCGATCTCATTATCCGATATAAAAGTCTTTTAAGAGCAATACTGTTTACATGATATAATCGTTATTATTCGAAATAAATATGAGGAAAATTATGGCACAATAGCGCAAATGCTCATAAATATCTAAGAACAGACTGTTATCTGACAATGCTCGGTTGTATTTCGATGAAGACCTTTTATTACCAAGAAACTCGTTTACGAGTCGTGACGTTCAAGTGAATCTCCAAGAAATGAATTCTGGAAAGGGAATATATCTTATTATGGCGTTCCACACTGTAAGGTAGGTACTGTAGTTCACACATTACGACAACTTGGCCATTCAGAGAATTTTTCAGCTGTAAAAATTGAAAATTTTATTGGAAAAATTTTGATATTTTAATAGTTTTGCTCGAAATCTTATTTGTGGGTTCTAGCGAGTACCCACAGTCTATGTTTTGGATCAAAGATATGAAAAATATGTATACCCCTTTAATCGCCAGTTTTACTATATAAAGGTCGGATATGAAGGGGTATACTTTTCATGGACATGTTTTCCTGATGGATAATAAGTGATGGGGCTTTTTTTGTAAATTACCATTTTTTGTATTGACAGGTTATAGTCTGATGTTTTCACCCCGCCGATTTACCTTTGATATTCATATGATTTGTTGCTTACTGCTTCAAGAGTATGTTTTCAATAATGCGAATCTATTATAGTAAACAAGACTGAAAGAATTACATTATACCACTGTCGGCTGAGTCAAGATCAGAGTTGTTTTTAGATCATGTTATGCGCGTGTGGGTCAACAGTGTATCAATCAATAGTCCACTCAATAGACCAATCGATCGATCATCGATGAATCACTCGATCGATCGAACGAGAAATCGATCGCGATCGAGCAACAAATATACCGATCGATCAATCAATCAGTCAATCAAAGCATGTTATGTTCTATAATTTCTTCACGTGCAGATGCAGAGCTGATGCTTGGTGGTGGGCCCAGATGCGTTCGGTTACACGGTAGACACGTTTATGACACTTTTTCAAAACGGAAATATTCTAATAAACAGCGGTTGCTTACAACACATTGCACCGTTTTATACGCAAGAGAGCGTAACATTTCTTATCTGTCCTATCTAAACGTAACTGTTACAAATGGTATCGAAAGGTATGTTGTCAAGTATATTATCCATATGCATCCGAATATATCCATAACTATCCTTAGGCTATATTCATTCGCATTTATAGGTAATTTCATTATATAAATTTATTAGGATCAGTTAAATTTTGGCGAATTGCTATGTATAGTTTCCGCAACTATCCGCAGCATGCGTAAGTGCTAGTGTGACCCGGCCCTAAGGCAATAAGTTTTCTTGTGATACATCATAATCACGCTGGCGACTTTCTCCACAAATCTCCCCCAATTTTTGGGTTCTCAAATCTCTCTGATTTTGTTTTATCTCAACAGCTCTTGCAGTTTAATTACCTTCAGTTTAAATCTACTTATAAGACAGGTAGTATTACAGCCAGTCTGCTGCTTTTAACATCACTCTTTTACTATCATGTAGTTACATATAAACAAATAACTGCGGATTTCATGATATATGACCAGTTTATCAAAACACTCTTGCAGAGAATTGTAGAGCACTAGATAAGTCAAATTGGAGAAAGTCGCCTGTGTTATAGGATATTTTATGCAACATTTTGCTATAGCAAAAGGTAAATGTAGGCAATGATCAGGAAATTGTGCAATCGGAATGAAATTCCTACTCCAAAAACCGAGATGGGAAAAACGAAATTAACAATCAGATACTTATACTAAGAAAACATGTCGTAAGCCGAATGAGCAGCTATTTCCCAATAGGCACAAACTTAACTGAAATATGAAAACATACATAAGGTGCAAACAGCACAAAAATTCAACACCAAGATAGATTTCAATAAGAACCACCACAGAAGTATCGCCTTGGAACAATCAATAATATAAAGGACCGTTGACTATATAGCCTGTTTATGCCTATACTTTAGCGACCCAGAAAACTGTTATCAAGCTCCTGATGCTGATCCTTTATACTGAAGACAATAGTTCCATGTCTTATAAAGAGATACATGTTCATATATTTACATAATCTGTCATCATTTGGTAGAATTTGAAGTTTCAGTGGGGTTGGGGGTCTAAATTTCATGAATACTAAATGGTAGAAAATTTGTATTTTTCTTGCATGGTGGCGATTGTTGTTTCTAATGTTTGTATTTTAGAGCATTTAGTCGACAGAAACATGCAAGAATCGTGTAAAAATGTACCGAAAATGTTTAAATATCTGCAGTATGAAATATTGTTAGGAAAACTTTTAGGAGGTACCTGTATAGCATTTCTGCCTATACAATATTAGATTACCATATATACCATATAAATAACAGTTGCAAAAAGTGCCGAGTTTCCAGTCTTGAATCAGTAAAAACTCTTTAAGAAGTAAAAACTCTATGCGGCTTGATAAGTATGTTATTGCAACAAATTTGTTTGATATTCATCATGTACAATTGAATTATTGTAGCCAAATGTGTATGATAAATTCTATATTGTTTGTCATAGCCAATGTAGCATAACAGACATATACACCGGCTATACTTACACGGCTACCTATCTCCATAATTCAACTATGAAATGAATCTTCAAAAATACCAAATATCAAAGTCACCAAAAGTAGATAAACTGGGCTGCACTTATTATATGCCAGCCAAACCCATTTATTGAGCAAAAACCAGGAACTAGTATAATCAGATCTGAAGACCTGTCCTCACAGTATGGAAATAATAAAACAGAGATAGATTTTGTTATAGATTAGAGGCCGTGCAAAAAACAAGGAAATATTTGTACAGAATGCCTCCAAAATTTTGTAACACAAAATGATGGGCACCATAAATGCCCGTGTCCCAAATGATGACAGTTGATTCTGCAGCATCCAGTTTCAAGTTAATAACGTTTCGACTAATGTATATTATGACCAAGCTAAACTATTTCATTTTCCATTACTTTATATATGTAAGCTTTGCCTGAATGAGTAGCTATAACCATTTTTCATATTTGGGCTCTGGTTTTTGGGCTCTACAGTAT
Source organism: Rugalucina vietnamica (assembly GCA_964017185.1). Lineage (NCBI taxonomy): Eukaryota > Metazoa > Mollusca > Bivalvia > Lucinida > Lucinidae > Rugalucina > Rugalucina vietnamica. The sequence goes on along the minus strand of OZ024869.1, from coordinate 69,481,104 downwards.
CGTTCCCCCCAAAGAACCAACACGACATTTTCATATATTGTGCAATACATGGCAACACATATACATGCTAAAGCTTTTGTTGGTTCTCAGGGGGGGGGACGATACTCTATAAAACATTTTCATATTTACTATATATTTAATACAAAACTTGACTGTTTTAGCCCCAAATTCAGATCCTGTGGCACGGGACATGGAAAACAAATTCTATTATCCAATAGTGCATAATTCAGGGAAGTTTACCTGTACATAAGAAGACAGATGGCTAGCGTTTTGTTTTTCCAAAAACCATAGGCATTTGTAAATAGAAATGGTCAACCTTCTTTATAAAATATTAAAGTCTTCCCGTACATCATTCATAGTACAGGTTATATTGTCCTTTTGGTCCTTTGAGATCAGCGAAGACATTCTGAGAAATCAGAAATTTATCAGTTTAGATTCATTTTCTAAGCAGTCACACTATAGCGTATAACCCAAACGCGCGCCAAGCGTATGAAAAATCTCAACAGCTGAAGATTTTGGACGAATAAAAATTAATTTGTTCCCTTAACTCGCTTTAGCAGTCACACAGTAGCGCGTGACTGAGGGCCAGGTAATTTTTTTTTTTTTTAAATTTTGAAATTTCGAGTCGAAATTTCGACTTAGTAACTCAAAATTTCGACTTAGTAACTCGAAATTTCGACTTAGTAACTCGTAATTTCGACTTGACTATCTCGAAAGTTCGACTTATTATCTCGAAATTTCGACTTACTCTCGACATTTCGACTTATTATCTCGAAATGTAGACTTAGTAACGCGAAATTGCGACTTACTATCTCGAAATTTCGACTTATTTACGCCAGTTTCCTGTAATAGATAGTAACTGCGTTGACTACTTTCTTGAAAGTATCAAATATACAGTTATTCCCTTTGGCTCCATGTGGCCAAATTTAAAGGGTCACTGGTGAGGCTTGAGTAGCCGAAACCGCGGTATGACCCAGCCCTTTCTCATTAATATATTCACTGCTCTGAAATGACCTCAGTTTTAATTTTTATTTGCTATTGCTGCAGCTGGTGTTGTGCCGTGTAGCGGCCCTAAAAAGTCTCCCCGTATATCATCCATAGTGCAGGTTATATTTTCCTTAATGACCTTTGAGATCAGCGAAGATATTCTGAGGAATTAGAAATTTATCAGTTTAGATTCATTTTGTAACCAACGTTTTAATGTATTTGGCCCCGTTTGGATAATACTAGTCTTTTTGTTGACTACTATTTTGAAATTATCAAATCTACAGTTATTCCCTTTTGCTCCATGTTGCCAAATCTAAAGGGTCACTGATGCGGTTTGAGTAGCCTAAACCGCGGTATGACCCAGCCCTTTCTCATTAATATATTCACTGCTCTTAAAGGATCTCAGTTTTATTTTTATTTGCTATTACTGCAGCTGGTGTTGTGCCGTGCGGTGGCCCTAAAACGTCTCCCCGTACAGCATCCATAGTGCAGGTTATATTTTCCTTTTGGTCCTTTGAGATCAGCGAAGATATTCTGAGGAATCAGAAATTTATCAGTTTAGTTTCATTTTCTAACCAACGTTTTAATTTATTTGCCCCCATTTGGATAATACTAGTCTTTGTGTGGACTACCCCCTTGAAAGTATCTTTACAGTTATTCCTTTTGGCTCCATGTTGCCAAATCTACAGGGTCACTGATGAGGCTTGAGTAGCCGAAACCGCGGTATGACCCAGACCTTTCTCATTAATACATTCGCTGCTCTGAATTGACCTCAGTTTTAATTTTTATTTGCTATTACTGCAGCTGATGTTGTGCCGTGCGGCGGCCCTAAAACCTCTCCCCGTACATCATCCATAGTGCAGATTATAATTTCCTTTTGGTCCTTTGAGTTCAGTGAAGATATTCTGAGGAATCAGAAATGTATCCGTTTAGATTCATTTTCTAATGTATTTGGTCCCATTTGGATAATACTAGTCTTTGTGTTGACTAACCTTTTGAAAGTATCAAATTAGCAGTTATTCTCTTTTGCTCCATGTTGCCAAATCTAAAGGGTCACTGATGATACTTGAGTAGCCGAAACCGCGTTATGACCCAACCTTTTCTCATTGATATTTTCACTGCTCTTAAATGATCTCAGTTTTAATTTTTATTTGCTATTACTGCAGCTGGTGTTGTGCCGTGTGGCGACCCTAAAAAGTCTCCCCGTACATCATCCATAGTGCAGGTTATATTTTCCTTTTGGTCCTTTGAGATTAGCGAAGATATTCTGAGGAATCAGAAATTATCAGTTTAGATTCATTTTGTAACCAACGTTTTAATGTATTTGGCCCCATTTGGATAATACTTGTCTTTGTGTTGACTACCCTCTTGAAAGTATCAAATTTACAGTTATTCCCTTTGGCTCCATGTTGCCAAATCTAAAGGGTCACTGATGAGGCTTGAGTAGCCGAAACCGCGATATGACCCAGCCCTTTATTATTAATATATTCACTGCTCTTAAAGGATTTCAGTTTTAATTTTTATTTATAATACCGCCTTGTTTAATTTTTATTTATAATACCGCCTTGTTATACATTCAGCAGCGCATTGATGACGAGAATTTCTGGTAAACTGCTTTTCTTAATATAACATTATGTATCACAATAAAGTTGAAGAAAATGCGATGAGTAGTTATAAATATATAATACATGAAACACATACAACTAGATTCACAAATGCATGGGAGTAGTAACATCCCATGTGTTTCACCGCGAAAAATTCGAACGATTTACTTCTTTTGTCACATGATTTTGATATCGTCATAAGGAATAAATATAGCCCTTTAAATCAATGTATAATACAACAGCCTATCATGACTATTAACACTTTATCACACCTATGGCAGAACTATACTCTTCTTCAAAAAAAATCCGGTCACCTAAAGTTGTAAGAATTGTAACACTTGTTAGCATCCTTCATATTTTTCTATTGACTTGCTTACTATGGCCATGCCCTTCAAAACTTTATTCCAAATCAATTGGATGGATTTACAGCCTACAAACAGATACTGTCGTACTGAGATAGAGCATGCTTGATCCTTCTTCCAAAAACCTGTAGAGACCCTAGATCAAATCCACGACCCCTGAATACAAGGCGTGTAGCTTTGTGTTTACAATACAGAGGAGTCTACACTGCATTTTTATCTGGAGGCAGCAAGCATGGGCGAGGCATAAGAATGGAATGACCTACTAGATACCCCACCCATTTGTACCCTATCTTCCATAGAATATTGGCGTTCGAGAAAGAGCAATAGACGTACACTGTATGCATACAACACTGTATGCATATACACTTTATACATTTGATTTTGTCAAGAATAATTTAACTGACAAAAGAAAAAAAAATATTTTTATTTGTTGGGTGGTTGACAACCAATTGGGTGACCGGAATTTTTTTTAGGAGAAGTATATTTGGCCGATCCTCGTATACAGATATTTTGAAATGGTCTGCATATTTTTCTTTTGGGATGACTGAGAGAAATCAGAGTATTTAAAATGTTCGTTTAGAGTCATCTTCGTCTTCTAAACAATGTTTTGATTATTTGACCCCGTTCAGACATATGTCTTTGATTTAGACCTCCCTTCAGTAAATTTTAGAAATTGCAGTATATTTTTTCTGGCTGTCGTCGCCGGTTTTTGAAGGGTTCCTAATGAGAGTTCATTACACATTGCGCAATGTGGTCCATACTATCTCTCTTTGAACGTTTTCACTGCTTCCAAAGGATCTAATTTTTATATAGTACTTCCTGTTCTCATGCGTTCCTACTCCTCTAAGAGACGCATTTAATGAATTAATAAAATCGCATTCTAAATTCTAGACATGGACAATGAGTTGAGAATTATGTAAGAGCTTTGTACTAAAACGAATATCTCTTTGAGAGTGTATGGCTATCTACAGCACATGACAAATGCTTTACAAACCAATGTCAAAGAAATTCAATATCTTATTTTTTGGAATAGACTGGCTTTAATCCGTTGAGATATGGACAGCCATACCTAATTATAAAAATCATTCACATGCAAGACTAATGAATAATGTGTCTACAATCTTCCATTTGGGTTTTTACAAATATAGCAACGAAAATGAATAAACACATGGAAAAAAGGTTTATTGAATTCTAACTTGTGTGCTATGTTCGAAATCATGTCCTCTTTTCTAGATTACTATTCACAATTTCGGGTGCTTAACATTATGTTCTGGATCAACTTTATATTTAGTTATAACTTGTACGGTAACCAAACTAATGCGTCTATACTCAATAAAAAGTTGATCCGCAAAAAGTAATTTAGGATCAACTTATTCCAAATCAAAGATGTGTTCACACTTGACAAAAATTGCTTGGCATCAACTTTTTTTTTTCTCCCTTTTTTTTTTTTTTTTTTTTTTTTTTTTTTTTTTTTTTTTTTGGAAAATTTTGTTTCGCATTAAACTGAATGTGTTCAAAAATATCATGTTGAAAATAATAATAACAATGTGAACCCTAATCAAACGTCATGAGATTAACTGAACGACGATTATTTTGTACCTAAAGAAAAAAGTCATTCTCAAATCTCACGTGACCATCGGGAAAACATGTCCGTGAAATGTATATTGCATGGGCATGTTTTCGTAATGATCCGTTCGGTTCGGTTTCCGGACTACAACCAGGCATATGCGCATGCACATTGTAAAGTTATTCAGATATGCGTTGATACTAAAAACAAATGCTTCATGGGAACACACCCTTAAACAGTTTTGGTCAATACTACCTACTTTGCACGTTTTCACTGCTTCCAAAAGTTCAAACTTTTATATTTTATTGTAAACAATAAACAGAAAACATGCTAGATTCAATTTGTAACCAAACAAATGGCGCTGGGAAACAATATTTTCTACTTTAGCCTCGTTATAGGAAACATTATTTTGCACACTTGTGAAAGAAATTTTTGACAACATCAACAAAGATCGGATCTCGGATCTTTAGGAACCACATTGCAAGTGGACTTTTCCTAGTGTCGTCTTTTCTGATCTTTTTGTGCAATTTGACCCAAAATCATACAATACACTGTCAGACTTTCTCATGACCGCGTGTCTCGCTCAAACTATGAACAATCAAGACATGAGCCGTGACACAAGAAAATCAACAATGTGATTTCCGAACAGGTCCGGCACAATCCTAGCTGTACAAGCACTGAAAATGGTTAGAGGCTGGAAATTTTGAATTTAGAGAGTAACAGAAATGCACTATTCGTGTAGCGAAAACAAATGCGCTGATCGGCTTCGCAGTTACTACGAAGCTCCTCAGCGCCTTTGTTTTCGTATATGGAAAATGTTGGTTTTCTCATGATGCAGCTCACATGCAGATGTCTAAAGGCAGTCGCCATAAATACAATCCATGAAGCATTATATCAAGTAATTGAAACGTTTAAAAAGTCTGGAGGTTGATGTATAAGTTCAACTTTAAATGACTGTTTGATTTACTGAATAATTGTCTGCTACAGAGATAGCAGGAATTTCAAATGTTGTCTTTTAGAATATCATACAACTAACTGCTCCTGTGCAAGTAAGAATATAAACTGTCGGGAAACAAACTCCATGTAAGCTATCATTTGCACACATAACGGTGACGTCACAGAGAATTTTAGCAGTTCGAACTAAACCCAAATTCAGAAAATTTGTGGTACCGTTCACGTAAGTTATTTGTGAAATATTTTAAATATCCTATCATATGACGCACACAGTTTTGGTTGTATAACCGTAAAAACTTTCACAATTCACCATCTGGTCACTGAGAACACTTCGGAAACTTTTAAGTTCCGAAGTGTTCTAAATGTTGACAATTGTTTCAAAGAATGAAAATATTGCTAATTAGTGTTTATAAAATGCCGCATATGATAGGATATGTGTTAAACATTTTTCTTTAATATGAAAATGGCTTCGCGCGATTTCCGAAATTAAGTAACGGCAGTGCGAACGCGCGCGCTGTCGTATGACTTATACACAAACGATAGCATACACGGACTTTGTTTCCCGACACTGATATAGAAAGTACAAGAATTGGTACACATGAATTTAAAAACACACAGTCAGGACATCACATAACATAAAACAACACACCTGGATGACACGCATGGAGACCAAGATGACTAGCTCTTCTCCGTCAAGATAGCAGTCCGGCAAGCATTATCCAAAACATCATTAAAACTTAATATTTTCTACCCGTCACCCGCATAACGACGATGGGCACAGAATCATTGAGCAGCATGTCAGCTTCAATGACATATTCTTGCATAGATAATAGAATATTAATTGGGTTGAAAACCGTGTTCAAACAGCGAAACCCATGTATAAATCATTAAATACACGTGCCGTTTGAACATGGGTTTTTGGCCAATTTCATTGGTCAATGCGACGTGACGTCACTGTGTTCCGCAGAAACAAAATGGCCGACGTTGAAGAAGCTCCGCGGTTTTTGGTGAGGTTTTACGTTGTTAATGTTATTTTGAAGAAGAATTAGTGTCAAAATGCAAGAAAAACGATCAACCCTGTTTTGTTTCTGCCTTCGGTCTTGTGTTAAAACACTGAAAACCATGGTTGATCCCTATATTGAATACATGATAGGTGACGAACCAAGTATTAGCTTTTCTAAAAAGCTGGTGGGCGTTTAGCTAAATTTCGGTGTGAACAGACTTGCAGTGTTGTGAGTAGATACTTTGTTGAGTTTAACGTTGTTGTCAACATTATCTGAAATATCATGATGGTGCCTGGTTATGACAGGGAGCTCAATGCTCACTTTTACATTGACCTGTAACTTTTGTATCAGATCCCAGACACTTTACCTGATATCACCCATAGTCAATTATATTGACACAAATGCCATCCCGAAAATCATAGTGCCAAGGGGAGGGCATGAGGTCTACTGAGTTTGAGCAGATACTGTAATTTATGCCCATTTGGGTCTGTGGAATGTTGTTTGTGTCGGACACTCTGCAACAGTTATTTTGATAATACATGATTCTTGGCATTGTTTGACTCCTGCGAGTTAAATTCACAAAGTTTTATGATTTTTTTTTCAGTCAATGGTTTTTGCTTGGCGCGAAATCTTCAAGCAATTGAAACAGACTTTGATTGAAAAATGACCTAATTGACCTTGACCTTAAATAACTTCATTAACTCTAGAAGTTGTCTGTATCTACCTACTTACAGGTTACAGGTTTTATTTAAAACATTCTGAAAATCATGTTTTCACTTTTTCCATTAAACAAGCCTATGTGACCAAATTTGATCTTGCTGTAAATTAGGTCAAGGTCAACCAAGGTCATGATTTATATAAACTGTGATGGGCCAGAGCCCCTGATGCTACATAGTATGTTTCATTGAAATCGATCCATCGGTTCCAGAGAAGAAGATTTGTTTTAGGTTTTTGCTATTTATAGCCCTGGCGGCCGTCTTGGTCATGTGACCTGGGCCATTTATACAAACTTTGATTTTCCATTCCTAAGTATGCTCCACATGAAGTTTGGCTTTGATTAGTAAAGTGGTTTCTGAGAAAATTAAGCTTTAGATGTAAACGACATTTGGCTCAAGTCAAGAACTGACCTTGACCTTGAATACTCACATCACTTCATTAAATCAATTAGTTGTCTGTATCTTCCAACTTTCAGGTCATATGCTTTGAAACTTTCTGAAAAATTCAATGCCTTCACTTTTTTTTTCATTGAAGAGCCAGTGTGACCAAAATTGACCTTGCGGTAAAATAGGCCAAGGTCAACCCAAGGTCATGTTTTATACAAATTATGATGGGCAGGCGTCCGCAATGCTACATACCAAGTTTCATTGAAATCGGTCTACCGGAGCCACAGAAGAAGATTTTTAAAGGTTTTTGCTATCTATAGTCCTGGCAGCCATCTTGGTCATGTGACCTGGACCATTAACTCAAACTTTGGTTCCTCATTCCTAAGAATGCTTCACTTGAAGTTAGGCTTTGATTAGTCTAGTGGTTTCTGAGAAAATTAAGTTTTAAATTCAATAAGTGAATGACCTTTGGCCAAGGTAAAGAAATGACCTTGACCTTGAATACTCACAACACTTCATTAAATCAATAAGTTGTCTGTATCTACCAACTTTCAGGTCACAGGTTTCAAAATTTCCTGAAAATTCAATGCTTTCACTTTTTTCAATTGAAGAGCATATGTGACCAAAATTGACCTTGCGAAAAAATAGGTCAAGGTCAACCGAACGTCATGATTTATACAAACTATGGTGGGTAGGCGTCCCCTATGATTCATACCAAGTTTCATTGAAATCGGTCCACCGGTTCCAGAGAAGAAGATTCTTTAAGGTTTTTACTATTTATAGCCCTGGTGGCCACCTTGGTCATGTGACCTGGACCATTTATACAAACTTTCGTTTCCCCCATCCTAAGGATGCTCCACATGAAGTTTGGCTTTGATTGGCCCAGCTGTTTCAGAGTATTCAGTATACGTTGTAATACTGAGGTGACCCCAACTTGTGGTGCGCTACTAATGACAAGACAGCGGTAAATAGTTGAACCGTAAGGGTAGACCGGAATAAAGTATAAACAAACACTCCCAGGTATGGTCAAAATTGTGTAAGTGCTCCAGCGTACATATGACTAATAGAGAATGTGGGCGCCTAGGCGCCCACAATAACGAACTTGGTGTGCTCGAGACATTGTTACACGAAAAAGTGTTAAATACATGTAAATATTATTCTGCAGACTTAATCTTACATTAATGCGACACTGATCAATCCATGATGACACTTGTCTTGTAGGTGTCTTTTTACGCATATGCATCAACTGAAAAGACAGAATTTTAACATGATAATCTCTTAGAAATTTGTTTTCTATAGAACACATTTGTCATTTCACACACGGGACGAGACAGTTATATTAGCTTCCAATCTGATATGTTCTTTCAAGAGCACAGAAGAATGGGACATGACCTCTTTGCTCTCTACTATTTCAATTGGTTTGCACTTCGCCGGTGTTGAATAACAGTACTTCCACATCATAGTCAAGGCAAACCGAATAACAGATCACGTATTTGAGATTTCATCAGGAAAACATGTCCGTGCAATATATACCCCCTTAAACCCCACTTTTATATAGAAAAAACTGGGGTTTGCAGGGGTAGATCTAATTTTATTATTTTTGATCCAAAACATACTTTGTGGGTACTCGTTAGAACCGCCTCGGCGAGGCGCTTCTAATGTGTACCCACAATGTATGTTTTGAGCTAAAATATTAAAACTATCAAAAATTTTATGATGAAATTTTCAATTTTTGCTTCTGAAAAGAATCTCTGAATATTGCATGGGCAAGTTTTTGTAATGTGTCTGAATAATCTGCGAGCACATACAAGAGGGTCTGGATGGGGTATAATGATTAATGAATAATGGCCTAAAATATTTAATGAGAGTGAATAAAGAGCAAAAAAAATAATGATTAGTGAATAAAAAGGTCCTAAAGAATAATGAATAAATGTAATTTTTTAATGAATAGCAGAGTAATATAATGAATAGTGAATAATAACATTTTAAAGAATAATGAATATGCTAAAATTTGGCTATGGAATTGTCTTAGATGGCCTCCCTGACATTCCAGAATTTCATTTTTTTTTTCTGGGGTCTGGACGCCACCAGATCCGATTTAGTTCAAATGTTGTATTCATATTTCAGAAAGGTCTGGAAGCCAAGCATGTAGGGGCTCACCTCATGGACCAATTGAAAAAGAAATGTGCCATTTGAAGGCAAAAAATACATCATTCTGGATGTTTACTGAGCCAGATTATTATTTCGCTACTTTGTTTGCTTATGTATTTTATTTCATTCTATTACCCCATTTTGTCCTTATTATGTATGTTCCAATCCTACAATGATTATCTTTTCTGTGGATGGACATCATCTTGCTTTTTTATATGACAGAACATAATTATAGTGTCTTTTGGAATCAGAAACAAGGCAGCATTAAGAACGTTTATGCAAATGTATCTGGCAATTTATATGGCGCTACATATTTTTTTCCTCGCTCGCTCGGTATTTAGACATAAATAAATTGTATTGTACAATCAGGCACAAGCACAAATCCATACGTCACATAGTACTTCTATGCTAACTGGTTCACTAAATAAAAACAACAGCATTTTATTATAACTTTTATCCCTGAAGTTACATTTTTTCTTAAATAATCTTTGGTATTCATAATTGAAGAGAAAGATTCAGGGTAAAACTTAGGGTGTATTCAGTATTTAAGGTAGAGGGGATTATACTCCCAACAGATTTAAAAGGGGTTTTGCAAAAAAAAATCTGTATACTATTTCGGAAAGTTTCTATGAGGCTTTGTGGCCTAGCAGAGTATGTAACTATGCTTCTCTCAAGATGTTAATATCAAGGTTGCGCTCAGCAGTCTACAATTTAATATAATAGAACTAGTTCTTGTGGCTTGAGGTACCGGATGCCTTAGGTGGGGAACACCTATTTGCTTATGGGTATAAACTTGGTGAAAAAGGCGCGACAAGTAATTATCATATTTTAATGAATAATCAAGCTAATTTTAATGAATATGCCAAAATTTTAATGACAGTGAATAAATGGCTAATTTTTTAGTGATTAGTGAATACCAGGACCCCCCATCCAGACCCTCATACAATCATGACAATGTCTAAAGTGATTTGCACTTGAGAATGTAAAAGTTAGCAATGATCAGAAAATGGCGCAATCAGAACGCATTACGAAAACTTGCCCATGCAATATACAGAGATTTTTTGAGCTTTAAAAATTGAAAATTTTCAGCTGAAAACTTTTGATATTTTTTCTTATTTTTGCTCAAAACATAGATTGTGGGTACAAGTTAGAACCGCCTCGAGGCGGTTCTAACGAGTACCCACAATCTATATTTTGGAGCAAAAATAAGAAAAATAGGTATACCCTTGCATACCCCAGTTTTGCTATATAAAAGTGGGGTTCAAGGGGGTATACATTACACGGACATGTTTTCGTTATGGGAAATCCATTTCCATAAATATGAAAAGGGACAAAATTAAATTGACAGTCAGGAAGTAATACAACGAGAACATAATGTAGGCCGAGTGAGCAACTACTTAAACTGCGTGGCCACCTATTGTGTAATTACTGCTCGCTCGCTTTAACTTAATATAGAGGCTTGGTTAGGGGGTAGGCAATATCCCATATCCCAAAATAAACCGTCCAAAATATCCCATATCCCAAAATTAATTTATCTCGTATCCCAAAATAAATTCCAATATCCCATATCCCAAAATTCCTGAATATCCCATATCCCAAAATAAAAAACAACAACAAAAATATCCCAGTATCCCTTAAAAAATAGGCCAATATCCCGTATCCCAAAATACCCTATACAAGCCTCAATATAAGAAAACGTACATAGAAGGTGCAAACAGGACAAAATTCAACACCAAAACATGAAACAATTAAAAGAGATATTTATGTTTTACAAAATTTTGAAAATTGGCATTTTTCTGAAAATTAATCTGTGGTTTTGAAAAGATATATCTTTAAACAACCAAGAACACAAGCATTAATGCATTCCTAGGTTATGGCAGATAAGCACATGTCCCATATGACGGTTTTGACGAGCCGCATGAACTGGAGTCAAATCCGTTTGCTGTATTACCAGTTTGTTTGGCACATGGAATATCGAAAAATAAGAAAGTTGTAGTGGTAAAATCAAAATTATAAATTCTTGAATGCAAACCCAGAGACCCAGAACTACTCCAAACGGATTTGACTTCTTCTTATAAAACTCGCCAAAAGAGCCAGTATGGAATGTCTTTATCTGCCATATCCTAAAATGCATTTTGGTTGTATTCTTTGCTATGTAAAGGAAACTTTCCAAACCACCGCTTTAAAATGTTTATTGGTATTCAATTACTTCAAAAACTTGCAATTTTACACTTTTTGACCCAAAAATCTTGCATTATCATCAACACTCCTGAATTTGCTGCAAGGTCAAAGATACTGGAATTAGCCAACAATAAATTTTAGAAATAAAAGTAATTCAACTAATCCTAAAAATTACCAAAAACAGGGTGGTGCAAGACTTGATTTTCAGTATATATAGTTATTCACACATTATAATATACTAGTATATATGTGTATCTACGTTTCTGATCTCGTGGGCGGATTTTCAAATAATTGGTTGTGGATTGGTTCCATAATAGTTTATTCAAATGATGATCCTAGTATGACCTTAGCCTATTGAAAACCATGGACGATTTAGCGGAATCTTAGTGACAACAAGATTATTTCAAAACTATAGGGCCTCTGGTTAATATGAAACGGCAAAGGAAGTATACTGAAGTATACTGAATGGGATGACAGATTATGCTTTAGTTGTCATATTTTAGCTTGGTAATGTTGCACTCTCTGCAATTGCGTTCCTAATCAACATTAACAGTTTGTCTATGTTCTCTGTCGTCTAAATGACGTTAATCAATCTTAGTTACCACGGGAATTCCTTTTACTTCGCGAAACAAGAACAACAATGCTATTAGAGGAAAGATCACATTACTGATAGCTTTTTCATTTCGCTCAGCCTCCCGCCAATTTCTTCGCAATTTTTATGCCTTAAAAGATTTTGTTCCAATGTCCTAATGTATGGTTCATGATTAACAAGCAATTATTGTCCGAGTTACGTATTTATTGGAGTCGAAAATTCCATCAGGAAAGCATGTCCGTGAAATGTATACCTCCATAAACCCCATTTTTATATAGAAAAACTGGGGTTTGCAGGCGTATGCTTATTTTTTATTTTATTTTTTATCCGAAACATACATGTACATTGTGTGTACTCGTTAGAACCGCCTCGGCGAGCCGCATCTAACGTGTACCCACAATCTATGTTTTAAGCAAAAATAAGAAAAATATCAAAAATTTTCCATTGAAATTTTCATTTTTTTTACATTTTTAAAAAGCACTGTATATTGCATGGGCAAGTTTTCGTAATGTATTTATCGGAGTCGAACATACGGATCGATGGTGTCATTCAATCTTCTTCTTTTTGATTAATGAGGTTCTAGGCCATTTTCGTCAAGTTATGAATAATGTTCGTCCGCATCCATGTTATCATTACAATGGTTTAAACTTACGATACGAGATTCGAAATGAATTCTTAAAGTTCTAAAATAATTCTGGCTGAAAGACATACTAGGAACCTCGTTTAGCTCATAAGTAATAACACTGCACACTCATCAAGCATAATAAATTAGAGATATGCATGTACAATACCATATAAAAGTATTAGAGTTCCAATAAATTGCATACAACATGTGGGTTCCTTTCATTATAGGGATCAAACATGGTTTTCCATTCATTAACATTCGCTAGGTCCCGAGGGCAGTGGTAAAAACCGAGGGTGTAACATTGGAAACCGAGGGTTAGTGAATGACAAAATCATTTTTGATCGGTATTATTGCATAAATGCTACACAAACAAAAGCAATAATGGTGCAATATATTTTACAACCTCTTTATAAAAGCTTTCATTTTTATGCTTGTTTCGGGCGGACTTCATTTACTCACTATTAGCACGCGCTTTGCCCGGTGCCCGGTAACGAGTATAAATAAATACGGTGTATTACATGTAACAGCGCGTGCGCACGTGAATCGCAACATTAATACACGGCGTTTTCCTTCATAAATACACGTCTGTTAATATCGTATTACACAAGTATTTATGCATTAATGAATGATAGTACACTGTAACACATTAGGAACGCAAGTCTTACATTAATGTTTTCGAAGACTTATTTTTTATGATAGTCAAATTGGCATCTGAGTGAAACGAACACAAAAGTAAAAGTAGGCAAAAACTGAGGTAGGAAAAGAACTTAATTAACACTAAGGTAATTATACTGAGAAAACAGTATGTTGCAAATGTCATGTCAAAAGCTTGTTCGTGTGATATATACAGAGAATTTTTTTAGCATCAAACATTGAAAATGTTGATGATTTTAATATGTTTGCTCAAACATTGATAGAGGCGGTTCTAACGAGTACCCACAAATACGAAAAACAGGTATACCCCAGTTAACCCCAGTTTTGCTTTATAAAAGTGGGGTATGAGGGGTATATATTATATGGACATGTTTTCCTGGTGTTCTTTTGACATGTATAAAGACCAAGGAAGAGCAAGCTGAGCTGAGAATGAGAAAAAAAAGTTTTATAACCAGGGGGGTGGCTGGATGAACAAATAGAATACATGTTCAACGAATCATTGTCCATATATACGTCAATATGTGTCCAGGGTCCATGTATTCATGTTGATAGGCTGTAAATACCACAATACGTAGTTACAGTCTGTTGCAAATGTCATCTCAAATGAACATTACTATTATTTCAATAAATACATACTACATAAATAAATGTTGACATAAGCAAAACAATCATTCTGGGTGTTTTAGATCTCTACAATGTCTGCAATGATTCCAATACACAAACAACATATAATCTCTATTGTTTGGACATGAAACTTGACATGAAACATGGCACATAAGGTCTAGTTTTAGAAAGACAAAAAGTTCCAGTAATAACGTTGATAGGGTTAAGGTTTTACTTTTTCTGTCAACTGTCGATAAACTTGTCAAACTTGACCGAAATAAACGTCATAGAAATGACTTATCCCTTGTTTTTGTCATGAATATTCTGTATGAATAAAGGATTAATTGGTGCTGAAGTCAGCTGACATTACCAATTATACCGTAGTACAAATGTACATGTACCAGGCAATTATACTGGTTCGTTAAAAGATTTTCAATTAAGACTGTCAGACCAGTTGTCGCACTGTTTAGAGAAAACAAAATCAGAAAACAGATGTATTACTTTCTAACATAGCATCCTCATTACTAATCGGCCATTTGCAAGAGAGTTTATGCCGTTCCTCCCATTAATCACATTGGTCATGTCAGCTTATACTTGTTTTACTGTCACAAAGCGTACTAAAACAAGATCCAAATATTGCCTTTCATGGCATATTGACATTGACATAATCTGGCTTATAGTCGCTATACATATTCAGGGGAACTTTCTCGGTTTCCTTAGATAATTGTACAGAAGAAAAACAGTTAAACATAGCATTAGACATCTACGAGATTATGATTTGTATCATAAACAAAGTGCAAAGTATTGAGGTATCCTTGTGATACAATATTTAAATAGCTTAAGGAATCATTACATATGTAAATATTGTAAGTACATGTAATTGTGTATATTGTTGTACTATGTATATAAAATGGAGTCGGTAAAACGTGCGGAGGAGCCGACCAAAAAGAGAAAAAAAAACGTGCAAAGTAAAGTACTAGTACTAAATGTTTAAAAAAAGAAGAAGGAAAAACCCTGCAAAGTACTAAATGTTTAATAATCGACCGCTACAATGTCGTAAAAACGGATTTACATGTAGGTCCAAAAATAATGCTAAATGACTGTTTCGATGCGCTACTTCTGTTGTAGTTTCAATGTGATTGATCTCAAATTTTGTGCTGTCTTCTGTTTATAATGTTCTCATTTAGGGTAGTTGACTGAGAGCATAGTCTCTACAGTTCATTGTACCTTCTCCACAAGTAAATGCAAATTTCTGAACCAGTATATTTAAGATGTAAGAGGTTAGTTCTTTTTGTGCAGCTTTCGTTCATCGGGATTCTCTGTCTAGGCTTATTTGGAAACCATGACAACGCTTTAATAAAGTGCATTGTTGCCCGTCTCTGCCATATGCTCATTTTCGGCTTCAATTCATCGACGGATGTTTTATCTTGCCGCCAGGTCCTGTATCATGCTCTTGCCAATCGAATTACTATTACAATATTTATTTTGATAAATCAATGTGTAAACCAACTTTCGGCTGCGTTAGTAGTGCCCGTTGTCTATATTTAACATATTGTTCGAACATCTACCATGCACCAAATCTCTTACTTATTCTGTTACTTATTCTTTAGAGGGACTAGTTGAACCCTCATACTCTAGTCACAGAAAACTAGAAACAGACATAGGTTTTGGCCTTACAACTATTGAAAAAACCGATGTGCGAGTATACAAGGCAGACATGTAATGAACCAGTCCATGTAAAAAATATAACTTCGTATTTGTCAGAAGAGGAGGAAAATGAATGAAGGCAATGATACGACGGGTTATCAGCTTTTTAAACTATCATATTAACAAAAGAAACTGTTTCGGAATAACTTTAAATTTATAGCATGTAATCTACAGATTTATCTGCAAAATGAAGCAATCTGTTGCAGCCAAACAAATTAAGCTTAAGTCTGATTCTAATCATTATCTCTTTGGCCTTTACGAATCCAATATATAAGCCTTCAAATCCAGTCGAGAGAAAACACAATTCCTTGTAGGAAGTAAAATATTTCTTTACATTTGATGTTATACAATTGGTCTTTATTGTATACATTGGCACACGGCTGCCGCTGACGACCCTAGATATAGCGCACTCACTCGTCTCAGCTACGATTGTTTCACCTGTTTTAAAGGTTTTTTGTCAAAGTTATAGCCTTGGCCTTGTTTCAATTTTTTCCAAAATCTACAGGTTATACAGTTTCAGAAAATATATACCTTTTTGTCATTTTATGCAACAGAATTTCGATATATCCAAAGAAAAAGGAACAAGTAGGCAAAGATCAGGAAAAGGCGCAATCAGAAAAAGATTCCCACTCTAAAAACCGAGGTGGGAAAAAACCAAACTAACAATCAGGTACTTATACCATGAAACATATCGTAAACCGAATGAGCAGCTATTTTCCACTAATTCAACTTGAAAAATCATGAAAATTTTCGAAAGGGGAGCTAACTTCTTACTTAGGAATCGGATTTGGCCGTAACTTAATATAATTAAAGCTGATGTGGTTATCCTGGTTACAGATTAGTTTGAACAGAATCAGATCGATAGCTAGCTAGAAAATAAAAAAACATTGTTTTCCCCATTATAACCCTATGAGACCTATCCGTTGCCATGGTAACCAGAGTTTTGATCCATTCCACCTTATATTCTAATAAGACTTTTGTCCTGCTAAAAGTATGCATCATGTGAAATTTGATGGCTCTGAGTTCATTGGTTTAAGAAATTTTGCATTTTTGTTGTAGATTTTTTCTCTACGGACAGGACATTTGTGACCAAATTATACTAGGCAAATTAAATTTAGCAATTTCTGATGTTACACATATTTTTTATCACCTCAGAGCAATTTTGGACATCTCTTTGATTTAAATAACAAGAACAGTGTCTTAGGCACATGATAAGATGAATTTCAAAACGCCATCCTTTAAAGAGGCTTCTGGAACAACCTACAAATACAGAAAGGGTGTGGATGCAAAATTCTCAATCATTGAACACAATGCAAACAGCTGACTTTTGTTTAGTCCATTAGGACCATCCTTTTCAATCCCTCTTTATGAACGTTGTTGATTATGTGACAAGTGAGATTGGGCTTTTTCGGTACAAACTTTGCCTGCCAAAAAACGACGTCAACGCGCCGTCAATAGGTCGAAATTGCCTTAATTTTGGGTAACTTGGTTTCCATTGATTTTATAAAAACAAAACAAGACAAACAAAGCACAATGCAGCCAATACTGTGGTCAGTAAGACTTGAAAGATTCAGAGCCATAACGCGTCATGCTAGTGAGATAACGCTGACGTTAAACTCTTTATTTAAGCTCACGTTATAAAGCCAAGATAGGGAATTTGGCAAACTCTCTTTATTTTAACATATCGGTATGCATCAGGCATTTAAACTCATTACGGATTTTTTGGAAATTCCAGTTAGAAATGTAACTGTAAGGCGATAACGTAGGAGCAAAAGAAAAAAACGTCGAATCCAAAAACTTACGATCTTAATTTCTCGGCGATAAAATTTTGTTTCCAAACGTTTTAAACGTTTTCTTTTGTTTTGATGACTAAAGAGTTGCTTAAGCATGATTTTGGTTTCCAAATTTAAGCAGACCTACAAGTTTTGATCATGTGTCTTAAATTGTAACGTCACGTCAGTATCGCCGTAAGATTTGATTTTTTCGAAATGTTTCACTTGGAAGTTCTTGCCGAAAGATTACCACTTACGTCCATATTGCAAAATATAACTTTTATTGCTTATGTGCAGAGACTGGCGAATGTTACGAAAATTGCTAAATTTAATTTGCCTAGTATATTATTTCCACAATTCTACATTGTCATTGGTGTTGGTATAATATTTTTCTTATCACAATTATCAGTTCTGAAGACTTCATTCCCCAATATAATTTTAAACTTCTAGAAGTATGTGATGTCGCACAGAAATGTATGTCTTACAGACAGGACACTTTTTTGATACATGGCCCTCAGTAATTTGGTATATAAATTTCTATCCAGTGATAAAAGTAAGCCACGCGACTGGTTATTTTTACCAATTAGGTATGTCCAAATATTGTTTATAACCCATTGAAAGTAGTATTGGATCTAATAGTCTGACTTACCTGGCAGGTCACTCCTTTCTCACTTTAAAATACCTCTGTTTGGCACATGTCATCAGCTTTAGTAATCATGGCATAACTCAAAAACAGATAGTCGTAGCTCATTCAAATAAACGGCAGAATAAAGGGGATATGGTCGCTTACTAGCCACAGACTATTTTATATGCACATAAAGTGTCAGTTACCTGAACTTCAGTTGAACAAAGCCAATATCTCAGATACCGAAGCCCCCTTTTTAGATCTACATCTTTCTGTTGCAAATGGATTTGTTTCTTCTAAAATTTATGATAAGCGCGATGACTTTGATTTTGATATAGTAAATTTTCCTTTCTTGGATGGTGACGTTCCTCGTCGTGCTTCTTATGGTGTTTACATTTCGCAACTTATTAGGTTTGCTAGGGTCTGCAATCATGTTACAGACTTCAACGCTCGAAATAAATATTTAACGGCAAAACTTCTCCAACAGGGCTATCGGTATCATAAACTTTGAAAATCCTTTTCTAAATTTTATCGTAGACACTATGAATTGATTTCCAAATATAATGTTGGATTAAAGACGCTTTTAAGTGAGGGCCTTTCGGAACCAGAATTTTATGGTGACTTGGTTTACAAATTTAAGAAACTTAAAGGAATTAATGATTTTTCTTTTCAGTTCAGAAAAATCGTTACACGTTACAGACGTATAGGTTATAACTTGAATGTTATGCGACAGTCTGCATGCTTAGTTTTTTACCCAATCATGGTTGATAACTATGCTGCCTTCTTTAATTGCACGCCGGTGGATCGGGCGTCAGACTCTATGATGGCCCCGACTTAAAGCTATTCATTTTAGTTGGTTGGGGCCGGAGCTTCTTGTATGTTGCTTGGCCCACCGGGGTTCAACTGGTGTTTTTCTTTTGCTTCGGAGTTAGTAGGTTATTCGGCGCCCAGGGATCTCCATCGTCGGGCAGCTTACTCAATCTGTGAGTCCTTGTTTTTGATTCATCAGGATGTTTATCATGATTTATTTGTTTGTTCTTGATGATTCATTGACTAGTTAGAGATTCACCACGAGGACCGAAGAACTTACTAAATGTTATGAACCACTGCAGAAGCTGAGGGTGAGGTTAGGATCCTGTAAAACCGGTTTAAGCCCGCCAGTAACTTTGTGTTACTGATCGTTCCAAGGCGATACTTCTGTGGTGGTTCTTTTTGTTTTATGCCTTGGTGTTTAAATTTTTTGTGCTGTTGGCGCCTTATGTATGTTTTCATATTTTTAATTAAGTTAAGGTAACTGAGTGGCCACCTATTGGGAAAATAGCTGCTCATTCGGCTTACGATGTGTTTCATGGTGTGGGTGCCTGGTTGTTGGTTTGGTTTTTTCCCACCTCGGTTTTTGGAGTGGGAATCTCTTTCTGATTGCGCCTTTTCCTGATCTTTGCCTACTTGTACCTTTTCAATCCCCTTAACCATAAAAAGAAGCAATTTTTAAGTGAGACAGTATAACACCTGTTTCGGGGGTATTTTTGGTCATTTAAACTTATACTATGAAACAATGGTTTGTTCAATCAACATGATTTTTTTACCTCAGTGAGAATTAATTGATCCTGACATTCTGCAATTCAACTGAAGTATTTTGGTGTTGAAGTATTTGTTACCGAACCGCATAATACCTGGTGAATTTAAAATTGTCATCTGATCTTAGCTGACCCGACTGCGAGAAATGAGTACATTTATTGGCAAATAATCATGAACCGGTGCAAAAGGCACATTGATGCTGTAGTTTATGTAAGCGTCTGAGATTGCCTCTATTTGCCATTTATATTTAATCATTTTGCAACAATAAAACAGATCAGGCAACGTCTGTGTCAATTGTTGTCTACACAAGCATCACATATGTATTCATCTATCATTACGCCGAAATGAGGTTTTCGAAATGCATAAGTTATTCAAAAGCCTCCTTGTACTGCATTTGAGAGTCCTTTCAAGAAACTTTATAGTCATTGGGTGGTGGTTTAGTCAGTTTTGTGCCTAGCAGAGACACTATGATAATATGTATTAAGGTCGGCGAGATGTCTAGACGTGGTTGTCCCACCAAATGTATTGCCATCGTTTGGGAGTTATAACGTCTGGCACAGATACATGTTTTGGCACAGATACATGTTTTAAACAAAACAAATGTAATTAACAACCACTGTGAAATAATTTCATCAGATTCCTTCGACTATTACAGTGAATGGTAAGCAATGACTGAAACAGACACAAATTTGGAGCCGTAAACATGCCGTTGACTATCAAACAAACAAGCAAGAACATCGTCAGCTATGAGAGCAAATATTTTCCAAAAAGTGACCACTAAGAAGGCAAAAGTTAGCATTGGTCAGGATATGGCGCAATCAGAAAGAAATTTCCTGGGAAGCCAAATAACATTACTGAAAATCTAAAGCAAAGGAAAACCAGTTGAACCCCGGTGGGACAAGCCTAGACAAGAAGTTCCTGCTCCAACCAACTAAAATGATTAGCTTTAAGTCGGGTCCATGTCTCACCGGCTGTGTAGCAATTAGATCTGAGAGCGCAATTGCTAACCAACAAATAACCGTTTAAAACAGAACCCTAATGAAATTTGCAAATGTTTGCTAGGATACTTTGACTATTTCTCATTTTTCGCAAGGGAATCTTGCTTTCATGCCATTGTTATGTAAACAACGGAATAATAACAACTTTTGGAAACGCTCCTAAATCAAATGTTAGAAGATATGTGACACCAATGATCCACATTAGCCTTTCAAACAAAATCACAACTCAGACAGTAATGGCTGATTTTGCATACGAAAGTCATTAGAACGAAATCATTTAAAGTAGGGATTATGCTAAGAATTCGCAAGAGGAAACTATATATGGAATTCTCATTTATTTTACGATGGGATTTACAACTATGTTTGCTTTATTTTGCATGGTATAGAAAGACATATAATGCCTAAGTGACACTTAACGATGGACATGGACAACTTTTGATAGATAATTTTATTTGTATTTGCATGATAGAGACAGTTAAGGGGTACGGGTAAGATAGTACGGATGTTGCTGGTGTATAGAAACGTATCAGCAACCACTGCATTTGGTCAATGTACAGTCACACTAGTGCATACGGATGCCTCTTGCCTATCCGTCCAATCCGTAACGATCAGTATCCTGTTCATATTCACCCTTAGCTATGCATATCGTATCCGCAATCATCTGTAGCTACATGCGTATCATATCCACAAGGCCCGTAAGGTCCGCGCAAAAGTTTTGAAAAGGGTTAAAATTCCGGATGAAAAGTCCAAATCGATATGTGATATATGGATGATTGCGGATAAGATTCGTTACGGATATGACGGATAGATACGAAATACCTATCCGCAGGCATAGTTTACAAACCGGATGTTCTAAATCGGTTTCAAAGAATACAGTGTTTTAATTTTTTATGTTTTGGTGTTGATTTTTTGTACTGTTTTCATATATTTAGTTGTTAGAGTAACTGGGTGACCGCCTATTGGGCAATAGCTGCTAACTCGGCTTGCGATATGTTCTCTTAGTATGAGTACCTGATTTCCAACCTCGGATTTTAAAATTCCTGATCATTGCCTACATTTACATTTTCATAATGTGTGGATGCTCTCTTGAATAATTGTGGAGTGCAACAAACTTCGGTCAGCTTTTTAGTCACAGCGTCTGTGAATGAGGAGCTTTATCATTTAATCCATAAACACTGCATTCCACGCAGGAGACCAAGGGCACAAAAGACAATGACATGCCAAGACACGATGAGAAATGATTTCAGCAGTAAACAAAACGACATCATTTATCACTGTATTTCGGCAGTTAATCCATTCTTTAAAACGATCTGTCCACAAAGACAGCTGTGATTTACATCTTATTTGACTTAGAAAAGCTTTGACATTTTGTCTCACCGCGCATAGCAATGTGAAATTATATATTTTAGCATGTGTGTGTGACAAAAGCGCAGATATGTTCCCCATTCGGCACAATAAGTGTTCACCAGCGGGAAGGCAAAGTCTCTTATCTTCAGTTCAGTGTTCTTTTGAGTAACCTAATGCTCTCAAAGTAAGCATGTAAACAATGACCTTACGTAACCACCTTAGCACTTAACTTTGTTGGAGCCTTTAAATATGTGTGATTAAAGATAATGTCTGTATTCACTGGAGGACTGTATGGAAGATTGGCAATTGTGGTTAATACGTTACCCTCCTGGAATGTAGGGAAAAAAAAAGATCGGACTTCAATACAGTATAAAACAGTTTCCCATAAATGATGTACATGCACAATATCAAAATGCATGGACATTTTGTTTGTTTGTTTCGGGGTTTAACGCTCCAGTCAACTGTTTTTCACCCAAGTCGGGACGGAGCCACCGCTTCCTGGAATGTACTTTGGGAGTAAGTGTGTCTTGCTGATGGGCACAATACAGCGCCCAGAGTGGGGATCGAACCCAGGACCTCTCCATTCGGAGTCCTATGCTCTACCACCAGACCACAGCGATCCCCATGTGTATTTCGTGCGGAATTTTGTCAAACCTCGATGAATTGAAATAAAAAGAGCATTATACAGAGAAATAAACGACATTTCATTTTCAAGATGACAGAATGAGAAATGAAAGTGATTATGTAATTCCCAAAATGCATCTTCAACAAGATTTAATCATATAACGAATTGCTGAATGACAATCATCGCAGTATTTTCGACGTAAGTCATGAACTCAATTCACAAAGATGGCATTCTAAATTGAGTACAGTTGGTTGTGTAAAACATTACGAAAACACGCTCATTGATTTATTTTTTTTTTTTTTTCAGAAAAAAAAGAATGTTTAAATTTATTTGCTCAAAACATTGATTGTAGATACACTTTATAACCGCCTAGTTTTGATCAAAATAAGAAAAATGTGTATTCCCCAGTTAACCCCACCTTTATAAAAGTTTGGTTTAATGGGGTACATATTGCACGGAAGTGTTAGCGTGATATATTGGTTGTTGCAATATTTTTGATTGTCTCACATCATGAAAAAACACTGTTTCGCATGCTATTTTAGATTTAGTGAATGGACAGTTACGCGTAGAGATGTTCATTGTCAACTATATTCCTGTTGCAAATATGACAGCAAAATATAATGCTCGTATCAACCAGAACAAGGCAGTTCTTATTGTGTTCTAATGTGTATCTTTTGATATTATATGAACAAATGGTATACCAAGGAAGCAGTTTTTTTTTCCAAAAAGGTGGCCACTCATCTGCCTCAACTGAGCCGAATATAATAAATGCGAATTTACTGAAACGAGCAAATCAAACAGAACGAATCTTAACAGATCTGTCAGTAATAAACTATTAGTGGTATAAACTAGCCTTATACAATAAACATTAATGAAATTTAATTTTCTAAGCGGCGCTGATAAGAAATTTGCGTTTTTGAAGCTGGTTTGTGACTATAAATTCCTTTACTTTTTCACATGGCACGACACCAAATATGTCCTAAATACGTGCATGTATATTCAAATCAAATAAGACGTTAAACACAGCTGTCTGTGTAGACAGATCAAGCTAAAGCCGAAACACAGTGATAAATGATGTCGTTTTGTTTACAACTGGAATCATTTCTCATCCAGTCGCTTTCTATTGTGTCTTTGGTCCACTCCGTGGAATGCAGTGCTTCTGAATTAAATGATAAGTAATCTCATTTAATGACACTTTACATAAACAAGAAACTGATAGCTACAAACTCGGCATGCTCGTTGCAGACCACAAATTTTAAAATACCGTCGGCATGAAAAACAGCTTGGGGGGCTTGACTTTTTGTCACCTTTTATTACAAGTCTTTAATTTTTCCATGGAATGCTATAGAGCAAGTGGAAAGTTAAAGCATTAACTCGTTTTTCCATCATCAATACTTTTAAGTAGTCGGGCAGCACAACATTGAGTTTTGCTCCCCTGAATATTCCCTTAACAGCATAAGCATAAATTAGACCTATGCCTAAATGGAATGTGTCAATTGAATCCCTTTTTTTCTAAAATGGCACAAATAAGTTTAGCGTGACAATGTCTTAGAAGTTCATATTGTAAAGAATTATATTCATTTTTTAAAAATATCAATCTGACAGAAGGCCCGTTTATTTCAGCTTCAAATCTGCTCCTTCAAGTGCATAGCAGACAATGACATAACCTTTTTGCTCTCTGTTACTTTAATTGGTTTGCACTTTTGGCAGTGTTTAATTGCGGAGTTAAAATGACATCACTCATTGAACAAACAAGGCCTGTCAGAAAAGTTCGTGGACGCCTCATATATGCTTGCTTTGAATATTGGTTTTCATCTTTCTTACTATTATTGTGATGCAGAATAACTTATTTATTTATGTATTTATGTATTTACCTACCTACCTACCTACCTACCTACCTACCTACCTACCTACCTACCTACCTACCTATGTTGATTTTCTCCCCTTTGAGAAGGCGTGTTTTAAGTGCGTGACTGACGCGTTGTGTGTGTGCAGCATATATAGATGGGTAATCACCCAATAGCACCTATATTTCAAATGTAATATTTATCGCTTGCTGGTTAAATGGGTTAGAAGTCCAGTGTACATGTATATAGTGCATGACTTAAAGTAATTAGAGCAGGATATATTCTGACTGAGACTTCTGTGCGACCCAATATTTTGTCTTGGCTATGGTGACGGCCAAGAAATGGAGAGCCTTTGTATTGGCAGTTTCATAGCCACTAATCTATAAAACATACCATATGCAGGCTGTCAACCAATTCCTATATTCATATTAAACTCCTATATTTTGGGTGCAAATCCTATATTTTTAAGCACGTCTTATATTCCTATAAATTCTCCTATATTTTGAAAATATTCCTATATTTTTAGGAAAATTTGTTGCTGATGAAAGATCATATATAGTAAAGGGTAGTGCTCTGAAACTGCCTTTCGCCTTTTTATTCTTCATTCTTGATTTTTATAATAAAATCATATTCATACTGTATATTAATGGTCATTATGTCACTCCTTAGTCACTCCTTAGTCAGGGTTACTACTAAATCCAAAGCATGTCCCATTTTCATAACAATTAATAAATAATATATCCGAGTTTCCATCAAAGTTGTCATGTTTTTATATTGTGTCTTTTTATCGATTTTCTTTCTTCTTATGCCTTAATTTTGTTGTAAATTGATGTAACTGTACAGTGTACAATTGATCCCAGGAAAGGCTGAGATCACAGGAGACAAAGGCATGTACCCTAGAGCTTCTGGCCTAATTTCAAGGGATTATTACATACAGTGCGTATTGAACAACATTCTGTTATGGACTTTGGAATTTCAGCTAAAGATTCAGAGTTGTGGATTTATTTTACTTTGAAAAAGAATATGATAACTCACTCTTTCACTATGATTTTTTTTTTTTTATATTTTCTACTTTAAAAAACGATCAGTGAAAAATAAAAGTAGGTCTAAGTTTAGAAGTAAAGAAAAAGTTGACCTTAATTTTCTCTTTTGTCAGCTAATGGGCCTGTGTAGTATCACCATCCTGCATAATGCTTCGGCATACTCATCATCACATAGATGGTCACCTGTCTGTATTGTTATGGTGTGACACAGAATGGCTACTTTATCTAGAAGAGCATATCTCTCATAAGCTACTTGTATCTAGATATTTTAGACATCGATTTATGCAGAAAAAGTGAGTGTGGAGGTAAGGATTGTTAGTATAAGAGCATAGAATGAAGCGATTTTCATGAGAAAACTCCTATATTTTTTTCTCAAAATGAGCTAAAACCTCCTATATTTCTTAGAAAAACTTCCTATATAAACACCTATATTTTTAGAAGACTTGGTTGACAGCCTGTATAAAATGTAATTGAAAAAGTTTAAATCACCGGAAGTTGATATATGAAGCCACTTCAGAATGATTGTCTGATTATCTGAAGTATTTAGCCACTACATGGAAAATTCACATTGTCTCTCAGAAAAGACTCGTGTAGGCCAGAGATGATCAGATTAATTCTTTGCGCATAAAGAAGGCTTAGTATTGCAGTCACAAATGGCAATCAATGTGATAACTGGTCAAACTGTATGAAATCATCTGACAATTTCTGTTAAAATTACTGTTGTTTATTTATTTTATTTTATTTATTTTTTATTTATTTATTTTTATTATTATTATTTGAAAGCTCGCACATTCAGTATAAGCAACATCGGACTGTTACACAGACAATCGGTGAAGATGTACTCGTATATGGTTGAATTTGGATATTTTATGTTTTGTTTACTGTACTTCTTTGAAGTGCATTGTGGTTTATGTTTTGAGGTACCTCGGCGAGACACTAATAAATGAGCAGCGCCATTGTTTTCGCTACTCGGATAGTACAATTTATCCTCTACCTCTACTTAAAGTTCCAAAATTCTAACTTCCTTCTGAGACGGCACAGGCCGGTTTGTGTCAGACCTGGTCGGAAACCCCGAAGACCGGTTTTCTCGCGTCGCGGCTCGAATATCATTTTGGCTATCCGTTTTTTCGTTTTTCGTCAGGAAATAAATAGATATTTATCGCAATAAGCATGATATTTTAACATCCCCAAGCAGTTCAGTTCCACTGGAAAAAGGAGTGAAATGTCCGTCTATACTATTCTGTTAGGCTATTGGTTTATGTTGTCACGGTAAGCCATACGTGTATTTTATGACAATTGGTTTTCAATATTTTTTCCGTCAGTGTATTTATGAATTCTGACATCTAGGTTTAGTTTGAATAACTGTGTGGCTACCATTTTGGGAAAGAGCTGCATACTCCGATAGCAGATCGTTATTTTAGCACGAGTACTTATTTGTCAGTTTTGTTATTTCTCACCTTAATTTTGGGAAACGGAGAAGTCTTCACAATTGGTGTACAGGAAGTTTAAGGTTGAACTGCTGTTTGGATTCTTCTGAATTCCAGAAAAATTATTTATAATTGCAGATATTTACTAAAATTGATAAAAGAATGAAGTTCCTAAAAGTTGTGTTCAGTTTGAATGTCAGTTTTAGCTTAGTTTAATAGTTTTAGGAAGGGCATTTCAATTTTTGCTACGTAGCATTAGTTATTCTATATTTAGCATAACTTCCTATATTTTTGGCTAGGATATTCGCGTGACTCCGTGTTGGTCAGTTATGAAAGCTTTGACCGTGCCGTGCATGTCGTGCCCTTGCCTACCGGATGAGGAATTTCCTTCCATCACGGCAAATTGGTCAAAATACTAACCGTAAGATATTTGATACCATAACTACGAAACGAAATTATGAATTCAAACTCAATACAACCAGCTTGACTTGATCTTTTTACTGTGGAAATGACATGGCTGTACGGTTACCGTAGTGATCCGATCCGTAGTCATATCCGTGTTTTACACCTTGTTGTACATGCATGTTTTGTGAAATAGAGCATTTTGACAATGTTTTATGTGTATCAAAAAATGAGAATATCATTTTTCTATGCATAGATGATGAAGCTATATTGTTATACAAACTTTAAATAATGAAGCTATATTGTTATTCAAACTTTAAAAATGTAGACGAAACTATAATACTGGCCCGGCAAACCGGGTGCGACAAAATCGTCATGGTCAAAGCTTTCGCACCTGACCGTTAATTCTTCCGAAGATATCAAATCATCACGTGACCGAGCTATTTAATAATATACATATATTTCAATATTTTTTTTTCAAAGAGTAAGACGTACAACCTTTAAAGCATGCATTATCTTTACAATTTTTTGTGACAACCCTCGATGACTTCAGTTAAAAGAGCATTTTACAGAGAAATAAACGACATTTCATTGTCACGGTGACAGAATGAGAAATGAAGGCAATTATGTAATTCTCAAAATGCATCTTCAAGAAGATTTAATCATATTATGAATTGCCGAATGACAATCATCGCAGTATTTTCGTCGGAAGTCATGAACTTAATTACTAGAAATGGCATTCGAAATTGAGTATAATTTTGTCGTACGAAAATGAGTGTTTGCTGAAATTTTGATTGTTGAACGACATGCAAGCAGTCTTGCATTTGAATTTTGTCTCAATCGAAAATTAAGTATTTCTGCATAGGAGATATAATTACAATTCCATTGAAATTTACAAGTCTTTTCTCTAGTATCAATTTTCTTTTACCAGATATCATTTACATACTTGTCTTTGTAGGACCTAGAACAAAATTTTCATGAGTTATTCTCAAAAGAATATGAAAATTCGTAAATAAGAAATGATGCGTATGTTTTTTTTTTTTTTTTTTTTTTTTTTTTTTTTTTTTTTTTTTTTTTTATGTTTTGTTTTTTTGTTTTGTGTTTTTTTTTTTAAATCCCATGTCCCTAATGGGATTCGATCTCCGACCGCCGGGGTACAAATCCAATGCTCTG
Organism: Rugalucina vietnamica; assembly: GCA_964017185.1. Lineage (NCBI taxonomy): Eukaryota > Metazoa > Mollusca > Bivalvia > Lucinida > Lucinidae > Rugalucina > Rugalucina vietnamica. The sequence continues at coordinate 69,452,173 of OZ024869.1, read as the reverse complement.
ACCAATGAGCCAAAGAGTCGACTCCCTGACGCAGTATGTCAGATATTGTACTGATATGATACACTGTATCGAATAGCTGTGCTATTCATAGAAGCTACGCATCATGTGATCAGCCAACCCGCCCTTCCAACCACGGTTGATGTAATTTCGAATGAATGAGTGGTGCAATGGGACATAATACAATGGCTGTCTTATGTTTTACATTGACGTCCAATCTTTAATTGTCATTTAAATGTATTTTATGTTCTTACAAAGTTTCGTTCTAAGGAGGTAACGCTAGGTCATCTTCATACACTATATTTGTAACATTAGGTTTGGACTATTTCAGACTAAGAAGAACACTGAACTGAAGATAAGAGATGGAATTTGCCTTGACGCTGGTGAACAATAATTATACCAAATGGGGAAAATATCTGCGCTTTTGTCACACACACACATGCTAAAATATGTTTTCACATTGCACTGTTCGGTCAAACAATATGCCAAAGCTACGCTTAGTCAAATAAGCTGTAAATCACAACTGTCTTTCCGGACAGATCGATTTAAAGAACGGCTTAACAGCCGAAATATAGTGATAAATGATGTCGTTTTGTTTACGGCTGGAATCATTTCTCATCATGTCCTGGTCTGTTCTTTGCAGAGCATATAAATTAAATGACTAAGCATCTCATTCAATGATGCTTTATCCAAGAAACTGACCAAATGTCCGTTGCAGTCCACAATAATAATTATTGTTAACGGACCTCCTACATAAACAGTATTGGGGGGGGGGGAGGGAGAGTAAGTATTTAGCTCTGTCAGGGAATACAGAGGTTATGAGTTTATTCAGTGTTTAAAATACATACGTTTAGGAACAAACCTGTAAGCAATGTTTTATTTGTTTGACCCAGTTTAGGAATATATCTTTGCTTTAGACTTCTCGTTTCAATTATCGAAATTGTAGCACAACAGTTTGGCGTTCGTTGCCGGTTTAGGAAGGGCTGCTGATGAGGGTTCATTACCGAAGTTGCGCAAAGTAGTCCATACTATCTCCCTTTGAATGTTTTACTGCTTCCAAATGATCAAACATTTATATTTTATTAAATAAATGAAAATGTTGACTCTTTTTCCCGTCATAAATGCAATTATGGTCTGGCCAACACAGATTTTGCACGCCCACAATATTTCCACGGCCACAACAACGGCTTCAATCAGGCCAGTGCCATGATGAAATATGTGTCATTATGACATTTTTACAGCTGGTCATAAATAGAAGAGACATAAGGTTAACATGACAATGTCATAGAAAATCCTATAGAACTACGTATATTTATGAATTCTTTATCCGACATGAGGAGAACGTTATATCAGCGTCCAATCTGTTCATTCAAGTGCATACGGAATTGGATGTAACCTTTTTGCTCTCTATATTTAAACTGGTTTGCACTTTTTGCAGTAATAAATAACGGAGTTACAAATACACTACTCATAGAACAAACAAGGCTTGTCTGAAAAGTTCGTGGGCGCCTCAGATATGCTAGCTCCGAATGTTGTTTTACGTTTTCATTACGGAAACTTCTCCATGATTACTTGAGAATTTCTTTTAATTACATATTAAATATCTATTTATGAATTAAATTTTTGTTTTACATTTACCTTGCCTATCATAAAATAATGGTTTATTAAGTATTGATTTTGTGTTAGATTTAGCATGTTTTACTTTTAATTTACATAATTACATCAATCATTAATTTTTTCCCTTGACCCCGTCAAACCTCAAATTTACTATGTAAGTATAGGTTTGAAGGGGTTAAGTTCCACGCGGAGATTTTTCCATGATGTTTGTCTTCCTTATCGATAAAGTATCACATTCTTGCATAGTTGTTGTACTTCAGCGGATAACACTGGGTTTCCGAAACAAAACACGCCCAGTTTATGAGCCGTTAGATAATGAAAATTTAGCTCAAAGTTTATTTTTTATTTATTTTACGCCATGGAAGCACTATAGCTTGAATGCTTAATAAAATGTAAATGTCTTCACGAAAGAGAAATACCCAAAGTAACTTTGAATGAGTTTTAAACTTGGGCATTTCAATTTTTCATTTTCATTAAATGTAATGTGTTCTAAATTTATGATATGTATTTGTACAAAATAAGACTCGAAATTTGCATCTTCAATACAGTGTTATTACATGATCCGGCAACGGGAAATCGTCCTTGTAATGTATACCCCTTATACCCCACTATTATATAGCAAAGCTGGGGTTCGCAGGGGTATAATTTCTATTTTTCTTATTTTTCCTCCAAAACATAGATTGTGGGTACTCGTAAAAACTGTCTGGGTGACTGAAAGGCGGTTTTAAAGTTTATCCACAATATATGTTTTGAGCAAAACTAAAAAAAAAAACAATTTTTTGCTGACAATTTTCCATTTTTATAGCTATAAAAATCTAAATCTAATTACCCCCCTCACACACACACACACACACACACACACACACACACACACACACACACACACACACACACACACACACACACACACACACTTACCTTAATATCACTGATCGTTCCAATGCCATACTTCTGATACTTCTGTGGTGGTTCTAACTGTATCATGTTTTGCTGTTCAATTTGAATTATTTGCACCTTATGTATGTTTCCACAAGTGTTTAGTTAAGTTCGAGTAACTGAGTGGCGCCTAATGTCAAATAACTGCTCACGTGGCTTACGTTTGTGTTTGTTGTATAAGTACCTAATCATTAATTTAGATTTTTCCCACCTCGGTTTTTGGAGTGCACATTTCTTTCTGATTGTACCATTTCCAGATCATTGCTTACTTTTACCTTTTTATACAACACGAATTTCTAAGACATTGAAATGTTAATATTTTGTCCCTTCTACATGTATTTATGTCTAACCTTGAAAGTAGATATCATTATGACAAGTTTCAGCATGGCACCGATCTAACTGAAGCCGTTGTCGTCGTGGTAGCATTGCCACATGCAACAATCTTTATTAATTTGCTAGATTAAAAAAAAAACAATGTATAAACTCTACATCCTATAAATAAAATGTAAAGGTTTGATCGTTTAGAAGCAGTAAAAACATTCAAAGGGAGATACTATGGACTATATTACGCAATTTCGGGTAATGAACCCTCATCAGTAGCCCTTTTAAAACTGGCAACGAAAACCAGACTTTTGTACTGTAATTTCGAAAATTTACACGAGAAGTCTAAATCAAAGACACAATCCCAAACGGGGTCAAATGCTTTAAACATTGCTTAGAACACACCAACAACACCAGTTGCAGTAATAGCAAATAAAATATAAAGGTTTGATCCTTCGGAAGCAGTAAAACATTCAAAGGGAGATACTATGGACTATATTGGGCAAAGTTGGCTTATTAACCCTCATCAGTAGCCATTTTAAACCTGGCAACGAAAGCCAGACTATTGTACTGCAATTTAGACGCGTTCTCAAGAGAGCTGTGATTAACGTTGTATTTGTTTTGCAATGTTTTAGATATACATTGTTCCGCGTCATGTGATAAAAAGGTACAAGTAGGCAACGATCAGGAAAAGGCGCAATCAGAAAAAGATTCCCACTCCAAAAACCGAGGCGGGAAAAAACCAAACTAACAATAAGGTACTAAGACCATGAATACATTTAGTAAGCCGAATGAGCAGCTACAGTACAGCTTTCGTGACTTTCCTAAATGTCTCGCTGCACGGTGTGCGTGACAACTGCGTGGCAGACGTGACAGCCACGGTGCCAAGCGTGTTGTCCACTTTCCACTACAAGCGTGTTCAAAATTCACGGCGTGTACATCGTGTAAGCCGTGGCACACCGCGAATTTTATTTGCCTTAAACGCAGAGGTTAATTATGTTTCTCGGCACTGCTAATCGAAACCGTGAATCACGGTGTTCGCCGTGGCAGATAATGATTTGTAATGATTCTATTAAAATGCATTCATGCTTTTGGCTACTATCGATGAGTTGAGGTGGTACATTGTATTATTACAAAATCATTTTTCGTTGAAATGCTTGTGAATCTAAAATCTGCATACATACCTACATGTATGTACAATTATTATTTACTGTCAAAATATACTGAACAAACGTGAAATCGCAAAACATTATTTTATGATATTCTAACACAAATGTTCACACCAGATTTCATTTTAATGAACACATTTTATCACACATAAATTTTTTATCATTTCGACTATAATGTGCGCCCATAATGTGCTCCTTGATTCGTTTCCGTTGAAACGAAATACGCCATGTTACATGCATTTTAAGAAGTAGGACTCAGAAAATCATAATAAAGAAAAGAAAAGAAAGAAAGAAAAAAAAAACATGTCAATTCAGTATCAGGTGTACCAGAAGTAGCCAAAATAAGAGCATGAAATCGTCTTTGGTTGGTCTCTTGCACTGCCAATATTGTCAGTAAGTTCGGTTTCACGATCTGTAAAACTTGCATGGTTATTTATCTGACCTATTACTTGTTAAAATGCATGTGCCACATCTCTGATTGCATTCACGGAATCGATTCAAAGTGCAAGTTATAGCCAAAGAATGGAATTCGTTTGTGTAATGAACAGTTTAACAATTTAATGCGAGACAGAAATTCAAGATGTTACGTTGTCTTGACGGACCACACTACCTACCTGCTTGAAACTGCATAGAAAATGCGAAATGATCAGTACGTTAGGAACAGACAGGCAAACAGTTGATTGAAATTCATATTCCGGTTTCTTTATTTGACAATCTGTCCTGCGTTACTGTAAAATGCTCTGATGAAACGCAAAAGTCTCATATGTTCTTTCTGGATCACATTTGTATAATGCTTGTTTGTTTAGTATTAAATTGATGTTTGACGTCCCAGTCAATAGATATGGTCATGTCGGGACGTTGCTTCCACTTTTAGGGACTTTTACCTAAAATTAGGATGCCATGATATCCAAATTATGAGCACCCATGTAAGCCTTAGACTTTTATGAATGTATGGTTTGACTTGAACCACTTTTCCTAGGCAGTGTACTTTTCCTGGGCTGTCTCATACTTGAGCGGTATCAAATTTTATCGATTCTTAGATTTATAAAAATGCATGTGCCTCTTTCCAGTAATGCATTTTAATTATGAGCCGAGACGCGAGGAAACCGGTCTTCGGTTCGACCAGGTCCGACATAAACTGGTCTGTACAGTCACAGAAAACGGCTATAGCTATAAATTATGGATTTAAAAAGAGAAGAGATTGTACTATCCTTGTAGCGAAAACAAAGGCGCTGATCTGCTGTGCAGTTACTGCACAACTGATCTGCGTCTTTGTTTTCACATAGGCAAATATCCGGTTTTCTCATGACGCGGCTCTGATGATATATGCATTAATCAACATGCTTGCATTCATTTTTGATTGAGCTCTTTACAGGTTCAGTTTTGCATTTTAAACCGCATTGTAAACATAAAACCTTGGATAAATTTCTGTCGTATATTTTCCTTTAGACAAGTAGACCACCAGTCATGCTGAGTTTATACATGTTTTTTGCACAAACACAAATACATAAGACAGTTGGAACCATTCATCTTAATGAATCATTGAGCTTGATTTTCAGCGTTGCATGGCTCAGCATATCGGGGACTTACATGTAGCTGGTTGAACTCTGCTAACAAACTACTTTAAAATGAGGAAGCGATATTCAGTTATTACATTCCTGGGAACTTTGAAAAGCTCCGAAAAGAAAAATAAATGTACAGTTGTACACGTGTACAGTTGTACACGTATTGGCATATTTCGTGGTAATTTGAACAGTTCGTAAGCTACTTAGCAAACATATTTATAAATTCCAGTAACAAACCCGAGTGTATGCATATAGTTAAATACGTGTACGACTTCACATGCACACTGCTCTAAATGTGTGTTTTTTTTTTTTTTTAATAAAAAAGAACTGTTTCCATATACTGCAATGTAAACTACCCCATTTGGCAGACGTAAGGTGCCCGGTAAGGTGTTACCCATTAAAATAAGAAAATTGTCACTTGCCATTTTTTTTTATTTTATTTTATTTTTTTATTATTTTTTTTTTTATTTTTTTTTACGAAACAAAACGAAAACGGTCAAACTGTATAGATGTAAATGTGTAGATTATGATGAATGTCGTTGCTATGCGAAACAATATTCGGCTACACTAGCAATATTTTTGCCTTTGACCAATAAGCGTTTTACTTACGGCGTGTAACCGATCAAGACTGGTGGGATTATTTTTTTATTATAACTAGTCATTATAGAAATAATTATGCAAATGGTTTAGTAAATTAATTACATTGCAATTCCTTATCACTAGGGGTCTAATTATCAAGCTGTTCTCGCAGTATTATTTTATAGCACCAATAAATGCGCATTGATAGAACGCTTTGCCTACAAAGCGACAAGGGTCTAGTTGCACAAGATACTAATGTGCAAAGCGGTAGTGGTTATAGACAAATGTTTTCTTGAAAATTTAATAATTTGAATACAAATGAACCGCCGCATAAGAAAACCAACACTCTGCATATGCGAAAACAAAGATGCGTATCAGCTGTGCAGTAACTGCGCAGCTGATCAGCGCCTTTGCTTTCGCTTCACGGATAGTACAGAACAATCCCTCTACTTTCTAAATCCAAAATGTCCAGACTCTAGCCTTCTTCTGTGCTTGTATAGTTTGGCTTGTGTCGGACCTTGTTGCTTTTCTCATGAAGCGCCTCATAAATTCTGCAATCACCTTCCCTTCGCTGATTTAAGATGCAAATGACAGATGAATATACACTAAGTACCAGTAATGTGCCACCGAATCTCGTGGTAAAACAGTGCAATATGAAAAGCTGAGCGCGCTCGATACGATCATTAAATCCAAGTCAGTCTATCGCAACAAAATAACTGTTCTTCTAAAGGGTGGCTTGGTTGAATAATTGGTCCCCGCCCATTGGGTCAAGAGAAAATAGATGGACTGGTTGTGCCTCTTATTACTGACCAAACATGTAAAACATGTAATACTGATTAATCGCTCAGAAGGCCGGGGCCTGCTTAAAAGCGGCACATTTTGGAGGTGTTGGGTTGATGTGCAATCAAATAGAGCAAAGGCCCAGACATGACCATAGGTTTTTGCTGAGACAGTACGAAACAAGTCAAACAAACAGTAATTGCAAAAACACTAGCACTAAAATTGGCAATAGGCACTCGCAAGAATAGTCCTCCTGTCATGTCCGCTGAAAATCATAAAAGGCACAAAAGCCCCGGCCACAAGTACAACAGCCGATCAGGCGAATGACAGGCATCTGCTAGATCTCTGTTTATACAAGTTTAAGGTCATTGGTCTAAACACTGGCATATTTTGGCTGTTTCGAACATGTTCGGCCAGTTTTGACCATCTGATTGGAGAGAAAACAAGAATGTATTTTGCCAAAAGTTTGTCCGACTCTATTATGAATAGTTATTCTTTATTGCCAAACATCACAATTTTAATCAAGCAATGCACCAGTATGGCGTTACAAAGGATATGAAAAGTGACCAAAACAAGCATTTTCGATCAACTTACCACCATGAATAGCTTAGGTAATCCTTTTGCACGCGAATGGCAGATTTTTTCTGCACATCACATTCCGACTGCATTAAACAAGATATTTAACTATCCAAAAACACATTTATTTTTAGAAAATTAGTTATGGTTCATGTAGAGCAATGTACGCAGAAAATGTAGTATATAATTTCCTTGTGTACATGTTTTAATATCACACAACAGTTTTGAGAAAGTCCTGAACACGGGGTGCAATATACTCTTCCTCAAAAGTCCTGTCACCCTATTAGTTTTCATTTATTGAATAAATGAAAATGCATTGTGTTCCATTTTTGTCTATTGAAATATACATGACAAAGTCCAGTATGCCAAATGTCCCTTTCATGCAGTTCACGTTTGTTGCGTATGTGCAGTTTAAACACATTTTTTTTATAGTTACAAGGGTGCGAATGGGTGGGGATCGGGGGTGGAGGTCAGTCCATGTTAGTTGCATCCTTTGGATACAACTGAAGTCTAGAGCATCCGTGGTGTGGTAAAGCTATCTGCTATGTAATAAGTGGTTGGGAAATCGCTCTAGGGCTTCTCCGGCATATTCATTCCAGAAGAAATTTCAAATATGCCCTGTCTCAGTTTGAATTCTTTCGAATTGATGCTTTACATCCCAGTCAACAGCTAAGGTCATGTAGGGACGTTGCCTCCACTTTATGGGACTCTTGCCCAAAATGAAGACGTCCCAGTCAACAGCTAAGGTCATGTTGGGACATTGCCTCCATTTTATGGGACTCTTGCCCAAAATGAAGATGTCATGAGTCTTTGACGTCCAACATGTGCTTCAAATATAACCAGACAAAGCCAAAAGGGGTTATAATATATGAGCCTTGATGCGAGAAAACCGGTCTTCGCGGTTTCCTACCAGGTCCGACATAAACGGGTCTGTGCAGTCTCAGAAAATGGTCAAAAGCACGAAATTTCGGATTTAGGAAGAAGAGAAATTTTACTATCCGAGTGGTGAAACCAAATGCGCTGATCAGCTTCGTAGTTACTGCGAATCTGATCTGCGCCTTTGTTTTCGCATATGCAAAATTCCGGTTTTCTCACGATGCGGCTCATATTATAATGTGCGGATGGTTAGACTCGGAACCTCTTTTCCTGGGCAGGCTCAGACCCGAGCGGTTAACCAGTAATCAGATAGCCAGTCAGCATCGTACAGGCTTTCACTGGAGGCATAATCAGCCCATCTATTTCCTTCTGGGGCCCCAATGGGTAGGGGCCCCTGTTTCAGTACTTATGATGTAAGTAGGGCATAAAACGCTGACACTACAACAAGAATATGATTCAGTGGTCTAAGTTTCAGATTTTTCTTAAATAGTTGCTATTCGTCTTACTGCTGATATATATTACAAAGTATGTGATTTGGGACTTCACTTCAATGCTACACTGCTAAACTGCTGACAGCCCCACAAGCGTTGGCTCCGCCCCGACATGACTAAAAAATTGTTGACTGGAATGTTAAGCCTCCATACAAACAACCAAATTAACTGCTGACAGCCTACGGATATTTTTCCCAAATCGTGCTTGCTCATTGTGTAATGGTTAGAGTGTCGTAAGTTAGATCCAGAGCCGCATCATAAATAAGACCGTTTAAATGGTATCAGTGGCTACTTTGCTTGGCGCTCAGCATTATAAGGCAAGCACTGGATTATCTTCTTTCAAAATATAGCATTACTTACATCTCGAAAATATATGAAAATGACTGAAAAAAATAAATAAAAAAGGTCTGATACTGATCACTGTCTGTATTACTGGAGGACCATATGGAAGATTGACAATTGTGCTAAATTTGTTGTCCTCCTAAAATATAAAATTTATTTATTTATTTATTATTATTATTATTTTTATTACAACCCATACCAACAGCAAAGACAAAAATATATATATATATGAAAAAAAAATTGACCACTGAAACTTGTCTATCTTGTACCCCCTTATAGGATAGTCCTTGGACAAAGTCGGTCAAGCAAAAGATTGGTCAACCTGGTACAATATCGACATACATGTACATGTATACATAGCTCTGGGCCTATTGAACTGTTTCCAGAGTGGTATTGATCCAAGGGTTCTTCAGCCTTTCCGGTTAAAATTTAAAATGAGCTAGTTTATCCGCATGACCTTAGCTACTTTATTAAGTGGGACGTAAAAACATTACCAAACAAGCCATTGAAGCAAAATATAACTGTTTTGCCTGGACATGTTATTTGCAACCTTGGGTCTAATGCATATACACAATGTAAATACTGACTCATAGGATGGTTGTGTCAAGTCATTTTTTTCTCACTTTCTTTTGTGTTTTGGCTGTAATGTATTTCACAACTATTATTTAGTCATTGCGAGACAAAGCCATCCCTTTCTGGGTACATAACCGGTACTTTGTGGAGCTTGAATTTTTTTTTATTTTTTTTTAATTCAATTTTGCATCCCTTTCAAGCTTTTTTACTCATATCGGTATCAAATCAATCGGTAGGTGTGGCGAAAACCGGAGTACCTGACACACCCGCAAGCAGAACTATGCTTGTCCCACATGTGACTCATGCCCCGTGCGAGGTGCGAACCCACAGAGGTGAGATGATCGAATGATCAAGAGCACTGAAGTCAGCGACCTTAACCATTCGGCCACGGGGGCCGCCCGGAGCTTGAAGTGTCTTGCTCAGGGACACTACATGGCGGAGGCGGGTATCGGACCGAATCATGACCTCTCAGTTGTTAGTCCGGTTCTCTGTTAGCAAACCAGGCTCCCCACGTTTTGCTAGGAGAGCCGCTTTTTCTTTTGTGTTTCTTGGGTGAATAAATTTAGTAACAGTCAAGTACTTGGTTTTGCAAAATGTTCTTGTCAATGATAAATCATTGCCATCAGAAGAATAGAATTTTAATTACTGCTAAACTATACCCGACAAGATGTAGACAAAGTCATATCCTTTACTTTGCAGGAAAGATTTTTATGACCAAATTTTTCGTTTCTTGAAGCCATTACCTCATAGAAGCGACTATTTCAAAAGAAATTGTACATTCTTGCTGATTTTTAACCCCGGCAATGTGTCATCCTACGTAAGTTTGAAGTATTGGGTTCTGGTCCAGCCTGTGTTTGCCATTAAATATAATGTAACAGTGTTTACAATTTTCTATATAATTTTATGAGATCCTTCATGTACGTAATGTACATGGTTGTTTCCATGCATAATCGATGTTTCTTTGCTCTCGGTATAACAGTGTGACATCAGATGTCATAAAATTTGACATGCAAAAAGCTACTAAAGATAAAAGATTGGTGTGAGTGAACTCATTCACAGATATTTATTGGATAATGCAATGTTTAGAAAATTGCCAAGAGAACAAAAACTGATTATTTGTTTTGAAGGTACTGGTAATACATGTTTAACCATGTTTTTAATAAGGATTTCCGCAGTCGGGAACTTTGCGTAACCGGAAACTCGACTGTACATTGTATTTTAACAATATTTGAAGATCATTTCACCCAAAATCAACTCGGTAATATTGTATACTCTTCAATATTAAACACACTCAATGAACATGCATTTTTGTACTTCAGGTTTTTATCATTCACCAAATATCACATTTGTAGCGCGTTGCATTGGCGCAAAGCCATCATATGCTGCTACAGTCTCCTCACATGGCTGATGTATTATTCAATCAAAATGACAACCAAATAGTGCATGGGGCCTAAAGAAATAGATGGGCTGTTTGTGCTTCCAGGCAAAGCTTACACGCTTCTGACTGACCAGCTGATTACTGGTATACCGCTCTGGTTTGAGCCAGCCCAGGAAAAGTGGTTCAAATCAAACCATCCATACATATAAGCCTTTGTGGCTTAGTTGGATGGTATATTTGAAGCACTTGTTGGATGTCATCACATCCTCACTTTGAGTAAAAGTCCCATAAAATGGAGGCAATGTCCCGACATGACCTTTGCTTTTGATTGGGACGTTAAGCATGAAGTCAAACAAAAACTTCCTTTGCCATGTTTGCCTTCTGTGTTTGTTGATGCATATATATGGTAATGTCTGTGTCATGGTATCCTAGGGTGTGTTTCAAACATTTTGTGACCACAAATAAATTCAAACATGTGCTTGGACATGCTTTAAGGTCAAAATGCGTTGCAATGTGACATCTGGATATTGTGTGTCGAGTCTATAGGAATAGATAAACACAATACGGTATGTTGAGTGCAAATTTCAATTTAAAAACGCTACACACTTTGGCTCTAATTAGATGAAATCCGGGTGTATTTCCCAAATCGAAGACAAAGATGTCCCATACAACATCCTTAACGGACAGAATTTCACACTCGCGCAGCCGCTCATATCTACATTGTACAATGACACTGCGGAACAACGTCTCTGCTCGAACTGCATAAGCCAATATGTATATTCCGTGCAATGAATGTATCAATGACCTGGCGTGAGGTGCATTATGCGATCTCATCGTTGAGTTCTTATACGTTTTATTCGTTCTACGTAACGGTTTGTAAGTGAGAGCGCTTTTTAAAATTGCGACACCGAAAACTTGTAGAATACACTGTATTATCCCTTTTAGAAGCATAGCGCAAACACGCCTGTCGTGACTTATGCAGAGCTATACATGTAGCTATTTTTTTCTTATATTGCTCCAAAACACAGATTGTGTGTAATCGTTAGAACCGCCTCGGTGTGTAAGAAGAATGATTTTTTACAACTTCGGAAAAATCTGTATACTACATGGGTGTGTTTTTGTAATCATAGTATCGTCGACAACATGGCGGGCGTGTTTTAGTGCTTGCCGTAGATAACGTCTTTGGAAAACATTAAAAAAAATTTGCATACGCAGTCTTATCAATTAACTTATTATAAGACAACCGTACGATTGCTTACGATTCAGTGGGACCGGTACTTATTTCGTAGTCATTAGCTTGGACGTACTGGTCATAAATTTATTAGCACAAATTAGCTCTCGCTGATCAGTTAATTAATAGAAGCACACACGAAACTTTCCTACCTTCGTTGTCTGAAAAACATTAGAAAATGCTTCTTCAACAGCCAGTAAACATATAAATTTTACAAATGTATGGATAGTTAAATGCATGGTGTCACTATTGTTAAGGGACTGGTCAGACTGTACGTAGTCATGTCAGCTGATCTGCGACTTAGCTGACCGCATGTTTCCGTCACCATGTAGTAAACTGTGTGTATGCAGTTGCGACAGTGCTCGCTTATAACATGTATAACATGCTGTATTTAAAAAGTTAAACAAAAACAGTCACATGTATCAGGAAACAATTCCAACCCGACCCGAAAGCCCAGGTGGGAAACAATTCAATGGTACAAAGAAAACATATGGTAAGCCGAGCGAGCAGGTGTTAGGTAGCTTTTGATCGATTTCTAGAAATACGAACATTTTGGTTATCAAAATGCCAAGGTCACCATTTAAATCATTCAGACTCCACTGGTAAATATGAAATGTTGAGTAGGAGAATGTTTTGTATGCATAAATGAGCCGCATCATGAGAAAACCAACAATCTGTGTATGGGATCAGCGCCTTTTGTTTTCGCGACACGAATAATACAATTTCTCTTGTCTCATAATCTGAATTTCCATCCTCTAGCCTTCTCCTGTGCTTGTACAGCTCGGTTTGTGTCGGACCTGTTCGGAAACAACACTGTTGTGTTTCTCATGACAAGGCTCAAATTTGCGCTCATTCAGCAAGTTCAGTAGTTTTGAAAATATCTGCATGTTTTCAAAAGTTATACGAAAATCAGCATTATAATAGCGATGCATCATCTGGTTGTTACATCTGTACATATTAAATACAAACAAGTGGTAATATACATATATTCAACTGGCTGAAGTTCTAGTATGATCCAACATAAGAACTCAGTTGTAAGAATATGGGTTTGCATGTTCGTTTAATGAGCATCATGCAAATTGTAATCACTTATTTTTACGCACATCTTGATCGAAAAATCAGCGATTGAATTTCCTTGCAAGTGACATTAAACACGAAAAGTACGTAATCGGCAGATCGAGTAAGCCATTTGTCTACAAAATTATATCGACAAAAAATACGAAACAACAACAACAACAACAACAAAAAAAAAAAAAAAAAAAAAAAAAGAAACATGTTTTAATTTTTCGGCGCAACTTGGCGTTTACTCTCTAATGAACAGTAGTTGAAATGTTGAAAGGCGCAATTATGTTTTTTTACAATAGAAAAGGTGCAAAATTGTCGCAAAATGTTTTACAGTGTATATGAACGGCTATTCTTGCATAGATATCTATGCGCATAGCTTTTTGAAGCCGTTTTCGATTGGTCGAAAGCCGTGTTCAAACTGCAAAACCCATGTTCAAATAATGAAATTCACGTGCCGTTTGAACATGGGTTTTGGCCGACGTCATTGGTCAATGCGACGTGACGTCATGTGTTTTGTAGAAACAAAATGGCCGACGTTGAAGAAGCTCCGCGGTTTTCGGTGAGTTTTTACGTTGTTAATGTTATTTTCAGGTGATTTTAAGTGGATAAAAGTGAAAATGCAAGAATAGCGATCAACCATGGTTTGTTTCTGTGTTCAAACATTCGCTGGATCACTCGGAAGGTGTTTGAACACGCGGCCTGCGGCCTTGTGTTCAAACACCTTCCTCGTGATCCATCGAATGTTTGAACACTGAAAACCATGGTTGATCCCTATATTCTGCGTCTCATAGCGTACACAAGGCTAACAAAATTCTTGAGCGTTATTCATTACTTCCCATAACCATACAATTGGGGAATTTATGGTTCTAACTATAAACTAATAAAGTGCTGCTGATGTTATAGCTCACTGCAGGGCAATCAGCTGACCATACCAGATAAATGCTTGTTTTCATCAAGGTGTAAAATCGCTTATATTATACGTAGAAAAACAATAAAATGCAACTTGATTTGATGTCATAAATATTATGTTTTACTTTGTCACTCTGCCGCACAGCCTCCAAAACCAGGATCATTTTTGGTCCTCCTTCAGATTAATTGAATAATTGGCCAGGCAGTATATTATCACAGCAGGCACTGGCCTCCAACTGTTGAGGTCCCAGTTATCTAATTGTCCAAAGGTGTTGCAGAAGTCTGTTATCAGTAAACAATCATGATTTATTTCTTCTCTGAGACATCATGGAACAATAAGATAACATGTTTGCATTTTGGAGCATTTTTATAAATCACACAATTGTCTAGATATCAATAGTCAATGCATCTGGGAGATACATATGTATATATAATAATCGGTTTTCTAAAACATAGACATCAATGCAATATGAGCAGCAATATAAGAGAACCTGCCATTTTATAGTAGAAACCATATAATATGTAAACAATCATGGCATTCTATTAAACAAGTCACAAAGTTTCACACGAAACTGTTTTTACTCCGTAAATTAAAAAAAAATGTATTTCTGATTTATTTCTGATTTACAAAACATAATAACATTTATGATAGCTTAACTAGCTGTATTTCTTCATATTTTTGGAGATGCATGTAAATGTATTTACAATTTAATATGATGGATAACAACATGATTTGAATCGTGTTATGAGAAAATCGGATTTCTGCCCATGCAAAAAAAAAAAAAAAATGCAGATTGGACTGTGCAGTAAGTGCACATATGATCAGCACCTTTGTTTTCGCTACACGGTTAATTCAATACCTCTTCTACTTAAATCCAAACTGTCAAGCCTCTAACCATTTTCTATGACTGTGCAGGCCTGTTTGTGTGAGACCTTGTCGTAAACCCTGAAGCCCGGTTTTCTCGTGTTGCGGCTCATTTTATACATAAAAAATAAATGACCTATATCATTTGCATATACGCCTTTGTTTTCGATTATCAACCTACATGTAAATCATGAAATTTCAAGTGTTTTCAACTTAGCACAATATGGATCTTTACTTTGCTACAAAGTTTTGATTCCCTAAATAAAAAGTGGTGAAAGCGCATCCGATTTTTGTTGGATGAAATTTTAACTGTGCATAAATATCAAAATAATCCAAAAAAGTACAAATAGGCAATGATCATGAAATGGACTCAACAGACTCAGTAAGCTGCATTTTATTGTTCATGATTAGATCATGAAAGCAAGTCATTTATCCTGCCAAATAAAGGTTAAAATGCAAACCATTTCATGACCTGGATAAAATTAATTTCAGTCTCAGCTATTTTTTTTATAAACTTGGTGCTCTGTACTCGATCAACAAGTGCACAGAAAAGATAGAATAAAATAAATTCAATGGGACAGAAAGGGGACAAAACCTGATAAAACTGATTGCTATATCTGAGATACATGTATGCATGTAATGTTTGCCTTGTACCGGTAGTTTTACAACCACAGGAAACTGCAGCAGCACATGTAACTGACCATATGCTTCCTTAGTTCCTATCAGCTGGACAATTAACAGGTTATTGGAAAGTCACAGCATGAATACTGCCTAATTGCTATTTTATTATCTTTAATGAACTCCTGTTTCTCAGGTACTGATTGATGGAGGCTGTGCAGTAGAGTGTTGTAATCACTTGTAATCATGTGAAATATGCGAAAAACTATTTCGAATTTTCATACAGGTATGACAATTAATCGCAAGCTAACCAAACCAATTTTGAATAAATGACCACAGTAGCACAGGATAAGGTAGTTTTATTACGCGTAATTTGCACAATCTGTTCCCAAGTTACCTTTCATCTCAGGCAGTAAATAGTGAACGTGTGTTCGCTACATGTATGATTAATGACGTTTTTTTTTTTTTTGTCTTTTCAAAAGGGCTGACGTCAAAAAAGTAACGCGGCCTACGTGAGTGCCGTCACATGATAGTTTCTAAAATCGTCAATTTAGACAGCTGGCCATTACTTTATATTGTTTGGTTGCATGTATATATAATCACTAAATTAAATGTTTTACATTCAATTTGTTGAAACGCATTAAAGTCATAAAAACGGCAAAATGCAAAACTTACTTTTGATAGATCACTATTCATTGCGCAAGAGCACATGTACAAAATGCTTCCGACCATGCCCTTCGGTAGATTATTAAAAAGAGATTGCAGGCGAAACAGTATGCGTTTCTTCTGCGTAAAGAATACACAATTTACAATGTTCATCATAGAAATAAAGATAACATATCATATACTGGAAAGTACATGTAAGTGTTGTGAATGTTAAATTTACGGATTAACGGAAGCCGTCTGTATATCTGATAAATGTACTACATTCAATATATGAGTTTCGTCGCGATTTTTATTATTATTATAGTTATTATTATTATTATTATTATTATTATTATTATTATTATTATTATTATTATTATTATTTTTTTTTTTTTTTTTTTTTTTTTTGATATCCGAATAAATCAAATAAAGATGCTAGTGTACATCATGGAAAAAGCCAAAACATCGAAATTGTGCTTCAAAATTGCAGTTACGTATAATATAATATTATATATCCGACCAGGTCGGACACAAATATGCCTGTGCAGTCACAGAAAATATCTCGGACGCAAACATGCCTGTGCAGTCACAGAAAATATCTGGAAGCTTGAAAGGTCAGATTTAAGAAGAGGGAGTGTACTGTCCGTGTAGCAAAACCAAACTGGCGCGCAGAACAGCTGTGCGATTACTGAACAGCTGATCTGTGTCTTTGTTTTCGCGTAGGCAAAAGCCCAGTTTTCTCATGATATTATGTTTAATCAGAATGACATAGAAAATTTGAATAACAGAGTGATTTTGAAAAAAATAATAATATGCACATGTATGTGAACTATGCGAATAAAGTTTATTAAATTTTGCATTAAGAAAAAAAAAATAAAAAAAGGGAAGTATGACTAACTCAACAATTTTATCGCAGAACACTTTCATACTTCATTTCGAAGACAGTAATCGAAAACGTTTTGCCACGCTCGCCACGAAACACCACCGTGGATAACCCTACCTGTGCAAAAGGCCATAAAATCCACGGTGTCGGTCGCGAAAGCAATAAAACAGAAAGTCGTTCACGTGGCCACGCCATTGCCACGCGAGTGTACACGCTAGCTTACCTGTGACACGCCGTGGCCGCCTCGCTGGTCACGGCGACGGCCACCATGACCAAGCGTGTCCATGCTTTTTCAGCACGGTGACCAGCGTGAAAATTTCGAAATCCACGAAAGCTGTACTGTATTTCCCAATAGGTGGCCACTCAGTTACCTAAACTTAACTTAAATATGATAGCATAGTAATTACATAAGGCGCCAACAGCACACAAAAAAATAAACACCAAGACATAAAACAATAAGAACCACAACAGAAGTATCGCCTTGGAACGATCAGTAATATAAAATTACTGGCGGGCTTAAACCGGTTTTACAGGATCCTGACCTCGCCCTCAGCATAACATTTAGTTAGTTGTTCGGTCCTCGTAGTGAATATCTAACTAGTCAATATATCATCATGGACAAACAAATAAAAGTATGCATAGGCAGGCGGGCACATATCGGCTTCGAAAACGCACATTTTGATTTAACAGAGCCGCTTTGAAAAAATGACAGGTTATGTTTATTTTATAAAACTGGTTACCCTTAGTAATTTATAACTGACCGTTTCAAAGTTAAAGACTAATTGTGACTCATTCTGTTTGAATTTCATGTTTTGATGTTTCAGTAATGTTTAGCTATGGATCATATAATTTTCGGTTCAATTGAGACAGCTGTGTGGCCATCTTTCCGGAAATAATCGTTCATATCATATCAAAAAGCTACATGTTGAAACAAAAACGTATGTATGGCAAGAAGCTACCACTGACTTGTGCTGGTTGATACGAGCATAATTTACAGTCATATTTGCAAGGGAATAAAATTTATAAAGCGCATTAAATTTTGTATTTTCTGACGTTTAACAATATTACACCCAACCATTTTTACACAACCAACTTGTACTCACTCTGTGAATTGAGTTCATGACTTACGTCGAAAATACTTTGCATCAGTTTGTATTTTCCTATCTCTAACTAAGCCCGCCAGTAACTTTGTGTTGCTGACCGTTCCAAGTCGATACTTCTGTGGTGGTTCTTTTTGTTTTATGTCTTGGTGTTTAAAATTTTTGTGCTGTTGGCGCCTTGTGTATGCTTTCATATTTTTAGTTGAGTGGACACCTATTGGGAAAATAGATGCTCATTCGGCTAACGAAATGTTTTCATGGTATAAGTGCCTGATTGTCAGTTTTGGCTTTTTCCCCACCTCGGTTTTTGGAGTGGGAATCATTTTCTGATGGCGCCTTTTCCTGATCTTTGCCTACTTGAACCTTTCGATGATTATCATTCAGCTATTCATAATATATGATAAAATATTGATGAAGATGCATTTTTAGAATTACATTATTGTTTTCATTTCTCATTCTGTCATCTTGAAAATGAAATGCCGTGTATTAATTCTCTGTTTAACGCTCTTTTTTATTTCTGGCAAAATTTTGTACAGAATACCCATGCATGCAGATCATGTACTAGGACAAACATTTCACTCTAATTTGAACTACGTTCAGAATTATCTGCGGCAAAATGCTGATTATTTATTTCTGGGTAGCAATGTGAAAGTTAAACGAGAGTCAGTCAAGAGTAAAGGACAATAATTCAATAAAACTTTATTCTTAACAGTTGTGTGATTCTGATATACCAAATTTGAAGTTGTATTCGATTCAGTTGTTCCTGCTATGATGCCAATTCTGCTGAAGGCAATGTACACAGTTTCGACACGAACAAGCTCCATCTCTTGTTCAAATTGTGAAAATTCAAATGCATCATTTTAAATTTAAATACTTGTTCCATAACATTCTCAGATTTAATGTTTTTGTAAAGAAGCCAATGGAATACCATTAAATTAAACTTTTTTTTCTTCAAGCTATTTGATTTTCTCATCATTTGTTTTGAAACACAGTGTAAGGCTCAGAATCTGTATATTTTAACTTGTTCTGTTGTTGCTTAGCAACCACGCATGTTGCAAATAAGAAAATTGAAATAAATGTGAAAACGTTTGTACCCTTTCATCATTAAAATTACTCGAAAATCTTTTAATAGATTATCAAATCTGAGATTTTAGTGCGCATGCGCGAGAACACGCACCAGGGTACAAAATGCATTTCCGTGTCACTCCTGCGCGGGTTTGAACAATTCACACAATTCAAACATTGGAAGGCTATCCGATGAGTGTATGACAATATCAATGTTGATACCTATGGCTCAACGCCAGAAATTGGCATTGATTTTGAGTACCCGAAAAATGCTTGTTTTCAGGCGTTCAACGTCACTTGGTCACATGGTCGACGTCACTGCAGATGTCAACCATATGAATTATTTGTGTTGGCAACATTAGCCTAATCAAATAAAGTGTATTGCAGCTATGGAAAAGTCGTTTTAATGTGTTTCGCTGCTTTAGATTAGGGTGGTTTGCACAGTTTAGCAAAATTAATGTATAACAGATGTGTTAGCCTTTAATCTGTTCAGTCGATCGCATAGCTGAATTGGACATAACCTATTTGCTCTCTGTTAAATAAATTGGTTTGCAAATTAACTAGGTTATACTACTAGCACTCACTGAAAAAAGCGCTTGTCAGAGAAGGGTGTGGGCGCCTTTCATTTAAGGCATCAGATGTGCGTTTTTAGCTCACCTGAGCCGAAGGCTCACAGGTGAGCTTATAGGATAGGCAGGCATCCGTCGTCCGTCGTCGTCGTCGTCCGTCGTCGTCCGTCGTCGTCGTCGTCCGTCCACAATTTCAAAGAAGAATATTTCTGAAGCTAGTAGGCCGATCTTGATCAAATTTAATGTGAACCATAATTGGGTTGGGGGATTGATGGTATTAGGTTTTGGAGCAGATTGTATCAAAATTGTGGTTTCCATGGCAACAGATAGGTCCCATAGACTGACAATGGGAAAAACTAAAAAAAATCTTCTTCTCTGAAACCACTAGGCCCACAGCTTTGATATTTGGTATGTAGCAATGGCTAATGGTCCTCTACATAAATTGTGCCATTCATGTCCCTGGGGTCAAATTTGGCCACGCCCCGGGGGGTCAATAGTCTCCATAGATTTACTATGGGAAAAAAATTAAAAAATCTTCTTCTCTGAAACCACATGGCCCACAGCTTTGATATTTGGTATGTGGCAATGGCTAATGGTCCTCTACATAAATTATGCCAGCCATGCCCCTGGGGTCAAATTTGGCCACGCCCCGGGGGTCGATAGTCTCCATAGACTTACAATTGGAAAAACGCTCCGGGGGTTGGTAGTCTCCATAGACTTACTATGGGAAAAAAATTCAAAAATCTTCTTCTCTGAAACCACAGGGCCCACAGCTTTGATATTTTGTATGTGGCAATGGCTAATGGTCCTCTACATAAATTGTGCCAATCATGTCCCCGGGGTCAAATTTGGCCACGACCCGGGGGTCGATAGTCTCCATAGACCTACAATAGGAAAAACTAAAAAAATCTTCTTCTCTGAAACCACTAAGCCCACAGCTTTGATATTTGGTATGTAGCAATGGCTAATGGTCCTCTACATAAATTGTGCCATTCATGCCCCTGGGGTCAAATTTGGCCAGGTCCCGGAGGTTGATAGTCTCAATAGACCCACAGCTTTGATATTTGGTATGTGGCAATGGCTAATGGTCCTCTACATAAATTATGCCAGCCATGCCCCTGGGGTCAAATTTGGCCACGCCCCGGGGGTCGATAGTCTCCATAGACTTACAATTGGAAAAACGCTCCGGGGGTTGGTAGTCTCCATAGACTTGCTATGGGAAAAAAATTCAAAAATCTTCTTCTCTGAAACCACAGGGCACACAGCTTTGATATTTTGTATGTGGCAATGGCTAATGGTCCTCTACATAAATTGTGCCAGCCATGCCCCTGGGGTCAAATTTGGCCATGCCCCGGGGGTAGATAGTCTCCATAGACTTACAATGGGAAAAACTAAAGAAAAATTCTTCTCTGAAACCAAAAGGCCCAGAGCTTCTATATTTTGTATGTAGCAATGTTTGGTAGTCCCCATTATAAATTGTGCCAGCCATGCCCCTGGGTCAAATTTGGCCATGCCCCGGGGGTCAATAGTGTCCATGCATAGACTTTCATTGGTGGATTCTCAATTAATTTAAATCTCATGAGCTTACAATGTGATAATCTCTCAGGTGAGCTACAGGACCAATGGTCCTCTAGTTTACTTTGTTTCCTAAATCCTTATCTACGCCATATGTAATCAGTAACAAATCACATTCACTGAAACATTATCATTTTGATAAACAGTTGATTTGTTATATTAAATACATAGAATGTTTGCAAAATACAAATACAAATCTTTATTTCTCTCGTTTTTAGCTCGCCTACACGAAGTGCATAGAGCTATTGTAGTCACCTCGGTCGTGCGCGTTTACGTTTACGTGTGCGTCCGCGTCCGCGTCACACTTTCGGTTAAAGTTTTTTATAAGTCTATATCTATTGATCATGTTGATGGATCAAGTTGATACTTTGCATGTTGCTAGATATTGGTCTGAACTTTTACGCAGTACCATCATGACCCACCTGGGTGACCTTGAGGTCAAGGTCACGGACTTAGAAATTTTGTGTTTAAGTTTTTGGTTACAGTTTATGTAAGTCTATATCTCTTGACCATATTGATGGATTGAATTGATACATTGCATGTTGCTAGATATTGGTCTGAAGTTTTATGCAGTACCATCATGACCCACCCTGGATGCCTTGAGGTCAAGGTCACAGACTTAGAAATTTTGTGTTTAAGTGTTTGGTTAAAGTTTTTGTAAGTTTATATCTCTTGACCATATTGATGGATTGAGTTGATACTTTGCATGTTGCTAGATATTGGTCTGAAGTTTTATGCAGTACCATCATGACCCACTCTTGGTGACCTTGAGGTCAAGGTCACAGACTTAGAAATTTTGTGTTTAAGTTTTTGATTTAAATTTTTGTAAGTCTATATCGCTTGACCATGTTGATTGATCGAGTTGATACTTTGCATGTTGGTAGATATTGGTCTGAAGTTTTATGCAGTACCATCATGACCTACCCTGGGTGACCTTGAGGTCAAGGTCACAGACTTAGAAATGTTGTGTTAAATTTTTTGGTTATAGTCTAAATCTCTTGAACATGTTGATGGATAAAGTTGATACTTGCATGTTGATATATATTGGTCTCGGGTTTTATGCTGTACATCACAACTCACCTGGATAACCTTGAGGTCAGTGTCACGGACTTGGAAGTTTTGTGTTTAAGTTTTGGTTAATGTTTTTATAAGTCTATATCTCTTGAACATGTAGATTGATCAAGTTGATACTTTGCATTGGTCTGAAGTTTTATGTTGTACCATCATGACCCACCTGAGTGACCTTGAGGTCAAGGTCATGAGTCATAGATTTTAACAGATGTAGTGACAAAGCACAAATCAGGCGAGCTACGCTGTCCTGCGACAGCTCTTATTATGCATGGCAACATGAGGATTGATAAATATATATCTATGAAACGGAGTCACAACAAACGGTCATTTTAGGAGGATGTTTTTTTATTTATTTATTTATTATGAAATTTCTGCCAACATATATATATATATATATATATATATATATATATATATATATATATATGCGACAAGGATTGGGCTTAGGCAAAGCCTATCATTGCCATTACAATTTACATTCATTATGAAAATCAATCCTGCTATGCATAATAATATCTGTCATATACATTTTATATATACAATCAAAAGTACATGTTAACTATGTGAACAGTAGGGACAAGGTGCGAATTCATCTGGAGCAGATTTTCAAGATCAGTCATTACAGTGTTGGTACACTTACATGTATTCACCGTGCTGATAAAACTTAGTTAGGCTCGACAGTAATGCGAAAGCTCTGCTCCACAGGAGTTCGATCGTTATCCATGTAATAATAATAATAATAATAATAATAATAATAATAATAATAATAATGCCATGAGATCGCACTCCACGTGGGTTTAAGCCATGATTCTCCCGCCATTATTTTGTAGCCCAGTTGGTTGTGTGTTTTTGTTGTTGTTGTTGTTGTTGTTGTTGTTGTTGTTGTTGTTTTTCTACAGCGCGAGAGATAATTAATCTGTAATTTTAGGCTACAAAGATGAATCATCACGTGAAAGAATTGCGTATTAATATTGTTTTATTTTGAGAGTTCCAGGGAGAGTGCGTAATCTCTAGTCGGTTTCTGAGTGATTATGTGCATGTCAATCTCATGCCAAATAACTAGCAAGAATGTAGGAGAGTCAGCCACACAATTGTTAAGTTGTTCCATTCTCATTTTTGCATTATATCTACTTAGGAGGGTATTTTCTTGTCATAACTGCGATGCGAATGCAACGCCATTTATTTATTTATTTATTTTACTTTTTCCAAATACATCTATCTATTATATTTTTCTCACTATGATAAAAATGCATGTTTAAAATAAAGTGTAACGTATGTGAAAGACTAAACCAAACACGCTTACTGTTTCAAACCCCCGAGACAAGAGGTGAATTCAGCAGGAGAAGACAAGTTTAAGTACAATATACTGAAGTGAATTGACGCAGTCAGTAGTTGCTGATAGGATAGAATAATTATCTCTACGTAGCTTTTATATTCAAAACAAAACTAGAATTTGTTTTCTATGTGAAAACTGATGTCTCCCCCAAAATATGCAAGCAAGAGTTACAGTTCTTGTGCATCACATATCCTGTCATTCTGTTTTATAAGTGTATCAGGTTTCACTGAAATATCTCTTACCGTTTTTTAGTTATACATGTAGAGCAGACATGAAATTGTATAGAAAATAATCAAAGGAAAATACACAAGCAAGAATTATAATTCTTGTGCATGACACATCGTCTCATTGTTATTAATAAGTGTTCCAAGTTTCATTGAAATATCTCTTACCGTTTTTTTTATTTATAGAGCGGACACAAAATTGTATGGAAAATAATCAAAGGGAAATTAATCCAAAAATACACAAGCAAGAGTTATAATTCTTGTGCATGACACATTGTCTCATTGTGCTTTATAAGTGTACCAAGTTTTATTGAAATATCTCTTACCGTTTTTAGTTACAGAGCAGACATGAAATTGCACAAAATTGTATGGAAAATAATCAAAGGGAAAGAACTCCAAAAACACAAGCAAGAGTTATGATGTATCAAGTTTCATTGAAATATCTTGTATTGTTTTTGAGTAATAGAGCAGACATAAAATTATATGGAAAATAATCAAAGGGAAATAACTCCAAAGATATGCAAGCAAGAGTTATGGTTCTTTAACACGACACATCATCTCATCGTGCTTTATAAGTGTACCAAGTTTCATTGAAATATCTCTTACGGTTTTCGAGTTATAGAGCGGACACGAAATTGTATGGAAAATAATCAAAGGAAAATAACTCCAAAGATATGAAAGCAAGAGTTATGGTTCTTGTGCATGACCCATCGTCTCATCATGTTTTATAAGTGTATCAAGTTTCATTGAAATATCTTTGACGTTTTCGAGTTATTGAGCGGACACGATTTGTGACGGACAGACAGACAGACAGACGTACGGACAGACGGACGCACGGGGAAAACAATATGTCTCCCGATCCTTCGTGGTGAGACATTATAATGCATGTTGCCTATTTTTTATATAAGGTCGGTGTGTATCGTGCAGGTCTGAACTACATGCAATTAGTAACTTTTCTTTTTAATTTGCTATTACTGCAGCTGGCGTTGTGCCGTGTGGCGGCCCCAAAAAGTCTCCCCGTACATCATCCATAGTGCAGATTATCTTTTTGTTTCGGTCCTTTGGGATCAGTAAAGATATTCAGAGTGTTCAAAACACTTACTTTTAGAAACATACTTCTAAGCAGTGTCTTAATTATTTGACCCCGCTTAGGAATGTGTCTTTGATATAGACTTCTACGCTCGAAATAAATGTTTAACGGCAAAACTTCTCCAACAGGGCTATCGGTATCATAAACTTCGAAAAACCTTTTCTAAATTTTATCGTAGACACTATGAATTGATTACCAAATATAATGTTGGGTTAAAGACGCTTTTAAGTGAGGGCCTTTCGGAACCTGAATTTTATGGTGACTTGGTTTACAAATTTAAGAAACTTATAGGAATTAATGATTTTTCTTTTCAATTCAGAAAAATCATAACACGTTACAGACGTATAGGTTATAACTTGAATGTTATGCGACAGTCTGCATGCTTAGTTTTTAACCCAATCATGGTTGATAACTATGCTGCCTTCTTTAATTGCACGCCGGTGGGTCGGGCGTCAGACTCTATGATGGCCCCGACTTAAAGCTATTCATTTTAGTTGGTTGGGGCCGGAGCTTCTTGTCTCTTGCTTGGCCCACCGGGGTCCAACTGGTGCGGAGTAAGTAGGTTATTCGGTGCCCAGGTTATGAACCACTGCAGAAGCTGAGGGTGAGGTTAGGCGCCTGTAAAACCGGTTTAAGCCCGCCAGTAACTTTGTGTTACTGATCGTTCCAAGGCGATACTTCTGTGGTGGTTCTTTTTGTTTTATGTCTTGGTGTTTAAATTTTTTTTTGTGCTGTTGGCGCCTTATGTGTGTTTTCATAGTTTTAGTTAAGTTAAGGTAACTGAGTGTCCACCTATTAGGAAAACTGCTGCTCATTCGGCTTACGATATGTTTCATGGTATAAGTTCCTGATTGTTAGTTTGGTTCTTTCCCACCTCGGTTTTTTGAGTGGGAATCTTTTTTCTGATTGCGCCTTTTCCTGATCTTTCCCTACTTGTACTTTTCTAGTAGAAATTTTCGAAATTGCAGCACACTAGTCTGACTTTCGTTTCCGGTTTAAAAAGGGCTACATGGTTCATAACCTGAAATTGCGCAATATAGCCCATACTATCTCCCTTTGAATGTTTGCACTGCTTCCAAAGGATCAAACTTTTATATTTTATCAGAGCAGGACAAATTCTGTCCTAGAATATTTAGATGAACCAATAGTTTGTCTTGGCTATGATGACAGCCAAGAAATGGGGAGCTTTTGTATTGGCAGTTTCAAAACCAAACCAATCTACAAACCATTCCATAAGTAATTGAAAAAGTTTAAATCACTAGAAGTTGATGTATGAGGCCACTTAGAATGATTCTCTGATTATCTGAAGTATTTTAGCCAATACGTAGTAAAATCAATGTCACCTTGGTGCCTGGCAAACCTCTGGACGTGGAAATGTCTGAGTCATAATTTGTGCGTTTGTACAAGACTTAGTTCTGCAGTTAACGAGCATGCTGTTGACTGGCTTAACTGAGTGTCATCGCCAATGTTTTAATATGAAACATTGCTATTTTCCTAACGTTTAACATACATGTATTCGTCTCATTTCATGGAAATTTGTCATTGAACTGTTTTGTCGTTCTTTAAGCAGTTTGGCTGTGTATTGTTCTAATAATTGAATGGTTGTCTTAAGTTTTCTATTAATATACGATTTGGGGCGGTATATTTGCAGTGTAACGTGGATATTACTTGATCCGAGAAGTGAGAAAATCCGTCTTCGGGGTTTTCGACCAGGTCTGACATAAACCGGGCTGCACAAGCACAAAAGATGGTTAGAGGCTGGAAATTGTGGATCTAGAAAGTTGAGGAATTGTACTATGCGTGAAGCGAAAAAAATAGGCGCTGAACTGCGAAGCTGATCTGCGCCTTTGTTTTTGCATAAGCACAAATTCTGTTTTCTCATGACGCGGCTCAATTGGAGTGCCTGAGCATTCGATACTAAAGCAGTTCGTCTTGACAAAAAGAAATGTGTGGCTTCGCTATTCTGTTAGGTTATTGGTTTATGTTTTCATGGTAAGGCATAGAGTTTATAATTGATCGTAATACATTTTATTGTGTATATATTAAGTTTATATACAAGTCATTATTTTACTAATGTGATATTGTTCTTGAAAAAATCCATTGAATACGAATCGTAATTTTGGATGTCATGGTTTTAACAAAATACACAATAATTACTCATCATATACATGTATATACACAGTCAGTGGACATAATTATTCGCCACCTTTGGAAAACTCCACAGACTTACATGTATTCTCATGTTTGCAAGAAAAAATATTCTGCCTCTTCTGGTCAACATATATTCACGTTTTTGGTGTCATTTGAAAGTTA
This sequence comes from Rugalucina vietnamica, assembly GCA_964017185.1. NCBI lineage: Eukaryota > Metazoa > Mollusca > Bivalvia > Lucinida > Lucinidae > Rugalucina > Rugalucina vietnamica. Next base: position 69,424,414 of record OZ024869.1, on the reverse strand, counting down.
AATGATTAAGGCAATAAACAAAGGTTAGTTGGTGAAGTTTCAACATTGCATTTTGTATATACAGCAGTTTAAAATTTTGGGAAATTTTGAAAAAAGCCACTTTCCCATTGACGTCAATGGTGACGTTGCCCAAAAAGTGTCCGAAAAAAAAGCAAGTTTTTAAAAAATTGTAGCTTTAAAACTCAGACATGGAATTAAACGGAAAATATCTTGTTTATTGCTTTATTCATTTACCTTTCAAATTACACCAAAAACATAAAAATATGTTGACCAGGAGAAACAGAATATTTTTTCTTGCAAACATGAAAATACATGTAAGTCTATGGAATTTTCCAAAGGTGGCGAATAATTATGTCCACTGACTGTAGCGTAGGCTAACTCTTGCTAACAGATATGAATTCGTTAATCATACTGCTTCAAATAAACTTTGTTAGTAATGACCTGATAAAGTCAGTAAAACATGTCTTAGCACTTCCCATGATTTTTGAAAAATGCCTAAGCGATCAGATCCCCTCCGCCAAATTTTACATACAGTTGTGTCTTGATACACGGTCAAAAAACATAATGATAATAAAAAAATAAAATAAAAGATGCTAACAAGAACTGATCGCCACTAAACAAGTGGTTGACATGATGTATATGAAATTTTCTGCCAGCCCTCGATGACTTCAAATAAAAAGAGCATTTAACAGAGAAATAAACGGCATTTCATTGTCAAAGTGACAGAATGAGAAATGAAGGCAATTATGTAATTCCCAAAATGCAGCTTCAACATCAGGAAAACATGTCCGTGCAATATATACCCCCTTAAACCCCACTTTTATATATAGTAAAACTGGGGTATGCAGGGGTATACCTATTTTTCTTATTTTTGCTCCAAAACATAGATTGTGGGTCCTCGTTAGAACCGCGCCGAGGCGGTTCTAACGTGTACCCACAATTTATGTTTTGAGCAAAAATAAGAAAAATATCAAAATTTTTCTCACGAAATTTTCAATTTTAACAGGTGAAAAAATCTCTGTATATTGCATGGGCAAGTTTTCGTAATGAGAAGATTGAATCGTATCAAGAATCGTTGTATGACAATCATCGCAGTATCATCACGAAAACATGTCCGTGTAATGTATACCCCCTTAAACCCCACTTTTATATAGCAAAACTGGGGTATGCAGGGGTATACCTATTTTTTTCTTATTTTTGCTCCAAAACATAGATTGTGGGTACTCGTTAGAACCGCCTCGGTGAGGCGGTTCTAACTTGTACCCACATTCTATGTTTTGAGCAAAAATAAGAAAAATATCAAACTTTTTCGGTTGAAAATTTTCAATTTTTAAAGCTCGAAATTTCTATGTTTATTGCATGGGCATGTTTTCGTAATGTTATCGTCGGAAGTCATGAACTCAATTTACAGAGATGGCACTCTAAAATAAAATGGAGTAAAATTTTGCCTTATGAAAAGAAAATGATTGTTTGCAGTAATTTTGATTGTTTGATTTTTATTACATTAAACCACTATTGCATTTGTCTCAATTTCCTGCGCCTGAGAAGTAATGAAACGTCAACAGAACTAATTCAACGCTGCATGCGTTTTCTTTGGCATCATTTTGCTTTTATATCATTTAGGTATTTGCTATAGTATCACCTTGAAAACTTTGTTCAACAAGACCTTGTGCTCACCTGTTCTTAGATAGGTAGGAGCCAATACATGAAAAATCAATATTGATTCCAAAGGGAGGCAGTTTTATTGCACAAATTATCAATGACCATAAAAACAATAAACAGTGGATTACAGTTATTATCCTTTAGGGGTCTCTTTATTATCCCATGCAGAGATGAGATAATAACCTCATTATGACAGTCTTTTGATCTCTAGATCATATTGCACCATAGAGTAAACCATGTACGTAGAACTTGTTAACTCATTGATTCATAAAGGGGTTCACAGAAAATTTCTTAATTTGTTAATATATATGTATAGTTCATTATGCACATGTGTTAAGGTAGAGGATAATAAATGTACATCTGATTTTAAATGTAATATTGGAACAAGACAGGGTTGTAAATTATCAGCAATACTATTTATTTTGTTTTTGAACGATTTACTAAATGATTGGAAGGGAAGTGGAATAACAGACATACAAATTTCCACTGATGGCTCAGAAATTCTACCATTTTATCCAGACGATATGGTTAGCAGAAGTGATACTGTTAGAGGTTTGCAAGCACAAATAGATATAATATTCAATTTTTGTCAGATAACAGATATGGAGATAAATTTACCAAAAACAAAAATAATATTTTTTCGTAACGTTGGGTTATTATGGGAATATGAAAGATGACATTTTAACAGTCAAACAATAAAAAGGGTTTCATCGTATAAATACATGGGTCTGCAAAAACACCAAAATTAATTTGGACATACGTTAAAGAGTGCTTATCTATTCAAGCGAAAAAGTCAATTGTTTCATTGAAAAAACTTCAAGGTACTGTGGGATCTTTTGAATACACGGAAATGTTTAAACTTTTCGACTCTATTATTAATAAAATATAAAGGGTTGATCCAGTGGAAGCAGTAAAAACATTCAAAGGGAGATAGTATGGACTTTATTGCGCAATTTCGGGTAATGAACCCTCATCAGTAGCCATTTTTAAAACCGGCAACGAAAGCCAAACTATTGTACTGCTATTTCGAAAATTTTCACGAGAAATCTAAATTAAAGACACATTCCTAAACGGGGTCAAATAATTAAACATTGCTTAGAAGTATGTATCTAAACGTAAGTGTTTGAAAAACTCTGAATACTAAATATCTTTACTAAACTCAAAGGATCTAAATGAAAATATAATCTGCACTATGGATGATGTACGGGGAGACTTTTTAGGGCCGCCATACGGCACAACACCAGCTGCAGTAATAACAAATAAAATATAAAGGGTTGATCCAATGGAAGCATTGGAACCTGTTTTTGTTATGGTTTGGAAGTTTGGGGCGTTGAAGTATCAGAAAGTATTGAAAAGGTTGCATACTAATTATTGTAAAAAAACTTTGCCATTTTGTATGTGTCAAGTCTTTGCTAGAGGTGTTGTGGTAGATATCCTATGTATAATGATTACTTTTGCAACTGCACTAAATATTAGATTAAGTTAACAAGAATGAATCAAAATAGATTTCCAAGTAAATGTTACTTGTTAATGTTAAGAAATGTTAAGAAATTTAGACGAATCAGGTCGTATGACATGGGCCTTAAAAGTAAGAGATCTTTTATTTGGCTATGGGTCTGGGTATGTGTGGTTGGCAAAATGTGTAGGTGATACCAACTTATTCATAAAAATTTTAAGCAAAAGTTCATAGATTGCAGTATACAAGACTGGAGCTCTGAAATCGAAGAGTCCGACAAAGCTTAACACTACAGATTTATTGCCCCAGCTTTACAAGATGCAAATTACATAAATTACGATAAGCGACATTTTATTTAACCGAATATAAATGTAGATCAATGTTCAGTTGATGAATTTTATTTAATGGTAGTAGGGACGAAGTACTGCAATTATCAAAATTTATATATTATGCATTCAGATTGAGAGATTGTTAAATTCAATGATAAATATATAATGTTTTAACGTGGATTGATATATTTACAAAGTCCCTAACCCCCCCTAAACTTTGAACATGTTGTTCTCAGTCCTGGGATACAGATCATTCATGATATTACATCTCCTGAAAGGGCTATGAATGACAAACGTTATCCTAGTAATATAACCAGAATTTGTATTTGCATTTTCGTGCATGTTGGTAGCGAAATGCACTGTTAGTTTGAAAACTGCTTTTATTTTTCTTGCATTGTTTTACGCTTAAATAAGAAATATTGTGGGATGAGTGTTGGCACGGTAGTTAGTAAGTAGAAAAATCTATCAACTGCTATCATTTTTGTTCTGTTTGAAACAATTCTTACCGAAATATCTGCAGACAAAATGCCCGTTTTTTTTAGACTAATCAAGGTCAAATTAATGGACTTATTTGTTATGTAAAAAGGCTATGGAAATATACTGTATATGTATGTTCTACCTGAATGAACAGACTACCTGTCCTATTTTAACAGGTATACACAGCGTGTACATACTATAATGCATATAAATATACTGTACAAAATAATTTTATCTATGTTTTATTTGAGACATGTCTCAGAGGACTTTAAATCCAACGTTACTTCAACACCACACAACAATTGTTTTTACCCTTATTAGATATATAAAAGATATTGTCAGAAGAACTTCCCTAATGTCTAAAACGTATGAAGACACTGTTCAAAGTAAAAGTTGCTTAATTTATTTGGCATGGTATATTTAAGGTACAGGTATTTGCATAAGTGACGGACAATATTATTTAAAGTAATAAATCTGATAAAGATGATGCACCTGCTATTCATGCAAATCTTTTCTAAGCTAATTTTTCAGCTTGCAAATTAGTTGGAGAACATTATTTAGACCTTCACAAAGGTTTCTATCAATTTAAATCAAAAATTTATTTTAAAGGATTATTTATGGAAATTTATTAGAAAAATAGGTAATTTCACTAAAAACTTCTATTACAATGGCTTCCCTTTGGAAAACATTATCATTCATAAGAAAGTTTAAGGTTTAGGGATTATTCTGGTATGTAACATGCCACATTTTTTAAAAAAAATCTATGAAATATTTTATGAGCAGAAAACACTATTATTATAGTAATAAGGAACCTTAAAGACACAGTTTGCTGCTTCTTTACCTGGGGTGACCCCTAATAAACAGTCCAGGAGGCATAGCGCACATCAAAGGCTTATCTTATCTAAGTGATTATGGGGTCATTGGCCTCTGCCTTGAGGGGGCCACTTGAAGGGAACTTAAAATATAATTGAGAAGTGTCTAAAATGAAATTTTAGAACCACTTTTATTTTCTTATAGTTTCTATTCTGATTTTCAGTTTTGCATTTAAAATCATCTTTTTTTTTTTTTTTTTTTTTTTTTTTTTTTTTTTTGAATTGAGCCAATGCTGAAGCATAACCTAAATTCTATGTCAGAAAGAGCAGGCCTAGACCATTGATCATTTTCTCAACAGTTCATTGAATGCTGATATACTTTCTAAAAAACATTTAGCTGAAGAAAAGCTTCGGAATAAATTATTATAATAATATCCATATTCCAAATAAAAATAAATGTGTCATGTCACACTGCACATATAGGTTCTAGAATGATATCCAAACATAAATCTCAGAGGGACTTGTCACTCTAAAGGTCTAACTAGAAATGAATGAAGTGTCATTAAAGTGTATTACATTGATGAAGTGGTCATCTGTTTTTCACACCTTCAACAAACCAACATAATTTCATTTACTCACTGTCTTCAACTAAGTCTGTGTTTGTTTAGTATCTGTCAAAACGTGTGAAAATCCCTGTTCCAATGTAAATTGGTTTTATGACAGTTTTCCTTTTCAATTATCCATGCAACATTCATTCATGTAACAAGCAAACTGTACATTCTGGATTAAGGAACCTTCTAAACTGTGAACAGTGCTATTAGACACAAGACTTTCAAGTGTATGCCAATTATTCAATGAAAATGCTTTGTTGAAAAAATAAATAAATAATTAAATAAATAAATAAATTTATAAATTTGCAATATTCTTTATTTCTGAATTAGACCCAAAGGGACAGATCATCTAAATTACCAAAATGATGATCATAGATAAAAATACAATCTCTTTTATACAATACAGATTTCACAGGTATTGACTTTAGGTTCCCTTTCATGGCCCCTACCTGTAAAGCCACCCTTGCATTACCTGTGATTTCTTATCAGTAGTCTGCTTAAGGTCATTAGGGTGTTATGCAATGCAAAATGTGTCTTTAAGAAGACATATGTTTATTTAATTTCAAATTGGCATATACGTATCCATCATAAGTCACAAGTTTATTCTTATAGAATTACTTGTATGTGTACTGCTGTGTAATGTATTCACTCGATACCAGTATTTATCCAAATTGTTTTGATTTGTAGTATGGGCCAAAAACTACTTCATGAATAGTGCAGATTATATTTTCCTTTTGGTCCTTTGAGATCAGTGAGGGTATTCTGAGAAATCAGAAAATTATCATTGGTTTAGATTCATTTTCTATTCAACGTAAGAGCGAGATATTCTGAGAAAAAAATATTATCGATTTAGATTCATTTTCTAACCAATGTTTAATATATTTGGACCCTTTTGGATAATGCTAGTCTTTGTTTTGACTACCCTATTGAAAGTTGCAAATTCACAGCCATTTTTTTTTTATCCATGTTGCCAAATCTAAAGGGTCACTGATGAGGCTAGTAGCCGAAACCGCGGTATGGACCACACCCTTTCTCGTTGATATGTTTACTGCTCTTAAAGGATCTCAGTTTTAAGATTATAGATTATAATGCAGATTATATTTTCCTTTTGGTCCTTTGAGATCAGCGAAGGTATTCTGAGAAATCAGAAAATTATTATCGGTTTAGATTCATTTTCTAACCAACGCTTAATATATTTGGCCCCATTTGGATTCTTCTAGTCTTTGTATTAACTACCCGGTTCACACTGTTTTAGGTCCGTCACAGTGTGAGTGATTCTTTATGATATCTGCTACTGATTCTTGATGATATCAGGTAACGGATTCTTGACAAATGCTACGGATTCTTGACAAGAATTAATACTCCCAATTGCAAACAGCAAAAAATGGTAATTTTAGATAGTTGTAGATCTAAATTTTGTCAGGAGACATATTAGAAGCATGGTTCATGATAATCTATGTATATATTCTACATGTTAGGGTTTCAAAATAAAACCAATCAGATAAATTGAGCAAATATGAAAAAACATGGCAATTCGGTGTAATTATGTGAATTCCTAAGCAAACATGTTTGGAAACATTGAAACAGTTAATAAAAGTGATCTGTGGACCTTCAAATTCTACATTACCCTGCGTAATAACCCTTTTTCATTTTTTTGCATGCTACGGATTCTTGATGATACGTTACAGATTCTGTATGATATCAAAATGTTGGTAACGGATTCTTTATGATATATGTTACTGATTCTTTATGATAAATGCTACAGATTCTTTATGATTTAAAGCAAGTTTATGATGTTCTACAACTTGAAATGCAGATTTGGACCCATGGTCCACCAATGAACTGTGTTTTTATCAACACCACACTGCAAGAAATATGATGTGCTGTGTAAAATTCGATCAGATTTATCACAAACCAATTATCAATTGTGATTAATGTAGAACCTTGTTGTATATTTGTGTATATCACAAAACACTATTATGTATTTATTTATTTTTTAACTTTTTGGTAAAATCAATTCAATCTTATAAGTAGTATCCATGTGTGTACAATTTTACATTTTTTCTGTTTTGGGTCTCACAAGGATGGGCATTGATCCCATTTCTAACCACCTTACCGCTTCGCTATGTCACCTTATGTATGTTTTCATGTTTGGGTAACTGAGTGACTGCCTAGTGGGAAAAAGCTACATAAATTTTATGTATGTTTTCATATTTTTAGTTAAGTTAAGGTAACTGAGTGGCCACCTATTGGGAAAATAGCTGCTCATTCGGCTTACGATATGTTTTATGGTATAAGTACCTGATTGTTGGTTTGGTTTTTTCCCACCTCGGTTTTTGGAGTGGGAATCTTTTTCTGATTGCGCCTTTTCCTGATCTTTGCCTACTTGTACCTTTCACTCATATTACAAAACGTTCCCTAAGTATACCAAGTACCTTATTGTCAATGTAGTTTTTTTCACATTGGTTTTCGGAGTGGGAATTTCTGATTGCACCATTTCCTCTAATCATCGTCATTGCATACTTTTTTCTGCTTCGGTGCCACTTCAGAGAGGTAACATTTACTGCCAGACTGGAATTCAGGAAATACAAATATTCAAGGCCACTAACGAGTATTGATTATTTGAAACAGATCCTCATTCCTTTCACGGCTGTTACAGGATCTCATTTCTATGGCAAGCAGTTTTACTATATATTCAAGAAAGCAGATATCTGTTATGCAATATTAGATATCTTGTTTAATAAATATGATATTTACTTCAATTTATTAGATATCTATTATAAAGAAGATATCTTATATATCAAATACGATATCCATTTAATTATATTAGATATACAAAATGTTAATATTAGATATCCGCAATGTTAATTTAGATGTCTTATATAGTATATTTAGATATCATTCAGGCTTAATAAGATATCCTATTTGTAAAAATAGATATCTAAATTGACAAATAAGATATCTTAAAAATTATATTAGATATCTTATTTGTAAAAAGTATATAACATATCTTAATTCATAATTTGTCATAAAGATATCTGATATAGCAATTATGATATAAGATATTAGATTTTTTGCTTAATGTGACATCTTAATCAGCATTTGAGAATATGACATCTTAATCAGCATTTGAGATATCTAAAATAGTTGTATAGATATCTATGTTAACATATAAGCTTTTTATATTTGTCAAATAAGATATCTTCTTGAGTATATAAGATATCTTTATTACATAAGATATCTAATATGCTTAAGTAGATATGGTTTTAGACAAATAAGACATCTTATTTACAAAAACAAGTTATCTTATATCCTTTATTAGCTATCTTATTGAGATAAACAAATAAGACACCTTTAGTTTATAATGTATCTTATTTATTTTGCCCAATCACAACCTTTTTCTTTTACTTAAAAAAGATATCTACTATGTCAATACAGATTTAAAATTAATTTTAAAAAATTATATTAGATATCTGAATTATCATATAAGATATCCTATATAGTATATGAGATATCTTAATTGTGGGATATCTTATTAAGTACATAAGATATCTTCTTTACTATATAAAATATCTTATTAAGGATATAAGATATTTTATTTTAAAAGTATATAAATGTATCTTTATTGCTAAATAAAATATCTTTTATCTTAAGATATCTTATTTACCATTAAAGATATCTAATAAGCATAATAAAAAGTAAAACGGCTTGCCGTACATTTCCTAATATAGTTGATGTCATCTTTATTTACAGAGTAACAACCTAATACACAGCAAGTGTCAGTACTGCGTGAAATCATTCAATAACCCTGATGCAGACATCAGGCATTGTATTCTAGTTCATCCAGCCAAAAATGTGAGTTTTCTGTGGCCCCTCCTGAATGCCAATGGTAAACTTATAAAGTACAAGCCAAGGATATTCAATATTAAGGGGAGTGAGATAGAGTCTGATTTAAATGATGTCAGTGTACAAACCCGCTTTGTAGATCAGAGACATTAATAATTGCTCCCAAGGGGTGGGGGGGGTCTTTGCTCCCTGCTTTCTGAAAGAAAAATGACCTTTCTCCCCAGCTCATAAAATGTTTTCCTCAGCCCCCTGCTCCCTAAAACTCCTAAAAGTCATGCTTTCTCCCCAAATCCCTTAAATACGGACTTTCTTCTCCCAGGAAGAATAGGGGTCAGTGCCACAGGTTATGCTAAATTATCTGACTAGTATCAGTATCAGTAATTAATTTCTGTGTTTTCCAAAATTTACTTTACCTGTCCATGCGGGAGTATTTTGCTCAAGCGTTTACATTCGATTTGTATTACCTATCGTGCACACAGTCTAATCAGCAACAACAGTTCACATTTATCATACACGCAGTCTGATCAGCAACAACAGTTCAGATTTATCATGCACGCACCCTGATCAGCTCCAATAGTTCAGGTTTATCATGCACCCAGTCTGGTCAGCATCAACAGTTTAGATTTACCATGTACGCAGCTAGTTTGGTAAGCAGGAGCAGTTCGGATTTGTCATGCACGCAGTCTGGTAAGCAGCAGCAGTTTGGTTTATCAAGCACGCAGTCTGGTCAGCAGCTACAGCTCAGATTTATCATGCAAATAGTCTGATCAGCACCAACTATTCCAGTTAATCATGCACGCAGTCTGGTCAACACCAACAGTACAGATTTATCATGTGCGCAGTCTGGTCAGCACCAACAATTCAGATTTATCATGCATGCAGTCTGATCAGCACCAACAGTTCAGATTTATCATGCACGCAGTCTGATCAGCACCATCTGTACACATTTATCATGCACATACTCTGATCAGCTCCAACAGTTCGAATTTGTCATGCGCGCAGCAGTTCGGTTTATCAAGCACGCAGTCTGATCAGTACCAACTGTTCGGATGTATCAAGCACGCAGTCTGGTCAGAACCAACTATTCAGATTTTTCACGCACATAGTCTGATCAGCACCAACATTTCGGATTAATCATGCACGCAGTCTGGTCAACACCAACAGTACAGATTTATCATGTTCGCAGTCTGGTCAGCACCAACAATTCAGATTTATCATGCATGCAGTCTGATCAGCACCAACAGTTCAGATTTATCATGCACACAGTCTGATCAGCACCAACTGTTCACATTTATCATGCACATAGTCTGATCAGCTCCAACAGTTCGAATTTGTCATGCGCACAGTCTGGTAAGCAGCAGCAGTTCGGTTTATCAAGCACGCAGTCTGATCAGTACCAACTATTCGGATTTATCAAGCACGCAGTCTGGTCAGAACCAACTATTCAGATTTTCCATGCACGTAGTCTGGTCAGTACCAACAGTTCAGATTTATCAAGCAGACAAACACGCAGTCTGATCAGCACCAACTGTTCAGATTTATCATCACGCAGTCTGGTCAACACCAACAGCTAAGATTTATCATGCGCAGTCTGGTCAGCACCAACCAACAGTTCAGATTTATCATGAACACAGTCTGATCAGCACCAACAGTGCAAATTTATCAGGCACGCAGTCTGTTCATATTTATCATGCACACAATCTGCTCATCACCAACAGCTAAGATTTATCATGCACACAGTCTGATCAGCACCAACTGTTCAGATTATTCATGCACACAATCTCCTCATCACCAACAGCTAAGATTTATCATGCACGCAGTCTGATCAGCACCAACTGTTCAGATTTATCATGCATGCAGTCTGGTCATCACCAACAGTTCAGATTTATCATGAACACAGTCTGGTCAATACCAGCGCAGCAACTGTTCAGATTTATTACTACTCAGATTTATCAGGCATGCAGTTTGATCAGCACTAACAGTGTAGATTTATCATGCACGCAATCTGATCAGCACTAACAGTGCATATTTATCAGGAACACAGTCTGGTCAGTACCAACTGTCCAGATTTATCATGAAAGTGCAGGTAGAACCAATAAAATTAGTCACAATGGGTCATACAGACAGGTCAATGATATAACTGCCAGACTAATGGCAATGAACTGGTATTCTTCCTGGGAGAAGAAAGTCAGTCTTTAAAATAAATGACCTTTCTCCCCAAATCTCTGAAAATAGATAGCCCTTCTCCCTGAATCCCCAAAAACCCTGGGAGGGCCTCATAATTGGTAGTTTATCTCGATAATAGTGTCATAAAGAATCTGTAACATATCATAAAGAATCCGTTACCCATAATTTTGTATCATACGGAATCCGTGACAAAATTTTGTCACAGATTCTTTATGATACTTTTGATGCTTTAAAACACAAAAGTCTGCAAAACAATTCCTTTGAAGATTTACATGCATTGAAAAGTGTTAGTTCATAGATAATTAGTTAAATTTCTAAACTGATGATAAAATGTTTTGATGTGTTATGTATTCTAATATTCATTTTCGATTTTCCTTGCTTAATTAACCATTTTAAGGATTTAATCACCCATTAACTTTCAACCTGTATACCAACATTGCTAAAATTGATGGAGAACAATTTCCAGCTCATATATACTATGTATGTGTGCCAAAAAGGTCATTCCAGGCATCAAAAACCTTAGAAACGCCGGTTTCTCATCGCCTACCAATAGATGAGCTAAGAGAATCATAAAGAATCTGTAACGCTATCATAAAGAATCAGTAGCTGATATCATAAAGAATCATCTCGCACTGTGACGGACCTAAACCCCTGTGCGGTTGAAAGATGCAAAATTACAGTTATTTTCTTTGGCTCCATGTTGCCAAATCTTATAGGGTCACTGACGAGGCTTGAGTAGCCGAAACCGCGGTATGACCCACACCCTTTCTCATTAATATGTTCACTGCTCTTAAAGGATCTCAGTTTTATTTCTATTTACTATTACTGCAGCTGGTGTTGTGCTGTGTGGCGGCCATAAAAAGTATCCCCGTACATCATTCATAGTGCAGATTATATTTTCATTTTGCTCCTTTGAGATCAGCGAAGGTATTCTGAGTAAACAGAAAATTATTATCGGTTTAGATTCATTTTCTAACCAATGTTTAATATATTTGGCCCCATTAAGATTCTTCTAGCCTTTGATCTTTGCCTACTTGTACCTTTTTGTATTGACTACCCAGTTGAAAGATGCAAAATTACAGTTATTCTCTTTGGCTCCATGTTGCCAAATCTTATAGGGTCACTGACAAGGCTTGAGTAGCCGAAACCGCGGTATGACCCACACCCTTTCTCATTAATATACCAGTATTCACTGCTCTTAAAGGATCTCAGTTTTATTTTTATTTGCTATTACTGCAGCTGGTGTTGTGCTGTGTGGCGGCCGTAAAATGTCTCCCCGTACATCATTCAGTGCGCAGATTATATTTTCATTTTGGTCCTTTGAGATCAGCGAGGGTATTCTGAGAAATCAGAAAATTATTATCGGTTTAGATTCATTTTCTAATCACCGTTTAATTTATTTGGACCTATTTGCATTCGTCTAGTCTTTGTATTGAATACCCAGTTGAAAGATGCAAAATTACAGTTATTCTCTTTGGCTCCATGTTGCCAAATCTTATAGGGTCACTGACGAGGCTTGAGTAGACGAAACCGCGGTACGAACCACACCCTTTCTCATTAATATGTTCACTGCTTTAAAGGATTTCAGTTTTATCTTAATTATTAATTATTATTTAATATAGTTGGCCCATTTGGATAACACTAGTCTTTGTATCGACTACCCTGTTGAAAGATGCAAATTTTACAGTAATTCTCTCTGGCTGCATGTTGCCACATTTATATGGTCACTGAAGAAGAGGCTTAAGTCGCCGAAACCGCGGTATGGCTCATCCCCTTTCTCATTAATAAGTTCACTGCTCTTAAAGGATCTCGGTTATTTTTATTTGCTGTTACTACAGCTGCTGTTGTGTCGTGTGGCGGCCCTAAAAAGTCTCCCCGTACATCATCCATAGTGCATATTATATTTTCCTTTGGGTCTTTGAGATCAGCGAGGGTATTCTGAGAAATCAGAAAATTATTATCGGTTTAGATTCCTTTTCTAACCAACGTTTAATATAGTTGGCCCATTTAGATTTGTATCGACTACCCTGTGGAAATTCTCTTTGGCTCCATGTTGTAACATTTATTATTATTAATAAAATTTGTCATTGTCATTAGGGGTCATTAACCGAATAAACAGTGGTACCAATTTGGCTCTTTCAGATTCTACCTATTTATGAGTCATCGTCATAGATGCAGGTTAACTTTGAGAGTATTCGTTTTTGTACTTCCACACTTAGACAAAGACATAGATATAGAAAGTCAAACAGTACAAGCCCAGTAGAAAAAAGGTACAAGTAGGCAATGATCAGTAGAGCTTTTATTTCGACGAACATAATTATGTCAATAAAATAAAAGTAACAGAATATATCACAACATGCACATATGAACACAATCATTTACAAACTTAATCACAGATCATATCAAAAGTAAGAAGACATAGACACAGGAATTTAAATATATACTAGGCGAATGTTCTAGCTGGCCACTTACATTTCTTCATTTTTTTATAAAAAAAAAAATAATAATCTGAAAATTCTGTTAATAACTTAAAATAGGCAGACACTTCATCGACTAAAAGCAGTGAAAAATTTTAAAAAATTGTCCAAACATCACGCAGGTTGTTCCACTGAATATCGATACCTCCACTTTTGAAATCATGCATTATTTGGATTTCCCGACATGCTTTTTGAACACAATGTGAAAAATTACCCCACCGCCTAATGCAAATTCTTGTCATTTTTGAAGTTGATGGTACTTGTGTTTTGAAGGGCCTCCAATCTGCATGTTTCTAAATTAAGCTCTGTTGTTTTGTGGTGATCTTCACTGACATATTAGAGTAATCAATGACAAGAAGCAAAATGGATTTATATAGTGTTCTTTGGTTCGTAGAAAATCTATAAAAATCTTAGTGGCCGGTTAGAACTTTTGACTAGTATATATACAGCTGTATATATTAGGTATATCACGGCGAGCAGATATTAAACATAGAATACATCTCGAGACTTACAAACAGTGCCGATGCTGATGACTTTCCCGCGCCCGGGAAAGACGACAGCATCAGCAATGCTTGATGTGTTGCTTTTCAATTGTTATAAATTAAGACAATAGCACACATAGTTACATGTATTTAAAATAAATTCAAAATTTACATCTGATCTTGGCTGAGCCGATTGTTTACAATGTGTGCCAAAGATTTTTTGATCGATCCCTGGTATTTCCTCTAAATGTGCCTCGTAACGATATTTCAGACAAAACCTGATACAACTTACAAGAACTGAGCATAACAGTAGGAATGTGGCTTTCTATATTTCTGCGTGTGAACACTAATGATTTTGTCCAATCGAAATAGAACTTACCTATTGTTACTATATTTTCACAATGCGCAGCTTGGTGGAAAAATATGTCCAAGCTATGCTAACTCAAGTAAGATGTAAATTACAGCTGTCTTTGCGGACAGATTAATTTAAAGAACGACCTAACTGCCGAAATGCAGTGATTAATTATGTCGTTTTGTTTACAACTGGAATCATTTCTCATCATGTCGTTTCTATTGTGTCTTTGGTCTAGAGTAAATGGATTTAATGATAGAGCTCTTAATTCAATGACACTGTAACTAAGAAACTAACCAAACTGTCACTCACAAATATTAAAGAGAGGCTCATCATGAGAACAACCGGTTTAGCGACAATGCCTTTCAATGCTAGTCAGTAAGACAGAAACTTACAATAATTTACGGATTTAGAAAAAAGAGTATACCCTTTTACACCCCAGTATTACTATATAAAAGTGTGCTATATTACACGGATATATTTTCGTTCTGAAAAGCATCTTGAGACCAAAGAAACGCTATGAATGCCCGTTTCAAACAAAGTAAAGAAACCAATTCTGTAAATAAATGAGAATTTCATATATAGTTTTCTCCTGCGAATTCGTGACACAATCCCTATTTTAAATGATTCCCTTTAAATGACTTTCGTATGCAAAATCAGCCATTACTGTCTGAGTTGTGATTTTGTTTGAATGGCTAATGTGGATCATTGATGTCACATATTCCAAATATCATCTCTCCTAGACTTTGATTTACGAGCGATTCTTACATTTGTGATGATTCGATTCCGGTGTTTACATAACAATGGTATGAAAGCAATTAGATTCCCATGCGAAAATGAGAAATATTCAAATAGCAAATCAAAGTATCTAAGCAAACCTTTACAACTTTGTATAGTGTTTTACTTTATTGAAATAATCTATCTTGGTGGTGAGCCACTGAACTCTCAATATTATTTTCATGGAAAGGATATTTTAATAGTGGTCGCCATTTGGAAAATGGTTGCCGCTTTTACATGTATATTTATCTAAATTAGGATGTCCTATTTGTATATTTTGCTAATTTAATTCTTGTATATCAATGACAGCATTGCCGTTCCAACTGTATCCGTTTCAGTCCTTTGTCTCCATACACTGTACTTTTTAACATGGTCAAATCTAATGAAAGTAAGGCGCATTTGCTAATGACATATATTTGTTTAAAACAGGTATTTGTGCCAGGCCTCTTCAATCCTAAATGATGGCGAAAAATTTGGTGGAACAACCATGTGGATGCTCAAGGGTGGTATTGGCGAACGACCTCTGGATCACTATACTACTTCAACAGCGCCAATACTACACGCAACTGGAACAGGGGTTACCACCGAAACACCTGAAGGGGTGAAGGTCGATGAGTCTAATGAGGTTTTGAATGAGAATGAGACATACAGGGAACTGATTACGGGCGCTTTAGAAGATATCATGACTAACTACGATAAGAGGATACGTCCCGGATATGGAGGTACATATAAAATAAAGAATCTTTCTAAAATGGCTAAAGCAAAATTATGATTTATGTCTAAGAAATGATTTTCTTGTTAGCAGAGCCAATGCTCTACGGAATGTAAAAAAGGCTGTCTAGAACGGTCAGCAACAAACTAATATGTTCTAGAAAGTGATCTTTTAAGAGCACTCAGAATTACCAAGATTATCAATGTTTTCCAATTTTCAACATGCAACTTGAATGAAATATTCAGAGCAGCTTGACACGCAAACTTTCTGCAGATAACAAATTAACCAGAAAAGGGTCATGCGATTTGCAGCTATCATTAGGATCACATGTCCGTCCGTGAAATATTGTAACCCTTTTAACACCACTTTTATAAAGTACTGTAAAACTGGGGTTTACAGGGGTATACCTATTTTTTTTCTTCTTTTTTTTTCTCCAAAGCCAGACTGAGGTGGTTCTAACGTGTACCCACAATCAATGTTTAAAGCAAAAAAACGAATATCAATTTTTTTCACTTAGGAAAAATCTGAATATTACATGAGTGTATTTTCATAATAATTTTGAACTGGTGTAATGCCACGGAGTTAAAACAACAGGTCTGATATAACACCTGGCTTTTGTACTTTGGGATCGGAAATATTTAACCAGTACCAATTTTTACATAATTAAACATTGAACCTTGTATCAACATTGCAATAGGCGCACCTCAGATCAGATTTTTAATGAAGATGTTCAAACATTCAGTACTTCAACCAAATAATTGTCTTTTTAATTATTCAGCAGAACCAGTCGAGGTAATGCTCAACCTCAACATTAGGTCTCTGGGGCCTATCTCGGAAATGGACATGGTAAGAAAATGCATAAACCAAACCAACTACATGTAATTAAACCTTGATACCGCCACAAGATAATACAGACACCTCACAGAACTTTATCGTATTTATCGTATTATCTTCGCCGTCGCTTGAAGAAAGTGAGTTTGCATTATAAAGACTTATTATGTTAATCTTAAGTAGCTCTTAACCGCTTCAGCACGGAGCGCGATGAAATTGGCATTGGCTTAAAGTTGGTCCTCTTCTGTAAGCGTACAATAGGTTATGTTTGATTTTAAATTGATATATTGAACCGTACATTTAAGGGTCTCTGTTAGACACGACATGAAAAAAAAACACTATAAAATTCAGTTTCAGGTCCTCTCAAAGACAAATCTGAGAGAGCAGTGTAATGCGATTTTTCGCCCGTTCTCCGTAGTCTAGTGATACTACGACTGTACTTACACAGGAATGGAACACTATCAAAGTATTGTACTCCAATACGACAAAGTTCAGTCTTAACCCAGAAATAAATCTCGTTTTCTGTGATATATTAGACAGCAATTGACACAGACGTTCCCCATAAAAGCACTATGTTTGCCAGATCTGCTTTATTGTTGGCAAAATGATTAAATATCAATGGCAAATAGAGGCAATCTCAGACGCTTACGTAAATTATGGCACCAATGTGCCTTATGCCTTTTGCACAGGCTCGTGATTATTCGCCATTCAATTTTTTTATTTCTCGTCGTTAGTGTGCTCTATCTAGGATTAGTTTAACATCGGCAGTCTGATGCCATTGTATACAATAAAGACTGATTCTTTAACATCAAACGTAAAAATATTTTACTTCCTAAAAGGAATTGCGTTTTCTCTCGTCTGGATTTGAAGGCTTATATATTGGATTCGTAAAGGCCAAAGAGATAATGATTAGAATCAGACTTAAGCTTAATTTGTATGGCTGCAACAGATTGCTTCATTTTGCAGATATTTGTGTAGATTACATGCTTAAAAGCCACACCGAGACAGTTTCTTATGTTAATGTGAGAACTTAAAGGACAAATAAGCCATCGTCTCATGGGCTTTTATCACTTCCCTGCCACTGATTAATATGCATTTTACATGTGCACTTGCACTGGCTCATAACAAGGTACAAGTAGGCAACAAGTCTACGTGTGTTATACTAATCTTTGGACAGCCAAACACTATGTCTTTGGTACACGGTACAAATCATAAACTGATGTTTTATATAATGCTAGGTTTTACTTCTTTCTTCTATCAAAGGAAACTGAGAAGTTCTGTTGCATATTGCAACTACAAGCCAGATTACTTCAATGTCAATATGCCATGAAACGCATATTTGGATCTTGTTTTAGTACGCTTTGTGACAGTAAAACAAGTATAAGCTGACGTGACCAATGTGGTTAATGGGAGGAAAAACATAAAATCTCTAGCAAATGGCCAATGGGTAATAAGGATGCTATTTTAGAAAGTAATACATATGTTTTCTGGGTTCAAGCTTTTTTCTCTAAACAGTACGACAGTTGGGCTGAAAGTCTTAATTGAAAGTCTTTAAACGTACATGTACCAATATATTTGCTTAGTACATGTACTTTATCCTATGGTAAATTTGGTAACGTCAGCTGACTTCGGCACCGATTAATCCTTTATTCATACAGAATATTCATGACATAAATAAGGGATAAGCCATTTCTATGACGTTGATTTCCGTAAAGTTGGACAAGTAAATCGACAGCTGACAGTAAGCGTAAAACCTGAACCCTATCAACGTTATTACTGGAACGGTTTGTCTTTCTAAAAGTAGACAAACAATGGGAAGTATTACTATATCTTGTTTATGGCCGTTTTAGATAGTATTGGAAGCATTGTAGACATTGTAGAGAGCTAAAACGCCAAAAATGATCGTTGGTGATATTATTTTTGTAGCTATGTCCACTCAATCTTGTAATTATTTAAGGATTTATCAATATTGACATGAGTGGGTGGGGTATGTAAAACAGAAATCTACTGTTTTCTTGAACCTGTCAATCAAATGATGATGTGTATTTGTTGCTAATAGACGTCACTGATTCTAGGAATGACTCAATATAGTTATTATTTTAAAATTTTAAATAGCTTGGCGTAAAATTGGAAATGTAACTGGTTTTCGTGGGACCCATTTCCTGGAAAATGGAATGCATTTGAATAAAAATTACACAAAGCTTAAATGTCTAGGATACATAATCTGACAAATAAAGGGTTATTTTGGGGTCATGGAAATGTATTTCTCTCGGAAAAGTTAGTGTAAACATATTTTTCTGGAAAATTCTGAAAGTGGGTAACTTGGGGCGGCTCGTGTGCTCTTATTGTTTGCTGAAAGATGACATGCCTTTTGTTTCATGTTCTTATATGATTGAAGTCAATGACTACATCGAAAAATCTGTCTTATTTTTTTTTTCAAAAAGCTAAGCAAAATGGGTCCGACGATTTCAACCCGGAAGTAACTGAAAAATGACTCACTTGCTCTGAGCTGAATACTCATTCCACAATCATGTATACACAAATCCATGTATTTGCAACATATTCGATAGTCCCATGATAAAGCATGCTAAAGAATGTAGCATTGTTGACAAAATAAACAATGCTTTTTTATACAGGTAAATCTTCAATTATGTATATACAGTGACCACCCATAAGTCCTTAAATATATGTAATACCAATATCTATTTGACATGGCATTTGCAACAGACTGAAGCTGCGTAATATGGTCGTTACCGACTATTAACATGAATACATGGACCCCATATTGTCCTATATGGACAATGATTCGTTGAACATGTATTCTGTTTGTCCAGGTCCCGAGGTTATACAACTTTTTTTTCATGCTCAGCTCAGCTGAGACAAAAGTGTATTCTGCTCATAAA
Source organism: Rugalucina vietnamica (assembly GCA_964017185.1). Classification (NCBI taxonomy): domain Eukaryota; kingdom Metazoa; phylum Mollusca; class Bivalvia; order Lucinida; family Lucinidae; genus Rugalucina; species Rugalucina vietnamica. The sequence goes on along the minus strand of OZ024869.1, from coordinate 69,404,500 downwards.
TGTTAAAATGCCAACAATTTTTGGCATTTTAACATTTCATTAGCAGAATAAATTACAGGTTTTGATGGTCAAAACTGTAAATTCCAATTAATTTGGACTATTTCAGTATTTATGGGTAATTAAAATTAAAAAAAGATCGGCTGAGATTGAGATGAGTTTGAATAAAGTTTTATAATCTCGGGGGATGCAATAAAAGGTATATATCTTGATTTATAAAACAGAGACCAAATAAGTTTAGTTTAGATCATAGAACACTTCCGAAAGAAGGATGAAGAGCTGGCAACTTAGTTACACTTTTAAGTAACATTGTATAACAAATGTACTATGCATATATTTTTTAAATATTAAAGTAAAATCAAGTAGCTTAAGTAGCCGAAACAGAGGCCTTGCCCATCCCTTTTCTCATTAATATGTTCACTTCTCTTAAAGGAGTTCAGTTTTATTTTATTAGCCAAACTCAATTGATTAACCGTTAAGGTTATCCGCTTCTTGATCTCCCCCCCCCCCCCCAAACCATTTTTATTTTATTTTTTTCTAGCACTGAGGATTGAATGTGAAAGACAGTGCCCATTGTGGCACTAGAATCTTTGCTTACCAGATAATGATTTGTTTTAGCCATATCAATGACAAATATAAGCAATAACAGGACATTTTGGTAAGCACATAACAAAAAAAACATACTATCGTATCTTTAATTAGGTAAATAGCAATCTAGGAAACTCCAGTCTGACTGTATGTCTGATTATAAGAAAAGAAAGTATTTGACCTATAAATGGTGGACAAGCCGTCAGGAAATGTTTATGCCTCTAGTAAGCATCTATAAAACTAACTTCTTAATGATATGTTCAGAATAGCATATTATTCTGACATATTCTAATTCTGCGCATTTAAACACTAGATAAAAACGATCACAAAAGATCAAGCTGATTCGAATCTTCTCAGATCGATAATAACGGTGTTATATCGCTCATAATGATGCATCTCATAATGTTTATGAGCACGAACCTGTGTAGTTTATCATTTTATATGTTGACTGATTTTCAAGCTCAGTATTGAAATTTATTATCTAGTGGCAAGTGAAATACATATTTCAAAATAAAAGTTTTGATCAATTATGATTACATTTAGTTTCTCTAGTAGATATTTTATATCATCCATGGAAAATCGTTCCTTCGAGTCAAGTGTTGTTTCAGCTAGTTTAAAATTTCAACAATTGAATGTCGTTTCCAAAGTGTTGTTTTATCTTTCTGTTCGCAGGTATTTACAATGGACTGTTATTTCCGCCAAGTCTGGACTGACAAACGGCTTGTTATGAACGTAAGCGACACCAACTTCGAGTACATACAGCTGAACATCAAAATCCTGGAACTCATCTGGTTCCCTGACACAGTGTTCTACAACGGCAAAAAGTCGTATCTTCACACCATAACAACGCCGAACAGATTCATACGCATCTACAGAGATGGGAGAGTTCTGCTTTCACAAAGGTCAGTATTTCATTTCAACTCCGTGGAACCAAACTTTGTGACTGTCTCTTGAACTGTTTGTCTGTGCCAAACCAGATTTCGGCCGACCTGAAATAGTTGTTTATGACCTAAAGACCGATCTGTACCTTTATTTTGCACATTGATTATCATGTGTAAGTTTGTCTGAATTTCTTGACTGACAGCGTTGGGCTACAACGATGAAAGGTGGGAAAATAATGTTTAAAAAACGCTACCCAAACCCACAGCAAAATATTCTCATGGGTAAAAAGAAACTGCCTATTGATGTCGGTAAGGAAGTTAAAATTTGAATTTATAAACATTCGTTTTATGCAATCATTGTTAAAAGTGCAAGGTGTTTATCTCAGGCTGACGGTAAGAGCGTTATGCAAGATGAATCTCCAAAAATATCCTCTCGATGAACAAGTGTGTCCACTTCATATCGGAAGCTGTAAGTAGTCCTTTTCCCTTTTGTGAAACAATGTTGACATGTACAATTCATTAAACAGCCAAAGCGGCCCATATACTACTCATTAATCTTACTGATCAGCCTCTTGCATTTAATTTAATAAATGGCATGACCCCTTTCGCGAACATAATACATGAACATGTGTGCTGTCTGAAAACGGTTTTGTTGGATCCTGTGGCACCTAGTGGTTTTGTAGGATTTAAATTTTGTTTCTTGAAAGAACACAACTGTACTGATTTTAGTTACCATCTCGTATTTTCAGTTGCCTATGCCACAGACGACGTGACGTATGTATGGCGACATGAGAACCCAGTAGAGATGCCGACAGACATGCGACTGTCACAATTTGACCTCATGGAGACGCCGTCTAATTACTCGTCCATAACGTTCTTGAAAGGAGGTAATGGCGTGGATCAGCTAGCTACCCAGCACTCTGTTTCACTTCGTGACCTCGCTCCATTCGGTATCACGGTACACTGATGGGAACATCCTCATCAGGAAAACATTTCCGTGGAATAAATACCCCGTTATACCCCACTTTTATATTGTAAAACTAGAGTATGCAGGGGAACATCTATTTTTCTTATTTTTGCTCTAAAACATAGACTGTGGGTACTCGTTAGAACCGCCTCGACGAGGCGGTTCTAACGTGAACCGACATTCAATGTTTTTAGAAAAAGTATAAAAAAATATCGAACAATTTTCAATGAAATTTTCAATTTTATTTGGTATGATAGCACACGGTCACCGTCATATTCTTTTCATGGAATGGTAGAATTATAAAATGGAGAGCATTTTCGCCATAATGGGAAATAATTTTGAATAATATCTTAGTGGTAATATTAACTTTCAATGTCTGTTTTCTTGTATGTGACAAATAGTTTAGTACATGAATAATAATTGAAATGTATATATATATATTAACATTTTTATTGCAATCGTCCTAGATGAAAGTATCTTTCTTGGTGTTCTTCATTTCCCAATGAAAAACATTAAGTCACGTGACCTAGAGGCCACGCCTATGGGCGGTGCGACGTCAAAACCCATCCAGTGACGTTGTTTCTTTACTTTTATTGTCGTGACGTTGGTCGCGTATCGCCATGACGTTAGGCGCGAAAATTTGACGTTTTGGCTGTTCCAAAATTACGTTAAGTCGGATTTAATGTCAAATAACATGAACATGAGCAGTGATATGCGCAATTAAAAATCTGATACTTAATTGATAATATAAAACGTAAATATAAGTATTGAAATTCAGATTTTAGCTTTCACTGGATGATGAAAAACATTAGCTGTTTTAATGCCTCCGAGAAGCCCTTCGGGCTTCACAGACATTAAAACAGCCTAAAGTTTTTCATCATCTAGTGAAAGCTAAAATCTGAATTTCAATCCTTAAGTATAACATATATATACTGAGCCAAACTTATAACGCAACACAAAGTAATGCAATATTTCTTAAAATCGAGGGTGTATCAAAATTTTCTTTGATGACTTTTGCAACATACCTGTAGGTCCATTGATTGAATAGAAATCGGTTAGTTTAATTAATGCTTCATTGCCCATACATGTTCAGGGTAAGAAACCTGTTTTTGCTGCAAAGCATGCAGTACAAATGGAAAACGTACATGTTAAAAACGTTAACATGTACTCAGACGATCGGCTCATATAGTCGAATCCGTTTCTCTTTAAATTTATCGTCCATTGTGCCGAGATTGTCTATCCAAGATCGGGGCCGGGCCATTGGCATGCTGCAAGCCGAAAATTCGAAAGCGGCTGTCTCAAGACTTTTGGGGTGTAGCCGTTCCACTGTCACCAGGTTATGGAGCAAGTTCCAACAGACAGGTAAGTAGACATTGTAAATTTTTTGAGCTGATTTTGGTCGACATTTCTGACAAATTGATGTCGATTTAGTGCTTTCCATTTAACCATTCCATTCCTGTATTAGTGCTCGCACTTTATTTTCAGGACAAGTGGATAACTTGCCTCGTCGGAGTAGGGGGCGTGTCACAACTCAGGCCCAAGATCGGTACATTCATCTTCGACACCTACGCAATCGCAAAATTCCAGCGACAAGAACGGCTGCTGCGACTATTGGCACCCACAACCACCCTATAAGCTCCCAAACTGTCATCAACCGGCTACGGGAGCGTGGACTCAAAGCAAGACGTCCCTACGTTGGCCCTGTTTTGACGCCACGACATCGGATCGCCCGTCTCCAATGGTGTAGAGCCCATTGTCCATGGTTGGCAAGGCAGTGGCAGGAAGTCCCGATTTTATTTAGAGAAAGCGGACGGTCGAATACGGGTATACCGGAGAACTGGAGAACGATATGCGTACGCTTGTGTGTTGGAAGCTAATCGATACAGAGGGGGCTCAGTCATGGTCTAGGGCGGTATTTCTCATGACGGAACGACATACATTGTAGTAGTCAGGGGGAACTTGACCGCACAAGTGTATAGGAATACCATCCTCGCTCCAGTTGTTATCCCTTTCATCAACAGACGCCGACGGCACACTGTGTTTCAGCATGAACACGCTCGGCCCCATACGGCCCGATTGACAAGGCAGTTTCTCACAGCAGCCAACAATGTTGACGTGATGCAATGGCCGGCATATTCTGCTGATTTTTCACCCATAGAGCAGATTTGGGATAAATTGGACAGACGTGTGCGAAATCGACCAAACCCTCCCCAAACTCTTGTCCAGTTAGAACAGACTCTTATCCAGGAATGGCGTAACCTTCCTCTCAGACTTATCAGACGTTACCTTCGTTCGATGAGTAGCAGGCGTAATGCGGTAATCGCGGCACAAGGTGGCCATACAAGATATTAATCGTCTGTCTGATTTTTTTTAGTACCCTGATCGATTGAACTGCGATTTTCTCAATAACGAAAAACGTTACGAATAAACTGAAACCGACAATATGTCAAGAATTGATTTATTTTTATTACGTCATATTCGTGTTTCTGTGATTTATTTATTATGGAAGAAAATCAACTTTTTCTGTCGTGTTGCGTTATATGTTTGGCTCAGTATATTTTCGGGTGCTAATCATTATTGCAGATTTTCGGGTGCTACTCATTTTTGCAGTTATATTATATTTTGGTTTTCAAGACCCTTTACAGATCCTTTATTCGTTTATGTTTTCTATCGTACTGTAGCATGGCATACCGTCTTGTCTGTGGATTTCAAGCTGAGCCGTCATCTGGGATATTTTCTCATCAACGTATACATCCCTTGCTGTTTGCTTGTGATATTGTCCTGGGTAGCCTTCTGGATAAACAGGGAGGCGACAGCTGATAGAATAGCGCTTGGTATGTATATACGCTGCACTAGTTTGATAGGGAACACTTGATTCATTAAAAGACGAATTCATTCTTCGTTTGTTTCATCTGTTCTTGGTCCGTCGACAAACAACATGATTTCTAGGTCATATTCTGATGATTTTTGTTTTCAAGATTTTTCTGAGCAGGAAATTTACCTTCGATGTACACAATGTCACAACTTGAATGAAAACAAAATTTTGTAAAATGTAATAAGTAACAGTGTGTATATGGCACAAGCACTCTGCATTTAGCTCTACAACAACATTTTTCCAAGACACTTGTTTAGTTAAATTTTGTTGATGTGCAAAATATTTAGAACTAGGTTTTTAATGTACAATTTGTTTAAACTCATCGCAGATGTCTAAAGTAAACATATTTTTAAGTTGTTTAATCACCTTTGAACAGCATGTACTGCAGTCGTGCCTACCAGTTAGCAGTAAAACCTTTTACACTGCATTCAATTAATTAAAATTTAATTTCTCAAAACCTTATTTCTGAACAGGAACAATGACTGTTCTTACCATGACCTTCCTTGGGCTCGAGTCCCGCAGCGATTTACCCCGTGTCTCCTACACCACCGCGCTAGATATCTACATAGCCATGGCTTTCATGTTCGTCCTAGCCACGATGGTCCAGTTTGCGGCGGTCCATAACTTTACTAAGCATGGTTATGGTGAGCCGGTACTGCCACCGGCTAGCCCGCTAGAAGAGGAGGATGAGGAACACGAAAAACTGGTAAATATTACGAAAAATTGCCCATGCAATAGCCAGAGATTTTTCAGCAATAAACATTGAAAATTCAGTAGAAAAAAAAACAACAAGATTTTTATTTAATATATTTGCTCAAAACATTCATTGTGGTTGTAGCCATAAGTAGAATATAAGAGCCGCCTCGTGGGAAAACCAACAATGTGGTTTCCGAACGGGTCCGACACAAACCGACCTGTACAGTCACAGAAAAGAGGTAGAAGCTTGAATTAGAAGAGGAATTGTACTATCCGTGTAGCGAAAACAAAGGCAGTGATCAGCTTCGCAGTTACTGCGAAGCTGATCTGCGCCTTTGTTTTCGCCTATGCAGATTGTTGGTTTTCCCATGAGGCGGCTCATAAGAATAATGATAACACGAGTATGATGAGCCAGTGCTGCCACCTGTTAGAAGAGGGGAGAGGAACATGCAAAACTGGTAAAATATAGGCATTAACAATTTACTCTATAGATATTATATAAATACGGTACAAAATGTGTTTTCAGAGAAGTACCATATGGCATTTGCAATAGATTGACCTAACCATACACTTTATAGTGTGGAGCAAAACTAAAATCTGATTACTAATAAGATGTTGAGTAGTGCAGTATAACTCTGAATCTGTGTTTGTAAGAACCATTGACCACTGTATAGTATTAATTTTGTAATTCATACGCCACCGGCAGATAGTGGCTGAAAATCGTCATCGTCATATAAAAATATTTTTTTCTTTTAATTTGTGACGAAGCAAACGGTATATTTCTAAAAAGAAATGTGAGAGAACAAGATGTTTTTGTGTTGCTGCTCTTGCTATTCTGTCTCGATACAATGTTAGGGAACAGCATAAAGTAGAAATTATTCAGTTTCTCGCAAAGTGATTTTAGTGCCATCTAATTTCAAAAGAGATTTAACTGGATTTGAATTTCTTCTCAAATTCAATCGAATCAGTATGCAGACATGTCTATTAAATTTTAGATAAATCGGTTTTGCCACGAGACTGATTAAATTGCATATATATTGCAATGGACTGGAAAATTCTGACATACAAATGACAAATAGTCTTTCAATTTCTCAAACTTAAAGAAGCTGAGCTATCAAAATAAACTTCGTTTATGCAATTCTAGTTCGGTTTTACGAATGCACCAAAAAGCATAAAAGTGTAGGAAGGGTATTCTTAATTAAAGTTGTTTAAGCTTCTTAAATTAATTGATCCAATTATTTGATTGAGCAGCGTTTCTAATTAAGTTTACTGTAACTCATGTACGTGTAGGACACAGGCAAACAGAATAGTCCCAGATGGGACGCCGCGTTCTTGGACTTCGCAGAACGCGGCGTCGCATCTGAGGCTATTCTGTTCGCTTAGAGAAATTTAAATAAAAATTATAGATCACTCCTTATGCCCCCAAAATTGAAAGTGATAACGATGGGAAAGTCTATTCGCATTAATGGGTTGTGTGACAAAAAGCAGCACAGTAAGGGTACTGAGCTAGCTTTTAGCTATTTGTAATGCTATGGTGTATAAGAACATATGAACAATTTCCTTCTTCTACAGTTATCCATTAAGAAACTATAACTAACAAAGCTAGACAATATATGTGATTCTAGCAGGCTTTTTGTTAGATTTTAATTAGTATGAAAGTAGGGATTACGTCGTATATCATTCATAGTACGGTACGCTCGTATAATAATTTAATTATTTTTAAAACTTACCCGTCTCAAGTTACGCAAGTTGAGTGATATCTGACTACAGTTCGGAGTCACAGTTTTACTTGAACTTTTCTATATTCCAGCTTCCTCGGCAGAGGCTAATAGATTTTACGATAGAAATCATCAAATGTATGACGCTGCACTGTTAACAAGATGTTATACTCAGCATGCTCTTCGTCCATTTATCGATTCCGAATCTAATCACATTAGAAGTTTTATTAAAATTCCTTTCATCAATAAAGGAATTGAATTTATTGATTTACCAAGCATATTCCAGGATAAATCAGTGATACAGTCTATACCTACCTACTTCCAAAATTCAGAACCTCCTATTATTTGTTACAAATATAACAAACCAATCAGAAATACTATTTTTAATTTCAATAAACTTGTTTCTGATCTTGATATCCATGCTAATACTCCTAAGTCTTGAGATTGTAAAGATTCAAAATATGTTTATCAACCAGCTGGACATATAGTTACTGGAAATTTAAAAATAATTTCGGATTCTAGAATTCGCAAAATTGTTTCTAAAGGTCCGAAATATAGATTCCCTTCCTATATTAATTTCGACAAATGTAGAGAGGAGATTGCATCTGCATTAAATGATTTCGGTAATCGATGGTGTAAACGAGAGGGTGTTGAGGATAATGCTCTTAAAGAATGGAAAAGAAGTATCTTCACTATCGTGGATAAACGTATTAAGTTTTATTCACAAAATACTAATCTTTTACCTCCTAAACCCAAATCGTCATTTAGGCATTTGAAGCAGGGTATCCAAGAATTTCATAGAAAGTATGTCTTGGTTCCGGCAGATAAAGCCGCAAACAATGTTGTTGTCGTTTGTAGACTTCACTACGTTAACACCTTAAAACAGGAGCTTGATGGTACCAGGGCTTATCTGGAGACAGATACTGATGAGGTGTCTGTAGTAAATGCCCACTTAAACGATTTACCTGTTAAGTTTTCTGTTTGTGTCAATGAAGGCCAAGGCAAACTTCCTACGATGTATTGGTTACCTAAGCTTCACAAAAGACCATACAAAGCTAGATTTATTGCAAATTCTAGCTCTTGTACTACCACTGAACTTTCTAAATTATTAACTTCTTGTCTTACTGCTATCAAATCTCATGTTATAAGATACTGTGAGACAGTGTATGAAACTTCAAATAAAAATTGGTTTTGGTCAATAAAAAATTCTGGTGAGGTGCTCAGTAAATTGAAGTGTAGAGGGTTCCGTGCGACAAGCTTGTCCACATATGATTTTTCTACTCTGTATACAACATTACCACATAATCTAATTAAAGAAAAACTTCTGGATTTGATAGAGTGGACCTTCAAAAGGGCATTAAAAAACTATGGTTCACTTTATTTGGCATGTAATGACAGAAAGGCTTTTTTCACTTCCTCTGACCAAAGTCGGTATACACTTTGGTCATGTCAGAATGTGTGCGACGCCTTATCCTATCTCCTTGATAATATTTATATTAGATTTGGGACCAAGTTATACAGACAAATTGTTGGAATTCCGATGGGTACAAATTGCGCACCTCTCGTAGCTGATTTATTTTTATACTGCTACGAAAGAGATTTCATGGATTCTCTTAACCATGATAATCAAGCTGATGTTATCGAGGCTTTTAATTCCACATCTAGGTACCTCGATGACCTTTTGAACATTGACAACCCTTATTGTGAAGGTATGGTCAATCAAATTTATCCACCTGAACTTCAGTTGAACAAAGCTAATATCTCAGATACCGAAGCCCCCTTTTTAGATCTACATCTTTCTGTTGCAAATGGATTTGTTTCTTCTAAAATTTATGATAAGCGCGATGACTTTGATTTTGATGTAGTAAATTTTCCTTTTTTGGATGGTGACGTTCCTCGTCGTGCTTCTTATGGTGTATACATTTCGCAACTTATTATGTTTGCTAGGGTCTGCAATCATGTTACAGACTTCAACGCTCGAAATAAATGTTTAACGGCAAAACTTCTCCAACAGGGCTATCGGTATCATAAACTTCGAAAAACCTTTTCTAAATTTTATCGTAGACACTATGAATTGATTTCCAAATATAATGTTGGGTTAAAGACACTTTTAAGTGAGGGCCTTTCGGAACCTGAATTTTATGGTGACTTGGTTTACAAATTAAAGAAACTTAAAGGAATAAATGATTTTTCTCTTCAGTTCGGAAAAATCATAACACGTTACAGACGTATAGGTTATAACTTGAATGTTATGCGACAGTCTGCATGCTTAGTTTTTAACCCAATCATGGTTGATAACTATGCTGCCTTCTTTAATTGCACGCCGGTGGGTCGGGCGTCAGACTCTATGATGGCCCCGACTTAAAGCTATTCATTTTAGTTGGTTGGGGCCGGAGCTTCTTGTCTGTTGCTTGGCCCACCGGGGTCCAACTGGTGTTTTTCTTTTGCTCCGGAGTTAGTAGGTTATTCGGCGCCCAGGGATCTCCATCGTCGGGCAGCTTACTCAATCTGTGAGTCCTGGTTTTTGATTCATCAGGATGTTTATCATGATTTATTTGTTTGTTCTTGATGATTCATTGACTAGTTAGAGATTCACCACGAGGACCGAAGAACTAACTAAATGCTGTGAACCACTGCAGAGGCTGAGGGTGAGGTTAGGTACCTGTAAAACCGGTTTAAGCCCGCCAGTAACTTTGTGTAACTGATCGTTCCAAGTCGATACTTCTGTAGTGGTTCTTTTTGTTTTATGTCTTGGTGTTTAAAATTTTTTGTGCTGTTGGCGCCTTATGTATGTTTTCATATTTTTAGTTAAGTTAAAGTAACTGAGTGGCCACCTATTGGGAAAATAGCTGCTCATTCGGCTTACGATATGTTTCATGGTATAAGTACCTGATTGTTAATTTGGTTTTTTCCCACCTCGGTTTTTGGAGTGGGAATCTTTTTCTGATTGCGCCTTTTCCTGATCTTTGCCTACTTGTACCTTTCTCAAACTTAAAGAAGCTGAGCTATCAAAATAAACTTCGTTTATGCAATTCTAGTTCGGTTTTACGAATGCACCAAAAAGCATAAAAGTGTAGGAAGGGTATTCTTAATTAAAGTTGTTTAAGCTTCTTAAATTAATTGATCCAATTATTTGATTGAGCAGCGTTTCTAATTAAGTTTACTGTAACTCATGTACGTGTAGGACACAGGCAAACAGAATAGTCCCAGATGGGACGCCGCGTTCTTGGACTTCGCAGAACGCGGCGTCGCATCTGAGGCTATTCTGTTCGCTTAGAGAAATTTAAATAAAAATTATAGATCACTCCTTATGCCCCCAAAATTGAAAGTGATAACGATGGGAAAGTCTATTCGCATTAATGGGTTGTGTGACAAAAAGCAGCACAGTAAGGGTACTGAGCTAGCTTTTAGCTATTTGTAATGCTATGGTGTATAAGAACATATGAACAATTTCCTTCTTCTACAGTTATCCATTAAGAAACTATAACTAACAAAGCTAGACAATATATGTGATTCTAGCAGGCTTTTTGTTAGATTTTAATTAGTATGAAAGTAGGGATTACGTCGTATATCATTCATAGTACGGTACGCTCGTATAATAATTTAATTATTTTTAAAACTTACCCGTCTCAAGTTACGCAAGTTGAGTGATATCTGACTACAGTTCGGAGTCACAGTTTTACTTGAACTTTTCTATATTCCAGCTTCCTCGGCGTCGTATTACACACTACAAAAGATCTCAAAACGGCGGGACTCACCATCATTTTTCAAGATCGTCGGTGAAAACGGCGGCGACAAAAATGTGGAGACGTTTAACATTCAAGCGGAAAGGCCGGCGAAAATCAGCCGACGAGCCACGTAACAGCGTCAGCAAAATTGATAAAGTCTCCCGCATTATGTTCCCATTGGTCTTTACAATGCTGAATATAATATACTGTTTGGTCTATTACTATTAAATTTTTGCTTGATCGTGTAAGGTCACTTTGTTGTTGCTTTCATGCTCATATTATTGACGCAAATTTGTTAACCTTGATGTAAAATAAATTTTAAAAACATGAATTTTGGTTCTCTTTCTCATTTGTGCCCAAACTGACCATTTCTGGGTTGTCAAAAACTTGCCTCCCGCATGTGTGGTCCTTTGGCTCGACTCTTATTAACTATTCAAAAGTCTCCGTCGTACCTAGGCAGCGCTGACTCCCTACTGTCATGACTTAAGAATTGTTGAAATTGGGCGTTTTGCATCAACACAAACTAAACAGTACAAGTAGGCAACGTTCAGGAGAAGGTGCCAAGAGACTCCCACTCCAAAAACCGAGTTGGGAAAAAACTAAATTAACAATCAGGAAACATATCGTAAGCCGAATTGGCAGCTATTTTACCAAAAGGTGGCCACTCAGTTACCTAAACGTAACTAAATAAATGAAAACATACATAAGATGCAAACAGCACAAACATTTTAACACCAAGACATAAAACAATAAGAACCAACGCAGAAGTATCGCCTTGGAACGATCAGTACTATAAAATTACTGGCGGGCTTAAATCGATTTTACAGGTACCTAACCTCAACCTGAGCTTCTGCAGTGGTTCACAAAAGGCTAGTTGTTCGGTCCTCGTGGTGAATCTCTAACTAGTCAATGAATCATCAAGGACAAACAATTAAATCATGATAACCACAATGATGAATCAAAAATGAGGACTCACAGATTCAGTAAGCTGTCCAGGCGATCCCTGGGCGCCAAATAACTTACTAACTCCACAGCAAAAGAAAAACACCAGTTGAACCCCGGTGGGCCAAGTAACAGACAAGCAGCTCCGGTCCCATACAACTAAAATGAATAGCTTTAAGTGGGGACCATCATAGAGTCTGACGCCCGACCCACGCACGTGCAATTAAAGAAGGCAGTATTGTTATCAACCATGATTGGGTTGAAAACTGAGCATGCATGCTGTCGCATAACATTTAAGTTATATCCTACGTCTGTAACGTGTAATGATTTTTCTGAACTGAAAAGAAAAAGCATTTAAGAAATGAATTTCATTTTTCTTCGGGGTTCATTCACTTTGCATAGCTCCATGAACATCAGAAAAATTAAACTCATTTCTTATATTTGTATTCATTTCTCTCTATCGCTTGTTGAAAATCATCAAGGCGATCATATTTACGAGCAGAAAGATAATTTATACACAGTGTTTATACAAACAGCGGAACGGCGTCGACGTTTACAACGTCCAATCAGATTGGCGAGAGCATTGCTTTTTGACGTCAAGTGTAACGTCGCGTGACACGATGTTGTTCATGGATGTATGAACACAGATGGACATCTAATGGTTCATCTAAGGAGGTTTTAGAACAATGTAAATATTTAAGAAATGAATTTCATTTTTCTGGTGTTCATGGAGCTATGAACCGCAGTGGGTCGCGTGCAAAGTGAATGAACCCCGAAGGGGTTCATGTAAACTTTGCTATCGACCCACTGCGGTTCATAGCTCCATGAACATCAGAAAAATTAAACTCATTGCTTATATTTATATTCATTTCACTCTATCGCTTGTTGAAAAATCATCAAGGCGATCACATTTACAAGGAAATAGATAATTTACACACAGTGTGTATTCAAACAGCGGAACGGCGTCGACGTTTACAACGTCCAATCAGATTGGCGAAAGCATTGTATTTTGACGTCAAGTTTGACGTCATGTGACGTCGCGTGACACGATGCTGTTCATGGAAGTATGAACACAGATGAACATCTAATGGTTCATCTAAGGAGGTTTTAGAAAAATGTAAATAGTCCCTCCTATAAGTTTCTTAAATTTGTAAACCAAGTCACCATAAAATTCTGGTTCCGAAATGCCCTCTCGTAAAAGGGTCTTTAGCCCATTATTAAATTTTGAAATCAATTCATAGTGTCTGCGATAAAATTTAGAAAATATTTTTCGATGTTTATGATACCCATAGCCCTGCTGGAGAAGTTTGGCTGTTAAACATTTATGACGCGCATTGAAGTCCGCAACATGATTGCAGACTATAGCCAGCCTAATAAGTTGCGAGATGTATACACCGTAAGAAGCACGGCGAGAAACGTCACCATCCAAAATCGGAAAATTATTATATCAAACTCAGTCATCACGTTTATCATAAATTTTAGATTGCAATATAAAGATGTAAATCTAAAAAGGGGGCTTCGGTATCTGTGGTGTTTGCTTTATTCAACTGTAGCTCAGGGGGTAAATTAGTTTGACCATGCCTTCAAAATAAAGATTGTCAATGTTCAAAATGCCATCGAGGTACCTAGAAGTCGAAAAGCCTCGATAACATCAGCTTGATTGTCATGGTTAAAAGAATCCATGAAATCTCTTTCGTAGCAGCATAAAGATAAATCAGCTACGAGAGGGGCGCAATTTGTACCCATATGAATTCCAACAATTTGTCTGTATAACTTGGTTCCGAATCTAATATAAATATTATCCAGGAGATAGTATAAGGCGTCGCATACATTCTGACATGACCAAAGTGTGTATCGACTTTTGTCAGAGGAAGTGAAAAAAACTTTTCTGTCATTACAGGTCAAATAAAGTGAACCATAGTTTTTAATGCTCTTTTGAATGTTCACTCTATCAAATCGAGTAGTCTTTCTTTAATCAGATTAGGTGGCAATGTGGTATACAGAGTAGAAAAATCGTATGTGGACAAGCTTGTCGCACAGAACCCTCTACACTTCAATTTACTGAGCACCTCGCCAAATTTTTTAGTGACCCAAACCAATTTTTATTTGAAGTTTCATACACCGTCTCACAGTATCATATGACATGAGATTTGATAGCAGTAAGACAGAAAGTTTTAAAATTATTTAGGAAATTCAGTGGTAGTACAAGATTGAAGAACTAGAATTTACAATAAATCTAGCTTTGTACGGTCTTTTGTGAAGCTTAGGTAACCATTACTGGGAAGTTTGTCTTGGCCTTCATTGTCACTAAGCATGTATTACCGCTGAGATACGTTTGAGATTTAACATCGCGTCACGCGACGTAACATGATCAAACATGACGTCAGAAACAAAACATGACCCTCACTAGTGAATAGAATAGAATAGAATTTATTAAAATGCACAGTTGTATACTGCAATTCTATGCTATATAAAATCGAAGCAAAATGAATGTTGTCAACATATATCAGTTTTGGTTTTGCTGTTGTTGCATTTGCATGCACTTCATTGGAACCTGCTCTCAGATCATTCCATAGTTTTGAACTATGTTCCCCCCTAGACCCAACACATCCTCCTAATATGTATTTACGCAATATATGTTAGCGACAGGCTGAGTCTAGGTGAGATACGATGTTCACCAGACCGTGGAACATAAGTATTTAAGCGTGAGTGAAAGCAGAATGACCTTAAAACATGTTCCAATGATGCGCATGTGCAAAAACAACAAAAACAAAACTGGTTTATATCGTCAGCATCAATTTCGATTCTGTTTAGCAAACATCTGCAGTCAAATACACTGTACATAGGAAACTATCTTTTTGCTCCATGAACGAATTGTAAATATTTGGATAGCACAAACAATCAAGAGTTGCATGTATCTCTACCTCATGACATTTGAGATTGTAAATGTTTGGATAGGTACAAACAATCAAGAGTTATCTCTACCTGTTGGCATTTGGGAACGCTGCCCAATCCATTTTTGTACAATTAACATTTATATCCAATAATGCAGTTTGCTTAAATTAGGTATTTAAAAAAATTACTCATTAATTTTAGGCATTTAGGGACTTTTCCCATCTTGTCAGTAGAATTCCTTGGTTACCGCACAGTCCCGTTACAGTCATGCGACAGCGAAGGGATTTTTATGGACATGAGCTGGCAAGTTCCTGCTGTTAGCAAATACATGTACGTCATACATGTAACATGTTTTGAATTTTCTTACATAGCATCATTAGTATTGTACAGATCCAATCCTAAGCGTGATATCATATCGCTTATGAATTCAATACAATAAGAAGATTCATATAAGCTTCTCTGAAGCTTGTTTTCTTATCCTTATGTAAGGAGTATGCATGCTGATAGAAATTCTCGAGAGTTTTGGCGAGAAATCGGAAAGATCGGTATACAAAATGACCGTAAGAATTTCATTCCTATGGAAGTGGTAGATTCTTCCGGTAACATTTCGACAAATGTAGATACTGTTATTTCAAAGGAGACAAATGAACACGAACGGCTATTTTCCATATCGAATGACCCAAATTATGATGAAAATCATTTACGGAATATTTAACATAACCTCCAAACCCGTACGGTGCCACGCTTACATGTACAACCGGACATAACGTTGCTTAATGCACCTATAGATAGGCTAGAGGTCGAACGTTCAATTAACAGAGCGAAGTTAAGGCGTGCTGCAGGCTTTGATGTTCCGGCTGAAGTTATTCGTAACCCAGTATGCATTGACTTGATATATAAAATTGTAAATTTTTGCTTCGATACCGGAACAGTGCCTACTGAGTGGAATACTAGAATTATCAAACCCATTCCGAAAGCCGATGCGAAAGATTCTCGAAATCCATTGAGTTATCGGGGTATTTGTTTAAGGATTTATCAATATTGACATGAGTGGGTGGGGTATGTAAAACAGAAATCTACTGTTTTCTTGAATCTGTTAATCAAATGATGATGTGTATTTATTGCTAATAGACGTCACTGATACTAGGAATGAGTCAATATAGTTATTATTTTAAAATTTTAAATAGCTTGGTGTAAAATTGGAAATGTAACTGGTTTTCGTGGGACCCATTTCCTGGAAAATGGAATGCATTTGAATAAAAATTACGCAAAGCCTAAATGTCTAGGATACATAATCTGACAAATTAAAAGTTATTTTGGGGTCATGGAAATGTATTTCTCTGGGAAAAGTTAGTGTAAACATGTTTTTCTGGAAAATTCTGAAAATGGTTAACTTGGGGCGGATCGTGTGCGCTTACTGTTTGCTGAAAGATGATATGCCTTTTGTTTCAGGTTCTTATATGATTGAAGTTAATGACTACATCGAAAAATCTGTCTTATTGTTTTCAAAAAGCTAAGAAAAATGGGTCCGACGATTTCAACCCGGAAGTAACTGAAAAATGACTCACTTGCTCTGAGCTGACCACTCATTCCACAATCATGTATACACAAATCCATGTATTTGCAACATATTCAATAGTCCCATGATAAAGCATGCTAAAGAATGTAGCATTGTTGACAAAATAAACAATGCTTTTTATACAGGTAAATCTTCAATTATGTATATACAGTGACCGGCTATAAGTCCTTAATTTCGATTCCATGCAAAGTGTATGTGGATATATTGAATTCGCGCTTCACTGAATGGATTGAACAAAACAATGTTGTGATAGATGAGCAAAATGGCTTCCGCCGCAATAGATCCTGCTTAGAACACATTTATTCATTATACTCTGTTATAAACAAACGTAAGCAACAAAGAAAGTCAACGCATGTGTTTTGCATCAAAAAGGCATTTCATACCGTGCAAAGGGACTGTCTATGGTACAAATTAATTTCGTTCGGAATCGATGGGAAAATACTTAAGGCTGTTCAGTCATTGTATGAAAATGTTAACTGTGCAATTAGGATAAATGACCATTTAACTCCATTTATTGAGGTTCGCCAAGGGGTAAAGCAGGGGTGTAAACTGTCACCAACTTTGTTTGCCTTATACATGTATATTAATGATTTAGCCAGTGAAATAAAGGCTCTAAATCTTGGTGTAGATATTGATGATCAGCAACTGTCAATATTGCTGTATGCTGATTATGTTGCGCTCATTGCATCTGATGCCAAATCTCTGCAAAAAAATGCTGGACAAACTATCGGAGTGGTGTGGTAAATGGAGATTAACAATCAACAGTGACAAAACAAAAATCATACATTTTCGTCCATTATCGCAAACTCGGTGCAATTTTAACTTTACATGTGGTAACATCGAGGTGGACTTGACTGACAGATATAAGTATCTCGGTTTTTGGTTTCAAGAAAACCTTGACATGAAATTTGCTACTTCAGAATTGGCTAAGTCAGCCGGTCGAGCCCTGTCCGCCCTATATGCAAAACTCAAGAGTGCAGGTGGTATGGCATATGATGTATATAAAAAGGTACAAGTAGGCAAAGATCAGGAAAAGGCGCAATCAGAAAAAGATTCCCACTCCAAAAACCGAGGTGGGAAAAAACCAAACTAACAATCAGGTACTTATACCATGAAACATATCGTAAGCCGAATGAGCAGCTATTTTCCCAATAGGTGGCCACTCAGTTACCTTAACTTAACTAAAAATATGAAAACATACATAAGGCGCCAACAGCACAAAAAAATTTTTATACACCAAGACATAAAACAAAAAGAACCACCACAGAAGTATCGACTTGGAACGATCAGTAACACAAAGTTACTGGCGGATGTATATAAAAACTATATCAATCACTTGTAGAACCGGTACTTTTCTACTGCGCCGGTATCTGGGGGTTAACGGACTTTTCTAAAGTAAAAACGGTGCAAAATAAAGCTTGTAAATATTTTTGTGCTGTTGGCGCCTTATGTATGTTTGCATATTTTTAGTTAAGTTAAGGTAACTGAGTGGCCACCTATTGGGAAAATAGCTGCTCATTCGGCTTACTAAATGTTTTCATGGTATAAGTACCTGATTGTTGGTTTGTTTTTTCCCATCTTGGTTTTTGGAGTGGGAGTCTTTTTCTGATTGCGCCTTTTCCTGATCTTTGCCTACTTGTACTTTTTTTGTAAATACTTTCTGTGAGTAGGTCAAAATGCATCTAATGTAGCTACCCGAGGTGACATGGGCTGGCCCGACTGCTTCGTCAAACAGAGACTAGAGAGCTGTCGCTTATATTGTAAGCTTACAAATACTGCGGACAATAGACTTATAAAATCAATATTTAAATGGTCGAAACGTTTTATGAACTTTGTGGGTGATGCTGGTTTAGCGAATTTGTTTGAGACTGAATCTGTTAATACCGAATATGTTATTAAACAGTGTAAGTCTAAATTAATTGAAATGGACAGAAATGGCATTCTGACATGTTTAATGATACTGGACATGTTAACGGCAATAAACTACGAACTTACAGGATATAAAAGACTACTCTAGAACCAGAAGCGTATATTAAAAACTTTCTTATCAGGGATCAGCGCCGCGTTTTGGCTTTGTTCCGATGTGGTGATTTGCCCTTGTACATAGAAACTGTGCGTTATGCTAGACCAAAAATACTTCTAAATGAACGTACATGCTTTCATTGCAAAGATGCTGTTGAAAATGAGATACATTTTCTCCTTGAATGTCCCTTTTATGATGATCTGCGTAGAAAGTTGTTTAAAAAGGCTAATTTATGTAATTCGGACTTTGACGCTCTTAATTTTACAGATAAATTTATATTCTTAATGAATAATATAAATATACAGCCTCTTGTTGCAAACACTTTATTTGACATGTGGCAAAGAAGAAAAAGAGTATTATAAACATTTTAAGAATATGATTTTTTTAAGGTTGTAAGTACTGTGAGATTTTACATATGCATAAAATTTACATGTATTTAGCAATATTTGAAATGGTCTTTATTGCATTGCGTGTCTCGTAAGCTGGAAAATCCCAGCTGTGTGTCTAAATCTGGTGTATTGTTTTATATCATGTTTTATATGCTTTGTACATAGACATGTGACACGTTAATAAACTACTTACTTACTTACTTACTCACTCACTCACTCACTCACTCACTCACTCACTCACTTACTCACTTACTTACTTACTTACTTACTTACTTACTTACTTACTGTAATTGTTTGTTATGTTTGTTTGTATTTCTTAGAATAAAATAGTGTTTAAACCAATACAATGATCAAGAGTCTACCTGAGGGTATAAGCGAATAATACGTATATTCGAATCCCGATTTTGGCATTGGTTGCCATCCCTAAATTCGCAATATACATTTCTTTTTCTAAAATGTATAGATCTACGTGTAATTATGTTACAGAAAAGGTTCACGTTATTTTGGATCTTCCCTCATAACCGTTCTCATAGAGTCTTTAGAGAATAGCCAAAGCCCAGGATGGATCTTCATGGTCTCTCAGCAGCG
This sequence comes from Rugalucina vietnamica, assembly GCA_964017185.1. NCBI lineage: Eukaryota > Metazoa > Mollusca > Bivalvia > Lucinida > Lucinidae > Rugalucina > Rugalucina vietnamica. Next base: position 69,384,634 of record OZ024869.1, on the reverse strand, counting down.
CATTTGAAGCATACTGTAAATTTTATCTGCGCTCCTCTTGGACATTCATAATGGACTTTATACAGATGTGTTGCTACATTCTCCTACAATTCTGTCCCTCAGGGCATTGTGAGACCTGGTGAATAAGCGGAGGTTGCATCCGCATATATAAAGGTCCATCCCTCAATATATTGGTGCACCCGCAGCTTGAAAATAAAGGTGCAACCCTTAGATAGAGGCGATCCACTTAATAGCGGTGGATCCCTTTCTAAGGAATTCTTAGGGATTAACTAATTGTAGCAAAGGAAGAAATATACACATGTATATAAATAAAATCCCCCAGTAGGATGCACCAAGTTGGGTCGGGTTCGAACACGAATTGTCGGATTAGAAATCGGGCGTCATAACTTCCAGACCAATTAGGCTGGTTAATTATGCGCCCTATAAACCGATATACGATGCACTTCGCTAACAGTACCATTACACTTTAAGTTGGAGGCGAACCACCTATTGCGGTCTGAAGATCGTGCTACGCTACTGACTGACCTAAATGCACTAACCATCTGATTACTGGTTAACCACTCAGGTTTGAGCCTGTCGAGAAAATATGGTTCAAGGCAAGCTGTTTATACATATAAGCCTTATTGGCTTAGTTGGGTGGTTATTTTTTTAATATATCCGAAGCACTTTTTGGATGTCATGACTGTAGTGATGGGTATAGAAGATACATATACAATCTTGTTGTTTGTGCTAGCTTTTAATGCGACGCGCGTAGTGTGTCTGGATATTGTTGCTTGTTAAACAACGTTGAGCTCAGAGAAAAATTGTCAATGGAAACCAGGCCTTAGTGGCTGGATGGGTGACCCAAGGTAGAGCAGGGGCGACGGAGTAGTTGTTTGTTCATGGTGGTTACCATCAGCTATTCTACAAAGCCTTCCTGTCTTGCTTGGGTGGTTATAAGCTTTTATTCCAGTACCGAGCCAAGTGGTCGTATCGTCACGAACTACACAACAGCGGTTAGATTAAGAAAAACAAATATATACTCAACAAAAAAAGTTAAGGAAAGTGTGTTCAAGTGATTATTGCAAAAAAATCTAGAACAGAGTTAGAAATTCAAACTTAAGTATGTTATAAAGTGTCTTTTCATCTTTCCAATGAGGCCTCATTTGAACTTGTAGCATCGGCACTGGCTGGGAAAAACAGTGTCAAAGTTGGCTAGTCGTCAATCCAGTTTTCACAAAATTGCAATATTGTTTGGTTTGAGTAAAAAGTGTCAATGTAGACTTTTGCCTTAAAAGCATAGACTTTGAAGACAAGTTTTCTCATGACAACAGATCTGTGCACAAGACAAGATGTTGAGAAATGTCATCCTGCTTTTTTTGGCATCAGCATTATTTTCTAGATGGGAATATCAGGCTGCAAAGCACAACAGCCAACCGACAATTCTTTAATCTGACCAACAATATACCGACTTTGGTGCTGAGAAATCAGCATCCTTATCTCCTGAAGCACCACAGCAAGAGCCTGTAGAGTTTTTGGTGCCAGAATTCCACACCAGACCATATCAAGCTGTCCCAGAATGTGTAACACTTGTTCAGCTGGAAGCATGTCTGTGGGTGGGTTGCCTAGTCCTTGACCTCAACGTTGTTCCGACGTAGATGATCTTGAGTGATACTGGGGCAATTTTATCTGATATTATCCTCCTGGTACCAACAATGGTAATGGTGCTGAAAATGCTTTACAACAGGTCTGCTCACCTCAGTGTGTGCACTGTACAGCTGTTCACGAGAAAATGTGTCTATGGAGACATGGTTATTGTGTGAAAAAGCTCCAGTAACAATTGATACACAAATCGAACAATATGGCAAATTTGTAAAACATGGAACTTTGACATTGATTTTTTAAAGCTTCTGTAAGTGCCATCATCTCAATTAAATCCTCATTTGAAAGATAAAAAGACACTTCATAATGATATGGAGTTTACATTTCATGAAATATAACAGTTCTTGTGTTACAGACCCTCAAACACATTTTCCTTAACTTTTTTTTGTTGAGTATATATTGTATGGTCAGTGAAGTCCATCATTTTCTCTTACTCTGCATGAAGGCTGATTTTGAAAAGTTACCTGCATCCTTAAAATATCTCCATTCTTCGAGATAACCTGTCGAATGAGAATTGTAATTATCCATATGCATGTTTCCACAAAATGCATGAATCTAGAATAATTTTCTTTCACACTTTTAGTTTCAACATGCATTCCAACATTAATTATAACACATCAGGAAAACTGAACTTAATATATTATAATTTTGTGTTACGTAGGAACCGTTTAATTATGTGCACTAATTTTCCCAGTTTTAGGTCAGTAATATCAAGTGCGTTGTCATAAACCTATGTTAAGATTACTTTAATGCACATCATAGCGCTAAACGAAGAGGGACTGTTTAAATCTCATTAAGTAATTTTATTTGGTATTTTATTTGATGTGTGTGTGTGTGTGTGTGTGTGTGTGTGTGTGTGTGTGTGTGTGTGTGTGTGTGTGCCGGTGTGCGTGCGTGCGTGCGTGCGTTGTGCGTGGCGTGCGTGTCACGATATCACAACCTTTCATTTGCAGTGCAGATGTGGATTGTTTGTTTGTTTGTTTGTTTGTTCTTAACGTCCCAGTCAACAGCTATAGTTATGTCGGTACTTCGCCTCCATTTCATGGAACTTGTGCCCAAAGTTAGGATGTCATGACATCCAAAAAGTGCTTCAAATATAACCACTCAACGAAGCCAAAACGGACAGGTCCTGGGTGCTATCCCCACTGTGAGCGCCGAGTTGTGTTCTTTGGTAAGACATATTCTCTCCGTAATAGTGGCTAATATCTAGTAAGCGATAGTTCCGTCTAAAAGTACTATAAGTGTTGATTGGGGCATTAGACCTCATTTAAAAACACACAGAAAGGATTATTGTTTGGAAAGGTTAATGTTATTATATCAATGATCATGAACTGATGCTGTCAGAACCAAAGTCCTAAATGACAATTAGTAACTGAGACAAAGAGAACATATTGTAAATCTAGTGAGTAGCTGTTTCCCTAAAAGTGACCACTCAGTTACCAAAACCTAACTGAATAAATGAATACCCCCGTGGTCGAGTGGTTGAGCGCTGATTTCATTAACGCGCGTAATTCAATCATCTCACCGCTGTGTCTGTCGTGGGTTTGAGCCTACACACTGGGCAAATTTGAGACAATTTATGTTTGAGGGTGTGCAAGGTGTATTTTCCGGCTCGGGGTTCTTCCATTTTCGACCCACCTACTAATTGGCCCGTCTCGTATGAGCTGTAATGATATTGAAAGGCACGTAAAACTGAATCAAAATAGATAAATAAAGAAATAAAGACGCACATAAAAAGGCGCAAACTGCACAAAACGATCCCAAAACGAGAAGCAAACAGAATTACAACAGAAGTACCACATTAGAATGCTCATTATGCACCAGTCATTTGTATCCACGGTCCGTATAGGGCATGGGAATAACGGCGATTTTGATTTTTCAATTTTAAAGCCCTGTTGAAAGCCCCGCCCACACGGAGACTGACAACAATGAAGAACAGCAATTGGGACTCAAGCAGAGACCACGGTGGCCTAGCGTTAGACTGTCGTATTCAAAATCAAGAGGTATTGGGTTCGAACCCAGTTGATGTACCGTGTTGTGTCATTGATCAAGACACATTTACTCCCTTGTTAATAAGAAGGCCGCAGTAACTCCGTCGCGAACTGACTGAAAAAAATATTGACTGGGACGTTAAACTTAAATTCAAACAAACAAACTAAACTCAAGCAAATCAAATCAGCAATCAAAGAAACGTTTTTGTCAGTCATCGAGGGTGGAACCTCATTAGAGTGTCTCGACAAGGTAGTGCCTCAGCCATGTAGTGTCACTGAGCAAGACGCTTTCAATTCCCCCAAAGTACTAGTTCCGAGTTTATCAGCAAGCGATGGTTCCGTGTCGACATGATTAGAAAATTAATACTGGGACGATAAGCTTTAAAACTTCAAAGCTTTAAAACTTAAACAAACAAAAGAGCGCCAGTTTGTTCGAGTAACTAAAACGATCACCACTGGAGCTAATTTGTGCGGACGATCTGCATCGAGAACAAACCTGTTTTTATCTGTTTTTGCAGCCTGTGTTTGAAATTCAAGGTTACTCAAACAGATGAAAGTTAAACTCTGAAAAACAACAACAAAACAAACAAACAAAAATGTTCATAACCAAAGCACAGCCCATGATTCCCATCAACAAATTGGAATCAGTTACGCCTTAGGACATTTATTTGTTCTCGATTATCGCAAATTTCAAGAATGAAAGTTATGCGTAGTATACACTGTATACAGTTTTTGGGAACTTTTACTATTTGAATTGGTAATCTGTGCGTAATTCTTGTCTTATAAAGAAGTGACGAAGCTACAAAATCATAATGCAATTGCGCCAATGAGGTTCTTGTTTTAAAAATATTGCAAGCGATTCGGAAGTATGCCGAGCCAGGTTTTTGATTAAATATTGCTTAAAGCTCGATATCTTCATGGAAAATAATATACAAAATAATATTTTATAACATTTGAAATGATTTTATATAATTGGAAACCGGTTACATAAACTATGTTATGCTAATTTGCCAAATTTATTGGATTTGATAGAAAATCTTAGCTTTTGTACCAGTCAAATAGAAAAATGTCATCATATTTTGTTTTCAAATAAATCACGACGAACAATATCTTTAACTTCTGTGCGATTTTATCTATGTCTCAAAATATGAAATCATTCATTTTTTTTTTTTTTTTTTTTTTTTTTTTTTTTTTTTTTTTTTTTTTTTTTTTTGTATTTTGAGTATTATTGGCGATTACAAGTCAAAAACTTGGCTCGGCAGGGTCTTTTAGACAGCTCGACTCGGCAGGGGCTTTCGTACCCCACCGGAAAATGTTTCGGAACTGGGCAAATTGGTAGTCTGCTTCAAAGTCGTCGTGTGGCACACAGCATATTCTCGATTTCATTATTTAGAAGAATGGTTATATGCTTTGTAATTGTAAGGTCGAAACCTAATTTGCTCTGAGCAATAATTCACATTATTTGGAAACCACTTCGAAAAAAAAAGTGATCCGGAACTGGGAAACTTACTGTAGGCTATTTGAATCACCACTTTTTGGATGTCATGACCGTCCATAAAATGGAGGCAATACATTGACATGACCTTAGCCTGTGAGTGGAATGTTTAACTTCAGTTCAAACAAATAAACAAACGAACAAACCGCTTTTAAAACCAGTTTGGTCATTTAGACCAGTGCGTTCCTTTACCGGAATGGGCCTGATTACTGGAATGGACTGCCGGAATTGGCATTTATATGTGTCCTTGTGTGCTTTTCATTGGTAATTGAGGACAGATTGACCTAGAATATACACAGACGGTGATTATTTCGAGAACCATGCGGTTTAAGTACCGTTTAAATGTGTTACATACGGTCGGATAGCCTAGATCAGTTGTTCATATAACTTATATAGGTCCCTGTCATAGTGCCAGCGCACATTTTACCCATTTCTACTTATATTCACCCCTCCGTTTGCTATAGAACAACCACTGGTAATCTCTATATATTTCAATCAAAGAAGCTTCTGAACAGTGGCCCTACCCCGGGCCTAACACTAAGCTATCCTAACCACCCTGGGAAGTCAATTTTGCTATACTGAGATGAATTTTATCTAATGCAAACTATTCATAGGACTTTATAAGTACATTTTATGCAGATAAAAAACATTTAAAGCACCCAAAGCCATAGCATAATGTCCATTCCGGTAGTCCATTCCGGTAATTATGTCCATTTCGGTCCATTCCGGTAAAGGAACGCACCCCATTTAGACCCTTCTAGTATAGCATATACATTTCTTTTTCTTTCTTCAGATTCTGACACCTAAAAAACGAAGGGGCGTCTCAATGGACCGGACCGAAATGACCCGGAACCCCGTGACTCGATCACATGATCCGCGTGACGTCAGTGTCACTGTGTACAGGAAAAGATAAAAATATTTCGCCTCAAAAATGACAGTTCCTCTGTAATCTGTGGATGAACACTTTCAATCGTTGGTAGGTATGTGCATGCCAAAGTAACTGATGAGTTCCAAATGTAAGAAAGCGTGTTACTTTACGGATTTTCTTTAAAATGACCCACAAAGTCGTGGGAGGCTGGTGTTTACAATGTAAAATCAGTGGGTGGGGAAAGAACAGCTGATTCCAGATTGACTAACTTTCAAACCCAGATCTAACTGGATATACAGAATTTATTTTGGACCAGTTATATCTATCTTCTGATACTGAGTCGATCAATTTCTGATCATCACCTCAGGTGTGGGGTGGGTGGCTAAATTTAGAATTTAGTCAAGGGAAAATAAAACATTTGGGGTGGACCATTAAAACTATTTACAAGATATAGATGAGAGGCATACTAAAACGCATGCCTCTGGGCTAATGATTTAAATAGAAGCCTTAAATTCCTCAATGGTCTTAGATAGGACCACTGAAGAAGGGAGACTATTCCAAACCGGAATAGTTCTGGGGAAAAAGGAATTTTTCAGGGCATCACTATAGGCAAATGGTCTTGTGTATTGTGATTCATGTGATGCCCGAGTATGCCTTAGATTGGGTGCCGGGGTCAGGTATTTGTCTTTATCAAGAGACACTGTACCGGAGGTTAAGGAGGACCGCTCCCTGCGAGACTCCAGGGATGGCCACTCAAGTTCGTCTAGCATTTCACCGACGCTACTGGTGTTCCTCCATCGCCTGCAGGTCCACCGGGCAGCAGTCCTCTGCACCTTCTCCACCATCTCAATCTGAGTTTCATGATAGGGATGCCAAATAGGAGCTGCATACTCAAGTTGAGGCCGAACCAATGTTTTGTATGCAACTTCCTTAGTATGCCTAGGTGCCAGTGCCAAATTGCGCCGAAGAAAACCCAAAGTCTTAGTTGCCTTGCATGTAATTTCAGAAATGTGTTGACCCCAATCAAGATCATCTGTGATAGTTAAACCGAGGTATTTAGCGGACTGAACCTGTTCTAATGTTTGCTGATGCAGTGTGTAATTGAAATCTATATGCCTGCTTGGATGTAGCCGCGTCACCCTCATTGAATGACATTTGCTAACATTGAATTTCATTTGCCAATCCATTTCCCATTTGGCCAAGCTATTCAGGTCATCTTGTAAAATTTGACAATCCAATGGTGACTTGACATTTCTGTATAAAACACAATCATCAGCAAATAGCCGAACAGATGACCTGATGTCATACATGTGATATTTTCTTTCTCCACGGTCGGGGGATTTCCAGTTTTAAATCGTATTATTTGCTCTCATATCGGGAGGTTTATTTTCTCGTGGTCATGACCAATATTACATGGTCAAATTGTACTGAGGCTGATCAAGCTTATTCTCTTTTTTTTTGTAGATGCTTTTGAAGCCGAAAAATGAAGAATTAAAATGAATAGCTTGTAAATTCAAACCATTTTATTATTATAACAAAATAAAAATTGTACATACAAACATTTGAATACTGAAGCACTTTAATCCAATGTCAGTACTACAATGGGATTTTCTTTGGACTCACTGCTTTACACTCCTTGATAGTTTTTGGTCATTCCGTTATTGATTACAAGGTCTTTTTTCATCTCACTTGAACGCATGTGTTGATGAGCAATTAAATAGCTGACACCAGACCTGTTAAACCAATTAATCAGCTTTAATCCCTCTTGTAAAAACATCAAGTATTGATAATCCAATTATTCACACGTTATGACACATCCAAAAATAGCCTCAGGTAATGAACACATAATCTAGGTCAAGATATCACGTAGCGTCTTCAGGACAACTACCGTATTTACCATCCTATAAGTTAAAAATTGTACTGTTGGATAAAAAGACAACTGCAAAACAGCTCAAATAGGGGACTTTGGTTGATCGGGAGACCGTCGGGAGTGGGCTCTTGAAATCCCTAAAATACGCCGAGATCGGGAGATATCACATGTATGCCTGATGTTGTCAGGAAGATCATTAATGAAAATAAGAAATAGGACCGGTCCTAAGACCGATCCTTGTGGGACACCAGAAAGAACCGGGACTGGATCTGAGGCACGGCCATCTAATACCACTTTTTGAGAGCGCTCAGAGAGCCACGAGTCGATCCACTTATGTGTAGATCCTCTAATCCCGTAGAAGTCAATTTTGTATAATAACCTTTTATGTGGGACCTTGTCAAAGGCCTTAGCGAAATCCATGACAATCACATTTGTCTGCCTGTGGCCACGACCCACTGCTCGGTCCAGATTACTAACCAAATCATGATAAAACTGAACTAACTGGGCAAGACCTTTGACTTCGGAACCCGTGCTGACAGTCAGCAAGAATGTTTTCAAGAGCCAAGTGTTTGTTTATGTTGCTGACTATTATATGCTCTAGAGTTTTGCAACAGATACAAGTAAGTGACACCGGTCGATAATTAGCTGCATCGTATTTCTCACCTTTCTTAAATACCGGGGCTACATTTGCCTGTCGCCAATCGTTATTTGGTAAATCATGACAGTGTCAAATTCCTGTGTTTCTTCAAATATTTACAGCAGCGACAGTAAGATTTTGCCAACAATTTTTAGGCGGTAATTTAGGTAGACTAAGACCAAAACATAGAGCTGTCTTCACGCCTATCTATCTATATATACTGCCATACGCCCTCACGGACATTTTAGGCAGGTGAACGCTGTCAAGCTTGGTTGGCTGAAAAAAGAAAATAAAAACATGATAGTGAAGGGGATAAAAGATGATAGGTTAAAATAGTGAAGAGGAGATTAAAATCAGGTTAAAAACAACAATGTTTGGGTCTAAGGTTTGGAGTGTTGAAGTTTGCCATTGCGACCTTGAATGAGTCAATGTCGTACAAACTTACAACAGCTTCTGGTAGTGTTTCCCCTAGCCACTTTTACTACGCCATGCCATTTTTCTGAATCTACATTCTGTGCCCTACATTTTGGTAAAAAGATTGTCCAAATCCAACAAAAAATAAGGAAGTTACAAGATTTTTTGCTTGAGATCTGCAGAAACAAATTTGGCAAAATTCATGATCATGACGTCCACACTGTTGTTGATTGCTTTAATACCTTGTTTATTGTCACTTAATTGCAGTGGCAAATGTTGATAACTACTCCATGACAAGTACCCAATTTGACACCAAAGGTGTGAAAGTTGAATGTCCTACCTGGTGATATAAGTGTGCCATTTAATTAGTTCAGTTTTCAATTACAGTTTACTTTTCAAAACAAAACATGAGTGAGGTTATCTCTTATGGTTAATTCAGTATTAAAGTAATGTGAGGCAGAGGGAAAAGAAATTTTCTAGGTTGTAAAAGTGAATCTTGAAATATGGAAATTGAGGATAGAACAATTTAAACTGAAAAGCAAATTTGAAATTATAGAGAAAATATAAAAAGTGTTAAATTTAATGACTGTGCAAAAGTGTGCCCTCCTAGCATGCCATGGGCCACTTAAAGGTGCCCTTTTGCTTGACGTGGCGCGCTGAAAGTGCCCTTTTGACATGAATCCGGGTCGTTTCGCCCGTGGGTCGTTTCGCCGGGTCGTTTCGCCCTGAGTCGTTTCCCCCTGGTTTTATGGGTGGGTCGTTTCGCCCTTATTAGGTGGGTCGTTTCGCCCGTGAGTTGTTTCGCCCGTGAGTTGTTTCGCCCGTGAGTTGTTTCGCCCATGTTTATTATTATTATTATAATTATTATTATTGTAGTTGTTGTTTTTGATATTGCTATTGTTGATGATGCTGATAGGTAGGTAGATAGGTAGGTAGGTTTGGTTAAAATGAGTATCTTGACATATCTTGTTAAAATAACATATAATTAAACAGATCATACAGAAGGAAGGAAGGAAGGAAGGAATGGAGGAAGGACATTACAAAAACACGCCCATGTAATATACAGTTTTATCTTTAGTTGCAAAAATTGAAAATTTTCACTACAAAATTTTTGATATTTTTTCTTATTTTTGCTCAAGATAGATAGATAGATAGATAGATAGATAGATAGATAGATAGATAGATAGATAGATAGATATTTTGTTAAAAAGAGTATCTTGACGTATCTTGTTAATATAATACTTATCTAATCCGCTTCTGTGGCTTTTAATGATGTAAAAAGATAACAGAAGGAAGGAAGGAAGGAAGGAAGGAAGGAAGGAAGGAAGGAAGGAAGGAAGGAAGGAAGGAAGGAAGGAAAAATGATAGATAGATAGATAGATAAAAAAAAAAAAAATACTTTAAACTTGTACAATGCCAGCGTTTTTCGCTGACGTCAAGCGTAAAGTGGTCAAAACACACATAATTTTTTACACAAGTACGTGCCTATTTTGTGCTTGAAAACTTTAGAATTCGTTTCATTTCACTTGCAAATATGAAAGTTTTCTTCATTAACGCTCAAGTGATGTAATTACCACAGATTTAGTGCAATTGAATATCCACTAACAGCATTTGCTTGGCTTTGTGTTTCTTTTCAGAAATCATGCTGGACCTGGTGAATATTTTTTCGTCCTTATAATTCGTTTTTGTTGAAGTTTTGGTAACGATTGAAATCATACTGTATGACGTAAATCACTGGCGTTGACGTTCTTGTTTTGGTTCGAAATTTAAGCAGGCTGATTGTATTTTCTGTTCAAAATTATTTTTGCCGAAATATCATGTATTCTGAAAGAAATAATCATCATCACAACCAATTTATAGTGAGGCGTTTTCAAAGCCCTTTAGTGTATATACCCAAAAGACAGTTGTGCATGATCAGCCCAAGACATATCATTAAGTTATAAATAACAAATAATACACCATATTACACATTTTGGCATGGTAGAAAAATAAGGGCGAAACGACTCACCAAATAGGGGCGAAACGACTCACGGGCGAAACGACCCAGGGCGAAACGACCCTGGGCGAAACGACTCACGGGCGAAACGACTCAGGGGCGAAACAACTCACGGGCGAAACGACCCGGGACCTTTGACATGCTTCCGCGCGTTAAAAAGTGCCCTTTTTTAGCAACCTTACCATGCCCTTTTTGGGTCTGGGGGAAACACTATTCTGGTAGTGCATTCCACTGAACTATGGCCAGTGGAAAAAAGGAGTACTTGTAGTAGTTCTGACTTGTTTGGATTTGGCGGAAGGTCATTGAGTGGCAGTAAGGGGATACACAATGTGTGCGTTGGACATATTCTGGGAGGGGTACGGCGACAAGTCCGTACACTGGCCGAGTACTCCAACTGGGGACGTACAACTGTGTTGTAAGCCGTTTCTCTCACCTTTTGATTTTTTGTCTTAATGTTTCGGCGGATGTAACCTAATGTGCGATTGGCGCTGGCGGTAATTCTGTCTATGTGGGAGTACCTTGCACTTGTGACAACCTGTAAGACCTGACCATGTAAAGTATACACTGTGTTAATTGATTTCACTTCTGGAAGTCGTCACCCGTACAACCTGGCACTTAGAGGGGTTGAACTTCATGTCCCATCGGTTCTCCCACACTGCAAGTCTGTCAAGGTCTGTCTGTAGTGCAGCTCCGTCGTCAGAGCCTCCAACTGTTAGGTAGACGGCTGTGTCATCCGCAAATAAGCGTACCTGGGATGACAGTTCTTCCGGGAGATCGTTTATGTAAATGAGGAAAAGGATAAGCCCCAGGACTGACCCCTGGGGTACCCCAGAAGTCACCGGGATTGATCCTGATTCCTCTCCTTCAAGAACTATGGTCTGTGACCGGTCACCAAGGAAGGCTCGGATCCAGGATAGTGTGTTACCGCTGATCCCATATTGGTGGAGTTTCCAAAGGAGCTTTGAGTGGTTAACCTTATCAAAGGCCTTCAAAAAGTCCAGCAGAATAAGATCAGTTTGCATACCTGCACCTGTATTCCTCACAAGATACTCAAACAACATGGTCATCTGTGTCTCACATGAACTCTTGAGACCTCTTTTCTCTAAAACCATGCTGGAGGTCATATAAGAGGCCATGCTTGTCAAGATGTTTCACCAGGTGAGAAGCTATTATGTGTTCAAGGACCTTGCAAAGTATACAGGTGAGGGAGATTGGTCTATAGTTTGCGGCAGATGATTTATCACGTTTTTTGAAGATGGGGGTGACCTGGGCTCTACTGTACACCACTGTGATGGGAGTTTGCCTGTTTGTAAGGAGCGCTCAAAGATAACCTGTATAATGGGCACAATCTCTTCGCGTAGTTCTTTTAGCAGGATTGGTTTGAGTCTGTCCAGGCTGGCAGCTTTCCCTGGTTTGAGATTCTTTAAAAGCTTGATAATACCTGCCACAGAGACTCCTGCATCCCTTAATATGATTTCAGCCATCACACTGCATGATAAATGTGCATATACAGCACAGTTGGAAGGACATAAAATTTGAATTTAAATTTTCTATCTTTTGATGATGTGATATTTTGAATCTATGACAACTCACTGATGACAACCAGTCGACATGACTGCTCTATCGACAGCAAATATTCACCAACAGCCAACTTACTGACATGACTATTGACGTACTGGGCAAGTCCCCAACAAAGGATGAAAAACTTATGCACTTCTTTTTACTGAATTTGAATTGCAGAAGGTATTTGAAAAGTTTAATGGCAATAAATTTTATCAAATATATTCCTGAGGGAAAAGATTTCACACTTTTTTCAAATTTACTCAGTCTCAATATTTCGGCCAAAGGCCTTTTTCAAGAAAAAAACATGTAACTTGAATAAAATTACATTTTGGCAGCCATTACAGAGTCTGGTAATTCTGGTAATCAAGCCACAACGGCTTCAGAAACACGCTGGTATCGTCTTTATCGCAGGTATTTTCTTTGCACGCGTATTTATCACTCGGTATTTGTGTGTGTGCGCTATTGATTTTGTGTGTCTATTGATTCGAGGATCGTGTGACAAACCGTCGTGTTTTTGCCACATATGTTTCCAGTTCACTAAGTATTATGCTTCTCCAGTCCTTAAAGTCGTCGTCTTTCCTTGCGTCTAGCAATACATTCAAATCCAGGTGTATGATACCACAATTTTGAAACAGGCTATTCCTCATGGTTTCTCTCTCATTTTCAAACAATTGACAATCGAGAAGATAATGACTGATAGACTCAATTTCTCCACATTGGCACTTATTACTATCCACAGCTCCTATCTTGTGCAAGTATTCATTCAGTCTTATAAATCCTGTTCTCAATTGTGCCACTGCCCTCTCTCCTCCAGCTGATTCAAATACATGTTTTATTTTGTAGTCTACTCTGGGTCTATATTCAAACAGGTCTCTTCCAGTCTCAGCCTTTACCCATCTCTCTTGCCATTTCTTCATACTTGATTCCTTCGCTGCTGTCTTGACGTCACTCAGTGTAGTTGCAGGTGGTAGCTCTGACTCAGACTTCTCCTTTGCTTCCTCTGCAGCTTCCTTTGCCATCTTATCTGCCTGTTCATTCCCTTTGATGTCTGCATGTCCGGGTGTCCAAGATATGTCAACTTCTATACCTGCCTCACGCATATTTGTAATATCCAGTTTGATGTCATGAATCGTTGTTTTATGCACTTTAGCCTCCCAGCCTAAAGTAAGGTGGCCTATAGCTGATTGGCTATCTGAGAATATGTGTATTTTCTTGATTTGGTTTGGATCTCTCTGATGACTAGTGTCAGCAATATGTTTGATAACCATCTTGATGGCTACCAGTTCACCCAGCAGGATCGAACCTCGGCTGCTGACAGGTTGTTTCAACAGTATGGGGTCTGTCTGTTCAGGTAGGAAAACACATGCCCCAGCTCCACATGGCCCTGGGTTTCCTAGACATGATCCATCTGTAAAGGCCACAGCAGTGGTCAAGTCACATTGGTCTATCAACCCTCCGATTATTTCCCTGGATAATGACTCTTGCTCACTTGATCTTGATTTAGAGGATCCCAAGCAGTTCCAGTAATCTGGTTTGGATTTGGAAGGTTGTAGACATTCTTGGTAGGTAAACTCCTTCTCTAGGCTATGAAGAGATATTCCTGTATTGGTTGTCATATCTGCCACTTGAATGTTCATCTTTCCAAAGGGCGACACCTTATGCTCAACTGCCTCTGACTCCATAAACCTATCCCAACTCTTCTTTAAACATTCTTCATTATCCTTCATCATTATCTTTGCTGCCTGTCGGATCGCCAGTTCTTCTCTCCTCATCTCGAGGGGTTTCACCCCTGCTTCTACTTGTAGAGCTTCAATGCCTGCTGTTCCTGGGATTCCGAGACACATAGCTAAACCTTTCCTTTGAACTCTGTCCAAGCCACCACAGTTTCCAATTTGCCAAACTGGTGCCGCGTATTCTAACTGTGGCACCACAAGCGCTCTATAGAGTTGTAGCATACACTTGGTATTGATCAGTTCTGTTTCCTTCACCCTTCTCAGGAGGTCTAGCGACCTTAATGCTTTCTGTTCTACCAGTTCTATGTGAGTCTCAAACTTCAGTTTTTCATCCAGTGTAACTCCTAGAATCTTTGGGGTTGGATTGTATTTTAGCTCCTGGCCATCAACACAGAATCTGAATGTCCTTACTTCATCTAAGACTTTATTGTCAAGGGAGAATAAACAGAATTCTGTCTTCAACATACTCAATTTCAACCGCCATTTGCGTGCCCATTTTATGATCTTCACAAAGTCTCTTTTTAAGAACTCAATTAGCTCTGCCCATGACTTTCCTGTTATCCATATAGTGCCATCATCAGCAAATTTGACCCTTTCACACTGAAGATCTTCATAACAGTCTGCTATGTACAGGTTAAAGAGTAGAGGGGATATCACCGAACCCTGTGGTAGTCCGACTTCTGTACCAAACTCTTGGGCCTTAATGCCACTCATGTTGATCACAGCAGATCTTCCTGTAAGGAAACTCCGAATCCATGTCCACATCCGCCCTGTAATGCCCATACCCCATAGCTTATGCATCAGCCCATCTCTCCAGACGCTGTCATATGCCTTTTCAACATCCACAAACAATGCTGCAGTGTGCTCTTTTCTATTGAAACCATTGTATATATCCTGTGTTAGTCTAAGTAAAGCATCTGATGTTCCTCTGAACCTTCTGAAGCCTTCCTGTTCTTTGTCCAATAGTCCAAAATGCTCCACAAAGCCATACAACCTATGTGTTATGATCCTTTCCAGACACTTGCAAAGATAGCTTGTTAGGCTGATAGGTCTGTATGCTCCAGGCTCATGGTAGCTCTTCTTGCCACTTTTCCGCAGGAACTTGACTTCTGCCTTTTTCCACTGGGTTGGTACTGTTGACTTTTCCCATGACAGTTGAAAAAGACGGAGTATGGCCTTCAAGAAGTTATTTCCAGCTTGTTTAGCATCTCTGTGTACACTTCATCTGGACCTGGTGATTTGTTCAGCTTTAAATGTTGTATGGCTGCTTCCAACTCATCCATAGATATATCATGGTTCAGGAATTCATCACATCTTTCCGTGCTTTCTTTGTCTCCTTTGTTGTTGCCCTCACTGATGTCTTCAAGTTCAGCTTCAACTGTCTCTTTGAAATCTGCATCAAAAGAACAACTATCTAAGTGGCTTCCTCCAAAGAACACTTTCTCCAGAACGGCACACTTTTCCTCCCTTTCAAAGACTGGACAGTTGTTCTCATCTATTAATGGTAATACATCACTTCTTCCACGGTCTTGGTAAGTTGTGAGATTATTAAAACTCTCCCACATTTCTTTGGGTGATCCAGCATATGTGATTTTATCACATAATTGGTTTGTCCATGTTTCTTTAGTCTCTTCTTTAACTTTTTCAAAGTTTATTTCTGACATTTTTAATAACTCTAGATTATTTGGTGAATTTCTTCTTCTGAAGCTTTTCTTAGCCCTATTGAGCTCATTCTTTGCTTTCTTAACCTCTTCATTCACCATGGTGGGTTTCTCCTTCTATTCTGCAGTTTAATAACTTTTCTGGGAACTGCTTCTGTCATACATTCTGTATACACTTCCATAAATTTCTCTGCCATTTCATCTACACTTTCATATCTTGTGCTTGTTCTATTCCATGCCTTGAACTTCTCTTCTGTGCACTCTCTCCATACCTCCCAATTAGCCTTGCTAATGATAAATTTTTCACTTGTTATATTGGATTCTTTTCTTGATTGGTATACTTCTAGTAATACCCCTATGTGATCTGATCTAATGGATTCACAGGTCATTGTCTCACACATAACTACTTCAGGAATTACACGGGGTGTAACTATGAATAGATCAATAATACTATCACTGTTCTTTCTGGTTGGTTGACCATCATTCATACATAAAAGCCCATTCCTATGCATATATTCTTCCAAAACTAAACCGCAAGTGTTTGCCTTTCTATTATTCCAATCTAAACTTTTCGAGTTCAAGTCTCCTGTTATAATGATATGCTTATAAATGTCTTTACATTTATCAATTACTGACAGTAACCCTTCTAACTGATCCTTTTTCTCTGGCGGGACGTAAGCAGCGACCAACATGAATGATTCCTTTTTCTGTGTCGTGACCTCTGCACATATAACCTCCACATCAGCTTTTTCCAGCTCTTGCTTCCGCTGTAAGATAACTCCATTCTCATCATCTCTATACAATATCGCCACTCCGCCATAACCATCCTTCCTTGGTTTGCTTACCTTTGACCACTGTTTGAATTTGACAGGCTCTTTAACTGATTCAAAAGTCTCTGTCAAACACAACATATCAATATCATAATCATCCACTATGTTACTGAAATTACCCTTAGCTGTTTTCCAAGACTGACAGTTAACTGATAAAATCTTCATTTTGTTAGCACATTTGATTTTTCCTGAGATTCTGTAGTATATCAAGGTATTTAGGGCAAAGATTTGATGAGCTTTTATGCTGTCCTCCACAGTTTGCACACAAACTCTGTGAAAGACAATTTCCTGTGTAGGTATGTTCAAGAGATCCACAGTTTTCACAGCTTGCTTTGAAAGGGCAGTGTGCTGAAATATGGTTAAACCGATGACAATTATAGCAGCGTATAACCCTATGCTTCTTTTCTCCTTCACAGTATGCTTTCTTTCCATTTATCTTAAAGGGATACTCAATTTGAATGGCTTTTTTCAGGTCTTGGTTACTTACAAAGGACACTTTTCTTATTGGCATAGGTTTTCCATTGTGACGATGGAATACCTTACTTACAGACGTTACTTCACAACCTTTTTTCTTCAAAAATTCCTTCAGATGCCCGTCCTTAAGTCTTATGTCAATGTTTTTCAAATATCCGGTTTTGCAGGATACAGGTTCTTTTGGTAAGTGCGGTTTTTCTTGTTCAGAAAACACTTTAGTTGGCCAGCTATTCAAAATGTGATTGGCTTCTTTTTCTGAATTACAATGTAATGCAATTCCACCACGAGGAAGGCTATAAGCAAAGTCTATATCTTTGAATTCCTCAAATTCTTTTATTTTCTCTCTAATCCTAGTGGATGACTTCCAATCCTGGGCACCCTCAATATTATCAACAACAATAATGTTTTTGCTATTACTACTTTCCAGAGTTTCCTCCTTAGTTGCCGAAGAAGGCGATTCTGCTATTTTTACTCTGATTTTCTGATTACAGTCCTCTGAACTTATGACTTTTTGCTGTTCAATTAAGGATTGGTGATTAGAAATAATCCAGGGGGATCCCTTCAATACACACAATGCACATGAATAGCTTATCTTATAACGGGTTAGTCTGTCGTTGTCTTCTTTTGTGACACAGGCACACTCAATATGCCACCAGTGGTCACAATTGTCACACTGTATCCAATGAGTCTGGGGGTACCTTCTAATTGGGGGGTGTTTCTGCTTACATGCAAAGCATTTCTGTGTTTCTTCTTGATCAGATTCACTTTCTAAACTACATTCAACTTTGACAGCTGGGGGACAGGACAGGGATTCATTTTCTTGATTTTCAGACTGGGCTTTTGAATGTTTGTTTTGGATTCTATTACTTCGTCTAATCGGCATAATTTTTAAGGAAATTTTTTTAAGGAAAATCTTCTCCTGAACCGGCAGGCCAATTTCCTTAAAAATTATGCCGATTAGACGAAATTTCCTATAATTTCATATTTAATGACGTGACGTCGCGGGCGACGTCGCAACGTCTTTTTCCGTATTTTAGCGCAACGTCTTTTCCCGTATTTTAGGACTGAGCGCCAGCTTCGAGAAGGAATTTGGATAAAGAAGCTAGACTCTGTGAAACCCCGTGGCTGCAACGTGAAAGACTCCTATATATCAGCAGTGTTTCAGTGAAGTTTTGGCGCTAAAATACGGGAAAAGACGTTGCGACGTCGCCCGCGACGTCACGTCATTAAATATAAACAAGTGACTCTGTAATGGCTGCCAAAATGTAATTTTATTCAAGTTACATGTTTTTTTCTTGAAAAAGGCCTTTGGCCGAAATATTGAGACTGAGTAAATTTGAAAAAAGTGTTAATGGCAATAATTAGGCATCAAATAATGAAAATATCAACAAAGTACACAATTTACCGGGCCACACCTCGTATATTATTTATTGTATTTCATGGTTCAGCAAACTTGCCTGATATCCTGCACAACTTGACCACTTCCTCCAAAATGGCTGATTAATTCATTCCCACAGAAGTTTTCTCACAACAAGGTAGATTTTTTAATGCCATTTCCATAAGGCATAAACTGATTTCAAGTAGAAGTGTGACACTTGATGTCAGATTTCTGGTCTATTTCATTTGTGAGATCTGCCTAGTTGTGTGACCACCCTATGCGAGTCTTACATACATGCAAATATGAGCCGCTCATGGAAAAACCAACAATCTACATAGGCGAAAACAAAGACGCAGATCAGCTTCGCGGTAACCGTGAAGCTGATCAGCGCCTTTGTTTTCGCTACTAGGAAAGTACAATCCCTCTTCTTCTTAAATCCAAAATTTCAAGCTTCTAGCCTGCTTCTGTGACTGTACAGCCTGATTTGTGTTGGACCTGTTCGAAAACCACATTGTTGGTTTTCCCACGAGGCGGCTCAATTATGTTTGATGACTGTGATGGCTAAAATCGTAATGGTCTCCAGGACCAAATGCCGGGGTTCGATATCAACATGCCATTTGCCTGTGCCTTATTAGCTCACCTGAGCCGAAGGCTCACAAGGTGAGCTCATAGTATAGTAGTCGAGCTGGCGTCCGTCCATGCGTGTGCGTCGGTCCGTTCACATTTTCAAACATCTTCTCTGAAAACGCTTGGCCGATGAAAGCCAAATTTTGTGTGGAGCATCCATGGGTAGTGGGGACAAAAGTTTGTTTACGGGATCTTGATCAATTTTGGAAACATAAGCTTTTACATGGGAAAAAGTGAAAACGATGGATTTTTTGAAAACTATTGCAGCCTGAGACCTGAAAAGTGGTAGATGCAGAGAACTAATGGAGTTTATAAAGGTATGTAATTAATTTAGGTCAAGGTGATCTCTTGACCTTGGCCGGTCTGTCGTCCATACACACTTTTCAAAGATCTTCTTCTCTGAAACTGCTAGGCCAATCAAAGTGAAATTTATGTGGAGCATCCATGGATATTGGGAAAGTTTGATCATGAAATCTGGGTCACATGTCCAAGATGGCCGCCACGCCCATATATGGTAAAAATCACTCAAAAATCTTCTCCTGAACCGGCAGGCCAATTTTCACGAAACTTGGTATGTAGCATTTTGGACTCCAGCCCATCATGGTTTGATCAAATGATGACCCTAGAATGACCTTGACCTATTTTATGGCATGGTCAATTTTGGAAACATAGGCTTTTACATGGGAAAAGGTGAAAACTATGGATTTTTTGAAAACTATTGGTGCCTGAGACTTGAAAAGTGGTAGATTCAAACAACTAGTGGAGTAGATGAAGGTATTTGATTAATTTAGGTCAGGGTCAATTTTGGAAACATAGGCTTTTACATGGTAAAAAGTGACAACTACATGTAGATCTCAGGTAAGCGTTTACTGGACCAATGATCCTATGGAAACTATTGCAGCCATAGACCTGAAACATGACCAAGATGGCCGTCATACCCATACAATCCCAGTCATGTATATGGTAAAAAAAACAAAACACTTTGTCCAGTAACTGTACTTGTTGACTCTCATGTGAGCGATCATTGCCCTTGGGCTACTTGTTATTTGAGCGGCCTCGTGGGAAAACCAACAATCTGCATATGTGAAAACAAAGGGGCAGATTAGCTTTGCAGTAACCGCGAAGCTGATCTGCGCCTTTGTTTTCGCTACTCTGATAGTACAATTCCTTCTCTACTTAACTCCAAAACTTCAAGCCTGCTTCTATAGCTGTACAGGCCTGTTTGTGTCAGACCTGTTCGGAAACCACATTGTTGGTTTTCCCACGAGACGGCTCAAAATTTTGATAAGTACTAGCTGGGTTTTACTTGTATAGGTATGTGCCCCCAAAGGTTTTTGCCCTGAAGGTTTTTTTCAATGAATTGAAACAATATTAAACATCATCATTTAGATATCATTGCATAAAATATGTATTGAAATGACAACAGGGCCTGCATTGTCCAAGGCAGACAGGGTCAGCAGGCCTAAGGGGCATTTTAAACTGAGCCTTGTCATGGGAAAACCAGCAATGTGGTTTCCAAACAGGTCTGACACAATCCAAACTGTTCAAGCACAGTAGAAGGCTAGAGACACAAAAATTTAGGTTAAGAAAGAAGAGGAATTGTATTCTTCATGTATTGAAAACAAAGGCACTGATCAGCTACATGTATGCAGTTACTGTATAGCTGATCTGCACCTTTGTTTTCCCTGAGGCAAAAGTCCGGTTTTCTCTTAACATGGCTCATTTTAAAGTTTCAAATCAATCACTTGATGACAGCTTACATGATTGACAGCGTTTCAATACTTAAATTCATGGATGTTACCTCATTTGTAAACTTATACACCTGCAAGGACTACATAATGACTCTACAGGTAATAATTTGTAATTTGGTCATAAATTGTTGATGCATGTACATGTATTTTATGGTTTATCATTAATCCATGCCTTTGAAAACTAATTTTTTTCAAGTGTCAGAATTAATGAATTAATAGTGACCTTGACCTGTATTTTGACCCAGTGTTTTGCATCGAGGACATGTACATGTCTACTCTATGTTTGATTATTTCTTTACTGCCGTTGTTGCAAGTATGAAACCATACAGAATTATAATTGACCTACATGTATACATACGTGAAGCATGTACTGTGGGTCCTTGAGGCTAGGACCATGCTACACATTTTAGTGAATGTACTCAGTATTTGTTCCCCTGGCTGTAGTTATTTGTCCTCCTGCACCTGAAGACCTGTGGGACAACCTCCTTGCAAAGCAGGCAAAACTTGATTGACCCGCGTCATGACAAAACCGGATTTTTGCCTGTACGAAAACAAAGACACAGATCAGCTTTGCAGTAACTGCACAGCTGATCAGCGCCTTTGTTTTCGCTACTCGGATAGTACAATCCCTCTTCTGCTTATATCCAAAATTTACAGCTTCTAGCCACCTGTGACTGTACAGGCCAGTTTGAGTTAGACCTGGGCGGAAACCCAGAAGATGGGTTTTCTCGCGTTGTGGCTTGATTAATCATTGCTAAGGCTTTCAAAATGCTTGTGATTTCAACCATTATTTAATTTCAATATGTCTTTATTTTCCAGTGGTTTAGGGAGATGTCTGGGAAATCTAAGCTCCTGAAAGTAGTCCTTCTGGGTGATGGAGGGGTCGGAAAATCATCGCTTATGAACAGATTTGTCAGCGATAAATTTGATGCCCAGTCTTTTCACACGATTGGAGTAGAATTCCTGAACAAAGATGTAATACTGGACGACGGAGAGTGCTATGCGCTCCAAATTTGGGATACTGCGGGACAGGAACGCTTTAAATCACTCCGGACTCCGTTTTATCGCGGAGCCGACTGTTGTCTATTAACATTTGCTGTTGACGATATTCAGAGTTTTAAGAATTTGTCCATGTGGAAGAAGGAATTTTTGTATTACGCAGATATTCAGGACGGAAGTACATTCCCGTTTGTGGTCCTAGGCAACAAAGTTGACGTTGAAAACCGTGTTGTTCACGCCCCAATGGTGCATGAGTGGTGTGCTCAAAATGGAAAGAGTCCCTATTACGAAACATCAGCCAAAGACTCTACAAATGTGGACGTAGCTTTCAAAGCGGCAGTTAAAAGACTGAAAGAACTGGAGGACCAAATGGAGGTTAAACCACAACATGGGAACACGGTAGATTTAAGTCGCAAGGCCAAACAGAATAGCGGATGTTGCAATTAAATATGAGCCTGTGCTTGAGAAAACAAACAATTTGGGTTCTGACCAGGTCGGACACAAACCGGGCTGTACAGTCACAGAAGATGGCTAGAAGCTTGAAATTTTTGAAAAAAGTAGAAGAGGAATTGTACTATCCGAGAAGCGAAAACAAAAGTGCTGATCAGCTGTGCTGTTACTGCACAGCTTATCTGCGCCTTTGTTTTTCGCATAAGCTGATTGTTGGTTTTCTGGTGCGGCGGCTCAAATATTTTACTGTCTATGTTCACACTTATTTTATACTAGGAGCCTTATCAAGAGAAAATCTGTCTTAAATGTGTGTGCATACGCATGTAGCCATAACCCCAGCTAGGCTAGAACATTCAAGTACATGTAAATTACATGTATAAGGAAAAAGGAGAATGCTTTGGTCTAGTGGTTTGTGCATTTATAAAATAATACTATCTAACAAGTTAGTAACAAGAGAATATACATGTAAGTTATAGGTTCAAAGACCAGTTGCACTGTCTTTTGTCCTTGAGCAAGACATATCTACTACATGTACCAATAGTAGCTCTTACTTCCCTGGAAGCTATGGTTCCATCCCAGCATGACTGAAAAGTTGTTGAGTTTGTCATTAAATCACAAGGGAAATACAATAAATCAATCAAATACATTTTACTATCTAGACAACCCATAATATGTGTAATTATCTCTTTAATTTACTATAATCAAGGATGTTGATTATTTTTCATTGCATCTCTGTTATTTTCATTTGCTTTTAAAAGGCATGTTTTCTCTTGTTGTGGCTCAGATGTCAATATAAATGAGATGTGCGTGAGAAAACCAACAATTTGGGTTCCGACCAGGTCCAACACAAACTTGGCTGTACAGTCACAAAAAAATGGTTAGATGCTGGAAATTTTGGATTTAGAAAGTAGAGGAATTGTACAATCTGTGTATCAAAAACAAAGGCTCTGGTCAAGCGAAGCTGATCTGCGCCTTTGTTTTCGCCTATGCAAATTGTTGGTTTTCCCATGCGGCGACTCACATTGTGATATTTTTAATTTCTTTTTGATGTAATAAGGCTATGATTGTTTATGAATGTTTTGTTATGAATTGAGCTGGGACCATCGGACTCAGAAAGCAGAAATGCTTTATTTTTAACATATTTGTACATGTATGTCATACTATATGTCTTTATTTGTCTACTACATAATGGTAGACAATCCAGAATTTCAAGCTAGATAAAAGAAAGTTTGTACAAATTGCAAGGAAGAAACTTTGGTTTTGGTAATAGAACAACAAATAATTCAGCTGTATAAGGTATTGTCAGAGATAACACATTGACATTTAAGATTAACATGTAAAAAGCAGCTGTTAAAAGAAAGGTTACCACATAAATGCAGCCCTACCAGGGAGTGAGGAATTGGGAGCTGGGGAGAAGGGCTATTTATTTTCAGGAAGCTGGAGAGCACTAAGAAAATAATGGGACTGGAGAGCAAGCAAAAAGTTGGGTTTTAGGGAGCATGTAGTTTAGGGACTAGGGAGCTAGGAAGAAAAGTCATATCTTCGACAGGGAGAAAGGAACTACCTGGATAAGACCCTCCCCCCCACCCCCACGGTAGGGCCTTGTAAATGTTTATATCATGTGTAAGAATGTTTGTACAATTTAGATTTGAGGGTATACTGAGCCAAACTAATAACGCAACACGGTTATGGCATGTTTTTCGCATTTTAATGTAATGTAAGACGGTCTACCCGACATATGATGGCCAGCAATCGCCAATGAATAAATTAGGTACAAAGGTTTTTGATTTCTAGGCATGGGTCACTGAGGTCGAATCTGATTGGCCAAAACAGTTATTGTGGTGGCATGCGCCACCTGAGAGATTCTGGAAGTAAATTTAAACACAAATGACTTCTTTATGGATCGCCCAATGAGATTCGATGGTGTAATTGCAATTTGGCTTCCATTTCTACCCAAAATTTCAAATCAAAGTTTACATCATTGAAAATTGAATGTTTAATACTGAGCATTCCATTGAACACAATAGAAAATGGAATTAGTGAAAAATTCTAACGGCGAACGGTTTTAACGAAACCTTTGTGAAAACGTGTTCATGCCTTCATTTAGCATTGTTAGAAAACACAATAGCATCCAACTGTTGGGTCAGGAACGTCTATAACAAATGTTAAAATGTGAGTAAATTTGAATGGTTGGGAGTAAAAATGAGTCTTCAACTCTGCTTAAAATTGAGCAAAATTGATCGTTTGTCAGTAAAATTATTCATTGTCTAAAATGGGACATTGGTAACCCTGAAAACCGACACTAATTTCTAGGGTACGAATTCACGTCACATGTCGCGTTCAGGAAAATCACAACGCATTTCATTTTTTGCCAACACCCTACCTCTGAAAAATGTTTAATTTCTTGAGACGCATACCACGGAATGTTACAAACAAGATCTTATGAGATGTGTCGGTTGTCCGGCAATCTTATTCAGTAGAGGAAAAGTTTGTTTGATACTATTCTTGTGTATAACAATAAAAATAAACCGATGTTGCGTTATAAGTTTGGCTCAGTATACATGTTCTTGCATGATTACAGTCCTCCATTTTGCTAGGAATTTGATGAGTTTGATTTGTTCTCACCCAAACCCTTTTTAGCTCACCTGAGCCGTCAGGCTCACAAGGTGAGCTTATAGTATACCCATGCTCCGTCGTCCGTCCGTCCGTCCGTCGTCCGTCCGTCGTCCGTCCGTCCGTCGTCCGTCCGTCGTCCACCATTTTCAAAGATCTTCTTCTCTGAAACAGCTTGGCCAATCAAAGCCAAATTTTACATGAAGCATCTATGGGAAGGGGGAACCAATGTGTATATAAATAATCCAGGTCACATGACCAAGATGGCCGCCATGCCCATATATGGTAAAAACCCTTCAAAAATCTTCTTCTCCGGAACCACTGGACCGATTTCAACGAAACTTGGCATGAAGCATCGATGACTCAAGTACTACAATGTGTATATAAATCATGGCCTTGCGGTGACCTTGACCTATTTTACGGCAAGGTCAACATAGGTCGCCTTTGCATTTGAATGGGAAAAATTGTTAAATTGTCATTTAAAGGAAAAATCTTGCAGAAAATGAGCAGTAGGACTGAATATTAATGATTCTGAAAAAAAATTGGGCACCAGGGGCCACCCCGGGGCAATATACATGTATATTATCATAATATTCAAACATCTTCTTCTCTGAAACCGCTTGGCCAATCACAGCCAAATTTTACATGAAGCATCTATGGGAAGGGGGAACCAATGTGTATATAAATAATCCAGGTCACATGACCAAGATGGCCGCCATGCCCATATATGGTAAAAACCCTTCAAAAATCTTCTTCTCCAGAACCGGTGGACCAATTTCAACGAAACTTGGCATGAAGCATCTATGGCTCAAGCACTACAATGTATATATAAATCATGACCCTGTGATGACCTTGACCTTTTTTACGGCAAGGTCAACATAGGTCACCAATGCATTTGAATGGGGAGAACTTTAAAAATGTCATATAAAGTGAAAGTCTTACAGGAAATGGGCAGTAGGACTGAATATTTTAAAATGATTCTTAAAAAAAATGGACCCCAGGGGCTCATCTTGCAGGAAATGGGCAGAAGCCTTCACTCCGATTAAATGTTAATGATTCTGAAAAAAAAAAACAAACAAAAAACAAACGGACCCAAGGGCTCATATGCCCCCACCCTGGGGCAATATACATGTATAATACCATAATATTCAAACTTCTTCTCCTCTGAAACCACTTGGCCAAATTTTATCTGAAGCATCTATAGGAGCGGGGAACCAATGTGTTTATTAATAATCTAGGTCACATTACCAAGATGGCCGCCATGCCCATATAAATCTTTTTCTCTGAACCATTTGACAAATTTCCATTAACTTTCTAAAGTACTACAATGTATATCTAAATCATGACCTGTGACAACCTTGACCCAGTTTATGGCAAGGTCAACATGGGTTGCCCATGAATTTGAATGGGAAAAACTGTTAAAATGTCATTTGAAGGGAAAAGCCAGCAGGAAATTGGCAAATGGACAGAATATTGATTATTCTGAAAAAAGAAAATGGCCCTAGGGCTTCATCTGCCCTTACACTGGTGTTAAATACCATTATATTAGAACATGTTTATTGGTACACATATATGCAGCAGATCTCAGGTGAGCGTTTACAGGACCATTGGTCCTCTGGTTAGAATTTTATTATTTTATGACAAATACTCGAGTAGCTATAAGCAAAACTATTGTGCTCATTTATGTACATGTACTTGCATGTTAACACATACAATATTATGTAAAGCCCACCAAAATTTACGAATCAAAACATTTTACTAACATACATGTACACTGTATTAACTGAAATTATGTGATATGCCAGATGAATCTGTAGTGAACTTGGACCATAGGGTATGCCAAGGGCTCAGGCTTTTCAAGCAACTGTGCAGTACATGTAAGTGAGCATATTTTCGTGTGTACCCTAAAATTTTAGTCCACAATTAAGAAAAATTGCTTAAGTAGAATCAGCACAGCAAAGATATGAATACATTAATCATATGACGTCGCTGTTTTCCAGTGGATAATGTCATGTAATAAAAAGTGTTATGACCACACATTTATTAACATGTTTGAGGAAATATATGACACAATTGACGACATATGTACCAACTACATGTATGTGAACAAAGTAAATTTTCATTGAAAGTATGTCCACTTTAAAGGGGATAAAATCTTTATTTAAAAGTCATATATGTCATCAGGAAAACATGTCTGTGAAATAAATACCCCCTTGAACCCCACTTTTATATAGCAAAACTGGGGTATGCAGGGTTATACATGTACCTATTTTTGCTCAAAAAACATAGATTGTGGGTCCATGTTAGAACCGCCTCAGCGAGGCAGTTCTAACGTCTACCCACAATCTATGTTTTTGAGCAAAAATACGGTAAGAAAAATATCACAAATTTTCTTCTGAAAATTTTCATTTTTTACAACTTTAAAATTCTCGGTATATTGCATGGGCAAGTTTTCTTGCAAATCTTGCACTCATGGTCATTTCTTATGAAATAACCCTCTATGTATGATACAAAGCATATGGAAAAAAAAATCTGAATATCTTTTTCCTTCCTGTCACTGATTGTTGAAAAAAAGTTTTCTTTTGATTTTTAGTTAAATTGTTAACAATTGTACAAATTGAATCATTATAAAAGTTAAACTTCTGCAATCTTGATAATATAAGTGTTGATTAAAATACTTGACTGATATTGACCATATGTACATGGTTAACAACATGTTTATCTTGTCCTCTTGTGTCAAAATACAAGTACATAAAGATACAATTAGCAATTATTTACATATGCAGAAAAAATGTGCCAGTGATTTTCACTAGTGAAAAAGCGACCAGTATTGGCTGAATTTCTTTTTCATTTATTTCTGCTGAAACGCTAGATTGTGAATAGCATGCCTCTTTCTCTCATATTTAGTCTTCAATTTATACATGTATCTGTGTAAGAGTGAGCACTGGAAACTGATCAACCTTTAATGCTAATCCTGTCTACCTTCCAGCTGCCATAAATATGGTTACAGTAATAAACTGTCCCAGCATGACTGCAACTGATAACTGGGACATTTTTACAAAAAAAGTTATTAAAATACACACACACACAAAAAAAAATGAAATCGTGTGATTTTAACCTTCAGTCATGTCAATAAAAAAATTCAAATTCGCTGTACTGTCTTAAATTTTATACAGTACATACAAGGGACGATTTTTACTCAGAAGTTACTGGCTTATTAGCAGGAATCTACCGATATAGTATGTATTTATTTTCATATGCATGTGCATTGTTGCCACTCATTTAATTGTACAGTGTAGTAACCTTGAGTCGACTCAAGATGATAACTTATCCTGAATTGAGACTATTAAATTATATCTCATTGATCTGAGATAATGTTGAAAGTAAACCACACACACACAAATACTTCCTGGTTCTTCCACCGTTGGCCATGCAAGGGCACTGACTGACATGTGAGCCGTGATGTGAGAAAACCGGTCTTCAGGTCCGACACAAACCAGCCTGCAGAGTCACAGAAGCAAGCTAGAAAATGAAATTTTGGATAAAAGTAGAAGGATTGTGCTATTCATGTATGTGTAGTAAAAACAAAGGCGCTGATCAGCTGTACAGTTACTGCACAGCTGATCTGCGTCTTTGTTTTTTGCATATGCAAAAAGCCTTGTTTCCTCATGACGTGGTCCATGTCTTATGTGGGCAGATTCAATTCCGTAATGAGAGGGATGTACACTTTCTACTGACTGTACTGGTTGATCGCTTAGATTAATACCCAGGATGCTATGTACCCGGTGTTGCAACAAATTTCTTATAGCACAGATTGATGCAACAACACACAACATGACAAAATGGAATGCAGTTACAGTGATGGGAAACCTGAGTAATTCTGCAGCAACCTACATTGAAGAGTTTATTGAAGGGTTTTTGTCAAATCAGTGTGTTTTTATGCCCCCAACTTTGAAAAAGTTGGAAGGGCATATTGCTTTCGGCTTGTCTGTCTGTCTGTGTGTCTGTCTGTCTGTGTGTGTGTGTGTGTGTGTTAACTTTTGAACGGTGAATGCTAGGGTTTTGAAATTTCTTATGCACATTCCTCTTGAAAAAATAGTTGACCCATATTTTTTTTATGTCCTGAGTTACTCCCCTTTTCTGAGTTATGTCCCTTTGAAAACAAAATTTGAAAATCTTGTGTGCAAGATATCTCAAAAAGTATTTCAGCTAGAGCCTTGATATTTGGTATACTGGTTGGGGCTGCGGAGTAGATCACCTGATTAACTTTTGAAAACCTTACCCCAAATTTTGACAAAATTACGGAATTTTGAAATTTTGATTGATTTTTCCACTTTTCGGTGAAATTTGCAACTTTTAAACGGTGAATGCTAGGGTATTGAAATTTCATTTACAGATTCCTCATGTGAAAATAGTTGACCAGTAATTTTTTTCATGTCTGAGTCATGTCCCCTTTTTGGGTTATGTCCCTTTGAAAACAAAATTTGAAAATCTTGTGTGCAAGATATCTCAAAAAGTGTTTTAGCTAGAGCCTTCACAATTGGTATACCGATTGGGGTGGAGAAGAAGACCAGCTGATTAACTTTTGAGGACTTTCCGTCAAATTTTGACAGAGTTACCGAATTGTGAAATTTAAAATCCATTTTTAAGTGTGCATCTGTAATCACTGTTAGTCCTCAAGTTTGCTATTTGTGCCCAGGTCTACATGATTTTCATTGAAAAATAATGAAATAAATGAATCATATAAACTGTGCCAGGTTAGAGGCAAGCACACAGTTGGGGGCATAGTGTTTTACAAACACTTATTTCTAGTTTTCCATTACAAAACGTGTCCATGCAATATAAAGAGATATTTTCAGTAGAAAAAAAAATGAAAATTTAATTGGAAAAAAAATGATTGTCTAATATTTCGCTCAAAACATACATCGTAGGTGTATCTAGCCGAAGGTGTTCTAACGAGTACATGCACCCACAATGTATGTTTTGGATCAAAAATAAGAAACTTAGGTACATTGTATACCCCTGCCTTTTCCTGATGTCTAGGTTGTTGCCCAATGGCTCAGGCTTCCAATCCAGTACTTGTTAGCTCGACTGCACGAAGTGCATAGAGCTATTGCAGTCACCCGGTCGTCCACGTTCCCGTTCCCGTGCACGTTTCCGTGCGCGCCAGTGATTTTGCCTTATATCTTGACACTCAATTAGTATATGTTCATACTTTTTTCAGATTATGAGTGAGTATGACCAGACCTTTGACCCCAATATACTTATAGGTCACTGTGACCTAATTTCACGGTTCAGTGACTTTGCCTTATATCTCGGTACTCAAATGGTTTATGAACAAACTTCTTTCACACTATGTTTGCGTATGACAAGACCTTTGACTCTGAAGTAGTCTTAGGTCACTGTGACCTAATTTCATGGCTCATTGATTTTGCCTTATATCTTTACACTCAATTACTATATTTTCATACTTTTTATACCCCGCCACTTAAAAAAAGTGCGGGGTATTATGTTATACCCTCCAAAAAAATTTGCGTTCGAGTGTCCGTCCGTCCGTCTGTCTGTCTGTCTGTCCATCTGTCTGTTTGTCCGTCCGTCCGTCAGCGTTTCGTTTCCGGGCTCTATCTTGAACATTCATTGACCGATTTTCTTCAAACTTTGTATAGGAGTTCATATCAGGAAGGAGTGGTTTGGGATTGAAGATAGGTTAATTTCGTCAAATAAGTACAGAGTTATGGCCCTTGATTTACGTTAAAATTTCGTTTCCGGGCTTTATCTTGAGCATTTATTGACCGATTTTCTTCAAACTTTGTATAGGAGTCCATACCAAGAAGGAGTGGTCTGGGATTGAAGATGGGTAAATTTCGTCATATAAGTACAGAGTTATGGCCCTTGATTTACTTTAAAATTTTGTTTCCGGGCTCTATCTTGAGCATTTATTGATTGATTTTCTTCAAACTTTGTATAGGAGTTCATACCAAGAAGGAGTGGTCTGGGATTGAAGACGGGTAAATTTCGTCAAATAAGTACAGAGTTATGGCCCTTGATTTACGTTAAAATTTCGTTTCCGGGCTCAATCTTGAGCATTTATTGACCGATTTTCTTCAAACTTTGTATAGGAGTTCATACCAAGAAGGAGTGGTCTGGAATTGAAGATGGGTAAATTTCGTCATATAAGTACAGAGTTATGGCCCTTGATTTACTTTAAAATTTTGTTTCCGGGCTATATCTTGAGCATTTATTGACCGATTTTCTTCAAACTTTGTATAGGAGTTCATATCAGGAAGGAGTGATTTGGGATTCAAGATGGGTAAATTTCGTCAAATAAGTACAGAGTTATGGCCCTTGATTTACGTTAAAATTTTGTTTCCGGGCTATATCTTGAGCATTTATTGACCGATTTTCTTCAAACTTTGTATAGGAGTTTATATCAGGTAGGAGTGGTTTGGGATTGAAAATGAATAAATTTTGTTAAATAAGTACAGAGTTATGGCCCATGATTTACATTAAAATTTCGTTTCCTGCCTCTGTTTTGTGCATTTATCTACCAATTTTCTTCAAACTTTGTATAAAAGTTCAAATCAGGAAGTAGTGGTTTGGGATTGAAGATGGGTAAATTTTATCAAAGTATACAGAGTTATGGTCCTTCATTTATGACAAAATTTGGTTCTGCTCTTTATCTTGAGAATTTATTGACAAACATTTTTGCTAAATTAAATTTGCGTGGCGGGGTATCATGCATGCCTGCAGCGCTTTTATTTCAGATTATGAGTGAGTATGACCAGACCTTTGACGCCAATATACTTATAGGTCATTGTGACTTAATTCATGGTTCAGTGACTTTGCCTTATACCTCGGCACTCAAGTGGTTTATGAACAAACTTCTTTCACACTATGTTTGCGTATGACAAGACCTTTGACCCTAAAGTAGTCCTATGTCAATATGACCTAATTTCACGGTTCAATCATTTTCCTTTATATCTCGGCACTCAATTGGTATTTGAACATACTTCTTTCACGATATGTTTGCGTATGACAAGACCTTTGACCGTAAAGTGTTCCTGGGTCACTGTGACCTAATTTCATGGTTCAGTGATTTTGCCTTATATCTCGACACTCAGTTGGCATTTTTTCATACTTCTTTCTGATTATGAATGAGTATGACCAGACCTTTAACCCAAACATATTTATATGTCACTATGACCTAATTTCATGGTTCAGTGATCTTGCTTCATATCTCAACACTGAATGGGTATATGATCATATTTCTTTCACATTATGAGTAAGTATCACTAGACCTTTGACCCTGAAATACTTATAGGTCAGTGTGACCTTATTTCACGGTTCAGTGATTTTGCGTTGTGTCTTGGCACTCATTTGGTATATGAACACACTTCTTTCACAATATGAGTGAGACCTTTAAATCTTAGGTAGTTATAGTTAACTTTCATGGTTCAGTGATTTTGCCTTATTGCATCAAGGCAAAAAAAAGATGCTTTGAGTTTCTGGTCGGGTTTGGCCTTATGTTTGACAAAGGTCAGAAGCAGTCGAGCATGCTGTCCTGCGACAGCTCTTATTTTTAAGATGTTTAAAGTTGAATAAAATACATGTGCATGTTTCAAATTCACGCCTTCCAACCTCTCTAATTCTCAACTGTTGATTGAGAAAAAAATTGATTGGAGCAAGTTCCAGTTCCGCATCATAGCATCTGAAAGGCAAACAATTGTTGCGTGTATTGTGTTGTTTTATTAATGTCTTTTCTTCCATGTAGAAGTAGAAAATAGAAAATTGGAATTGTGTACAGTGTCTTATATATTTATATGTCTGCGATGTAAATATGAGGTCTGGGAATTATTGCAATTTGTCTGCATCACTTTCAGCCTGATGAAGGTGTACTAGCAGCCGACCGAATTGTGTAGAATTCGGGTGTGTTTAAGGCTGGATTTACATTTTGGTGTTGTGTTTCATGGTAATTTATACATCACTGATCAAGACTTAGCTGTGCAAATGCCACTGAGATTTGCATGTCCATTCAACCGAAGTAGTTAGCACAATCTCTTAGAAAGAGACTGAAAATTTTGGTTGAGCATCAGATAAACCATCTATTATTATTTAATTATCTATTTCAGAGTCTTCTTTAGATATTGTGCTACTGGCTTCGGCTGAATGAACATGCACATCTCAGTGGCATTTCTTGTCTTGCTAAGTCTTGATCAGCAGTATATAAATTACCATGTAACACAACACAAAAATGTAAAACCAGCCTAAAACACACCAGGTGTCTACACAATTTTGTTTGTTTGTTCGGGTTTAACGTCATTTTGAACATTATCTGTCATATCACGACGGTGTCTGGTAGTGACAGGGAGCTCACTTTTATAGTGCTGCCTCACTGTGGTATTAGATCCCAGACACTTTTACCTGATACCACCCCCAGTCACATTATATTGACACCGGAGCGACCAGTCCTAGCCCTACCCCGAAAAAATCCGAGTGCCAAGCGGGGAGCAACTAGTACCATTGTTAACGACTTTGGTATTTCCCGGCCCGGGATTACACAATTTTGTCAGCTTCTGCACGATGAAAGTGGTTTTGACAAAACTTGATAATTCCCTGACTAGTTTACAATACAGGCGTATAAATATGCTAGACACTGTACGCAATTCTCTGATTTTTGATTTTCTTCCTGGATGACAACATCTCAGTACACGCAATAATTGTTTGCCTTTTTAGATGCTGTGATGCGGAACTGGTAATTGCTTTCACAGCCAACGGTTGAGAATCAGATCGTTTGGTAGGCGTGGAATTATGATGTATACCGTATTTAGGGTATAGCTAAATAGCGAAAGGAAGGTTCCTTTCGCGAAAGGAAGATTTTTGTACGAAAGGAACATTTTATCATTATCGCTATTGATATTTAACAGTTTTTGTTTTGTTATACATTTTGTAATAAAATAATATCATGTAAAATGTGTAAAAATGTCAAGAAAAGTTATTTGGTGCAAAAAGAGGAACTTATATATAAAGAAAAAAAAACAGGCTAAATTTAGGCGACGAAAGGAAGATTTGCCTACGCAAGGAACCCTAAATTATACTATATCATCATCGCTGCCTATAAGCTTTTTGTATATTTATACGTTCTACAATAAAATAGTAAGAAAATAAAGCAAAATATAATTTTACTTTTAAGAAAATTTGGTTGAAATGGAGGACAGCAAATGAAATTTGACATTAGCCACAATGGGGGAAGGAAGATTTTAGGCCCGAGATTTTCTGCTACGAAGGGAACGTACATCACTGTCTTACGGTTTCATGAAGTCGATTTAGAGTGAAGTGAACGTTATGCAAAGGCCATTACCTATTTCTTTTAACAATTTAGAACGTAAAACATGAACAGTTATAGCAAAAGAGATCAAACATTTTGAAATAATATCTTCCTTTCGTGTGAAAATCTTCCTTTCGCGAAAGGAACGTTCCTTTCGCTATATAGCTATACCGCCGTATTTATGGTACTTGTTAAAATTTTGAAAACATGTGCGTGTTCCAAATTATGATGTGTATTTATTTTACTTGCTAAAGATGTTGTTGACAGTAACTGTTGATATGCATCAGACTTTTGCTTATTAATTTGTCATTGATATCACAATCACGTCAGCAGGCCTAATAAATTTCTTTGTTTTGCATTATTTTTATGTGATAAATGACTTATTTAAAATCCACATTGAGTTGTTCTTCACTTTCTTTCGAACATTGTATGAACTTAAAAACAAGAATGCACCATATAACAGTGATACCGGCGTAGATCGCCATACAGCCACTTAGAGGTTGTTCAGGTGGTTCGCTGGAATCGCTCTGGGACCAAATTATTTCAGTTTCATATGAAAAACCGGGTAAAATGTTGTAAACGAACCTCCTCTTGATGGATTTGACACCCCCACCCTTTCCAGAAATCTTTGATCCGCCCCTGTATTAAGTGAACTAGACCAGGTAGCACCGTCAATAATGATTTTCATGGAAAATATCGCTCCGAATAGCCTGTGGATCGAAAAATTCTCAAAATTATAATATCAAAGGAAGTTATGCCCATGAGGATCATATACCCTTCATCGACAAATTTATCTGACCTTCATGCCATGCAGCAAGGTGTGATAACGGAGTTTGTTCTTCCGCCTGTCAAGGTTTCTCTGAAACCGCTTGGACTGTCAATGCCAATGTTTATTTTATTAATTTTGTTAAGTTTAACGTCTCTTTCAAGATTATTTCAGCTCATATGAGACGGAACAATCAGTAGGTGGGGCGAAAACGGAAGAACCTCGTGAAAAACCACCTGACATACCCGCAAGCATAACTTTGCTGATCTCACATGTGCCCCGTGTGGTACTAGAACCCCACGTTTTATGTGCAGCTCTTTGGGAAGGGAGACTTTAAGATGTTATAAATAATCCAGGTTACGTGACCAGGACTGGTGCCACGCCCTTATATGGAAAAAAAATATTCAAAAATGTCAGGAACGGATGGGCCACCGATTTCAACAGAAGTCCTTCATATTTTGTATAAATCATTTTTTTTTTAACTTTTCTTCTGGTTTATTTGATTCCAATGAAACAACATAGAAAACATGCATGTACAGTTAAATGTTACTTATACATATACAACTAAGTTTGTAATTAATAGAAAGTACTAAGCAAGCATCCCTGAAGAAAGTGGTGTTTAGATAGAAGTGCAATTTATAAGTGTTTGTTTCCGTGATATTTATGAGGATGTGCTTTAAAAGCTCCGACAAAGCATGCTAAATCTAAAAGAAAGAAATGGGTTTTCAGGTATGCAGGCCTGTCCTCCCGAGTCAACAAACTGTTGACACGGGATGACAAACCTGCATCGTAAAATTTTATTGTATTCTAATATTCGTAATACGTATATAATACTTGCACTTTCAAAACATATCTATAGCATGCCTTGTCTGAAGCCAAATCCCTCACCACCCACTCTATACAAAAATTTAAAGGTACATATAGATCTACACTTACAATTCAGGAATGCTAGACGTAGAATTTTAAATTTTCTATCTGTTAAATCGTTTCCCCTATTCTATTTATTTTCCCGGAAACTGGACTCGGCTAAAAAAAACTAAATTCCTGATTGACATTTAATAAAATCTCTAATCTTTTATAAGTATTTACTTATAATATATTAGTTTGCCAAAACAACACATGCTAACCTCGTACATACCTAAATGTTAAAATATTTGCAAAATTTGCAAAAGACATACTGTTACCAGGTTAAAGTTTTGACATATAATTGTAAAGACTCGACCATTTCCCTAAAAACTTATCGTATGTACCTTTTAGTTTTGAAATATACATTTCATTTATAAATTTCTGACTAAGAAAAGATTCAAAGCCTTTTATGCATAGATTTTTTGAGTAGAATTTACTTTTATATATATAATACTAAATACTTTGCCACTGTAATTAAATAACTTAACAGAGCCTGTGTGGAATTAGAAAACATAATTGTCTTCAAATCAATATGTAGATAGATGGAAGCTTTTTGTTCTAACCATATTTTCAAATTTCCCCAAAATTCTGCAACTTTGTCACAGTGATAAAGTAGGTGACTTATAGTTTCTGTTTCTCGATTACAATACGAACATTTGTTATTATCTTTCTTTTTTATTTTAAACAGAAAGGAATTTGTTACAAGAATTCGGTTATTTATCTTAAATTGAAAGTCTCGCAATTTGATTTCTTTGATATAGTGTAGATTTTTGTTGATTTTTTTCCCATTCATGGTTCGGTATCTCTCCAATTTCATCTTGCCACTTAACTGGTACTATTATTTCATTTAATGGAAGTATTATGTCATATATATCTCTACATCCTTTTTTGTTTCTTAACAGGTAAAATACATAGCAATTTACTGGCACATTATGTTTAAAAGAAGCAATTTTCATTCTATTTTCATTAACAATATTTTTCCATGCTCTTGGTATTCGATTAATTAACTGTAAATAATTCAAAAAAGTACCATGAATACCAAACCTTTCTTGTAACGTTTGAAAATCATTAAAATATCCATCATCATCCATTAAATCTAACACATTTCTAATCCCTTTATTAAACCATTCATTTATTATGTAATTTCCATGAATGTTAGAGTTACCCCATAGTGGTGAAAACAATATTTTAACTAAACTGTCAACTTTAAAGGACTTTAAGTATTTAATCCAACTTTCTAAAATGTCTATCCAAAAAGGGTTATGTAAATCATTAATAATTGCTCTAGCATATGAATCTCCTACTGCGAAAAGCTTATCAAAATTTATTCTACTCAGGTTACTCCAACTATCACTATGAGAAAATACAATTAAACGTCTTAACCAAGTCACCTTTAAAGAAGTGATAAAAGCATTAATATTTACCATTCTCAGCCCCCCTGCTTGTATATTTTTAATAATGTTTTTCCTACTAACCCTGTCCGGACCGTTACTCCATAGAAATTTAAACAGTTTCCTCTCTAAAAGTTTCAGAAATACCCCTGGTGGGTTTGGGAGAGCCAAAAATAAATGAGTGAATTTTGATAAAACTAATGATTTTATTATTGTTATTTTACCTGGTAATGTCAATCTTCTCTTTGACCAAATGTTCAGTAATGAGTTAACTTTATGTAATATGTCTTCCCAGTTCTGATCCCAAATGTCAAATACTTCTGCTGTGAAAGTTACCCCTAATATTTTCAATGGTTTTTGTTCCCAGTCTAAATTATATTCAATACAGATTCTTTTTTCTGACCTACCCATAGCGCCTATCCATAATGCTTTAGTTTTATCCTCATTTATTTTAAGACCAGACATATAATAAAACTTATTTAAGATGTACATTAATTGATGTAAAGATTTCTCGGACCCATCTAAAAACAGTTGAGTGTCATCGGCATACTGGCACAGCCTATATTCTTTATTATTTATCATAATCCCTTTCAAAGTAGTATCATTTCTTATCATTTTACCCAAGATTTCAACACAAAGAATAAAAATGTAAGGTGATATTGGATCCCCTTGTCTGCAGCCCCTTTGTAGAGTAAATGGATCTGAAATATGACCGTTTTGTAAAATACATGACTGAGCACCAGTTTGAAATAATCTTATCCATTTTTTTATGGACGGGCCAAAATTGAAGTAGTCTAAAACTTTTTCTATAAATTTCCAGGAAACCGTGTCAAAAGCTTGTTGAAAGTCTACTGAGACTAACAAACCAGGAATATGTTGTTGTTTGGATTCAAATAGGATATCATAGATAGTTCGAATATTTTCCCCTATATACCTTCCTAAGATAAAACCTTTCTGGTCGTTACTGATAAGTTTATCTAAAACAGACTTAAGACGATTTGCAATTACTGATGACATTAATTTATATATGACATTTAAAAGTGAAATTGGTCTCCAGTTTTTTAAAAAATGACGTGATTTGTTTGGTTTTGGAATACATGTTATTATACCTTGGTTTTGTGTTATAGAAAGAGAATTGTTTTTGTATGCATAGTTGACTGATCTCAAAATAAACTTCCCTAGGTCTACCCAAAAAAATTTAAAAAATTCTACAGTAAATCCATCCATGCCCGGTGATTTTGAGTTTTTCATGTTTTTCAATGCATTTGCTAATTCAGAGCATGTTATTTCTCCTTCAAGACTATTGGACTCATCCTCATTTAATTTACATGTGTTATCTCCAATTACTTCATTTAATGGTACGTCATCTATAACATTGTTATCCTCTTTATATAGGTTGTGGTAGTATTGTTTTTGTAAATTTAATATATCAACAGAATTATTATATTCATTTCCATTTGCATCAACTAGTTTTGTAATTACTTTGTCCATAAAATTCCTGTTTTCTAAGTTTAACCCTCTAGTGCCCGGTGTAGCATATATGCTACATGATTTTTAGAAAGCAATAACTTGTTAAAACATGGGTAATTTGACTTGCTTCCCTTTTATTGTAAAAGTATATGTTGCAGTGTTTCCAGGAATTGTGGTATTTTTGTCTAGCTTTGTGTCATGTGACTTTTATCTTCCTTTCAAAATGGCCGCCGCCATTACTAGGTAAATGTGTGAATTATAGGTCATTTGAATTACATGAAAAGATCATAAGCAGGTAGGTACAAAATGTCAAACTTTCTTAATATAACTTTTTAAATGTTAAAAACAATAAATAAATATCTTGAAAATATCTGTGCTACCTGAATAATGCAGAACTTTCGTTCAAATTTTGATGTAGCATATTTGCTACATCGGGCAGAAAATGTTATGTATCATATATGATACATTGTGCAACACAATCAAACATCAATTTTATTTAGTTTCCTGACTCTCAGTATGCATGTATGAATAAAATTATGCTACATTTTTGTTACAAACATGATTTTAAGCAAAAACATGGCTTTTATCCTTATTTATTTGTGTCTGGTCATGCATTAGCCAATGTCTGGTTTATGTAGCATATACGCTACATCGGGCATTAAAAGAACCTAGATTTTCGTTTTTGGATGAGTCTCTGAAATATCAATTTAGATTCTCGAATAATCAAAAATAATATCTTATTTCCTAATTAAGGTATCTTATTTGGCTTGCTTTATATGATATCTTATTTGCTAACTAGGATATCTAGTTTAGGAATAAAGATATCTTATTTACCAAAGTAGATATCTTAATTAATCTTGTAAATAAGATATCTTATTTAGGTAAAGTAGATATATTATTTAGGTGTAGTAGATATCTTATTTAGTATATAAGCTATCTAAATCATTGTATGGATATCTAAATTATTATATATCATATGCTATGTAAGATATCTACTTGTGGCCGCGACAAGATATCTTTTAGCATGTTAGGTATCTTCTTTACTATATAAGATATCTTAGTTTGGATATAAGATATCTTATTTGATAAAAAGATATCTTTATGCTAAATAAGATATCTTATATCCGAATTATGATAGCTTATTTACTATTCAAAGTCAAAGTCAAAGTCAAAGAAATTTATTATTTGATATAGGCCACCGGCCCCTAACAAATCAACTGTTCACAATTATACTACGAGTGACATACAACTATATATATACGTAAGTAATACACATAATATAACATCATGTTAAATAAACATCTGTTCACAAACATTCAAAAGCAATATCAAAATAGTAAGCATCTAAATAGTTATATTTATTAGTAAACGTGTACAAGCTCATATTTCCCACTGGCAAAACTCTTGAAAACAAAGACCTTACTTATTCTTTTATTTTTGCATTACGTGCCATAAATGCCTTGTACAAAAATTTTGAAATATTTCTTATTTTGGTTTCATCAACTGTTTTCATTAAATTGTAAAATGTGTTTAAAGAGACATTTGAATATGCATCATAAGGGAACAATTCATATCTCAAAGGCTCATATTCAGGACATACCATCATGAAATGAAATTCGTCCTCTACAACAAAAACATTTCTCTTGAGACAAATTGGACAGTTTCTAAAATTTCTATCTATATCAAGTTGCCTGCCCTTTTCAATCATCAATTCGTGAGCT
The DNA here is from genome assembly GCA_964017185.1 of Rugalucina vietnamica. Classification (NCBI taxonomy): domain Eukaryota; kingdom Metazoa; phylum Mollusca; class Bivalvia; order Lucinida; family Lucinidae; genus Rugalucina; species Rugalucina vietnamica. Next base: position 69,344,064 of record OZ024869.1, on the reverse strand, counting down.
GAACATCTAAAATTTGCTAGTACGCGTCTATATTTGTAACTTAAATCAATGGAAAGATATTTTTCAACATCGAGGAGTGTTTTAAAATTTCTATAGTGCTCTGCTTTAGACATTTCCGAGATTTTTCCATACCAATTTTGCATTAAACAATCTTTAATTCTTTGTTGAAATAAATGTATGAACGTTTCAGGTCTTCCAACAGTTTGAGAGATCCACACATAACCAAATCCATATGTGAAAAGCAGTGACTTAATATGTGTTGCACAAGTAACTCTACCAATAGAATCTAAAGACTTTAACATTTCATAACATTGTTTAGGATACCTGTGCCGCTCCATATGTAACAAGCGGATCCAATATTTAAGACATCGTGTCATGTAGGTAATAGCAATGGGTACTCTACCACATTCGCCCAAGGCAAAAACATCTGCTGCATTATATGAAAGATTACAATATTGTTTACAAAATCTACTATGAACTTGTTCTATTTTATCACAATAATTATATCCCCATATTTCTGATCCATAACAGAGTATTGGCTTAACGACAGTATCAAATAACTTAAACATGTCTTGTGGACTAAATCGACCGAATGTTTTCTGATATTTAAAAATTCTTGCTACCGCTTTCACACCCTGCATTGCTTGCATTGCTTGAGTCCAAACAAGTTTTGGGGTAAAATATACACCTAGATATTTATAAAAGGAAACTACTTCAATAGGAGTGCCGTTATAGAACCATTTTTCTGCAAAACGCAATGGGCCACCGTTTCTAAAAACCACAATTTTAGTTTTATCTAAATTTAACTCCATCCCTACCATCTTGCAAAAATCTGCAATCAAGTCAATTAATTTCTGTAAGCGTACCACGGTATCTGAAAAACTTGCAACATCATCAGCAAACATAAGGGTGAGTACATCTGGTATTTCGTTAGTTACAAAAATTCCATAATTACATTTTGATTCTAAAAATAAAACTAGATCATTGATAAACAGTGAAAATATTTTTGGGCTGCCAATACATCCTTGTCTGGTACCTATACAACAATCAAAATACTCTGTTAACCCACCATTTAACTTAACACATGATTTAAGCTTACTATATAAAAACTTCCAAAAATTTAAAAAATTACCAGTAATACCTTTTCTTTCTAGCGCATCCCATAGACGCTCATGATTAACACTATCGAAAGCCTTTTTATAGTCTATATATATACAATAAAATCTACCCTTCTTTTTACTGATGTGCTTTTGAACAAGTGACAGCAATGTAAAAACGTTATCAATAGTAGAATAATTGCTTCTAAAACCAGCTTGACTTTCATGGATAACATTGTATTTTTCTGTCCATTCATTTAGTCTGTTTGTCAATATACCTGTAAAAATTTTACACATAGAGTTTATTAAAGACACACCTCTATAATTATTTGGATCTGCTGTGGAACCTTTCTTGAGTATAGGACATACTATACTATATCCCCATGATTCAGGAACAATGCCGCTTGTAAAGATGTTATTAAATAGTGAAGTAAGATATTCAAGTACATATTCAAGTGTATATTTGAATAATTCTATGCATAATCCATCTGGACCTGGAGTTTTGTTAGAGTTTAACCTCATAATGCTTTTTCGTACTTCCGATTCAATAATAGGTTTATTTAAGTCTGAATCATCTATATCTTGTCGTAATTGCTGTAATGAATCATTTACTCCTTCATCATGATCAGTGGGTGGAGGATTTAGCAGCTGATGGAAATGCCTTTGCCAGTCACTAGGTTTTATTTTACCGATATTATTCGTATTCCTAGAGCTTGATTTTAATGTACTCCAAAATTCTTTTGGTGACTTTCTTGCGTTAACTAACTTCGCCCTGTTTCGTTTCTGCATATTTACTTTTTTACATTTACAGACATATGTATAGTGTTTCTTTTTGTTTAGGTAATTGTTGAGAGCATGTGATGAATTTGTTTGCCTAAAGTGTCGTAATGAATTATTTTTCAGATATTTAGCCTTTGAGCAATCATTATCCCACCACGAAGAATGTTTCTTCGTTTTACCCTTAAAATTATTTGTTACTTGTTTCATTGAAGACGCTGCGTTGTAATAAACTTGCATAAATTGTGACAATGATTCTAAGTCTGACAATTCAGAATGATCTGATGTAATTCTAAAGTTATTGTATAGATTTCTAAATTGATGAAGAAATGATGCTTGTTGTTTCGGATTCCATTTATAATGTACCCATGTATTTAAATTAATATTTTCTCCAGGTTCATTATTGCAATGTGGCTCTATTTCAAAACGTAGAGTACAACATACGGGCAAATGATCTGATAAATCAAATTCTGCAATACTGAAATGGGATACTTTGCTAAAAAGAGATGTTGAGGCTATAATATAATCTACAAGTGATGTACCGTTATTTGCAAAACATGTGAAATTACCATCCTTATCATCATAAAGCCTTCCATTCATAATATGTATATCAAATGCACAGCATAATTCTACCAAGGATAAACCAAATGCATTATGTGTATCTATATCTTTTGACTTCCTAGGTAAGCAAAATGAATCAGACGGGTACTTGTTATTCTCACCAAAAATATAATCAACATCATCTTCTATTATGTAATCTAGAAAATCTTTAGTTCTTGCATTAAAATCACCTGCGAGAATTAAGTCAGCATTTTCATACTCTGAAGTTACTCTGAGGACTTTTTCAGCTAATATATCAATACCGTTTTCCCCTGGGTTAGAATAATAAGTTGAATATTCAGGAGCTACATAAGTAAAGAAAAATACTATATCACATTGGTTTACAAATTTTGAGCCATCAAATAATAATACAACACACTCTTTCAAATCAGTACAAATACGTCTAACAAAGTTTTCTGATATAAGTGCTTCTTTTACAAATACATTAATTCCACCAGAACCTCTAATAGCATTTCTTCGTTTAGGTCTTACTTCACTAAAGCTACAGTAACCCTCAAAAAACTCAGAGAAATCAGTGGAGTTTTCACCCCATGTTTCACAAAACCCTATTATATCAAATTTAGACACAAATTCTTTTAATTGTACATCGTTTTCATATTTAGATAATCCTTGAATATTTAAAGTAGATATGCATAGTTGTTTCATATTTTGTAATTCATTTTTTGAATAGTTAGCTTGATCATTGTACAAAGTTCTATTATGTATGTTATGAGAATTGTCATTATATAGATCTAATAAAATGTTTTGATCATTATTAGGAATGTTCCGTTCTTTATTTCCCGGTTGCGGAGCACTTCTGGAGCTTCGGCCACATTTCTATTTGTCAATGGCCACCGGCATCTTTGTTTCAGATTCTAGATATGTAATAAGCATAACAAAAAGAAAAACAGCTTGCCATAGTCTCAACATGGGCGCTTTTAAACTAATTAATACGGATATGGTCGGAAATCAATTTTTATGTAAACCTACTGACATATACAGATAATTTAGTGGACGCTGTGCATGTTGAATAATACATTGTTATGTCTTATCCTCACAGATGATCTCAACTGATAAATATGAATTACATCAAATAACTTTGACAATGACATTTCATCATATATGTAGGTGATAAGATGCATTTCTTGAATTACATTGTATTTTGGTTTTATTGCTGTTCAATTGTTGCTGTTTATTGTTCCACAAGTCATTGTGTTACATTTCAAAACAAATTAAATCTTCCTGTTTAACAAATGGATTGATATAATTAAGCATTTTGATTTTAAAAGTATGTATCATATATGATACACCAGAACTTAATGCCCAATGTATCATATATGATACATGCCATAAAATCGCACCAGATTTTCAAATTCATTAAATATTCACATTTTTATAATACTTTCCATGGTCGTAGCCCACTATCATGAAATAATAATTTTCTGCTCAGCAAAAAGGTGTTTGGGCACTAGAGGGTTAAAAAATAACTAGATGGTTTCTCCCCCAGGTCTTCATATCTACACCTCGATCTGAGCATGACACCTTCTGTTTTAACTTTCCTTATGTCTTGAAGTGCATTCTTTTTAGCTCGCCTGTACGAAAGTACAGGAAGAGCTATTGCAGTCACCCCGGCGTCGGCGTCGGCGTTGGCGTTAGCGTCGGCGTCGGCGTTGCTCAAAATGTTAAAGTTTTTGGTTAAAGTTTTTATGAGTCTATATCTCTTGAAGTTAATGATGGATCAAGTTGATACTTTGCATGTTGGTAGATATTGGTCTGAAGTTTTATGCTGTACCATCATGACCCACCTGGGTGACCTTGAGGTCAAGGTCACAGACTTAGAAATTTTTTGTTAAAGTTTTTGGTTAAAGTTTTTATAAGTCTATATCTCTTGAAGTTGTTGATGGATCAGGTTGATACTTTGCATGTTGGTACATATTGGTCTGACGTTTTATTCTGTACCATCATGACCCACCTGGGTGACCTTGAGGTCAAGGTTATGGACTTAGAAATTTTGTGTTAGAGTTTTTGGTTAAAGTTTTTATAAGTCTATATCTCTTGAATATGTAGAGGGATTAAGTTGATACTTTGCATGTTGGTAGATATTGGTCTGAAGTTTTATGCTGTACCATCATGACCCACCTGGGTGACCTTGAGGTCAAGGTTATGGACTTAGAAATTTTGTGTTAGAGATTTTGGTTAAAGTTTTTATAAGTCTATATCTCTTGAATATGTAGAGGGATCAAGTTGATACTTTGCATGTTGGTAGATATTGGTCTGAAGTTTTATGCTGTACCATCATGACCCACCTGGGTGACCTTGAGGTCAAGGTTATGGACTTAGAAATTTTGTGTTAGAGATTTTGGTTAAAGTTTTTATAAGTCTATATCTCTTGAATATGTAGAGGGATCAAGTTGATACTTTGCATGTTGGTAGATATTGGTCTGAAGTTTTATGCTGTACCATCATGACCCACCTGGGTGACCTTGAGTTCAAGGTCACAGACTTTGAAATTTTATGTTAAAGCTTTTGCTTTAAGTGTTTTGAACTGTATATTGCTGGAACAGATGGATGGATCTAGTTGATACTTTGCTGTTAGATATTATTCTTTTATTATGCTGTAGCATCTTGACTCACCTGTGGTCAAGGTCACAGACTTAGATTTTAGGATATAAGTCTATATCAAATATGTAGATGGATCAAGTTGAACTTAGCATGTTGGTAGATATTGGTCTGAAGTTTTATGCTGTACCATCACAACCCACCTGAGTGACAATGAGGTCTATGTCTTTGGTCGTAGATTTAATAGATTTAGTGACAAAGCACAAGTCAGGCGAGCTACGCTGTCCTGCGACAGCTCTTATTTTCATCCAATTTGTTTATATCTTCTTCCGTTATATCATTTAAGTAATTTGTTATTTTGAATTCTAGTTTTTCTATATCTTTTTCTAACTGTTTTTCATCTTCACTCTGTTTTCTCTTTTTATATGTACTGTACTTTATTGTTTCTCCTCTGATCATCATAAGAATTGTTTCCAACAGTAGCTGATCGTTAATTGTATATTCATTATTTTCATTATTATTATTATCATTATTATTATTGTTATTATTATTCTTATTATTATTACTTTCTTTTACATGCAAATCTAAAACTTCAGCTATTGTGTCTTTCACTATTTTTATATATTTCCTATCTTTTAACAGAGAATCTATATCCTGGCACTATCTGACAGTCATCAAGATGATTTACAACATCAAAATTAATAAGAAAAAAATCCAGCCTTGCCTGTTTTCTATCTGGGTTTAATTTTCGCCATGTAAATTCTTTTTTTCATCATAGTTTAATCTGTATGCATCAATAAAATCAAATAAGTCCAACCATTCTCTCACAACACTCCTAGCTCTAGGGTTATTAATATGTTTATAATTTTCACAATCTAAATCTGGGTCAATAATCATATTCCAATCACCACAAATAATTGCCATTTCATTATCAAATTCTTCAACTTTTTGCTTTATGTTAAGATAAAATTGTGGACAGTCTTCATTTGGCCCATATATATTAACCAAAGTTATTTTTTTACCTTTTAGACTGATTTCTAAAATTATAAAATTACCATTTGGATCAGTTACAACTCTGCCAATATCATGTTGAAAGTTATTATTTAATAAAATCATCACACCCCTTTTATTACTTGTTAAACCTGACATAAATATTTTATATCCCCATTCATTTTTAATATAAGATTCCATTTTATTTTCCAAATGTATGTCCTGCAAGCATATTATATTGTATTTCTTTTGTCTTAAGTATTGAAAAACATCCCTGCGTTTTTGGGTGCAGTTAAGACCACGTGTATTTTGGCTGTAAATACTTATTTTATTATCCAGAATCAATATGCAGTTGTTTTCTTAATGAGTCCAGCTTCCGGTTCTGAATAACATATATGTACAGACACATATACACTGCTGTTCCAAAAGAACCAAGTTTTAACAAAAAAGAGGAAAGAAAATCCATTTGTTTTTTTCCTCCATAAAAAAATATCATTTTCCGGCTTCGATTGTATATAGCTCCAGAAACATCTATAATGTATATTAGGCTACAAGTATTTAAAGAAAGAGAGAAAAGAAAATAAGAAAAGAGCATCAACATAAAGAAAAAAAATACAATTTCAATATTTTTGCGAATCAAGCAATTACATGCAAGTAAGCATGAAAATCAAAGTTTGTTTTAGATAGCCAAGCAGTATCCAAAACTTGACTTTTTCTGTATGTCAGTTACCTCACTATTTTTCATACTTTGTAATTTTATGTCACTTTAGTCATATTAGCTCAGTACTCCTTTTCAAGTATGTCATGGCCAATTCATCATATACATGTATATACATTGAAATGTTTGATTAAATATTTGTTCAGTACACTGCAATTTTAGATTATCAGTCAAGAAAACCTGCCCATGCAATATACAGATATTTTCAGCTGTAAGAGTTGTAAATTCTTTTAGAAAGAATCAATAATTTAAGTCAAAACAAAAACTGCGGGCACAAACTACAACTGCCTTGCTGAGGTGGTTCTAGCGAGCACCCATAGCGAGCGCCCACAATCAGTGTTTGGGATCAAAAGTACACAAAAATTGTATACCCCTGCCGCCATCAGTTCTACTATATAATGTTGGGGTATAAGGGGATATATAGTTCATGGACAAGTAATCCTGATGTGGTTTAATGTCTCTTATCGAACAATATTCCAGTCATGTTAAGCATATATTAATAAATTACCATATTTGTTCTAATACGTGCACAGTGCGCTTAACTTTTCAAAATAATTTAAAGCCAAGGTAACATAATATCGTTCTAATAAGCGCACACTGGGAACAGAAACAACCGATAAACTGTTGAAATTTCCATGTCAAAAATACAGAGGATGATATCATTTTATGTATTCAAATTGTTGTTAAATAGTGTTTGATCAGCTAATGTTAAGTTTTAATGCTGTTACCTAGGAATTTATATGTAAAATTATATAAAATACCAATATGTCAGTTGAGCAGTGTGCGCTTATACACATGATTTTCAAAAATGACCAGGGTTTGCGCTTATTGGAGCATGTGCACCAATTAGAATGAATGTGGTACCTTCGAGCATGTTTCGTTATGCCATTTACAACACTGAGTTAACATCTACACTGCAAAACTTTGCGTAAATTCTATAAGTGACTTATTTTGAGACATTCATATATTAGGTAACCTGCAATTTTATGTATGTTGTGATTCAACGTCCCAATCACACAGTGTTCCATTATAAATGTTACGCCTTTTACAACAGTTTTACAACCACAGGTAATCGTACATCTATCTGACAAGATCAAAGAGGACTGTATTATTTTAATATATATTTTATGCCTGTATGACAGTACAAATCTTGTTAAAGCAAGAACCACAAGGTGACAGATACCTCTCTGTTACTGTACTTTCATCTCATTATGGCTTTTGTTTGTGTTGATGTTTAATGCCACCTTCATCATGCATTTTCAATCATGATTACCGTATTTCAAAAATATCATATTTTATCCCAGATTATTATTTCATGAAATGTGTGTATATACTGTATGAATTTGTAGAAGGTATCAAATAGGTCAAATAACAAAATTTTATTATAAACATTCAAGGACATCTATGCCTTAGATTGAGATACTCCCTAGTTGACAAATATGTCACTTTCAAAGTTGAAAATGCCTATTTCTTTATTATTATTGTGTTCTTGCATATTTTGATTGTCAATGACATAATTTATGTCAATTTTAACATTCACATTTCTAGGCATTAATGCAATACGATAGATTGAAAGCAAATTTACTTTTGAACCTGTACTGTATCTCTATAAATACATATACATAACCTAAATATACTCACCCTGACACTGGTTTGACGAGAAATTCGACCATGAATGTTTACAATTCTACAGTTGATGTCTTTAAAATTGTCCATAACAACTGTGCTTATTTAAGTTCATGGAAAATTTCAGGAAATTATACATTTTCGCCTTGCTGACCCTGTTCCCCCCCTAGACCCAGGATGCCACTTTGATATGATGTGTGAATGTGAAAAACACACAAACTGACGAAAGGGCATGCTGGGTCCCGGGGGGGAACACACCTAGAAATAAACTATAAGATTGTTAATTTAAGATCTTATGCACTAAGCTAACATTTCTTTCAAAATAAACTTAAAATTACAAAACAATAAACAATCAATGTGTGGATATTGTTCAGCATTCATATGACAAACAAGCCCATATTTGTTTGCTTGAAAAGTGCTGTTGACAAACAAATGCAAATCAGTTCAAAGTCTAATGGTTCATTTTTGCCAAAGATGGGGTGGCTTGTGAAAATATTTAGTTGCATTGTCTGGATTCTGTTAAATCAGCCAAACTGTTTTGTAAACGAAAGTGTATATATTTCGTCTCCTATTAATGCTAAATTCAGCCCCATAGTCATAACATGAAAATTTCGTCCTCCAAAATCTGAGATTTAGGGACTTCTTACATCTAAGGCATAGATGTCCTTTACCACAAAGAGCACTAAGATTCCCAAAACGGCATATATAGACGGATATCATTCAGAGATCGGTACAAATTTAATACACATACATCGAAATCCATCTGTATATGTCTTAAACTAAGTGGATTTACAAAAAAAAACTATCATTTCTTACCGTGTTTATGTTTTCAATACACATTTTTGTTGACCTAGTTTTACTTTTTAATCGTAGTATCGGAGGCGCCTGTCAAGGTAAAAGTTAGAACCTACACTGAAAAGAACGGGACGTTTGGTTGCCCTAATCGAACGCAGGAAAATAAATTTCTGCATCGTAAACTAAAATACCATAAAAAATCATTTAGGATGATATTTTAACGTTGAATTAAAACATACATAGCTGTTAGCTTGAATTTCCACACAAAGAGATTTTAAGTATCAAGTATATCTTTGAAAGACAGGGGATCGGTAACTCGTTGTACTTTTGTGTACGGCTCTGGACTTTACCCTCGACCTAAAATGGGCCCGAAACTAGCATACCAAAAATAACTGTCAAAAATGTAAACAATAATTTTGATAAACAAAACAATATCATTTTAGGACTTTTTAAGTTGTTTAGCACCTGATTTCATTACTTATGGGTTTATTTCACACTCAAGAATCTTTTTCACATTTCATTTACAGTAATCAACATCAATGCTCTTGCAAATTTTGTAAAATAACTTGAACTTTGTAAAATAACTTGATTCATTAACCTTACACCAGCATTATGCATATAAATTTTTTTTTTGCCTTTAGACTTTTAATTACAGATTTATGATAGTGCTAAAAAAGGTATATCCCCTTGTCATGTCTGAAAATTCTGCATTTCTCAGGCATAGCAAGGTGCAAATACCCAATTGTACCGCCAAAGTAGAGAGCTCTATAAATCTGTAATTTTCAAAACACTCACGTGCCCCAATCAAAAAACATTTTCTTTAAATTTGCACATATTGTTTATTTTTTCTCAATTGCCACTGGTCTTTTCACCCATTTTTCTGTCTCACTGGTTCGAACCTCCAAGAAGACTTCAAGACCTTTGTCTCTAATTCTGGTTTGTTTATCTTCAGAATGTCTTATTTCATAAGCTTTTTTGGCCAAAGCACTTCTTTCCTCCTTCATAGTTTTTGGTAGATCAATCACAACCCTCTTCCTCTTACCACCATAGTATTTCGACTCTGATAAAATGAGTTCTCTGTCAACCAGAGAAGTGCACCTGATGATGATAGGTTTCGGACCAGACCCTTTAGTAGGCACCCTGTGCCCTGCAGCAAAATACATGTTGCGCACTCTCTCCTCATCAAGTTTCAAGTCCAAGATCAGACTTTGTCGTATGACACTAAACACATCCTCGCCTGCTTCTTCCTGGAACCCATAGAAAAGCAAGTTATACTTTCGATCTTGCTTTTCAAGTAGCATCAGTTTGTTGTCAAGTTCTTTCAGTTTGTCATCAAGTACTGTACAGGCCGCCTTAATTTTCCCTTCCTGATCTTTAACTAAGTCATCCATTTTATCTGAGTTGTTTTGGACACTCTTTTCCATTTCTTTGACTGTTTCATTCATAGTATCAACCTCTTTTCTCACCGCTAGCTTAGTGCTTTCAATTTCAACCTTGATTTCATCTTTAAAACCTCTCATTTCAGTCTTCACTTCATCCCTCAGTTCTTTTATCTTGGTAGAGAAATTGAGTTCAATCGTACTTAGCTTATCTGACATCCTTTTTTCAGAGTCCTTCAGCATCTTACTCATCTTGTCTTCACTGTTTTTAAACATCTGACCCATGTCCATTCTAAGCTTTTCAAATTCTGCAGCCATGTTTACTTTAGAACTATCATCACCTAATTTTTCTGCTTTCTCCTTTCCATCTTTGCCCTCAGATGCTACCTTTGGATCCTTACTGACTTTGCTATCAACAGTTTCTTTTGCATTTTTCATTTTATCACCCATTTTTCCACTCTTATCAGTCTTGTTTGTAGTGGGCCCAGAACTCTCTATTGCACTCTGACGTCTAGTGTTTGGTCTACCAGAGCCTACTTGGGCAGGATTCGTTGACATATCTATCAATAACAAGCCTTGTGTAATTTTGTTGGGTGACTACCCAGAATCACGAATTTATGGTCCGGCCGAAATTATGTCCGATATCTTGAAAATTATAACTGTCACTGGCTCCTTTCTATAGACAGTCTGATATCTAATGACAGTTTTTCTTTTCAGTTCATAAGTTGTATGTCTATAACGTTAATTGGATATTATATCAAAATCCCCTACAGGAGCTACATACTCGATATACTATTCGATTGTTTTCAAACACTGTGTATACGCCATCATCAAAACCGGAAGTCCATTTTGTATAAATCATGAGCTGAGGTTACCAATGGACAATACACATTCATATTTAACCCATATTTGACGAATGGATTTTACCATCATTATCATTTGGGTGAGTCCACTTTCATTTTTAGGGGCTTCAGGTAAGTTTTTTTAAATTTTATTCAATTTTTCAATGAAAATTCTCTAAGCAAACAGAATAGCCCCAGATGGGACGCCGCGTTCTGCGGCGTCACATCTGGTTCTATTCTGTTTGCCTATGTCCATAAAAGGGACGCCAGGCTTAAATGAGTTAATTAAACTTAATAATACATTTCGGCTGATGGGTACATACATTTTGTCTTTCCGTTCGTATGTATGTTCGATGACGAATTTCCGGAAAGTTGGTAGAAATGTTATTTTCTCACTGTACTAGTAGAGGCCAGTGTCTTTTGAAGGACTTATTGAAATCAATACTGTACATATTGACCATTGTCCTTCATATGGCCTCATCCAGGTTCCTATGATCAGTTTCATAAGGCAATCCTTTGATGTGGTATATTCTACATGGACTGTTTATCGGGTGGTCATGACATGCCTTCATGGCTATAAAAGCAAAATATTGTCCCTTTAAAGTATATCTCATGAATCTGTTGTCAGAAACTTTACGTATTTGAACCATAGGTACCCTATAGGGTTTGCTTTGTTTTCATATGTTTAGACATCTAGGTGTTGCGCCTGAAAACGCTAGGTCAATAACAAACGCGGAAAAGAAAATTATCTTTGATAAATAAGTATGACAATTGATAAAATTAAAATTACATATGATGTGCACCACCATATGATATATCTTTCATTGTTTACTCGCCGACAATAATAGATTCGTAAAATAAATGAATAATATTGTTCTCGGAAACGCATTTGCATTTTCTTAATTTTGATCGATTATTATCAAACCATTGTCTTTATTTCTTTCATTAAGAAGTATTCAGTTCTCCCGTCTCGACATGAAATTTTATTTGCTGATATTATCAGTCGGAGTAAGTTTTTTTCGTTACGTTTATTAAAGTTTATTTCTGCTTTTGTTGCTAATAGCATATAGTCTTTACGCCAAATGAACGTCATATTTATAATAGCAGTCACACATTAGCGTACAAGCCAAACGCGCGCCGGGCGTGTTGATAAAAATGTAAAATTCAACATACGCCAGGAGCACGTCGGAGACACGTTAGAAACTTGGGTACGCTTGGTGTACGTCCGACGCTCGTCGTTGTACGTCGCATAAAGTCGGTGCGCGTTTCGTGCGCGTTTGGACTAAAAAAAAATTAAACATGCTTAAAATAAAACAGCAGTCACACAGTAGCGTGTAAGTGAAACGCGCGCCGGGCGTGTTGAAAAAATAGCAAGATTCCACATACGCCAGACGCACGTCGGAAACACGTTCAAAACTCGCTACAAATGCGTTGGGTACGCTTGGTGTACGTCCGGCGCGCGTCGCTGTACGTCGCTAAAAGTCTCTGCGCGTTTCGCGCGCGTTTGGGCTCAAAAATTTTTAAACATAATTAAAAATTTTCTAAAAGCTCGGCGTGTCCCGGGCGTGTAACTTATACATGTACGCCCCGAATAAGTTCCACGCGCGCTACAGGCGCTTTGAATACGCTCTGAACGCGTTTGGCGCGCATTTGAAGCACGCCAGTGTACGTTCCATGCGCGTTCCGATTTTATTAGATGTTGCTTCAGTAGCGTGCCCCAAGCGTGTGTGAAACGCGCGTTGAACGTTCGATGCGCGCCTGTAGCGCGTGCTTAGCGTGTCTGGGACGTATCACAACCGTACTCCATAACTTTGAGATTTTTTATACGTCCGGCACTTGCCCCAGTCACGCGCTAATGTGTGAATGCTAAAGCGAGTTAAAGGAACAAATTAATTTTTATACGTCCAAAGTCTTCAGCGTGTTGATATTTTTCATACGCCCGGCGCGCGTTTGGGTTATACGCTACTGTGTGACTGCTGTTTTATCTAGAAGCTCGGCGTGTCCCGGGCGTATGTCTTATACGTTTCGAATACGCTTTGAACACGTTTGGTGCACGTTTAAGGCACGCCAGTGTACGCTACATGCGTGCCCCAAGCGTGTGTGAAACGCGCGTTGAACGTTTGCTGCGCGCCTACTAGCGCGTGCTTAGTGCACTGTCGGGAAACAAACTACGTGTAAGCTATCATTTGCACACATAACGGTGACCTCACAAAGAATTTTAACAGTTCGGACTATACCTAAGTTCGGAAAACTTGTGGTGCCGATTGCGTAAGTTATTTGTGAAACATTTTAAATATCCTATCATATGCAGCACACATTTTAGTCGTATAACTGTAAAAACTTTAATAATTCATCATCTGATCTCTGAGAACACTTCGGAAACTTTAAAGTTCCGAAGTGTTCTTAATGTTGACAATTGTTTCAAAGAAAGAAAATATTGCTAATTAGTGATGATAATATGCCGCATATGATAGGATATGAATAAAACATTTTTCTTTCATATGAAAATAGCAACGCACGATTTCCGAAATTATGTGCACTACGAACGCGCGCTCTGTCGTATGACGTATACACAAATGATATATCATACACGGACTTTGTTTCTCGACACTGTTAGCGTGTATGGGACGTAACACAAACGTACTCAAAAACTTTGAGATTTTTATACATCCGGCACACACCTCAGTCACGCGCTGTGTGACTGCTAAGTGAGTGAAACAAGTCCAAAATCTTCAGTGTGTTGAGATTTTTCATACGCCCGGCGCGTGTTTGGGTTTTACGCTAATGTGTGACCGCTGTTTAAGGGGTCGCTTGAGGCAGAAAAGGACATCGTTCTTCATTTTTTGTATTATTTATGTTTATAAATAATAATAATTATTTTTAAATCCATAAAATAGGCTTCTTATTCCAGGCTATCTTTCCATGTTCAGGGTAATTGAGAGGAAAAATGACTTGCAGAACTAACTACCAGTTATTGAATGTTTCCTCTAAAAGGATGTAAAATCTGATATAACCTTTAGCAAATGCAAATTTATTTACTGAACGTGAAAAACAGTAAGATAAGCATCGTTTGTATGCATCGAAGACGAAGATACGTACTACTAGAATGAGTCATGGAAGAATTAGCACTTTTGTTGTGCTCTTTCAAAAGTTATTTACGTACTTGCAGAAGCATTCAAGCGAAATATTGGCGTTTTTCCTTGGACTACATGCACTTCGTTGAGCGATCTTCAAAGCATATACCACTTTAATTTTGAATGAGGTCACAGAGTGGGGTTTCTGATTCAGCTTTGTCAACATTCGAATGACACACCTGATTTATTCTTGCCTCGAAACAGCAAATCATTTTTGGACATATTAGTGACAGAGCTTGTATGTTTCCTTACATTAAATGAATCTAAGGCTAAACCAAATAATTTTTGATCATTGAATATGGGTGGCTCCATGCATTTCTGATGAGCAGGGGAAAAACAACAGAATTAAAGGGGTTTATGCGATTGTTAGGTGCGGTTGCGAGGCAGTTTTCCATTGGAATGGTGTGTTATACAAGAACAGCGATCAACTATGGTTATTTCATTGCATTAACATTAGAAGAGTCTTCGGGAGCACTTTGAACCCTCGGCCTCGGGCTCGAACAACTTTCTCCAGCCTCTGCAAGTGATAATACAGTATAAAAACCATGGTTGACCCCTTTAACATGTATCTTAAAATATTTATTGAAGAAAATGCATCAGTGTCTCCATATCGCAACATTTGCTATTTAATTTTACTGAATCGTCGGTCTCATTCTTCCACGATGCATTTCTGTGTCGCATATTAAATTTTGACAGTCTTCGATGGCATAAAAAAGATGCTTATCTTACTGTTTTTCACGCTCAGTAGATAAATGTGCATTTACAAAGCCGTTTGGATATATATTTCAATAAAGACACCCACAGGACTGTGTTACAATCGTGAGCTTTTCACCGCGACGATTCTAATTGCGTCAACCCAAAATATTTTGAATCAAAACCAAGGTCAGTGAGCGTGTTTTCCGAAAATCGCTAGGTCACTCGTCTTATAAGTAGTCTAGAGCTGTGTCACACGAAAAAGTGTTGATTTGTCAATAACCGTTTTTTGACTAGGCAGTTTATCTCATCAGTTCAGTCGCAATTTTCTATAATAAATCTACCCTATAATTGATCTTCATCTAATTGATTGCCTCTAAGCTTATGATAATGATGTAAATCAAGATAAAACTTATAAATTCAACCCGAAATTCAATTGATATATTTTCCTTTTCTCTAAGCATGGCCATTTACTGCGGATGTTAAAAGTACAAAACAAGGGCACAAAGAGAACTTCAATCGATAGAATTTGTTTGATGTATCAATTTTGACCCTACATTCAAGTACATGACCTAAAATATTTCATTGACAGGTCGTGTTTTCTCACGTTTGCATAGTGGCTTTCGTCGCTCCTTTCTGTGCACAATTGATTGTATACTTTTTAGTTTACGACCAAGACAAAGAAAAACAAAAGGAATTTAAGAATGTAATGAGTTTTCGTGGCAAAATTGTATCTACAGGTCAACTTTATAAACCATAAGCTGAAAAACACAAGTGCCGTAAGTATTCCAATTGACTTCAAGTGGGAACATAGAAGAATTTTGCAGATCACAGTGGACGCCGATTTTGTAAACTCGACTTTGTTTATTTTCACGAGAGCAAAACGTGATGCTCACCGTTCAAGGGCAGAGTATGTGGAACGTCGCATTCGTAACGATCTCGCCGACGCATACGAAACTTCATAATAGCATGCATTAACATTCCACGTCGCATCAATAATCACGAGTAACAAAGTATCTAATGGAGTGCGTCTCCAACATGTGTCCGAGCATAATGCATGTAAAGCGGTTGATGTAACCAAGGAATTTCAAGCCAAACTCCTTGATGTAACTTAATCCACTTGCGACTTATCTGTGCTTCATTAAAAGCACAAAATTGGCATTTTCCCATCAAATCAAAGGTAGACAGAAGATTTGAACACAGTGTGCCAAGAACCACTTATTGTCCTTCAAAAATACTGCCAGACATTTTCGCTCCGACATTTTGTTTGATTTTTAAAGGCTGTTAAATTTGCTTTGCATCGAAATTATCTCCCATTGAAATACACCAATAGTAAACTTGAACCATTTCTCAAGTTTTTTTCCTTCAGTCGTATCGAACTTTTTTGCATTGCGAATCGTTTGGGGCCCCAATCGAAATGTGTGGTAACATTGGCTAGTGAAACAAATCCCATCGGTTAGAAAGAAAAACGGCAAATAATTTGTAATGGGATTTTTCATTGAAACCATTGTTAATGTCGCAAAATGGGCATTGGACCTGAAAACATCACTCCAGTTTGTTGTTCGAGCAGGAACACATTCGAGTTAATTTAAACTTAAATAAGCAATACAATAACATCTCTTACAGACTATATATGTCTTCAAACTATAAATGTTGTTAATTGATAAAACTACAGTTACACATAAAATTGATGTGACCTGGAAAAAAGAAAACTTTATTTTGACCCCTTAAATGTTTAATAGGGGCGTGTGGCAGCATTCTGTCATTAAATCCTTAAAATTCCGTCTACCTAATGTGTAATTAATCAGACTTTAGTACATACCAAACACTTTATAAATATTAAACACCTTTAACTGAAAAAACTATCAACAAAAAGTGTAAAGTTACTTTTGGCATTGAGTATATCAAGTGCTTTTAAAAGTGAATAGTTTAAACAAAAATGACAAAACCCTGAATTGTAGTAAAACATTGAGTATGGCTGTATGTTTTGCAAAAGCTCTTTCATTGAAGAATCACTAATAAAGTTTCGACCCAATGTCTGAATGATCGGAAATATTAATCACATGGTTAAAAGTTATACAGAAGTCATTTTCAAAATAATTATTGCCATATAATGGATAAATGGAGAAAACTAAAGCAAATGCCAAGCATTGTATCCGTTGTTGATTGGTCAAAACCTAAGCTTAATTTCACCTTTTCGAAGCTAAAAATACTTCTGCTGTATACAATTCCGTTTCAAAAATATTACCCTCGCATGATAATAAACTCTGTATGAAAAACAATTATTTGAAATCCCAGAAGTCACATTATCTCGGGAGACTGAATTTTCTTTAGGTTTTGTGTGCCGTGACGCACGCAGTGCCGGGCCCTTGGTATCATGTTAGTCCGTTCGACTCAACGGTTCGATATGTGGCGAATGAAGCTGCTAGGCAACTGCTAGGACCATCTGCTTACGTGGAGACGATCTTTGGAGCAGCAGGACGGGTAAGCTTGTGGTTTTGATTTTATTTACTTTATGTTCCTCTTCGTTTGGATAACTGTCGCCCAATTTCCTGCAACACATAGTAAACAAGAGGACCAACGGTCTATTAAACGCTCACCTGAGACCTGAGCTATATACTTATAAACCTGTTTGACTACAATGGTAATATGCATGTATATAACCCCAGGGCAGGGTCAGAATAACCCCTGGAGCCAATGTCTTTTCAAATCATGAAAATTCAGTCCAATTGCCAATTTACTTCAAATTTTGCCCTTCAAATGACATTTTAACAATTTTCCCCATTCAAATGCATGGGCGACCTAAGTTGACCTTGCCGTAAAATAGGTCCAGGTCATCCCAGGGTCATGATTTATATAAATTTTGTTGACCTCTATTCCTTGATGCTCCATGCCAAAGTTTCAAAATCATAGGCCTCCTGGTTCTGGAGAAGAAAATTTTTAAAGGTTTTTGCTATTTATAGCCATGGCGGCCATCTTGGTCATGTGACCTTGACCATTCATGCAAACTTTCATTCCCTCTTCCTAAGGATGTTCCACATAAAGTTTTGGCTTTGATTGGCCAAGCGGTTTCAGAGAAGATGTTTGAATATTTTGGTCATATACATGTATATAGTCCTGGGGTAGGGGCAGACAACCCCATGGGCCCAAAATATTTTCATAAACATAAATCTTCTGTCCATTTGCTCATTCCTAGCAAGTTTTCTGCCATTAAATGACATTTTCTGATTTTTCCCCATTCAAATGCATGGGCGACCTAAGTTGACCTTGCCGTAAAAAAGGTCAAGGTCATCCCAGGGTCATGATTTATACAAACTTTGTAGAGCTGCATTGCCTGATGCTTCATGCCAAGTTACAAAATCATAGGCCTTCTGGTTCTGGAGCAGAAGATTTTTAAAGGTTTTTGCTATTTATAGCCCTGGCGGCCATCTTGGTCATGTGACATAGAACAATTTGTAAAAAATTTCGTTCCCCCATCCTAAGGATGCTCCACGTGAAATTTGAATTTGATTGGCCAAGCGGTTTCAGAGAAGAAGATGATTGAAAAGTGTGCGACGTCGCACGACGGAGCCTGGGTATACTAAAGGCTCACCTTGTGAGCCTGACGGCTCAGGTGAGCTAACAATTACATGACCCAGGCCTGAACACGGAACAAAATTTCAAATGTGATCAGTGGGCAACATGTTTCAGTTATTGGTTTAAAGCTTGAACCGTTTGAAATTGGATCATTTTTAATAGTTTGTGACAAAAGACATGTCAGGCGTGCAACGCTGTCCTGCTACAGCTCCTACTAATATTGAATGCAACTGGAATATCGAATAAATTATGAGTTCTCAAGCCTTTGTTTTCGCTACACAAATAGTACAATTCCTAGATACTTTCTATATTCAAAATTTCCAGCATCTGGCCGTCTTCTGTTCTTGTATAGCTCGGTTTGTGTCGGGTTTTTTTTTTTTTTTTTTTTTTTTTTTTTTTTTTTTCAGAAACCTCATTGTTGGTTTTCTCATGACGCTTCCCATTTCTTAATTTCAGGTTTGGATTGATCCCGGGCGATATATGTACTTTCGCGTCGTATTCATGTCTGGCCCGTGGTGGTTGAGGGTAAGTGTAATACGTAGGTCCAAGAGGTGTAATTCCTTCACTGAAACAACGTTCCCCCTGTTGGCTTATATTTGATGGATCTTCGTTAACATATTTAAGCCTGGCGTCCCTTTTATGGGACATTGGCAAACAGAATAGCCCCAGATGTGATGCCGCAGAACGCGACATCCCATCTGGGGCTATTCTGATCGCTTAAAGGATTTTCACCAAGAAATGATATAAAAAATAAAAATCACTCCTAATACCCCTAAAAAAGAAAGTGGACTCACCCAATTGATAATGATAGGAAAATCCATTCGTCAAATATGGGTTAACTACATATTTGTTTCAATTCCTTGCCATTGTCAGCTTAAAACAGTAATAATGTGTGTCAGAATTCATATTTGAGCCGCATATCGATAAACCTTCTTCTTCTTCTTCTTCAAATTATTATTATTAATATTATTATTATTATTATTATTATTATTATAATTATTATTATTATTATTATTATTATCATTATACAAAAACAAAAGCGCAGATCGGGTGTGCGGGTAACTGAATAGCTATTTTTCAGTTTGCGCCTTGTTTCGCAGAACAAAGTCTCTTCTTCTTAAATCCGAAATTTCAGGTGTGTAGTCTCTACAAACCGTGTTTTTAGCTCACATGAGCTGAAGGCTCACAAGGTCAGCTTATAGTATAGTAGTCGAGTCGGTGTCCGTGCGTCGTCCGTCGTCGTCAACATTTTCAAACGACTTCTCCTCTGAAGCTGCCAGGCCGAATCTTTTCATATTTTACATATAACATCTACAGGTGGGGGGAACGAATATTTGTGTTTTTTATTTCGATCGGATAAGAACTCTGGTTGCTATGGCAACTTGAAGTTTCCATTGACTTGTATGGAGAAAAAGTGGAAATTGGCATTTTCCGTTGTCAGGCTGGGGATATTTGAATTATGTTTTTACATACATTTTGTAAATGTTTATTGAGTAGTCCTTCACGTTTAAGGCAACTTTTGTAAAAATCACTTTATTCGTTTTGTTGCTATAGCAATATAAAGGGTAAATTTTCGAAAAAAATATTAAAAATCTTCTTCTCAGAAGCCGTATGGGGGATGAAGCTGGAATTTAGCGTACATGCTTATGACATTAGCCTGTGCAAAGTTTGTGTTTTTTATTGTCTTTGTCCAACTACTTTGGTTGCTATGGTTACTTGAAGTTTCTATTGACTTATAAGGCAAAAAGTGGAAATTTGCAATTTCTGCCGTTTCATTGAGGATACTGAAATTTTGTTTTTACATGAATGTTTATTGAGTAGTCTTCCCCGTTTTAGGCAACTTTTGTCAAAATCGCTTTATTTGTTTGGTTGCTATAGCAACGCAAAGGGTAAGTTTTCGAAAAAATATTCAAAAATTTTCTTCTCAGAAGCTGTAAGGCGGATGAAGCTGAAACTTTGCATACATGCTTATGATATTAGCCTCTACAAAGTTTGTATTTTTTATTGTCCTTGTCCCACTACTTTGGTTGCTATGGCAACTTAAAGTTTCCATTGACTTATAAGACGAAAAGCGGAAATTGCAATTTTTTGAAAACTATTGCAGCCTGAGACCTGAAAAGTGGTAGATGCAAACAACTAATGGAGTAGATGAAGGTATGTGATTAATTTAGGTCAAGGTCAATTTTGGAAACATAGGCAAACAAATAATGTGATTAATTTAGGCCAAGGTCATCTCTTGACCTTGAAGGGTCTGTCATCCATGCACACTTTTCAAAGATCTACTTCTCTGAAACCGCTTGGCCAATCAAAGTGAAATTTTATGTGGAGCATCCCTGGGTAGTGGGGACGAAAATTTGATCGCAAAATTTGGGCCACATGACCAAGATGGCCGCCAGGCCCATATATGGTAAAAACCACTCAAAAATCTTCATCTCCAGAACGGGCAAGCCGATTTTCACGAAACTTGGTATGTAGCATTTGGGACTCCAGCCCATCGTAGTTTGATCAAATAATGACCCTAGGATGACCTTGACCTATTTTACGTCAAGGTCAATTTTGGAAACATAGGCTTTTACATGGGAAAAAGTGAAAAATATGGATTTTTTGAAAACTATTGCAGCCTGAGACATGAAAAGTGGTAGATGCAAAACAACTAATGAAAATATGTGATTAATTTAGGTCAAGGTCATCTCTTGACCTTGGCCGATCTGTCGTTTGTACAAACTTTTCAAAGATCTTCTTCTCTGAAACCGCATGGCCAATCAAACTGAAATTTTATGTGGAGCATGCCTGGGTATGGGTAACGAAAGTTTGATCCCGAAATCTAGGTTACACGACCAAGATGGCCGCCGCGCCCATCTATGGTAAAAACACTCAAAAATCTTCTTCTCCAGAACCGGCAGGCCGATTTTCACGAAACTTGGTATGTAGCATTTGGGACTCCAGCCCTCATAGTTTGATAAAATACTAATCCTAGGATGAACTTGACCTATTTTACGGCAAGGTCAATTTTGGAAACATAGGCTTTTACATGGGAAAAAGTGAAAACAATGGATATTTTGTAAACTAAATGCAGCCTGAGACCTGAAAAGTGGTAGATGCAAACAACTAATAGAGTAGATAAAGGTATGTGATTAATTTAGGTCAAGGTCAATTTTGGAAACAATGGGAAACATGGAAACATGGGGAAAAGTGACAACTAGGTCTCAGGAAAGCGTTTACAGGACCAATGATCCTATGGTAACTATTGCAGCCACAGACCTGAAACATTACCAAGATGGCCGTCATACCCATTTAGGGTAAAAAAATAATCACTTTGTCCAGTGACTGTTTTTGTTGACTCTCAGGTGAGCGATCGTTGCCCTTTGGGCTACTTTGGGCTACCATAGTGCAGGTTATATTTTCTTTTTGGTCCTTTGAGATCAGCGAGGATATTCTGAGAAATCAGAAATTTCTTATCGGTTAAGATTCATTTTCTAACCACAGTTTAACATATTTGGCCCCATTTAGATAATATTAGTCTTTTTATCGACTACCCTGTTGAAAGTTGCAAAATTTCTGTAGTTCTCTTTGGCTCCATGTTGCCAAATCTAAAGGGTCACTGACGAGACTTTACTAGTCGAAACCGCGGTATGGCCCATCCCCTTTCTCATTAATGTGTTCACTGCTCTTAAAGGATCTCAGTTTTAATTTTTATTTGTTTACTTTCGTAGGAATCTCCGAATACAGAGTTTTCTCGTGACGCTACTCATTTACTTTTCAGAGACAGTGTGTGGCCCACGTCGGTTATCCGGCGCGCGGCCTTCCTGTGGTGTTGAAGCGTTTTCCATGGATGATGCCCTGGGGTAGAAGTAGATGCTGGTAGACCGCTGACTTAACCTATGTTCGATAAATAGACTTTCACATCTCTAGCACTTGTAGACTTCACTTGCATCAGGATAACGTGTCCGTGTAATATATACCCCCTTGTACCCCACTTTTATATCGTAAAACTGGGATATGCAGGGATATACCTATTTTTCTTATTTTTGCTCCAATACATAGATCGTGGGTACTCGTTAGAACCGCATCGGCGAGGCGGTTCTAACTTGTACCCACAATCTATTGGTCTAGGAGCCAAACCGAAAAACAATCGTCCTGTTTCACCCCCCAGGAAGAAAAGTTCAAGCGGTACCATGTATCAGGGATACATCTGAGGTGCTTAGAAAACCATGTTTTACTAAGTAATCTGAGGTCAATTTTTCATAACAGACATGTAAAGTATGTTACCGCTTGGATTGCAATAAAGTATAATAAAGCATTTTGTGAATGATATTTTACTATTGATCCATTTTACAGCATAATAAATTAGTGTTTCGTGCTCATATGCTTAAATCTAATATAAATAAAACAATTTTGAAACAGTTGGTCCGTCAGACATGTTACTTACTTTACTTTTTCTACACATTGCATTTTGGTGCATGTGATTAATACATCCTGTCTAGGTATTTACAACTCTTAAGAAAACCTACAGCTTTATCTCATTTCTTTAGAGTTTCCATAAAACAAGAGGTCAAAAGCGATGACAAGCTTTTTAATATATATATATATATATATTTTTTTTTTTTTTTTAAAGCTTTAACTTGTACTTGTGTCAGAATCGAGCCCCAAGAAAAAAACATAGTTTCTGTAACAACAAAGAATCTGAAACAAAGTTAGCATCACAGATTTCAAAAAGATGGTTGGAAGAATAAAATACTTCAGTTCCTCACATTTGCCCACGCCAGAAACAAGGCTACACTCGAAACAAATTGGTCTGTGTGTTCTGACTAACGGCGCCGCCATGTTTTTATTTACCCTATGGCTTCTGGCATTATGCGCGTGTGCTCCGAAAATGATAATGAAGGAGTCGGGTACCAGACTAGTCTACACAGAACAAAATGGGCTATTCTCTGAACATGATAAAACAAATTGCGCTCAAATTGCACTACATATACCATATATACGGTAGATGTCATTTAGACGAAAACTTGCCCATGCAATATACAGAGATTTCGAGCTTTAAAAATTGAAAATTTTCGGCTGAAAAAATTTGAAGTTTTTGTTATTTTTGCTCAAAATATATCTATTGGTTCTAACCGATGCGGTTCTAACGTGTATCCACAATCTATGTTTTGAGCAAAAATAACAAAAATAGATATACCCCTGCATACCCCAGTTTACTATACAAAAGTGGGGTTTCAGGGGGTAAGCTTTTTAGCTCACCTGAGCCGAAGGCTCACAATGTGAGCTTATAGCTAGGATGACCATGATCCGGCGTCCGTCCGTCGTCCGTCCGTCGTCCACAGTTTCAAAGATGAATATCTAAGAGACCAGTAGGCCGATTGCAATCAAACTTTATTAGCAGCATCATTGTAGTGGGGCATTGCCTGCATAAGGCTTTGAAGCAGATTGAATTAGAACTCTGGTTGCTATGGCAACAGACAACTCCCATAGACTTTGTATGGTGAAAATGTTGTCCACGCATTATCTCCGCTATTTTCGATTGGATCTTTTCCATACTTGCAAGGAACAACAACTTACATAAGAGCTCGGATGAGTTCGAAATTCAGCCTGATCAGACCTCGGGCTGCGGAGTTATTTGCCCTTGAGCATTTGAAAAAATCCCTATAGACTTATAATGGGAAAATGGTGTCCACGCATTATCTCCGCTATTTTCGATTGGATCTTTTCCATACTTGCAAAGAACAACAACATGCATAACATCTCGGTTGAGTTCGAAATTCAGCCAGATCCGACTACGGGCTGCGGAGTTATCTGCCCTTGAGCGTTTGAAAAAATCCCCATAGACTTTGTATGGAGAAAATGTTGTCCACGCATTATCTTCGCTATTTTCAATTTGATCTTTTCCATACTTGCATGGAACAACAACATACATAAGAGCTCGGACGAGTTCAAAATTCAGCCAGATCCGACTACGGGCCGCGGAGTTATCTGCCCTTGAGCGTTTGAAAAATCCCCTTAGACTTTGTATGGAGAAAATGTTGTCCACGCATTATCTCCGCTATTTTCAATTAGATCTTTTCCATACTCACAAGGAACAACAACATTCATAAGAGCTCGGACAAGTTCGAAATTCAGCCAGATCCGACCACGGGCCGTGGAGTTATCTGCCCTTGAGCGTTTGAAAAAATCCCCATAGACTTATAATGGGAAAATGGTGTCCACGCATTAACTTTGTTATTTTTGATCAGATATTCTTCATTCTTCCATGTAACAAGAATAGCCATGAGATCTCGGTTGAGTTCAGAATTCCACGAGATTTGACCATGGACTGCTGAGTTAGGTGCCCTTGAGTCCGTCGTCCGTCCGTCATCGTCAACAATTTCAAAGATTTTCTTCTTTGAAACCGCTTGGCCGATTAAGTTGAAATTTTATGTGGAGCCTCCTTTGGTAGCGGAATTTCAAGTTTGATCGCGAAATCCAGGTCACATGACCAAGATGGCCGCCACGCCCATATATGGTAAAAACCACCCGAAAATTTTCTTGTCCAGAACCGGTGGGCCGATTTCCACGAAACTTGGTATGTAGCATCGGTGACTCCAGCCCATCATAGTTTGATAGAATGATGACCCTGGGATGACCTTGACCTATTTTACAGCAAGGTCAATTTTGGAAACAAAGGCTTTTACATGGAAAAAAGTAAAAACTATGGATTTTTTGAAAACTATTGCAGCCTGAGACCTGAAAAGTGGTAGATGCAAACAACTTATGGAGTAGATGAAGGTTTGTGATTTATTTAGATCAAGGTCATCTCTTAACCATGGCCATGGTCTGTCGTCCATATACACTTTTCAAACATTTTCATCTCTGAAACCCCTTGGCCAATCAAAATGAAATTTTATTTGGAGCATCCATGGATAGGGGGAATGAAAGTTTGATCGTGAAATCCGGGTCACCTGACCAAGATGGCTGCCATGCCCATATCTGGTAAAAACCACTCAAAAATCTTTTTCTCCAGAACCGGCTGGCCAATTTTCACGAAACTCAGTATGTAGCATTTAGGACTTCAGCCCATCATAGCTTGTACATATGAAGACCCTAGGATGACCTTGGTCTATTTTACTGCAAAATTTTGGAAACATAGGCTTTTACATCGAAAAAGTGATTACTAGGTCTCAGGTGAGCGTTTACAGGACCATTGGTCCTCTGGTTTAGCTCAACTGAGCCAAAGGCTCACAAGGTGAGCTTATAGGATGACCATGATCCGGCGTCCGTCCGTCCGTCCGTCCGTCCGTTGTCCGTCCGTCGTCCGTCGTCCACAATTTCAATGATCTTCTTCTCTGAAACCACTTGGCCGATCTTGTAGAAATTTTATGTGGAGCCTCCTTGGGTAGTGGCATTGAAAGTTTGATCGCGAAATCTGGGTCACATGACCAAGATGGCCGCCATGCCCATATATGGTAAAAAACACTCAAAAATGTTCTTCTCCAGAACCGGCAGGCCGATATTCATGAAACTTGGTATGTAGCATTCGGGACTTCAGCCCATCATAGTTTGATAAAATGATGACACTAGGATGACCTTGACCTATTTTACGACAAGGTCAATTTTGGAAACATAGGCTATTACAAAGGAAAAAGTGAAAACTATAGAATTTTTGGAAACTATTGCAGTCTGAGACCTGAAAAGTGGTAGATGCAAACAACTAATGGAGTAGATGAAGGTATGTGATCAATTTAGGTCAAGGTCATCTCTTGACCTTGGCCAGTCTGTCGTCCATACACATTTTTCAAAAAATTTCTTCTCTGAAACTGCTAGGCTAATCAAAGTGAAATTTTATGTGGAGCATCCATGGGTAGGGGGAATGAAAGTTTGATCGAGAAATCCGGGTCACATGACCAAGCTGGCCACCACGCCCATATATGGTAAAAAACACTCAAACATATTCTTCTCCAGAACCGGCAGGCCGATTTTCATGAAACTTTGTATGTAGCATTTGGGACTTCAGCCCATCGTAGTTTGATAAAATGATGACACTAGGATGACCTTGACCTATTTTACGACAAGGTCAATTTTGGAAACATGGGCTTTTACAAGGGAAAAAGTGAAAACTATTGAATTTTTGGAAACTATTGCAGCCTGAGACCTGAAAAGTGGTAGATGCAAACAACTAATGGAGTAGATGAAGGTATGTGATTAGTTTAGGTCAAGGTCATCTCTTGACCTTGGGCAGTCTGTCGTCCATACACATTTTTAAAAAAATCTTCTTCTCTGAAACTGCTAGGCCAATCAAAGTGAAATTTTATGTGGAGCATCCATGGATAGGGTGAATGTAAGTTTGATCGCGAAATCTGTGTCACATGACCAAGATGGCCGCCACGCCCATATATGTTAAAAACACTCAAAAATCTTCTTCTCCAGAACCGGCAGGCTGATTTTCATGAAACTTGGTATGTAGCATTTGGGACTTTAGTCCATCATAGTTTGATCAAATGATGATGCTACGATGACCTTGACCTATTTTACGACAAGGTCAATTTTGGAAACATAGGCTTTTACATGTAAAAAAGTGAAACTATGGATTTATTTGAAAATTGTTGCAGCCAACCTGAAAAGTGGTAGATGCAAACAACTAATGGAGTGGATGAAGGTGTGTAATTAATTTATTTAGGTCAAGGTCATTTCTTGACCTTGGACAGTCTGTCGTCCATACACACTTTCCAAAGATCTTCTTCTCTGAAACAGCTTGGCCAATCAAAGTGAAATTTTATCAGGAGCATCCATGGGTAGCGGGAATGAAAGTTTGATCGAGAAATCCGGGTTACATGACCAAGATGGCCGCCATGCCCATATATGGTAAAACCACTCAAAATCTTCTTCTCGAGAACTGGCAGGCAGATTTTCACGAAACTTGGTATGTAGCATTTGGGACTCCAGCCATTCATAGTTTGATCCAATGATGACCCTAGGATGACCTTGACCTATTTTACGGCAAAGTCAATTTTGGAAACAAAGGCTTTTACATGGGAAAATGCGAAAACAATGGATATTTTGGAAACTGTTGCAGCCTGAGACGTGAAAGTTGCTAGATGTAGACAACTAATGGAGTCAATGAAGGTAAGTAATAAATTAAGGCCAATGTCATTTCTTGACTGTGACCCAAGGTCATTTCAATATCAAAATTAAGATAATGTTTTTTCTTAGAAATCACTGGGTTTGGAAACTATTGCAACCGGAGACCTAAAACTTGGCAGATGCAGACAACTTATGAAGTCAATAAAGGTGTGTGAGTATTCAAGGTCAAGGTCATTTCATGGTGACTTAATACTCCAAGATCAGGCTTCAGGTGAGCGTTCTCAGGACCATTGGTCCTCTGGTATGGACATGTGTTTTCCTGATCTAACCTATGCATTTGTCTTTAATTTTGTAAGAAGGTTTGGTCACGTCGCGTCCGTCACATGTTCATTAGTATCAGGGGAGAACATTAATATCATAGTATATATTTCTATAGGCATCAAATGACCAGATATTTTCTAGGAAATTATCATTACAAAGTATCTTCTCAGCATGATGATCGTTGTGTTGATATGGATGATTATAGAATATCATGCAGGTACCTTTAACTTTCATAACTGGACGTACAACAAATACTGTAAGCCTAAAAAATGGCTTACATATTGTTGGCATTTTTATTATTTGAGCCGCCTCATGGGAAAACCAACAATCTGCATAGGCGAAAACAAAGGCGCAGATCAGCTTCGCGGTAACCGCGAAGCTGATCAGCGCCTTTGTTTTCGCTACACGGATAGTACACTTCCTCTTCTTCTTAAATCCGAAATTTCAAGCATCTAGCCTGCTTCTGTGACTATACAGCCTGATTTATGTCGGATCTGTTCGGAAACCACATTGTTGGTTTTCCCACGAGGCGGCTCATTTATTAACCGGATAAATGACACACGCTTTTATAATCTAAAGATCTTGTATATTTCTATACTGAGTTCCACAGCCAGCGCAACTCGTTATTAAATTTTAGATAACTTTTTGTGGTTTCAGTCGATTCCTCCGAAATTCCAAATATATGTACAGGTGCGTTCAGTTATTAATATACCCCTGTGATATTCAGAAATAAATTGGCAACTTTTCTTGTTTTTGAACAATCGTTTCTGGCAAGAAATGGACAACTGGATAATATTGTTTATATGTAATGTATTAAGTATGAGTATAAATATTTACTCTGTATATAAAACTTCCAGATCTTGTGATAATGATTACATAATAACATATGGTGCCAAATTTTTAACAAAGATTTCGCTAATATTCGAGTTTCAAAGATTCCACAAGGAATCATGGTTAACGGATTGTAATTATATAATTTTGTATTTTATAAAAGAACAGCCATTTTTGTACTACGGCTGAAAATTTGGTGTCTTTATAATCACTATTTACAAAGTTACACCATGATTTTCATTCATTGTACATTTTTGAATTTCGTGGTAAAGCGGCGGTTACAATATAAAACTAAGCATGTCAGTGTTATTTTGCAAGGAAACTAATATTCTACCCGGAGGTTGTTACGAACGAAGCTTGCTAGTAGTGAGTTCCTTCATGAGGTAAGCATGTCTTAATGCACAGTGCAATCACTCATTTCTTTGTCTTCTGCCAAAAAGGGGGTTGGCATTTCACCATACAATTAATGGTTTGGTTTCTCGGCACAGAATACCATAGGGGACTGGGACTTTCACAGAGAGGCTTTTGGTGTTAGACTATTTTTCACAGCTCATACACGTGATATTTCATTCCTCGTGTATAGGCTTTAAGTCAATGGGATCACCAGGACATTCAAAGACAAACATTCCTCTATTATCAATAATGTGTTTTGCGGACTTAGGATAAATACAAAGAACATTGCCTTGCATAAATACGCATCCTTTATTGGCATGCTGATTTCCATGACTTAAATACTATAGAAGAGGTTTCGAATATCACGAAGGGGAGATGTGAGTTATTGCCTAACAAACAATTTAGCCCACCATGGTATTCGGTGCGGAGGATCAAATCATGAAACTGTATGATGAAATGCCAACCTACGTTCTGACAAAATTCATAGCCATGGGTGACTCCACAGTGCTTTAAAACATGCTTACCTCATGAAGGAACTCACTAGCAAGATTTGTTCATAAAACCGTCCTGGTAGAATATTAGTTTCCTTGCAAAATAACCCTGACATGCTTAGTTTTATATTGCAACAACTACTTTACCACGAAATTCTAAAATATATTAATGAAACTTTCTAAATAGTGATCATAAAGACATCAAATTTTCAGCCTTAGTGCCAAAATGGTCATTCTTTCATAAATTACAAATATAATTACAATCCGTTTACCACGATTCCATGTGGAAACTTTGTTAAAAATTTGGCTCCATATGTTATGCAATCATTTTAGGCATACAACATCACAAGATATGGAAGTTTTATATACAAAGTAAATATTATACCCATACTTAACACATTATATAAACAATTTCAACCAGTTGTCCATTTCTTGCCAGTGACGATTGTTCAAAAACAAGAAACGTTGTCAATTTATTTCTGAATTCCGCAGGGGTATATTAATAACTGAACGCACCTGTAGTCAAATCATTTTCAAAGATGACCTGTGAAAATCAGTCGTCAGACATTCTTCATTTTGCCTATAATTGCGTAAAAACTGGCGAAGGGGTCATTTTGAAAAATTAATGAAATCAGCGACTTTGATGAATTTCTTACTAAACTGTGCAAACCATCCTAATCTAAAGCAGCAAAACACATTGAAAAATGACTTTCCCATAGCTGCAATACACTTTAGTTGCCAACGCAAAATACAGCGTATGGTTGACATCTGCAGTGACGTCAACCATTTGACCAAGTGACATTGAACGCCTAAAAACAAGCATTTTTCGGGTACTGAAAATCGCGTTGAGTTCACTAGGGTGTCAACATTCGATATTGCAATACACTCATCGATTTGAATTACAATATATGTGAATTGTTTTTAAAAATTTACAGCCCGATCGCGCGGGGCACGAAACATGCATTTTTGTACCCTGGGGCGTGTTCCCGCCCATGCGCATTAAAGATTTTCGAGTCATTTTAATGATAATAGGGCACAAAAGTTTTCATATAATTGACCAGTTTAAAAGATGAGAGGGGAAAATAAAGTTGCATTGGCTGAGGAACTCAGTATATATACACTGAACATGAGTGAAATCGCTACAAAATAGTTTGTAATATTTGTTACACCAATGGTTACCCCAAATTTTATTCTATTGCAAAACATTTTATCACGCATAAGAATTTTGTCGTTATAACTTGTACTTTGAAGCAAACTAAACCGTGCTTCATGAAATTTTTCAATTTATTAGCAGTTTAAATATCACGGAAACATGTCCGTATATTGTATACCCTCCGGAACCCCACTTTTATATATAGCAAAACTGGGGTATGCAGGGGTGTACCTATTTTTCTTATTTTTGCTCCAAAACATAGATTGTATGTACTCGTTAGAACCGCCTCGCCCAACGAGTACCCACAATCTGTATTTTGGAGCAAAACCGATGCGGTTCTAACGAGTACCCACAATCTGTTTTGGAGCAAAAATAAGAACAAAATGATAAACCCTGTAAGCCCAATTCTCACAACATAAAACTGGGGTATAGCGGGGTATTCATTGTCGGACACGTTTGCATGATGTATTTTCACCGCAGTATTTGCCCAAAACTTCTGCGGAGATATTCTATCTAACTCCACCGGGTGGTTCGCCTCGCCCGACACTGATCAAGATGGAGAATACGACTTCAACTATCGCTGCACCTGGATCATCAGGGTGCCTGATAACAAGGTTATTCTGATACAGTTCCTGGAATTCGATCTTGAAGAGTCGCTGAAGTGCCAATATGACTACTTGACGGTAAGAGTAAAGCAACGCTTAAAACCGTAACCGTAGTTCGTAATATTATTACATCTTAAAATATATTCACATGGCATTGACATTTAATCTCTCGAATCAAAATATCCTAAAATCGATGTTTCTAACGTCGCCGAGAACGGATATGAGCCTATGCGTGAAAAAAAAAAATTGGGTTCCGACCAGGTCCGACACAAACCGGGCTATACAGTCACAGAAGGTGGTTAGAGGCTTGAAATTTTGTATATAAGTAGAAGAGGGATTGTACCATCCGTGTAGTTAAAACAAAGTCGCTGATCAGCTTCGCAGTGACT
Source organism: Rugalucina vietnamica (assembly GCA_964017185.1). Lineage (NCBI taxonomy): Eukaryota > Metazoa > Mollusca > Bivalvia > Lucinida > Lucinidae > Rugalucina > Rugalucina vietnamica. The sequence continues at coordinate 69,312,038 of OZ024869.1, read as the reverse complement.
GCGAAGCTGATCTGCGCCTTTGTTTTCGCCTATACAGATTGTTGGTTTTCCCATGCGGCGGCTCATGTTTGATAATGACATCTTAAAATATATTCACATGACATTGACATTAAATCTCTTCACGCAAATTAATGAATAAAACTATCCTAGAATCGACGTTTCTAAAATCGCCGAGAACGAATATCAAGCACATTGTGCCAATGATGTTTTGCCCTTTATGAACCCACAGATTCGAGATGGCAACACCAAAGTCGGGCATTATTGTGGTACAACGATTTCTGAATTCGTCTCTGAAGCAAGACTCGTGTTTATCGACTTCAGGTCAGATGGCTTTATCAACAGAAGAGGCTTCAACGCTACATATACTGAATTGGACGGTATAATTCTTTTTAGTTAAAGTAGATGATGTCCAGGAATTGTACAATCGAATCAATAAGCCGAACACCAGGGCCCAGTTGTTCAAAACTTGTTAGCTTAACGCTGTCGTTAAGCCCTCAATTTGTTCAAAAGCAAATACACTGTTATTTTTATTGGAAAAAAAAATAACAGTGTATTTGTAATGTTGCCATTTTAAATTTTAACCGTTCGGAATCGTTAATTAACGACATCGGTTATTTTGAACAACTGGCCCCAGATCAGAAGAAACAGATAATACATGTACATTACATAATTGCAACCATACAGTCGTGGTATATGTCAAACTCACCCCGTAGGCGTGTATCCCTTAGTTCTAAATGAAAAAAGTCCCGGAGACTAAATCTAAAACAGCAGTCACACATTAGCGTATAACCCAAACGCGCGCCGGGCGTATGAAAAATCTCAACACGCAAAAGATTTTGGACGCGTACCTTTAGCAGTCACACATTAGCGCGCAACTGAGGCATATGCCGGACGTATAAAAATCTCAAAGTTTTAAAGTACGTTTGTGTTACGTCCCACACACGCTAAGCAAGCGCTATAGACGCGCAGCAAACGTTCAGCGCGCGTCTCACACACGCTTGGGGCACGCTACTGAAACAGTATCTCATAAAATCGGAACGCGCATGTAGCGTACACTGACGTGCCTTAAACGTGTGCCAAACGCGTTCGAAGCGTATTCAACGCGCCTGTAGCGCGTGTGGAACTTATTCGAAACGTATAAGTCACACGTTCGGGACACGCCGAGCTTCTAGAAAATTTTTAAGCATGTTTAAAAACATTTTGATCCCAAACGCGCACGAAACGCGCGACGATTTTTAGCGACGTACAGCGATGCGCACCGGACGTACACCAAGCGTACCCAACGTGCTCGTAACGCGCTTTGAACGTGTCTCTGACGTGCGTCTGGAGTATTTGGAATTTTGCAATTTTTTCAACACGCCCGGCGCGCGTTTCACTTATCCGCTACTGTGTGACTGCTGTTTAATGAATGCAATCATTCCATAGTCAAAAATTCCGTTACAATAAACATTCAGTATTGTACACGTGTGCTATGCTATATAATAGTCTTTATCAGCATTGCATGTTTTCAGATGTAAATTGCGGTTACCAAACCTGGGCTATTGCTGGGCAGTTTGGCTCCTTTGATACGGATATACGTTTTGACTGTCTATGGACAATCAGGCAACAGAAACATGTCCCTGCCATACAAATCTATATGGCTGAGATGCGCTTACAATGGACAGAGGATTGTGACTATTTCATTGAGGTACCATTATGAAAACTAGCCCATGCAATATACAGAGATTTGATTAGCTGTAAAAAATGAAAATTTCATCAGAAAATGTTTAATATATTTAATATTTTTGCTCAAAACATATATTGTGGGTACACAATCGGCGAGGCGGTTCGAACGAGTACCCACAATCCATGTTCTGGATAAAAATAAGAAAAAAGGTATACCCCTGCGAACCTCAGATTTACTATAAAACGTGGGGCATTTCACGGACATGTTTTCCTGATGCGATTTCATTATTACTTGAAAAGATTGCCATTGTAAGGGACTCTCATAGCAGGAAACGAGATGGTCAACTTATGAGCTAGCTCAACTTATGAGCTACACAATGATTCACGGTACATGTAAGAGTATTTTGCTTTTCCTTTCCACCACGAAAGTACATATTTTCTCGCTTGGTATAACAACGTATTGTTAAATGACGCCTCCCTAGTGGCAATAGAACCGAGCTCAGTTTGGCTATAATTGCGATATAAAAAATCTAATCGTCAATCAGTTTGCTGGGTTTTAATTTCTTCTTATCGATCTAAATTAAAAAGAAATAATTTTCATACATGGACATTAACACTTTAGTATGTCTAAATGCAGTGAATATCGACATTAAATGTTCCACACAGGTCTCAAATGATAATGGGACAGTAGACCTACTCTGTGGAGGAAGCCCTCCATCGCCACCAATGACGTCAGTGTCTAACGTGTTATACGTGCACCTTCGGGCTCCGCCAAATGTCAAGTTCCTCATATACTACAGCACCACAGGTCTATTGTTTCCGTTCTTAACGCCTCGTCACACATAAGCGAAAATCTCTCGACGCAGACTTGCGTTTAATTCCGAAAAATAGTTTTTGTTTGTTCGATATATTACTTTACATCCCAGTCAACAGCTACGGTCATGTCGGGATGTTAGCTGTTGAAAGGGACGTAAAACAATAAATCAAACAATTTAATTACTTTTTATAATAAAACCAAGTCTGCGCATGTCTACGTCGAGAGACGTTCGCTTATGTGTGATGAGATCTTAACGTCCATGATATGAGCCGCGTCATGAGAAAACCGGATTTTCGCTTATGCGAAAACAAAGGCACAGATTAGCTTCGCAGTAACTGCAAAGCTTATTAGCGCCTTTGTATTCGCTACACGGATAGTACAATTCCTCTACTTTCTAAATCCGAAATTCTCCAGCATCTAACCTTCTTCTTTGACTGTACAGCCCGGTTTGTGTCGGACCTGGTCGGAGACCAAAATTGTTGATTTTCTCACACACAGGCTCATATGCAATTCTTTGAAATATGCGGGAGATGCAATGTTCCTATACTCTGTTTTGTTTTCACCATTATAAAAACAGGCACATGCAATATATAATGATTTTAAAAGTTGTAAAAAATGAAACATTTCAGTAGAAAACTTTTGATATTTTTCATATTTTTGCTCGAAACATAGATTGTGGGTCCACGTTGGAACCACCAAGGGAGGTGGTTCTTTCGAGTACCTACAATCTATGTTTTGGCGCCAAAACAAGAAAATAGGTATTCTCTTGCATACCCAAGTTTAACTTTATAACCAGAGGACCAACGGTCCTGTAAACGCTCACCTGAGATCTGCTATATTAACCAAATATTTATTTAGAAAATTTGCCCTTTATGGGGCCCCACCAACCAATCAAAATAAAGGATTAGGACAAAAGTCAACCAAACTGTAGAGGACTACTTTATAAACATAGATCTGCAAAAAATAGAATTCAAATATCTGCGATTGGACCAGAAAAAATAGCCAATTTCCACTTTTCCCGTTTTCAGTCTATCAAAACTTTAAGTTGCCATAGCAACCAGATTTCTTATCCGACTGAAATAAAAAACACAAATTATTTAGAGACTACTGTTAGGAACATGTATACAAAGTACAGGCTTCATGCCGTAGATTATTTCTGAGGAGAAGATTTTTAAATGTTTTTCGAAATTTTACCCTTTATGTGGCCCCAGCAACCAATCAAAATAAAGGATTAGGAAAAAAGTCACATGAAACATAGAGATATACTCAATAAATATTTCTGCAAAGACAAAATTCAAATACCTACAATTGGTCCAGAAAAAACAGCTAATTACCACTTTCCCACTTTTCCCATTATAAGTCTATGGAAACCATAGCAACCAGAGTTCTTATCCGACTGGAATAAAAAACACAAATTATGTAGAGGCTACTGTCAGTTACATGTATACAAAGGACAGGATTCATCCACTTTACAGTTTCTGAGGAGAAGATTTTTTTTTTTTTTTTTTTTTTTTTTTTTTCAAAATTTTGCCCTTTATGGGGCCCCAGCAACCAATCAAAATAAAGGATTAGGACAAAACTCACAAGAAACGTCAAACACTACTCAATAAACATTTATGCAAAAACAAAACTCAAATGTCTGCAATTTTAGCGGAAAAATAGCCGATTTCCATTTTTCCCATTATAAGTCTATGGAAACTTTAAGTTGCCATAGCAACCAGAGTTCTTATCCGCCTGGAATAAAAACACAAATTATGTAGAGGCCACTGTCAGGAACATGTATACAAAGTACAGGCTTAATCCCCTCGACAGTTTCTGAGAAGAAGATTTTGAATGCTTTTCGAAATTTTGTCCTATATGGTGCCCCTGCAACCAATCAAAATAAAGGATTAGGACAAAAGTCACATGAAACGTAGAGGACTACTCAATAAACATTTCTGCAAAAACAAAATTCAAATATCTCCAACAAGACAGCAAAAACTGGCAATTTTCACTTTTTCCCATTATAAGTCTATGGGAAGCGTAAGTTACCATAGTAACCAGAGTCCTTATCCGATCAAACAAAAAACAACAACAATTATTCTTTCCCCCTACCTGTATATGGTGTATGTGTAATATGAGAACAACCGGCCCAGCGGTTTCAGAGAAGAAGATCTTTGAAATTGTGGACGACGGACGGACGACGGACGGACGCCGGAGCATGGGTATACTATAAGCTCACCTATGAGCCTTCGGCTCAGGTGAGCTAAAAATGGGACATGAAGTGTATTCATTTTACGGACATGTTATCCTGATGTTCACCGTTGTAAGTTGTCCTCGTACACCTTTTCCCGACCTTATCTAGTGTTTTCATTATATTTTATATAATTCCGCCATTTCCTTTAATAGTATGGTAAGAAAAATTGTCATGTCAAAGATGAAAGACAAATAAAGTTATAATATAGGCTTCAAATATACTGAGAATCCGATTACATATCATGATTTGTTTTGTTCCTGCAGACGTCAACGCAACATTTGGCGGTATTCTCCCCTACAATAGCGGCGTCTTTACGGCGACCGATTACAACAATGACGGGATGTACGATCACAATGCCAATACTATCTGGGTGATTGTCGCCCCTGAATACCACGTAATCAGACTAGAGGTCAAGGATATCCACATACACAGCGGTTTCTCATCATGTGCTGGGGACAGTCTCAAGGTTTGCTCCACGTTATTGTGTATCATTATCACGTGGTATTGCTTTACACACTCCCCTTAGTATGCGAAATGAATGTACGAGTTCGCTTTTATGAATAGGGGTATCAATATCTTACTTTTAAGTCTTACTTTTAATGCGCTACAATTCTGTCGTGTTTCGCTTGATGCTTAGTGAAACATATCCTCAGAGCTCTGAAGTTCTGAAAGGCCTAATAAAAGTGCATGGTAATCAGTATTCCTCGAATATTGCATGTTTGTGAAGATCTAGCACTAATAAAGTCAATTTGAAATTCTATTTCCCTAGATCATATGAGTGTCTTTCATTTCTTATCACTGGAATTTAATCATTCTTTAATTCTATTTCAGCAATAAACACAACAATTAATTGTATCATTGGATTATATTAAGGCATTTTAAAATATTATTTTTGCAATATATAGCTTTTCATAGTAATGAGTATGTCCATTCTCGTTCTGTGCGACAGGCAAAACAAGCAGAGAAACAGACACGCCTTGCATCGTAATAAATATCTCATCATTTTTGTTTCAGTTTTCTGCTCTACGAGTATTTTACGGCTCATTTGTTCTACTAATATGATAACCCCACCCCTACTTGTCACTGAGCTCTAAGACGTATTATTCTATGTTTGTATTCCCTTTTCAGATCTATGACGGGTATTTCGAGGTGGGAGAGGAAGAAATGGAGATTTGTGGCTTCTTCATTCCAGATAAAATAATGGTGTCGTATAACAGAGTCGTGTTTGCACACTTCGTAACAAACAGCTGGTATAGTGGGCTGGGGTTTAATGCCACTTACAGACATACCTTAGGACGTGTCCGTAAGTTCTTTCAGTTGTCAGTTGAAACCCAAGAACTGGTGTAATCATAATTGTGCATACGTGGGACAGGGTTCCACTGAAGTGGATTATCTTCAGTTTGCTGTAGACCTATCTAAGGTACCACTGATAGTCACCGTGATTCGAAGTGAACATGTTCAGGTAGAACTAAAAGTATATAAATTTATCTGAAAGTGCATATCTTTTCTATAAGTGCAGCCACTCAGCCATTTCAAACAAAATAGTTCCTCAAAATAAAGCATCAAAAGTCCATTTTGGAAACTTTTACGAAACATTTATGCAATAATAGCGATCAAACATGTTTTTCCGTGCATTAACATTCGCCGGGTTCCGAGGAAGCAATGACATGAACAAAGACTGACATGAAAGTTTGCATAATGTTGATTATGCATATTTAATTAGGGCTTTCTGACGTCATATAGCACCATAAATATTGAATATGGCCGTCTAATTAAGTCGATTTTAGTTTAGGGAGTCAAGAAATTTCATTTCATATCATCTGGTGTCAATATTGCATTTTCCTTTAAGAGTATTTATTGGCCATTTGGAGTTTTGATCGACATTTGAGACTGCATGACTACTGCTCATCAGTGTTGTATCTCTCGATTCTTTTAACCCGACGAAAATCGTTACATTGACCTCTTTATGTGCAACACAACTAATTTTATTTTCAGACACTGTCCCCAACACCGTATCATGGTTACCCAAGGAAATCTCAACAACAAGCACCGTATCTCCATCAACAAGTACACCATTTTCACTGACAGCGTCTATGTCTACCATGAAACCGGTTCCAATAATTCACCAAACTACTGAAGCTAGTTCTGCCACCGTCGTCGAGAAGTCTGTTCGCATGCATGCTTATTGGTCATGCTAACTGTTTTCTTTCCAGTTTTCTAAATGTTATAATTTCTTATGCAGGTTGCAACTGTTACAATGACAACAAATCGTCGAATTTGTAGTGGCATGAATTGCTGACGATTTCCGTGTCCATGGATGTATAATCTATATAATTTGTTTAAGATATTGATGTTTAAAATGAGTGAAGATCTAATGGTAGTAAATGTAACCATATTTTGTACCTTTATTTTATATGACTAATTAGAGTATTTTAATATGGTCAATAGATTTGCTTTGTTTTACTTATCAAGTTGACAGAAAGTGTCAAGAAAATGCTTGCATTCACAGACTCTGACTTGAGGTGGACAAGTGATAATAGCGAGACTTTCGGGGGAAAAAAAACATTCAGACTCTGTTTGAACTTTATTTTATAAACATGCAATATGCAAATAGATTAATTGTTTGTCATCGTGTTTTCTTCTAGTCCCCAGTGTAATAAAATGTTAACTTTTCAAAAGCGTTGAAGTACCGTTTATAATAAAAATAATTGTTAGATCCTTTGGAAGCAGTAAAACATTGAAAGCGAGAAGATGGGCCATATCGTACAATGTCGGGTAATGAACCTTCGTCAGTGACCCTTTACAAAACTGGCAGCGAAAGCCAGACATTTCTGCTGCAATTTCAAAAATTTACATCGGTGTAGTCTAAATCAAAGACTTGTATTCCCAAAGGGGCCAAATAATCAAAATACTGTTAAGAAGATGATTCTTAACGTACAATATATTTGAAACACTCCAAATATATTCACTGAACCCAAAGGATCAAAAGAAAAATATAATCTGCACTATGGATGATGTACGGGGAGACTTTTTATGGCCGCCACACGGCACAACACCAGCTGCAGTAATAGCAAATAAAAATAATTGTTAGATCCTTTGGAAGCAGTAAAACATTGAAAGCGAGAAGATGGGCCATATTGTACAATTTCGGGTAATGAACCTTCGTCAGTGACCCTTTACAAAACTGGCAGCGAAAGCCAGACATTTTTGCTGCAATTTCAAAAATTTACATCGGTGTAGTCTAAATCAAAGACTTGTATTCCCAAAGGGGCCAAATAATCAAAATACTGTTAAGAAGATGATTCTTAACGTACAATATATTTGAAACACTCCAAGTATATTCACTGAACCCAAAGGATCAAAAGAAAAATATAATCTGCACTATGGATGATGTACGGGGAGACTTTTTAGGGCCGCCACACGGCACAACACCAGCTGCAGTAATAACAAATAAAAATAATTGTTAGATCCTTTGGAAGCAGTAAAACATTGAAAGCGAGAAGATGGGCCATATTGTACAATTTCGGGTAATGAACCTTCGTCAGTGACCCTTTACAAAACTGACAGCGAAAGCCAGACATTTTTGCTGCAATTTCAAAAATTTACATCGGTGTAGTCTAAATCAAAGACTTGTATTCCCAAAGGGGCCAAATAATCAAAATACTGTTAAGAAGATGATTCTTAACGTACAATATATTTGAAACACTCCAAATATATTCACTGAACCCAAAGGATCAAAAGAAAAATATAATCTGCACTATGGATGATGTACGGGGAGACTTTTTAGGGCCGCCACACGGCACAACACCAGCTGCAGTAATTACAAATAAAAATAATTGTTAGATCCTTTGGAAGCAGTAAAACATTGAAAGCGAGAAGATGGGCCATATTGTACAATTTCGGGTAATGAACCTTCGTCAGTGACCCTTTACAAAACTGGCAGCGAAAGCCAGACATTTTTGCTGCAATTTCAAAAATTTACATCGGTGTAGTCTAAATCAAAGACTTGTATTCCCAAAGGGGCCAAATAATCAAAATACTGTTAAGAAGATGATTCTTAACGTACAATATATTTGAAACACTCCAAATATATTCACTGAAAATATATAAACCGTTTTGTTTTTATATTATGTATATATATTTTACGTATCGGACTACATGATGATACTAAAGGATTAACCTTTAATTTTGACAAGAAAGAGACATGGCGTTGCCGAGTTATAATATGTTTCATTAAACTCATTCATCCACAAATGTACTCCCTCTATGCCGACGTTGCCGCATCATTAAACATTTTCTTCAGTCCTGCCAATTTAATATTGGCTTCTTCAAAGTGAAGAGCCATTCTGTCACCAACTCTCTTAATCCACGCATTAACTTTCGCATTGTTCTCATAGATCTTGCTTTCATTTACACCTCCGAGATGTATCAGTTCACAAACGCCAATCAGATCTGCTGCCGAAACTTCGTCTCCACATATGTATGGCTGATCTTTCAGGTAGTAATCCGCAATATGGTTAATTGCTTTCGTTAGATCCTCTTTTAAGCTAGCGACAAGCTTTTCGTCTAACGGTTTCTTTGGGTACCTTTCACCGACACCGATTCGGGTGCGAAACGTCTCAGTGAAAATCTGCAATTCGTTCTTTCTGATATTCAAATGCTGCCAGTGAAGGAATTCATCATGTTTTGCTGCCTGCTGGGCGTCTTTCCTGGGGAACCAATGTTCGGGAACATTGTATTTGATGGCTATGTATCGCATAATAGCGAGACTTTCAGCCAGAACGAAACCATCATCGACAATTAGTGGGACTTTTCTGTACGGGTTCTTCTTCAAAAAGTCAGGGTTGTGCTGTTCGCCTGCAACAAAATCTTTTTAAGAGCATTGATGCAAAGGCAAGGAACCAATGCAATGGGTGTCGTGGCTATAATTTGAATATACAACTCTAACTGTACAGATGAAGCATACATGTATCACACTGTTTGCGACGGTTCCAATTCTAGAATGCTAACTTTACAATGAACTCGCACGGCATGGTAGGTATCAATGCTAAGATAAACTTTGCCGAGTCTACAAAACAAATCTGGTCTAGCACAAAAAGCGTACTTTGGTTCATAATTATTTTATTCCATGATAATTTAATTTTGTTACAACATAATTATTACAATGACCACGTATTTTAAACAAGAATCACGGATTGGCTTCTTAAAGCTTCTAGTCTAAGAAACATTTTACTTACCTTTTAGAAGGTCTATTGGTTTTGACTCAAAATCAACGCCCGTCCCTTTCATGAAAAGCCAAACCGCCCTGCAGGGCTGTGAAAGATTATCGAAATAAAATTCAAGCACCATTGTGTATTGTGACAGATTTTGCGAATGGGTTTGCCCATAAATGTCATAAATCTAGTCAAATATTTATAAATCTAGTCAAATATTTATTTAACTTCAATTTAGATAAGTAACCATCTTAGATCATATAAACCAATTTGACCGCAAGGTTACCCTTCAGATAAGGCATACCAATTTTTCAACCGTGGGTGGATGGTTTAAAATGATAATCTTAAGAACTCCGGTCGCTCATTTTGATCAGGAAAGGGCTGACACTACCCCGAGAGTTATTTACCTCGTTTAGTATAAGCTACAGCCAATTATTATGTACTATATTATAGAAAGCAGAAACGTGTAGTTCACGATTTACATGCATGTTGCAAGTAATCCAAACTACAGTCCAACCTGTCTTAACAATGGCCGCAAAAGACAGCTGCTTGCCTAATAGAGAATCATTTGCATGTAAAATCAGTTTGGGGGACATGGAACTGCTTGCTGAAGACATGTGCTTGCTTTATACATGTGTTGCTTAAGACAGGTTGGAAATCTTTGACGGAATAAAACAAGATTGTAAATAAAACAAACAAATGTTCTTAAAATGTAGTTTAATGTAAAGTTGGACAAATCCTAACAGTCTATTGGGATAAGTTATATTCTATCATTTCCCTTTCCCATATAGAGGTAAAGTTTGTACACCGGTAGCGTGTCATTACAAGGCGTTGCCAGGTGATGTTTTAATGTGTTTATTGCCTCTTTGAATGTTTTGTCAAAATGTATAAATTGCATTTCATTACTTTTTCACTATATATTATTTTATCTCTATTGGCTTTCCAGTCATTAAACAAATTATTTATTCATGTAAGTATGTGTGTAATTTGTAATTCGTTAGTATATAAACGTGTAATTTGTTTTCGCTGTAGTTAGGAAATACTTTTTCCTCAACGTGGTACGGACTTGGACCTTATTCAAACTGGTATTTGTACATTATTTCATCTCAGTACAAGATAAAATGCCGCATATTCTTGCGAAAGAACGTACATGTATGCTAAAATTTCTAATAATTGGACATTTCCAACATTAAGTAAAATGCAATCCTTTTGGATATTTGCTATCTGTACATGTACTTATCTTGATATTTCACAATACCAATTTCATTGTTGGTGAAATATTCATGAATTATCTTTCAGAAATCAGTAACCTATGTTGAAGCTTGATTCACTGAAGCAATAAGAAATAGACCCTTTAGAATAAAGATAAAAGTGACCACGAAAAGGAAATGAACAATATCAAATCGGTCAATCGCCATTTGATTAAATGAAAGTCAGTGAGCGTCACTAACGTCAAAATATGAGACTTGCGTTTAGCTTACATGTATTTCTCTACTACAGATTAAATGTATCAAGATATATATGAAAATGTCGGCCAAATGCACATAAACCACTTTCCGAAAATGTTATTTTCTTAATCATTTGTTGAAGCCGTTTTGACTTTTCATATTTTCATCAATACACTGGCGACCACTGCTGTAGGTTTCACGGTTATGACACAAGTCAACCCCGGAGGTAGACAGTTTGCTAAAGTGAGCTTCGTCTCCGGAGGAACTTCCTGGCACGCCTTTGGCTATAGACTTTATGCAGTCGAGCTTTAAAAAAACATAGAATGTCGTCTGTGTTCCCTTAGCATAACCACTAAGTATGGTATTTCATTGCAGCACACCGTTTACGTTTTCATAGCCAATTTTTTCCCTATACCACGAGATCTATTTTTACATTTACGAGACTCTTAAAGTGTAAGTACATCAACAAATGCTACTCTCACGGTAAAATGTTGTCAAGTCCAGGTGAAAAGGGTGTTTTACCAAATAAAATCTATTTTAAGTTTTAGTTTCAAATCGTTTGATGTTTTTAATTCAGCGGAAGAATTTTTATCATGATTATGAAATTTTTCTCCACTGGTTGAACTTTAATATTTTCACAATACATGTATGCAGACACATGTAATGGAATATGAATGTTGGACGATTTCACTGCTTCTAAAGGTTCAAACTTCTATATTTTAAACTTACCAAAAAGTATTAGAACGTTTACTGCGAATGGCATTTTAAATGGAAAGAAAAATGAAATAAACTGATTGCACAGGTTCTGTTGGGTATCGTGTGAACTACAATATAAGTGTATATGTATCTATGGATCTTTATCCTCGAACCAATTTATTTATATCGTAAAGCCTGAATATGTCTTGCATGCTCGAACATGTACAAAACAGATAAACTGCAGCCGATGAGTGTCAAAGCAATATATGTGGACCATGTAAAGTCGACGACGTTGAGAAAGATTGTAGCGACTGCTTAGATTACCTCTGTGATTATTGCAAAGACTTCCACAGAAAACTCCCCGTGTTACAGAATCATCACATTGTACCAAGAAGCCAGGTAGATGCAGATGAGACACTAGGCGGCGGAACACAAAAACGACATGTTTCCGATGAATTGTTAGCTGTAGCTGCAACAAGAACCAAGAGATCCAGTACTTCTGTGATGACCATCAGGATGTTTTCTGTGATTGTTGCAGGCATGTAAAACATTACGACTGTAACGTCTCTAGTGCACTAGATATGGGATCAAGTTATAATGTATCAAGTATTGACGCACTATTGTCGAAGATTAAGGCACTAGAACATGACTGCTCTCAATTAAAGGATGTAAGAATAACGAAAGCAAGAGTTTAGAGCGATCGAAAGAAAAATGCATTCAAGAAATCAAAGAATTCAGAAAGGAGATGAACACCTTTTTTTGATAATCTTGAGAAAGAAATGTTGAAGCAACTAGAAAACCAAGGTGCGTATCAATAAGCATATATCAACATTAAAGGCGACATTGAAGATGCTTGAAATGGATAACAAACTATTACAAGATGCCAAAGGAAGCGCCGTATCATCCTCAATGTTCGCAGCGGATGTCCAGGTGTCCCAATGTCTAAAAGACTACAATGCTAGGTTATCTTTCATAGCAAACGACTCGATCGTTACTAGTTTAAAGTTTGAAAAGAACATAAAACTGGCTCATTTGAAGATGGAACTAGACACTCTTGGATCCCTAAACGAAACATTTGGGCGGAAAATTCTCTTGGGCAAGTCGATTCAGTCGAAGAAACAGGTAAATGTCAAGATGTCTGGTGATTTCAGGCTCTATGTAACGGGTTTTGTTGTTATAAATTAAAATGCTGGATAATTCTGATGAGCTGACTTACAGTGTCAAATTAAGCGCAAAACCCTGGGATATCTCCATCGTAGACTCTAAAACCGCAATTGTTACATTACAAAGAGCTAAACAACTTGAAGTATTCCCTCGTCTAACAGAAGGGCGACCTATGCAACTGGACATGGAATGTTGGGACGTCCTCGTGACTGGGGATAAGATCTTGACCTCCTGTCACAACGACCCAGGAGAAGCGGAGATTAAAATCCTGGACCTGGGCGGACACTTACTACAACAACTTGGAATCAACCGGATGGCTCACGTCTTTTCTCATACCCATTCCACATCACCGTCTGTCGGTCAGAGGAGAAGGTGTGTTTGTTTCCGATCGTGATAAACGTACTGTTACATGTATGACAATGAATAATCAAGTCGAGTATGAATATGCCGATAAAGAAATGAAATGGCCAAGAGGCTTATACTGTGATGGTGGAAATAATCTTCTAGTCTGTGATAGGGATTCGGACACCATACAAGTGATCTCGGCAGAGGGGGAGAAACGCTGTGATCTTGTATCATCAAGAGATGGGATTAAGAAGCCAATAAGCATCAGTTACAGACAGAGTGACGATACACTGATTGTTGGCTGTGACGGCTCAAGCGATATATGAGCCGCCTCGTGGGAAAACCAACAATGTGGTTTCCGAACAGGTTTGACACAAACCGGCCTGTACAAGCACAGAAAAGAGATAGAAGCTTAAAATTTCGGCTTTAAGTAGAAGAGGAATTCTACTATCCAAGTAGCGAAATCAAAGGCGCTGATCAGCTTCGCGGTTACCGCGAAGCTGATCTGCGCCTTTGTTTTCGCCTATGCAGATTGTTGGTTTTCCCATGAGGCGGCTCATATTTTTATTTAAACTTGGGAATTAGGGCGGCTTTTGTTGATTTATATAGGACGTGCCATTTTTGTATTGTCTATCAAAGAAATGAAGGAGGGATCAGTACAAGACGCTGATTTAGTCAAAATAAATATAAGTCTTTTAATATTTAAAACGTAATAATTTCCGCTAGATTGTAAACACCCCATGCATAACCCTTTGTTCTTATAGCACATTTAGTGGGTAAAGGACCTATCATGCTATGTTATGTTGCATTCACATTTTCCCCACAGGCAGCGCCTTTCAAAAATAGCAGCACACAATTTAAATTCATTTATACGCATTTTTCTCAAATGTCAGTAAAACACACTTAAGCTTCAACATAGCTGTACGTTCTGATCTATTTTTATGTCTGTTGATTTGATTTGTAAGTAAACGATGACAGAGAAGATTTTCTCCGAACTACAATGTAAATAACCTTCTATATTCTAGTTACTCATTTGTTGATACCATTTTGACTTTTCATATTTTCAACAATATCAGGGCGTTTCCGTCACGCACTGGCGACCACTGCTGTAGGTTTCACGGTTATGACACAAGTCAACTCTGGAGGTAGACAGTTTGTTGAAGTGGTTTCGTCTCCGGAGAAACTATCTTTGAGGCTTCCTACCAGGTATATTTCGGGCTATGATTGGCAATTTGAGGCACACAGAAGCTCAAATGCTTCAAATATAGATAGTTTACATGTAGGCGACGAGAACAGTGAAATTGAATTGTTGTTCAGAATACAAAGGCACAAAGACTTATGCAAATTCATATGCATTTGATTGCCTGAAAATACTGGGGCATGTTGCCTAACGACGCAGCTGAAGTGGTAGTGAGTACTACGGTGCAGTTAAAGGTGAGTGGAGAAAAACAATGAGAAATCCATTTCTGCAATTAACAGGTAGCTTTGTTCTAAAAGAAACATGGTTTATACCCAGCTTTGAACTAATTACGAAAACTTGCCGATGCAACATACAGAGATTTTTATGCAGAAAAAATCAAGTTGAAAATTTCATCGAAAATGTTTTGATATTTTTTCTTATTTTTGCTCCAAACATAGATTGTGGGTACACATTAGAACCGCCTCGCCGAGGCGGTTCTAACGAGTACCCACAATCTATGTTTTGAAGCAAAAATAAGAAAAATAGGTTTACCCCTGCATATCCCAGTTTTGCTGTATAAAACTAGGGTTCAAGGGGGTATACATTGCATGGATACGTTTTCGTGATGTTATCAGTTTCATAACAAAGTGTACTTTTACGATGCAGACAGTTGTTCTGGACATATGATGATGCCGCGTGTTGTGCTAGAGATATTCATGTTCGAAAGTGAGCGCCATGTGTGGGTTCATGCCCATATGCATCCGCACACGGACGGACACCGTTAGTCCCACACTTTAAGCTTACCTTACCAGCCGTTGACGTAGCTGGTCTAAAAAAAATCCAGCTCTTTAATGGACTTTCCCATTGCTATCATTTGGATGAGCCCACTGTCATTGTTAGCATTTATTATCGGGACATAGGCTTACATGTATATGAGTTTTAAAGATTTCACTTTTTTAACATATGATATTCAAACTTGTTCTTGATCAGCAGCTAGATGAAGGGGTTATCATGTGCTTTCAAAAATGGCCGCATGTTACTTGTGAAATGTATATTGTGTAATTTTCTGGAGTATCACGAACACGTATATTAAAGTTTTGCCGCAGTATGTTTTTGTTAGCAGTATTTTAAAAATATTAAAATATATAAAATAAATAGGTAAAGTTAGGTGTAGTCTGAGGCTGACTGACCTAGAAACCCAATATCAAAATTTTAATGACGATATACGCTCTCGATGGTAACCATTACGAAAATTTGCCCATGCAATATATATACAGGAATTTAGTTATAAAAATGTGTTTTTTTTTTTTTTTTTTTTTTTTTTTTTTTTTGTTTTTTTTTTTTTTTTTTTCAGTAGAAAAATTTTGACATTTTTTAGAAAAAAATGACATTTTTCTTATTTTTGCTCAAAACATAGATTGCGAGGAGGTTCTAACGAGTACCTACAGCAAGAATAAGAATAAAAATGGTATACCCCTGTATACCCCAGTTTTACTTTGTTAAAGTGGGGTATAAGGGGGTATACATTATATGGACATGTTATCCTGATGATATTTTATGACTGGATTATAGTCAGCCTTAAAAGATTTCAAGCTTCGTGATTCATATAAAGAATGGTTGATGCAATGATGCAATCAGAGTAATAATGCTTACCAAACAAACCCATAAAACTTAAAGAATTTACTTTGATACGCCAAACGTGTTATTCCCTGGTGATTCCCCCTTGCAGGTATAATAGAAATTTCCTAGAAACTACGTGTGTAACTGAACATTTTTACCTAGAACAAGTACTTTCTGTCTGGAATTATACTTATCACTGTCTGGGTTTATCTCGCCAATTTAATCTTGATGAACCAAGTTGTATTATTTTGTATGTGTTTTTGTTAGATTGTGTTTGGTACATAGATGTGTATCCTCGCAACGGATACATCCCAAAAGTCATTCTAAAGCAATGATCAGGAAATGACGCAATCAGAAAGTAATTCCCTCTCCAAAAACCGAAGTGGAAAAAACAAATGGACAATCATGTACTAATACAAAGATAACATACAGTTAGCCGAGTGAGCAGCTATTTTCCAAAAGGTGGCCACTCACTTCCGAACTTAACTATATATACGAATATGTACATGAGTTGCACAAGCAGCACAAAAAAAATTCAACATCAAAACATCAAACAATTAGAACTACAACAGAAGTATCGCCGTAGCACGATTAGTAATATAAAATTACTGGGGGGGGGGGGCTTAAATCGGCTTTAAAGGGTCTTAATCATACCCTCACCTTCAGGGGTCTGGAATAAAAATGTTGACATATATACAAATACTTTAATAATATGAAAATTGTAAGAAATTTACATATTTAACGAAACTTTGTAAACTCGTGAAAAGTCCTTTGGGAGACCACCCTGAACTTGCCAATCTCTAGAATATGATCCAATATGGCCGTATCTGAATTCAGGCCCTATAGGGGAAGGTTCATTTTAGCTGTCAGGAAACCATGTCTGTGAAATAGATACCCCTATAATCTCCACTATTATGTACATGTAGTGAAACTGGGGTTTATATGGGCATATATTTTTTCCTATTTACGATCCAAAATATAATTTATGTTTTCGATGAGGCGGTTTAAACGTGTAACCACAATCAATGTGTTAGCATATCTAAATTTTCCAATGAAATTTTCATTTTTACAGCCGAAAAAAAAATCACTGTATATTGCATGGACGTTTATTCGTAATGCTCCCCAAAATAGAAATGGCCTTGCTCTCCAGCTCCCTGTGATGCTTTTCCTCAGATCCCTGCTCCATGCTCCCTAAAAGCCCAAAAGTTACTGCTTGCTCCCAAACTCACTTAAAATATTTTCTGGTTCCTTAGCTCACTGAAAATAAGTGATCCTTTTCCCCATACTTGTTTTATACATGTACCTGGCACCCATGACCATCCATTGGTTTGGGTCTACCGGTCTTACATTTTAATTGTCTTTTCCACTAATGTATAGATATAGCTGGAGTAAAATAGGCAGTGAACGCTTATAACGCCGGAACACTTAATTGATGGCACTTTCCTTTTAATAAGGCCATATCTGTGTAGCTTGTTTCTGCGCAAATGATTTTTTTTTATTTTGGACACTTACTATGTTTCTGTTGTTTTATCTTTTTAGTTTCCAACCCAAATCTTACGGTATTGTAAAGACAAACTGGTTGTCCCCAAACAAACATCATAAATAAGAGACGCATTATCTTGAGGCAGTACAGTTTAGTTATGATGGAGTGCGGTAACTAAGCAGTTAACCGCAACATTTAATCACCTGTTTATTTATTTTATGCACTCTAATTCTGTAACCAGTAAATTACATACACTTGTCACAGGTTTGCATTTCCTCGACATGCCAACTCACGTTACCAACGTGTAAAAATGCTTGTGTTTCTCCAAAACATACATTAAGCTGAGTAACATGCATTCTGTCTTTGAAACTACATGAGCCGGTGCATAAGAAAACCAACAATTTACATATGCGAAAACAAAGGTGCAGATCAGCTTCGCGGTAACCGCGAAGTTGATCAGCACCTTTGGTTTCGCTACATGGATAGTACAATCCCTCTTCTAATTAAATCCAAAATTTCAAGCTTCTAGGCTGCTTCTGTGACTGTACAGGCCGGTTTGTGCAAGGCCTGGTCGGAACCCAAAATGTTTGTTTTCTCACGCACAGGCTCACATATTAACCATGACAGTAATACTCGGGAACATAACCCCCACGCATGTCCCACATGAACCGAGAAAACCGGTCTTCGGGTTTTCCGACCGACTAGGTATGACACAAACCGGTGTGTACAGTCTCAGAAGGCTATAAGCTTGGAATTTCGGAGTGATTGTACTATCCGAGTAGCGAAAACAAAGGCGCTGATCTGCGCCTTTGTTTTCGCATAGGCAAAAATCCGGTTTTCTCGTGACGTGGCTCCCACACACTTAAGTTGTCCTCGGATAGGCGCAATTCTAGTGTTGTATGATTTCCTTTCTAGCCCATGCTGAGTGGGTTAAAACTTGAGACCTAAACTACAAATCAACTTCAAATGCATTAGAGCACAATTCAGCCTCCGCATGAAGCTAAAATCCAGTTCAAAAGCAAAGATCCGAATCCTTGTGTACGTCTTGTTTGTAGATCGAAGGCATTTTTGGTACAATCAATGAAAAGTAAAGACTATGTTAAGACTGCTTCAATACACACGCGATCAGTATTTTTGCCAGAAATGTTCAAATTATTAGATTTTGCAGTGCATTTATCAGTGTTATGACATTTGCCTTGTGCTGAACGTCAATGTTTTTGATTGTTTGCTTGAGTATATGCTTTACGTCCCAGTCAAAAGCTATGGCCATGTCGGGACGTTGCCTCCATTTTATGGGACTTTTATCCAAAATTAAAATGTCATGACATCAAAAAAGTGCTTCAAACGTAAAATAATTATAAAAGTTGACCTTCGTTTTAAAAAAAAAAAAAAAATAATAAGCAGTTTACTCCACCCATGTATTATATAACACGGATTTAATATACCAATGCTGCACATGGCATTATTGCTTAATTGCGCAAAAATGGCAAATAGGGATATACTCAAAGTGCAAAAAACATCTATGTTAAAGTCCCCCAATGAACATCAAACATTAGCTTAAGGCAGCACAGAAGAGTTATGGTGAAGTGTAGTAATTTAGCAGTTAATCACACACTTTCATTACTTTTTTTCCATTACATGTAATTTCATTTCATTTTACGCACTATAATACTATTAAAGTACAGGTTCTTGTCCATGTATATGTACACCTTCTAGAGTCACAAACGTGTAAAATGCTTGTATATCTCCTTAACATACATCACACCATGAATAGCATGCATTCTTTCATTGAAACATTAGCCATAACAATTATCTACATGTTAACACAACCCCCACGCTTGTCCCAGATCATCAGTGCACTTTCGCAGGCCTTGGAAAAGAGTATAGTATCGTCCCACGATTTCTTTTTCAGGTCAATATGTCGCATTTCGATGGGAAAAAAATCGAGACTCTAACTACAAGTTAACTTCAAATCAGTCAATTAAATGAGCCGTGTCTGATCTACCCGGATTTTTGCCTATGCGAAAACAAAGGCGCAGATCAGCGCCTTGGTTTTCGCTACGCGGATAGTACACTTTCTCTGCTTCCTAAATCCGGAAATTCAAGCTTCTAACCATCTTCTGTGCTTGTACATGCCGGTTTGTGTCGGACCAGATCGGAAACCCCGAAGACCGGTTTTCTCGCGTCGCCGCTCAAATATAGTACGATAAATTCATGTGGAGCTAAAGCCTAGGTTACATTTGCCCCGATCATCGTACGATTTTTCGGTCTGCGATTTTCTCTACGATTTTAAGACATCGTAGGAGATCGTGGGCTACGACGTATGTGTTAACAATTCATACGGGCATCGTGCGATTTTTTGATCTGCCATTTGTCGACGTTCTCATACAAAAACGCAAGGCGATCGTACGGCAGTCGTATGTCTCCGCAGATAGTATCGTACGGATCCCGTGCGTTGTCCGTACGGAGTCCCTATACGTTTTGATACAAAACGCAAGGAGGCCGCACGGTAGTCGTAGGGTCTCCGCAGACTGTTAGTGGATATCGTACGGAGTCACTTGGACTTCTGACTGATGCCTTGGTTACATTTGGCCTACGATTAGCTTGCGATGATCGTACGATGCCATTTTTTTGCATTTTCGTGCGGCCTCCGCAGGGTGACCTTACGATGTCCCTACGATTCTACGACTTCCTACGATCTCCGTAGCCTCTACGATCTTGTAATAGTCTGCACTATTACAAATTTTAAAATCGTAAGACCGTAGACCGTAGACACGTCGTAGGGCATCATACGGGCACCGTACGGATACCCTGCGATAATCGAGCGGTCACCGCACGATATTTTTTATGATAATTTGGGAACAAAAATCGTACAGTGATCGTAGGGAGGCCGCAAGGGGTCATACCTAGTAGGTTACAATTGCCCCGATCATTGTACAATTTTTCGGTCCGCGATTTCCCTACGATTTGTTTAAAAATCGAATGTGATCATGGGCTACGACATAGGTGTTTACAATTCATACGGGCATCGTTCGATTTCTTGTTCTAGCTTTCTTCGATGTCCTGAGTCGGAACTGTTTGGAGATCGTAGGGAAATCAAAGGGTCTCCGCACACTTTAAGTTGAAATCGTACGGAGCCCGTGCGATGGCCGTGAGGAGTCCTTACGATTTCTTGCGGTCTCCCTACGATAGCCGTACGATGTTAGGTGTCCGTACGATTTTAATAAATTTGTGATATAACCGTACGGATGCCGCACGATCACCCTAAAGGTCTAAGATTATCTTATTATTTTAGTCCCCAAATTATCATAAAACCGTGCGGTGACCGCACGATCATCGCAGGGTTTCCGTAAGGTGCCCGTACGATGATGCTACCTACGACGTGTCTACGGGCTACGGTCTTACGATTTTTAAAATTTGTAAAAGTGCGGACTACTACAAAATCGTAGAGGCTACGGAGATCGTAGGAAGCTGTAGGAAGTCGTAGGAAGCCGTAGGAAGCCGTAGAATCGCAGGGGCATCGTAGGGTCACAGTGCGGAGACCGCACGAAAATGCAAAAAATGGCATCGTACGATCATCGCAAGTTAATCGTAGGGCAAATGTAACCTAGGCTTTATTCAATAATCCATATTAAAATTTGTACGTAAAGCAACAAAGACCAAAAACATAAAACAGTTAGAACGACAACAGATCCCGGGCAACAGATGTATCGCCTTGGAATGATCAGTGAAATAAAATTACTGGGACAGGGACTTAAACCGATTTACGGATACCAAACCTCGCTCTCAGCTTCTGCAGCTGTTCATTTATACAGAAATGTAAACAAGAAACAAGGAATATCATGTTAAGAAAATAGTATACAAAGACACCGACATGTATGTGTATAAACGGAAAGCAGAGTGAGGAGCTATTCTAGTGAGATGGCCACAGTGCTAGGTTGGACAGAACAAGTAAACTGCAGAGGACTAAATGCTGCATATTACATTTAATGCGAAATGCGCAAAAATAGCAATCAGGGGGATACCCATAATAATAATAATAAAAAAAAAAAAAAAAAAAAAAAAAAAAAAAAAACAAGCATCTACTACAACTCGTATAAGCTGGTTGCCTCATCTGACAATATTAATCTTGAGGCATCACAGACTGTATATTTCTCCAAAACATATATTATTTAGTACAAATACACCATTATAGCATCCATTCTTTTTTAAAACCGCGCGTAAGCCATGCTATTAATACTCGAGAACATCAACCCCACACATGTCCAAAACATAACACTTAGTTGGACTCAGTCTGGAGTAATGGTATCGTTCTAGGACTATCTTTAGGTCAAGAATCCGTCGCAATTTGTGAACAACTACAAATCAACTCGAAATAAATTAAAGCCCAATTCAGTCCCTGAGGAGCTAACCCAACCATTTGAAAGTTGGTTTTGTAGCAAAAGCACCGGATCAGCATGTGCACCTTGTTCGCCAGGTCAGAGGCTTTGTTTTCTTCTCAGTATGAAGTAAAGACCGTGTTTAGATTGCGTGGATACACATGCCCGCGTGATCATATACGCCTTTGCCCGAAATGCCCAGCTCACTGGATTTCCCTCGCATTAGCTCAATTATCATTTTATGACACTTTGCTTATGCTGAACGTCACTGGTGATGAAAGTTGACGTTTGTCAAAGTTACCAGGTGACATAGTTGGGATACTTGGGGATAACGTTTCAAATTGTTGCGTACACCAGACTTTATCACCATCAGAAACCCTGATTTTGCCGCGGGTGTCCCAAACCTGGAAAGAATGAGACCGGCCTGCAAATTTAAATGACGCGAGTTGTGCATTAAGCTTTATTGACAGCAAATAACATAAACAGTTACCAAGGCTGTCCTTGAATGCTCCGTTTAGTTGCAGCCGCTCACAATTTCATGTCATAAAGCAAGTTATCACCGGGTGAGACACAGATGATTTACCTCTGTAGAATTATTGCAATATTTTAAGCTTGAAATATCGCATTTTAGTAGGTCTAGTATATATCATGGTAACATGACTTTGCATCGTTTAAAATTTATTTGCTTCTTGGTATTTTGTCCTTTCTTTTTCTAACCGTTAGTTGCAACAGCCCAATGATTCTTCAAAGCCGCCTATTGGGAAATTGTTGCTCACTCGGCTAACGATTATGTTCTTGTTGTATTGTACCTAATTTTCAATTTAGATTTTCCTATCTCGATTTTTTGGAACGAGACTTTTGTTCTGATTGTGTAATTTCCTGATCATTGCTTACTTTTACCTTTTCAAAGATCGATGACATAAATGTGAATAAAACAATTATTTTCAATTTAGCTTTTCTTCAATAAAATGATTTTGCGATTGATGGTAAAAGTGATCTAACCTAGCTGTAATATGTTCTTGCTATAGGCAAAACAGCATCAACATTCGTGTATTGAAACAATAACATCATGATAATATTTGACGTAATAGCGAATAAGGATGTGCTTAAAATGTATTTTGAACTTTTGTCTAACTCAATAAATTTTCTATATTATACACTTGACAACAAAAGTGTGTGTCGTTGCTGAAAAGCTGTGGAGACGCATCGAAAACGGATACTTTCAAATTCCAAATAATAGAATGAGGGTTGTGTAAAGATCAAGAAGGGTGGATGTTTACTTGCTAGTTCTAGTAATCTGCGTCCTAGGTACGCTGCTGTTGTCAGGTACCGAGGTTATAAAACTTTTTTACATGCTCAACCCAGATGAGACTAAATTTATCATTTTAGTCATCTACAATTTAAATCAATTTTGGCTATTGAAGTATTTATGAGCCGTTAAAATTTCAAGCTCAGTTGAGATGAGCATGAAACAGCTGAGATGAGCACGAAAAGATTTTACAACCTCGGGCTCTCAGGAAGGTGACTGCGGTTTTTTTAGACATGCAGTTCCAGAACAAGCCTCACGAAGGCAAGTTTACATTCCGTCTTTTAGTGGTTTAAGCAAAGGCCCAGTTAAATCTGTCCATGGCCTTTGTAATGATATAGAAATAGAATTATTGTTGTTGAAGTTTCTGAAATGCCATATTCTATAAATGGGTTGTTTGGTATGATGTAAGACAAGGATCGCGACCATGTTCTGCTACCATTGAGAAAAACTGTCTTCGGTTCGCGGACTAAGCAATACACGTAAGCTTAACCAGTAAATTAAAAAAACTAAGACCCTTTAAACATTAAAATTCTTAAAGTCAATTTTTAAATAAGTAGATGGGCTGTAACGGCAGCATTTTGGGGAAAATGAAAGCGCTGATGAGCTATGTACGCATATACAGTATGTAAAAATGAAATAGAAATAGTGCCTCGCTGGTGGCACGGCTCAGTTTGAAAATTTTGACAAGACTGTCACAACCAGTGCTGCTTTTCCCAGGGGAGTTTCCTGAATCCTGAAAACAATCCATATTTAGGTACTGAAAGTCGTTTAGATGACAGAATAAAACCACCGCCAAACCTATCTGGAATGAAAATTGTTTTAGGGTCAGTAAATTAAAGTTCAAGGCAGTGTAACAATCAATACAGAAAATAAGGCGAGCCAAGAACTATTAAAACAATTATAAGTAAACATACGTCTTTGAAACCCAAATGGGACCGAATAGATAAAATGTAAAAAGAAATATACAACGAGAATAAGGCAAGACGAGGAAGCGGCTATTTCCCAGAAGGTAGTCACATTGACCGAACCAAATTTACAATGTGAAATTTACATGTATGATAAATCGAAATGACTAAAACTAACCACACAATGAGCCACAAAAGAAATATCTCGGTCAGTAACAAATTACTAATATCTAATATCTGGTCAAAATACCAACTCATAGGGTATTAAAGAGATTACTAAAACCGAACCTCGACTTTTTCAATTCAAGCAATCCGATCACTGCAGTGGTAATCAAAAATTCTATAAAAGGGGTATACATTACACGGACATCTTATCCTGCTCAATTGTTTACTATATATCGACTTCGAAAGCAAATACACTGTTAGTTTTTGTTGAAAAATGCGAGAATCCATTGTATTTATCAAAAACAAAAATAGCAGTGTATTTGTAATATTCATATTTGAAATTTTTAACGATGTCGTTAATTTTGAATAACTGGACCCAGGGTTTTAAGGCGGGACTTTGAGTTCTGATTGCACCAGTATTTTTCATATTGATGGGATTGGACGGTAGTACATACAGACGTTAAGATGTGGTGTGTCCTAAAAGTACTCTCGCCACACTTTCTTCTAAACCATTTGCTCTTTTGGCGTAAACATATTAATAATATGTCAAGGACTGTGTCCTTAAACATTAGTTATTATGTAGTAGGCAAGTAATTTCTCACTCCGTGTTTGTCTGGCAAAGGCAATGTATTATATTCGTATATGAATGTATATTGCGTTGTTTTTACGTTTCTGGGGCAAAATGTACATGGAGGGTCGTTCTTATATTAACACCGTTTGTCTGGAGCGCTTACATGCGAGGTAAGCTCTCTAAGAAAGAAACAAAGCTACCGGGCCTTCAGAAAATTCCTCCATGTTTCACCCATTACCCACCCTGGAATTCAAGTCAGACAATAACATATTACATTTGGTTCGCAGGTAAACATCAAACTCAAACGTTTGTGAAATAATCATGGTGTCTGATTTAACGTCAGTGATTTCCATAACAGCTTTTTTAATTGACATTTGCGCCAAGTTCAACGCATAATCACTGGGTGCTTCTTTGGTCCCGATATAAAAAGGTTTTGTTTGACTTTTTGGTACCGGATTTTTTTCTACTACGTTAACAGAGTTAATCTCCACAAAACAGAGTCGGCAATAACATAAATTTCTCAATTTATATCACTTCTTAACAAATCAAATAAAAACTTTCTATAAAATTGCATTCAAAGCACTATTTCAAGTTAGGACTTGAAATTCTTTCAATTACGTCATAAATGAGAATCAAATCAAACCATTGACCAAATTCTAGGAATTATTGTAGAAAAAAAATCCGATACCAGAATCAAACAAAACCAAATCCTATCGGGACCTATAGTAAAAGTCAAACAAAACCTTTTTATATCGGGACGAAGGAAGCTTCCAGTGATAATGAGACGATACAACGTCAAATGATACGAAATTTTAGGTAAGCGTTAGCCCAGACTCATTAAACTGGATAATAAATGCATGCGTCATTTTATGCAGGATGACAAAACCATAGCCTAAGCTGACCTTGTCTGTCCGTAGCAAAGAATGTATGTCAATTCTGAAAACGCTGCAAGTGACTAAGATGCTTTGTATGTCAGCTGCAAACATGTCGGGTCTCAGAAACATTAGAGCACCAGCAATCTGTATATGCGAATTTCACTACGCAGATAGTGCAATCGCAAAAATTCAAGCATTTTGCCTGCTTCTTTGACTGAACAGGCTGATTGTGTCGGACCTTGTCAGAAACCAAAACTGTTGGTTTTCTCATGCGAAGATATTGCATCCAGTGATGGTCTTCAAAACACCATTGCTTCATACATTGACTGGACTCTTAAGGATTGACCACGCAAACCCTGAGAAAAAATCCTGTTGTACTCCGGACTTCCTCATAATTATCAAACCTATTAATTCTTAAAAGTTAATGTTTAAAGTAAAACGACAGTTTGGCGTTCCATTCCCAAAATATAGCTTGCGGATTGTTGCTCCTGCCAATGTTGACTTTTCTATGTAATTATGCCTATTCTGAAACTTGTCAAACATAAAACATACCTCCTATTTTGAATATGTCGATGACTTATAATTTACTATGGCTTTTATTATACATGTCTAATGCATGGTTAGCTAACAGATCTTGGTTTCTGACTTAATGGTCTTAGCAATAAAGAATAAAAGGTGAAAGTAGGCAATGGTCAGGAAATGGTGCAATCAGAAAGAAATTCCCACTCAAATAAAAAAATGGAAAAAAAAACTTTATTGACAATCAGGTACTACTTATACTAAGAGAACATATCGTAGCTGAGTGGACAGCTATTTCCAAGTAGGCAGTCACTCAGTTACCCAAACCTAGCTAAATACAATGTATATGAAAACGTAAATAAGGTACAAATAGCACAAAAGTTCAACGCCAAAACATAAAACAATTAGAACCACATCAGATGAAGAAGCTACTGGGCCTTCTACACTAAAATCCTAAGTCGCACAGCAGTAATACAAAGAAAACAATTCATTTTAAATTTAATGTTATAAAGACCACATTCACACGGGACTGGATGTTGTAATTACGAGTAATTACTTAAAACTTGTCGACTTTTTGTCAGTCGATCATCATCATTATCCCTTATGCATGTTCAGGCATCTTTTAAATTTTGACGTATCAAGTTGTAGTTGGTCGCAAAATTCATAGCAGCACATTTTAACAGCATAACACAACCAAAATCTTTGAATGGATTTTCAATTAGACGCTGTATCCCCATATGGGCTGACTTGTCAGTCACTTCTTGGTGCATATTATGCTTTAGATGAAGATAACACGCATTCGCGTCAACAGACCTCCCTGCTTTCTGACCTCCCAGGCCTACTTCCAAAGGATCAAACTTTTATATTTATTCTTATATTTGTCGGATTTTAGAGAGAAGCTTTATGTGGTTACACATGTACATGTATGTATGATTGTCTTGCGCGAATATTTACAACGGAAACATTTTAGTGGTACATGACCTTCAATTTTATGTACAAATCGGTAAGTTTGTTATCTTGATCATTCATTTGCGGATATGACTCTTAAGCCGGATCTTTTAATATTGCTACATCTTCAAAGTTGATTAATCAGTTCCGCTTGATAAGTTGCTACCTGTATGCGATTCATAACTCATATGAATCTGTAGAAACCCAAGATCTAATCCTCCACTTGTCCACTCCAACTTTTACTTTAGACAAGAAACATGCTTACGAAGCAGTTGTTTGTATATAGTCTGAACACAATAAAAGCATTTCCATTTTGTTATCTACTGACCGTTCATAGGCGATTCTTGTCTAATTTTCTTTAGAGAAGTCAACGTATATGAATTGCGTATCTTAAATTTATATTGTCGGTTCTTCGTTGTACTTCTTTTCGAGTTATGTTTTGGTGTCGATTTTGTACTGTGTGCATTTTTATATTTGAGCCGTCGCATCAGAAAACCAACAAATTGCATATGCGAAAACAAAGGCGCAGATCAGCTTCGCAGTAACTGCAAAGCTGATCAGCGCCTTTGTTTTCGCTACACGGATAGTACAATCACTCTTCTTCTTAAATCCAAAACTTCAAGCTTCTAGCCTGCTTCTATGACTGTACAGGACAGTTTGTGTCGGACCTGGTGAGAACCCAAAATCGTTTGTTTTCTCATGCGAAGGCTCATTTCAAGTTTATTTCAGGAATGACTCTTTTGCACGGGGAAATAGCAGCTCACACTGTGTGTCTCTCACGGGTGTTTTGGGTGAAATTTTGTTCTGATCACATCAGTTTATCATTAGTGTGTACCTCTTTTACTTGCTATATCAGTGTTTGGTTTAGCAGGTGAATTGCCTCTCAGAAGCGAGACACAGCTTCCTGCTGCCGCAAACTTTTTTGTTGTTTCTTTCCTTGTTTGCTATACAGTTTGCATCGTCCTTTCACTGTTACCCTCTCCTTCTTTAAACTTGTATCCTTCTTTTGAAGACACTGAACCGCTCACTCGGTTGACAGTTTGTTATCTTGGTATCGGTACTTATTTGTGATTCTTCTTGTTTGTTACCTGGGTAATCTGAGTACCTGATATTCTGGTCGTTGCTGACTTTCTGTGTTGTTGGAACAAAATAGAACATTTAACTTTGTATCAAGACTCGTTGTTTTGAGAACTGACTGGACATTTTCTCGCATGTGCTTACTTTCTGCTGTTGGAACAAAACCGAGTGTCTGAACCTTTTGTTATGACTAGAGTCTCCCTAAGCTCCAAACCCTGTTTTTTGACTTTTTTCCTATTATGACCTTAGCCTCCTTGGCGTTAACAGTGTGGATGAACAGTGAGTGCGTCGAAACGGAGGACGGCTGATGTAAGTATCATTTATCTTATTGAATTACTGGCCTTTTTTTTTGTGTGTGTGTGTGTGTGTGTGTGTGTGTGTGTGTGTGTGTTCTCTTGCTTATTTTCTAATCATAGTGTCTTGCTTTCGCAGTGGAATTGGTTAGGTGACTGAGACGGTAAGCACCTTGAAAGAGGCTGTCCTATGTCTGTACGGACGGGTTTTCTTTTCAAATTGTATATTTTCTATAGCGACCTCATGTTCGGTTGTACCCGACGTTTTTCGTTCTGATTCTGCCTATACTATTCCATGGCAAAGTCGGGGTGCACCATTCAATTGCAAATTCGAAATCGATGACTCCTTTTGTTTTGTTTTACCAAATACGTATAAGAAACAGCCGAGCCTATTATGCAAATGACAGAAAATGTTATTTCTAATCAAACCAGTAGGCACCTGCAGACCATTTAGATGCAGTAAACACGGGAAATGAGGATGAAAAGAGAACTAACTATTCAATTTGTTGACATTTACATTTAATGAGCACTATTTGTGTCAATGATTTAGCACATACTTTTCACAACAATAATTCTAAGTACAAGTCCAATGTTGTTTGAACAATATATAATATCACAGTCAACATTCTCGTTTATGTCACAAATTAATCTCTCATGATGCTACCTGTGCTGTCGTCCGAGCCATTTGTATACCATTATATGCAAACCCCTGCTGTCGTCCGAGTATATGGTCGACGGCCGTAAATATGATACTAGTGATTTTGCTGTCGTCAGAGTCATGATACGGCTGTCGATATACTCGGACGAAAGCAAGATTTAGCATGTAATGATACATACAAATGACTCGGACGACAGCACAGGTAGCATCATTTGAATCACCCCCGTGCTCTCTCTCTCTCTCTCTCTCTCTCTCTCTCTCTCTCTCTCAATCAACACACACACACGTACACAAAGATGTTGGATCTCCAACAAACAAGCACAAATATTATGACAAGTATATATAATGCTGTGAAGGCAATTTTAAAATTATTGCAGTAAACAGGTATATTTTGATTAACGAGCTTCAAAAAATTGTACCATAACCTTTTAAAAGTATATTAAAAGTGAAAGAACGTCACCCATATTTGGAGTTTAAAGAGGTGCACCTTTATACTATAAGAGAGTTTGACTTTGTATGTTTGAGATACACATATTCTTATATATGAGCTGTCGAAACAACCAACATGTGTGACATGCGTGTTCGAGAGTCTGTCAACTCATCGTCTGTTTGTTCAAAGTGTTATTGGAATTCATGCCTAGTCAATGCACGCAGCGACTCAACTAGTCACAATCCATACCCAGATAATTATGTGCATGTTTCATGGCGACGACACAGTTAGAGGTGTCTCGAGATACAGCTTAAATAAGTGTATAATGAGTTGTGATAACACATGTAATGGTGACGCATGGTACTTGATGATAAATAATTGATACAGGATGATAAATTCAAGATCAGACCATTATTATATAATCTCAAAAGCAACATGACTAGAAAAACACATTCTCATCCCATCTCAATGAGTCACTAGCTTATCTTGTTCATCCTATTTGTTCATATCTCTTTCTTTAACAAGTGTGCACTTTCCTTTGGATAAGCTCCAAATTGCACATCGTTGCTTACATTAGTCTCGTAATGTATCAATCTACCTATGCTTAAGCGCAGCAAAACACACACACCAGTCCGATTATCAACGCAGGCTCGTGAGCACTATTTTTTCCCTTAATGTCGATAGAATAACCTCGAGATATTCAACAAAAATCCACCTTCTATTACGGCTATAAGTCTGGTTTGGTTTGTGTCCCACCTGGTAGAAAGGTTAACTACAGGTAGATTGTACCATTACGAGACCAGTGTTTTATCTCCATTTCACCAATTCACCCCGGATACAATTTGGCACTCGTCTTTCACCTGTCTAATAACAACAGACAGGTAACCAGTCGAGGTAATTGTCTGCTGACGTATTTCACCTGTGTGAGGTATGTAAGAGGACACCTGAGTGCAAACAGGACTAACAATTAATCCGCTATATCAAATAGTCAACCGGTCTTTGTAAACAATTTTAGGTCAAAAATGTTTGTGTCGAAATCTTGTTAGTGTCCCATCGTACACAGTATATTTCCGTCACGGCTAGTTCATCTTGCGAAATGTAGTTGGTCCTGTTTAATTTTCGTCCTTGACACGAGTGTATTTCATATTTCACATTATCCATATTTATGATGAATGATCTTATCACCATAAATCTTTTGAATGGATTTTAAATGTGCATTCACTACAACATTAAACTAGGCGAAAATACTGTTGTTGATTTCGTTGTATTGTTTGTTTCTCGTTTCTCTCGCCGGTATAGTTTAACAAAAGGCGAATTTAGTCCAGTTGCTATTCCTCTACAGTACCATTTCATAGTCTCAAGTCCGACCAACCGCAGGATCGAACCAAAGATTCCCTCGAGATCCCATCTCCTCTGGGCAATGCTTGTAATAATATGTCCCTGAGTATCACTGGAAACAATTTATCCAGCAATTTAAAAGTCACCGGATATAAGTTCGAACAAATCCGCGAACGAATCCGGATCCGTTCATTCATCCTCGTCGCCCTCCAACAATGTGGGCATGAGCGGCGACCTGGGTATCACGGGCGACAATGTGGGCGATATCGAACCCTTGGGCGGCGAGGACGATACTATTTGTGACTGGAGTGCGTCCACCCAAGTAACCGCTTCGCAGCTGGACTCCGCTTCGAACGTTATTACCGAACCCTCAAAGTCATTAAGGATCACCTTGAACCGGGATTTTTTATCTTCTGAAATTGTCACAGAACAATGTTTAAGGTTGACATACCCTGTCTGCATGCTGTATCTATGGTCCTTGTATAGAACGGCGTACTGTTCAAAACAACTCCTGTATACCCGTACGAAAACAGGTGCCTTCCGAGTTTTGCCACCTTGTGTTTGTAATATACACAAGCGTCCACTTTTCACCTCTGGTCCCTCGGAGGGTTTCACGACGTCCTTACATACACCGATAGCCCTCGCAAAATTCTTCATTTTGTCTCTTCCTCTACTCCTGTCACTTATAACAAGTATTTGAAATAATAAACTTCCTAAAATGTTCTTCAACCCTTGTCGAATTATTGTCCCTGCCTCTGATCACTCTTTAAATTATCTTTCCAAAGTTTCCTTTGAGTCTCTATTATATTTTTACTTTCTTTTATTATTAGTCACTGTATAACAGGTTTAACCTGACTCGTCGGTTTACTACAATAAAGTGATTGTTGAAAACCATGTGTTTGTCTATTTTATAGTATTTACTGAGTGAACGAACTTACTCTAGTCACGTGGTTAATTTACTAGCTTATCGACTTGCCTGACGTCAATGTAGATTCATGAATATTCAGAGTTTGTTTCAATACAGCCAATACAAACTATTTTCTCACGAATGCCGCACAAAGACTGGATAAGCAAAGGATGAGCAAGGAGTGTTGTTATGTCTGTCTGCTCTGTCTGGTTCTACCTGTGTATCTTTTGTTTCAAAGCTTACCTGTATATTTAATCCTTGTAAAAGTGCAAACGCCGAAAGTACGATGCTGATAAAAACATTAGAAGTTTTGTTTGTTTGGTGCTTTACGTCCAAGTCAACAGCTAAGGTCATGTCGGGACGTTGCCTCCATTTTATGAGACTTTTACCCAAAATGAGGATGCCATGACATCCAACAATTGCTTGAAATATAACCTTCCAACTAAGCCACAAAAGACATAGGTATGGATGGTTTGACTTGAACCATGTTTCCTCCATAGCGGTTAAATTAAGAAAGGATAAAAAGTAAAGGGTCCTAAACTTTTATGATATCTAGCAACCACTAGTGTATGTACTCTGTCTAAAATATTGTTGTTACATACGACTATGCAGCGTATAATGATGTCTTTGGACTTTCTCATTAATGTTTATTTGAGCCGCCACATGGGAAAACCAACAATTTGTCTAGGCGAAAACAAAGGAGCAGATCCGCTTCGCAGTAACTGCGAAGCTGATCAGCGCCTTTGTTTTCGCTACCCAGATAGTACCGTTTCTCTTCTACTTAAATCCGAAATTTCAAGATTCTAGCTCTTTTCTGTGTCTGTACAGGTCGGTTTATGTCGGACCTGGTCGGAAGCCACATTGTTGGTTTTCCCACGAGGCGGCTCATTTTTCATCATGAATGTGTTAGAAACGCTGAATTGAGCCACCTCGTGGGAAAACAAACAATGTGGTTTCCGAACAGGTCTGACACAAACTGGGCTGTACAAGCACAGAAGATGGCTAGAAGCTTGAAATTTCAGATTTAAGAAGAAGAGGGATCGTACTCTCCCAGTAGCGAAAACAAAGGCGCTGATCAGCTTCACGGTTACCGCGAAGCTGATCTGCTTCTTTGTTTTCGCATATGCAGACTGTTGGTTTTCTCATGAGGCGGCTGAATTGTAAACATGTTGATGTTGCGTGTGTGAACGACCTCTTCCATCAGGGAAACATGTCCCTGCAATATATGCTTTCTTCACATACTTTTATATAGAAAAAAAACTTTGGTATGCAGGGATATACCTATTTATTCTTATTTTTTGATCCGAAACATAAATTGTGGGTACTCGTTAGACTGCCTCGCCTCGTTCTAACGTGTACCCATAATCTATATTTTGAGCAAAAATAAGAAAAATGGCAAAGACTTTTTAATGAAATTTTCTAAAAAAAAATTTCGACCGAAAAATTTCTGTATATTACATGGGCATATTTTCGTAATGTGTAATATTCAAATTAGCAAAATTATCTAAGCATTGTATGTATTCCACGTTCTGCATGCACATGTTCAAACTGTTCGCCAAAATGTTGGACGTATGTGTCATGCTCATGGACTAAAAGATTACACACGTACATATACTTGGTTAGTCTGGCCCCAGTGACCCTATCTTTTCCTTTTAACCCTACTGAGGAAGGGGCATTAATCTGGAACACCAATAATTTCTCTGCTTGCTTAAAGTGTATTGGCACCCTTATTTAATATGTACTTCAAATTGAAGAGATTTCAAAACCATGAATTTTGATATAAAGTTGATGAAAATCGGCTGGGAAATAAGAAAGTTATGGGCAATTTAACATGCATTTTATAAAAGATTTTATGGGCGCCGCCATTTTGTTTATTCGGTTAGTTTTCATTAAAATCAACATAACCACTGAACCCAATTATAATAAATACTTCTTCAAGCATCGGGGTTAGCTAGTTATACATTCTGGAGAAAGATTTTTCAAAATCGCCTGATAAATAGAGCAATAAGAGCAATTTGAAAATATTCAAAATGGCCGCCAGGAGTCTAGCTTTGTTAATACATGGAGTCTAAATTGAAACTGAAAAAATCAAATTAAATGATTTTTTCCCGAATATTTTCGTATCAACCTTTGATAGCTGTTTATTTCTAGCAACAGGGAATACTGTTAATCGAATTGGCACACATTCTATGTTAAAGGAAGCCTTTAATTTTGATTTTATCCTTATTTTATCCAGGGAATACTGTTAATCGAATTGGCACACATTCTATGTTATAGGAAGCCTTTAATTTTGATTTTATCCTTATTTTTTATCTTCAACTAGAAAACAAAATGGCGGCCGTCCAGATTTCATACTTAATTACCCATAACTTTCTTATTAGACCACCGAATTTCATCAAATTTATATCAAAATGCTTGGTTTTGAAAGCTCTTGAATTTGAAGTACATATCAATTTAGGGTACCAAAACACTTTAAGTTTCCTGATTGCAAAGACAGGGTCGTTATTCTTGAGCCACGAGTAGCAGGTGAGTTTGGATTAAAGAGGCACAGAGGAACTGAAAGATTTTATATTTAAATAATAATAATAATAATAATAATAATAATAATAATAATAATAATAACAATAATAATAATAATTATTATAATAATAATAACACTAACGATTGGGACCAGTCCAGTACTTGGTGCTTTATTTCATTTGTATACAATACATGTATAATATATTTGACAGTTAAACAGTACAGTTGGTAAACAATACAAGCATTATACAAACGGGATTCTTAAGCAAGTTCATTTTCTAGGTTCAGATCCATGCTGGTTGAAGCTTTAAACCATTTTGCACGTTTAGTAAATTCGACCATGTTAAAATAAATTACTCTGAATAAAAGAGAACAGATTTGTACATGTACTTATGGAATAATTTCTTCTTCTTCCTCCTCCTCTTCTTCTTCTTCTTCTTCTTCTTCTTCTTCTTCTTCTTCTTCTTCTATGATAGGTCTGAAAACAAGGCTCGCATCAGACTTATTCCATTTCAGAATAAAGAATTTTTGTATGCAACGAAGAATGGATTGGAAGATTCTGATACCTGGAAAAGTGCTAGTCAAACTTGATACTCTAAACGCTAATTTGGACAGCGAGCGCAAGGATAAGACAGTAGTTTTACTTAAAAGTACATGTACCAACAATGTAACCAAGAATCGCTGTACGTCAATGAAAACCGGTACGTCATTATGCTTTAGATTTTCATCTTACATGTTTGCAAGCAGTATATATCAGAATTCTAAGATCATGTAACATCAATTATCATTTGCTCCTATTGAGCTCATCACGATCGTCATTCATAAAATGCTAATGATGCTGATTTGGACAGCGAGCGCAAGGACAAGACAGTAGTTTTAAAAGTACCAACCGTGAATGTAACCAAGAATCAGTACGTAAATGAGAACCGGTTTAGATTTTAAACTTATATTTTTGCATGAACGAAAGTTAAACCAGTATATAAAATACAGTATCAGAATTCTAAGATCATGTAACATCAATTATCAATCGCTCTTGTTGAGATCATCACGGCCGTCATTCATCAATTAAAATGCTAATGACAGGTAGGTCACTACGTATTATCTGGTTAATTACCGAGCATATTAATTACTACGATGTCGCTTTGATCCTGGTACGATGACTGAGTCGCGACGTGAGAAAAAACGGTCTCCGGGGTTTCCGACCAGGTCTGACACAAACCGGCCTGTGGACTTACAGAAAATGGCTAGAAGCTTGAAATTTCGGATTTATGAAGAAGAGGAAATGTACTATCCGTGTAGCGAAAACAAACCGGGCGCTGATCAGCTGTGCAGTTACTGCACAGCTGATTTGGCCTTTGTTTTCGCATAGGTTTTCTCAGAAGTGATTGATCGTATTCGTGTCCTTGTTGTTTGTCATCAAAGTTTGTGTAAACATCTGGGATGCTGGTATCGCGTTAATAATATTCGTCATGAGAAAACCGGATTTTGCCAATGCGAAAACAAAGGCGCAGATCAGCTGTGCAATAACTGCACAGCTGATCAGCGCCTTTGTTTTCGCCACTCGGATAATACAATTCCTCTTTTATTTAAATTCAAAATTTCAAGATTCTAGCTTTCTCCTGTGACTGTACAGGCCGGTTTGTCACGGTTGGACCGGGTCGGAAATCCCGAAGACTGGTTTTCTCGCGTCGCGGCTAATATTAAACAATAAACATATTGATATCAGGATTGTGTAACTGTTGATCTGACCTTTTAAAATGCCCTTTCGAAAAAATATTGATGTTTACTATTATGTACTATTTTTTATGTAAGTTTGCACATCAATCAACATCAATTTACAGGCAAGAGTGTACTTTAATAAATACAACAAAAACAACATTTATTCACAATATAAAAAATAAAATAAACCCGATCTAAGCCCTCCAGTAATCTCTTTACTAACCTTTCCAGGGTGGTTCTGCTGTAATCGTTGTGGTTCATCTTCGTGTTTTCTGTTAATCATATATTTTAGTTGATGCTGGCCGCGGGATTGTGAGAAAGGTAAAAACTGGTAGAACGATATCAAAGTTTCTCTACAATTTTGATAACTAAAGTCCAATTCGCATGCGCCAAAAATACACGCGTGTAAATATACTCCGGTATGTAAATATACTCCGGTGTGCAAATCAACCTGTGAGTAAATTTGAATTGCGTTCGCATGGGTTTTATCACCAGAAGTATTTTTGTATGTAAATTTATCATTTCTGGATTAAAACTTGTTCATTTAAGTTTTCTGTATTTGCAAGACAAGAAGAGGCTGCTTCAAGGCGTTATTATAGACTTTGACAGCAGAGGAGAATCATGTAATGGTCAGGCATAACCTTAGCAGTTATACAGTTCCATTTTATCATCTTTCACAAGGAATTACTGTTAAAATGCGGATTGCCCCAAGAATCTCACCAAGAATGATCACGAAATGGTGTGGCTGTTTGCACTCCATATGATCTAAAATGTGATGAATGGCAATAAACTCTTACTTAGCAAAAATGTCCCACAGTTTCACTGTCATATAACCAGTTTTGAACAAACAAATGTGAAAATTTGTTAAATAAAAGTAGAATATTGACTTGAAATGAAAATATTCATGGGTAAATGGGGAGGGGTCGTAAATTTTACTTTGCATTCACATGGGACAAAATAGTAAATTTGCATGCGTGTATTTGTAAAAATAAAATTTGCATCTGGTCAGGCCCAGGAGTAAATTTACCCATATGTAAATATACTCCGGTGTGTATTTGCGTTCGCATGCGCCGTTTGCTTACCCCGATTAAAATTTGCACACCGGAGTATATTTACACGCGTGTATTTTTGGCGCATGCGAATTGGACTTAAGACATTGATAGCAGTTTAAAATCCACATACTATTCTAAAGACTACTACTAAGTTCAGCCTCTACTGTGCTGACTTACTTAATTCCGATCTGGGTGTTCTCAGGTGGCGACCTAAGAAGAACCGTCCCCATGCAGACTAAAGTCTCCATGGACATGATGGAGTAGTGATTAAGCCATACACCTTGTAAACGAAGGACGAGCAGGTTTTATTGCGGGCTTCATTAGTCCGTCGGATGAGACTCTAACCTGAGGCCCCGACTCCATATGACGTTAGCTGCTTGTGTGACGTTAAATCCTAAATCAACTAGTTATAATCAACTAGTTATCATGCAGACAATGGCTGGTGTAGCTACATTGTGGGCGTATACTCGTTCTGGTCGGCCAAGGTTAGGCGTGAGCAAAGTTGAGAGGTTTGGATAGTTCAGATCGTTGGATGTTTATTTCAGTGAGCATTTCTAAGACCTAGCACGTGCACAAGACATATGTCGTGCCGTTTCCAGTTCTGAGAAGTCTTAAAAATATATGAGCCGCATCGTGGGAAACCCAGATTTTTGCCTATGCGAAAACAAAGGCGCAGATCAGCTTCGCAGTAACTGCGAAGCTGATCAGCGCCTTTGTTTTCGCTACACGGATAGCACAATTTCTCTTCTTCTTAAATCCGAAATTTCAAGCTTCTATAGCCTGGTCCTGTGACTGTACAGGTCGGTTTGTTTAAGACCTGGTCGAAAACCCCGAAGACCGGTTTTCTCGCGTCGCGGCTCATATTCAGTTGTTGTGGAAATATTGAATTGGTCCTTGACAATAACAGATTTCTGGAAATCTTATATCCATCTTAAAATGGTGATAATTACTATACTTACACTGGTATGAGTGAGCTTAAGTGATGGTGCAATTCGACAATAATTAAGTTTATTTCGACTTATGAGAAACGTGTTAAACCCCGATGCGGACGTGTGGTACACTTTAGGGTTGTTGATAAATGTGGTCAGTGTCAAGAAGATAGTATGTCATAGGCGCAGGTGGACTTTCGAGCTGGATGTAGATGGAGTACACTTGAATGCGAATCGTTTTAGCACGAACTTGTTGGCTGTCACGTGTTTTCAAAAACAATCAGAAAAACATGTCCGTGAAAGGTATACCCCCTTAAACTTCACTTTTATGTAGAAAAACTGGGGTTTGTGGGGGTATACCTATTTTTCTTATGTTTGCTCCAAAACATAGATTGTGGGTACTCATTAGAACCGCCTCGGTGAAAAATATCAAAATTTTTATATTGAATATTTTCAATTTTTACAGCTGAAAAATTTCTCTGTATATTGCATGGGCAAGTTTTCATAATAGGGAACATGTTTTATATTTGCAGTGCATTTATGGCGGCAGGAGTCTGACTCTTTGGAAACCATGCAGACATTTCTTAACTCACATGGCTTGCAATAGTTCATGTTTGAATTTTATAACCTAGCCATATGTACATGTATATTGTTCCACCGCATTGATCAATGACATTCAACACAATGAACTCAATGTTTATCAAAGACACATGTATAACCACCCCAGGTTAACGATCTATGGTCCATACCAGGTTCATCACACTCTTTTAATGTATTTTTTATCATGTCTTCTTGACATTTTTGTGAAGTTAAATGACCGAAACCAGGGTACCCGATTTAAAACAACCATAGATATCATTGGAACACGTGATCCGGAACTATTAAAAACCCGAGACTTGGAAAATTACTGTATAGCGTAAGGCGAATTCCTCATTATCATATGGCCAGAGCATTTCGTGCCAAACACACCCTGGACGGCCAACACCAGATTCAGTTTAACGAGGATTTAAATTTAATTGCTCTTGATATAGTTAGTTCAATGACAACCTCGTTATTACTTTCAGTTACAAATCGAATATCCTCGAAGTATGCTTCATAATTATAAATGTGCCAAATTAGGATATGAGCCGCGTCATGAAAATAGAAACGAATTTTCGCGAATGCGAAAACAAAGGCGCAGATCACTGCGAAGCTGATCAGCGCCCTTGTTTTCGCTACACATATAGTACAATCCCTCATCTTCTTAAATCCGAAATTTCAAGCTTCTAACCACCTTCTGTGGCAGCACATGCCGGTTTGTGTCAGACCTGGTCGGAACTCCCGAAGACCGGTTTTCTCGCGTCGTGGCTCAATTATAAATGTGCTATATTAGGATATAGCCTCGGAGAATCACAAATATAACAGTAGTTCCAATTATTGATACTTCAGGGTTAAGCGAAAACACGTGACAGGGGCATTTTGAAGGAAAACACATGGACATGAAAATAGATTGCCATTTGCTCTTTGGATGCATGGAGGTGGGGCGTGGGCATTAATTGGTAGCCACAAAGCACAAGAATATACAAAGTGGAAACTTTATCTGATCATCATAAGACACGCCAATGGAAATTACAATTCCAGTTAATTACAATTAAACCGAAAATGAATTTTATTAGAGTTTAGCTCTTTATAATCCCAAAACAATGAAGTCGCTTTGAAGAATATCGTGCTATGTTTCATGGTGGTTGAAATATACATTTTTGTCGGGTGGGGATATCATCAGTTGCTCCCGGCGGCTCCGCATAATTTTCCCCCAGATTTTTTGCGTGTGCGATGTATTGCCCCGAAAAAGACGATAGAATCCAATATTTCCATGTCAGATCTGGTTTTGTCATTTTATTTCATTAGATTTTCATTGTGCGAAGTGAGAATAATATATATATAGTGTCTCTGCTTCATACATATTCTCACTACTGACAATCACGTGGTATTGTATACATACAAACCAATAAATGTCGGTGATACACACTGCATTTCAGAACGAAGTTAAGATGAAAAATTCGACTTATCCTATAGCGTTTCTTCTACTGACAGATAGATAGGTGCAGTCAATGCAGAAATTGAACATTTATTGAAAGAAAGTAACATAAAAAAATCGCGGTTATTTCGTTTTCGCAAACACTTCAATGTTATTGTGTTGGAAGCACTAAAATGTATGTTCATGGGGCGGAAGTGTTTGCAAAAACGAAATGACCTGGGTTTCTTATAATACTTTCATTCAATAAATTTTCATTTTTGCATAGACTGCGCCGATCTATCAGTCAACAGAGTAAATGGTATAGGGGAATTTTTCATCTCAACTTCGGGCAGAATTGCATTGTGCGTCACCGATCATATATCGGTTTGTATGTATACGATACCACGTGTTTATCAGCTGTGTATTCTGCCTTTCCATATCAGGTCTGGTTTTGTGATTTTATTTCATTAGATTTTTATTGTGCCGAAGTGAGAATAATATATATAGTGTCTCTGTTTCAGACATAATTATTCTGCCTTATATCTGTATATGAACTCGGTCGGAAACGACCAAAACCGTAGCCGATGGTTAACACTCTAAAGCAACCGGCGCACCATGGGAACACGCGATCCAAAAATGATTAAAAAAACAAAACTTTGACGAGGAAATTCGAAGACGTGCAATGGGCGGGCACCTCGTACCTTTCTAGCATTTTCTTTTATTTTCATCTTTAGTGTTCTTACTGTAGTACAATTAGTGTTATTATTAAGGTTATAATTTGCAATACTTCCATATAGACT
Source organism: Rugalucina vietnamica (assembly GCA_964017185.1). Taxonomy (NCBI): domain Eukaryota; kingdom Metazoa; phylum Mollusca; class Bivalvia; order Lucinida; family Lucinidae; genus Rugalucina; species Rugalucina vietnamica. The sequence goes on along the minus strand of OZ024869.1, from coordinate 69,270,781 downwards.
GATATTCAGTCTCTAATTCTATATTTAATTCTATCTTTACAATACCTTACAGCATCTAAATATGCCTCTTTGATAGCTTCAGACTGAAGGAGAGAAAATTTCATTAGATTTTGCAACATGTTATAGAAGATAGAAAACAAATAAGAAAATGAAAATAAAATAAGTAGGAGACTTGTACAAGTCTATTATCCAGTATCTCGAAGTATGCTTCATAATTATAAGTTCGACATATTAGGATATAAGAATGCCACAGAAAAATACTTCAGTTGGTTCCAATAATTGATACTTCGGGGTTAAGTGAAAACACGTGACAGGAGCAGACAGAAAGAGCTGATGGCGAATGGTCATAAAAATAAATTGTAATTTGCGCTTTGGGTGTACGGGGGGAACACAAAGTGATCTCTACATCATTAAACGATCACCACAGCGGAACACAAAAATGGAAACTTTGACTGGTCACCATAAATAACAACAATACAAGTTACCGTTGATTTCAAGTTTGTTCAAACCGGAAATGAACCTCAATGAAGATCCGGTTCTGTTTCCGATCCCAAACGATGATATCGCGACGTTGTGCTATGTTCCATAAGCATGATAGGTGTAACAGTTTCTTTTTTGTATTTTGTAATCATCGGTTGCAGCCAGTGCCTCTTATAATTAGTTTACAGGATTCCTGCTTTCAATAGGTCTTGCTTAGCATAAAAACCAGAGGACCATTGGTCCTGAGAACGCTCACCTGAAACCTGATCCTGCAGTATTAAGTCATCATGAAATGACCTTTACCTTGAATACTCACACACCTTTATTGAATTCATAAGTTGTCTGCATCTGCAAAGTTTCAGGTCTCAGACTGCAATAGTTTCCAAACCCAGTGATTTATGAGAAAACCACAATTTTAATTTTGATATTTAAATGACTTTGGGTCAAGGTCAAGAAATGACCTTGGCCTTCATTAATTACTTACCTTCATTGACTCCATTGGTTGTCTGCATCTAGCAACTTCCAGGTCTCAGACTGCAACAGTTTCCAAAATATCCATTGTTTCCGCCTTTTCCCATGTAAAAGCCTATGTTTCCAAAATTGACCTTGCCGTAAATTAGGTCAAGGTCATCCTATGGTCAAACTAGGATGGGCTGGAGTCCCAAATGCTACATACCAAGTTTCGCGAAAATTGGCCTGCCGGTTCTGGAAAAGAAAATTTTGAGTGGTTTTTACCATATATGGGCGTGGCGGCCATCTTGGTAATGTGACCTGGATTTCGCGATCTAACTTTCGTCTCCCCTACCCATTGATGTTCCACATAAAATTTCACTTTGATTGGCCCAGCAGTTTCAGAGAAGAAGATCTTTGAAAAGTGTGTATGGACGACAGACTGGCCAAGGTCAAGAGATGACCTTGACCTACATTAATCGCATACCTTCATCTACTCCATTAGTTGTTTGCATCTACCACTTTTCAGGCATCAGGCTGCAATAGTTTTCAAGAAATCCATAGTTTTCACTTTTTCCCATGTAAAAGCCTATGTTTCCAAATTTGACCTTGCCGTAAATTAGGTCAAGGTCATCCAAGGGTCATCATTTTATCAAACTATGATGGGCTGAAGTGCCCAATGCTACATACCAAGTTGTGGAAATCGGCCAACCGGTTCTGGAGAAGAAGATTTTTGAGTGGTTTTTACCATATATGGGCGTGGCAGCCATCTTGGTCATGTGACCTGAATTTCGCGATTAAACTTTTGTCTCCCCTACCAATGGATGCTCCACATAAAATTTCACTTTGATTAGCCCAGCAGTTTCAGAGAAGAAGATCTTTGAAAAGTGTGTATGGACGACAGACTGGCCAAGGTCAAGAGATGACCTTGACCTATATTAATCACATACCTTCATTTACTCAATTAGTTGTTTGCATCTACCACTTTTCAGGCATCAGGCTGCAATAGTTTTCAAAAAATCCATAGTTTTCACTTTTTCCCATGTTAAAGCCTATGTTTCCAAAATTGACCTTGCCGTAAATTAGGTCAAGGTCATCCTAGGGTCATCATTTTATCAAACTATGATGGGCTGGAGTCCCAAATGCTACATACCCAGTTTCATGAAAATCGGCCTGCCGGCTCTGGAGAAGAAGATTTTTGAGTGGTTTTTACCATATATGGGCGTGGCAGCCATCTTGGTCATGTGATTTGAATTTCGCAATCAAACTTTCGTCTCCCCTACCCATGGATGCTCCACATAAAATTTCACTATGATTGGCCCAGCAGTTTCAGAGAAGAAGATCTTTGAAAAGTGTGAATGGACGACAGACTGGCCAAGGTCAAGAGATGACCTTGACCTAAATTAATCACATACCTTCATCTACTCCATTAGTTGTTTGCATCTACCACTTTTCAGGCCTCAGGCTGCAATTGTTTTCAAAAAAATCCATAGTTTTCACTTTTTCCCATGTAAAAGCCTATGTTTCGAAATTTGACCTTGCCGTAAAATAAGTCAAAGTCATCCAAGGGTCATCATTTTATCAAACTATGATGGGCTGAAGTCCCTGATGCTACATACCAAGTTTCGTGGAAATCGGCCCACCGGTTCTGGAGAAGAAGATTTTTGAGTGGTTTTTACCATATATGGGCGTGGCGGCCATCTTGGTCATGTGACCTGGATTTCGCGATCAAACTTGAAATGCCACTACCCAAGGAGGCTCCACATAAAATTTCAACTAGATCGGCCAAGCGGTTTCAGAGAAGAAGATCTTTGAAATTGTGGACGACGACGACGGACGGACGACGGACGACGGACGGACGCCGGATCATGGCCATCCTATAAGCTCACCTTGTGAGCCTTCGGCTCAGGTGAGCTAAAAATACGAGAAGAATGCAGGAGGTGTCCTTCAATTATTCCATGTCAGGTAGGTTTTCTTTCGTTAGCTTTTGTAAGCTATTAACGGTATTGTATAAGAAAGTAGTCACAAAGTCAACATTTCTCTTTCAGACACATTCTGCCTTGTATGAAATCATTTGAAAGATGGACGACCAACATCAGATACAGTACACGAAAGAAGCTGATTTTGGACATGTCTAGTTAGAGATTCACCACTAGGACCGAACAAGTGGGTGTCTATTAGAGATTGACCACGAGGACCGAACAACTAACATAAATGTTGTGAACCAGGCGCCCGTAAAATATATTTAAGCCACCACCATCCCACCCCCAGTAATATTATATTACTGATCGTTCCAAGGCGATACTTATGTTCTGGTTCTATTTGTTATGTTTTGGAGTCAAATTATTGTGTTGTTTGAACCTTGTGTACGGTTTCATATTGTTATATTTAAGTTCGGGTAACTGAGTGGCCACCTACTGGGAAATAGCTGCTCACTCGGCTTACGATATGTTTTTTCTAAGTATAAGTACCTAATTGTCAATTTAGTTTTCCCCACCTCGGTTTTAGGAGTGAGGGGAATTTCTGTCTGATTGCGCCATTTCCTGATCATTGCCCACTTGCAATGCCCCTTTACTTCCGTCCCTCCCTACAGTTGTACATCCTTCCAAATCCAGATTGTTTTTTTAAATACACCATCGGTTATATGTGGGTTACGAAGTAGTAGTGTGCTGTGATAGATAAATTGTAAGTCGCCTGCACTTGTTTCAAAAATACAGATTTCAATTCTCGGTCAGATACTTTTTGAATAAAAACAAAACAAGACATGGCCTTGAAGTCAAAATAATATGAAAATTTAATCAACCTAAATATAGAAATAACGTGATGCATAGATATTGCTATCCCCAGGGGGTTATAGGTTTGCGAACTATATGTGAAAAATTGATTGGCTCTTTACCTATTTACATAGGTTGTGTAGGAGTCTGTAGCTTATTTCTGTAATTTTATTTTAATTAATCATGACCGCCGGGGTTCATGGAAAGTTTAAAGTGAATATAACATTTTTGTCATTACCTTTTCATTAATATGCTCTGTATTTACGTATGAGGGGAAAATGAACAACATTTCATCTCTGAATCAGTCAATAGTACGACTGAGACCACTTAACATAAACTTAAAGCAACCACGTTTTGCATACGAGATTATACGTATTGTTGTATTGTAGAATCCTCCATGCTGATCTACGCACCATCTGAACACTTGACTTTAGTATGGCTAGCTGCTGAACGCCATTCAATTTTGTTATTACAAAATTACAGCCCAGCAGGCATGACGTCAGAATGACGTCAGATCGACGTCGATGCGACGTCATGACGTCGCATCGACGTTGATGTGACGTCATTCTGACGTCATGTGCCGGCTGGGTAGGTTTAAGGCTGTAATGGATTGTACAGTTCTCCTTTGCGCGCCATCTGAACACTTGGCAATAGTACTGACTAGCTACTGAACGTCATTCCATAAATGTGAGAAATGAGTTTCATTTTTCTGATGTTCATGAAGCTTTGAACCACAGTGGGTCGAGTGCAAAGTGAATGAACCCCGAGAGGGTTCATGTAAGCTTTGCTAGCGACCCACTGTGGTTCATAGCTCTATGAACGTCAGAAAAATTAAACTCATTGCTCACATTTACATTCATTTCTCTAAAATTATCAAGACGATCACATTTACAAGCAAATAGAGAATTTACACACAGTGTGTGTTCAAACAGCGGAATGGCATCGATGACGTCATGACGTTTACAACGTCAAATCACATTGTTGAAAGACATGATGTTTTGTGACGTCAGTTTTGATCATGTGACGTCGCGTGACACGATGTTGTTCATGGAACTATGAATCGCACTTCAGTTCTATAGACTCATTAAGACTTTGCATCAGAAATGTTAATATTTAGGAAATGAATTTCATTTTTCTGATGTTCATGGAGCTATGAACCGCAGTGGGTCGCGTTCAAAGTGAATGAACCCCTAAGGGGTTCATGTAAGCTTTGCTAGCGACCCACTGCCGTTCATAGCTCCATGAACATCAGAAAAATGAAATTCATTTCTTATATTTATATTTTCTCTCTATCGCTTATTGAAAAATCATCAAGGCGATCATATTTACGAGCAGATAGATAATTTATACACAGTGTTTATACAAACAGCGGAACGGCGTCGACGTTTACAACGTCCAATCAGATTGGCGAGAGCATTGTTTTTTGACGTCAAGTGTGACGTCGCGTGACACGATATTGTTCATGGATGTATGAACACAGATGAACATCTAATGGTTCATCTAAGGAGGTTTTAGAAGAATGTAAATATTACAGAATAACAGGTATAAGGCTTTCCAAAGCCAGCGTGTTTGGAAACTCAACGATAGCGAAGATATATAACTTGACATGACAATGGCTTAGCAGTGGGACGTTAAGCAACATCAAAACAACGCAAGAATAAGTCTTTATTTAGTAGGATTTTAATGTCAATAACAATAAACATTATATACACATGAATGTCAATTACTTCTTGAAAAACATGTTTTAATACTTTTTAAAAGTTTTATTTTTGTCAGGTAAGTGACCTATAGTTTGATGAATGTCCACCGTAGGTTCATCGTACTGTGTCATTAAAAGCCTTAATGTTTATAAAGATTATTAATTTTATCATGTCCTCTTGACATTTTTGCGAAGTAAATGACCGCAGCTCGTTGGTCATACAAGTTTACAAGAGGACGACACTCAACTTTTCATTTTATTGCACAGGTACATTTATATGTACATGTACTGTTCTTCATAAAATGACTCATCTTTGATTCGAATTCTTACTATACTTTCTGTCAAATTTAATGAAATTACGAAAACATGCAATATACTGAGAATTTTTCAGTTGTAAAAATTAAACAATCATTGGAAAAAAAAATATATTTTTTTTTTATATTTTTGCTCAAAACATTGATTGTGGATACACGTTAGAACCGCCTCGGTAATTTATGATTTGGAGCAGAAATAAAAGCAGAGGACCAGTGGTCCTGTAAACGACCACCTGAGATCTGGTGTATATACCAATAAACATGTTTGAATGTTATGGAAAAATAGCCCCAGTAAAGGGGCAGATGAAGCCCTGGGGCCATGTTTTGTTCAGAATAATCAATATTCTGTCTATTTGCCAATTTCCTGCAAGTGTTTCCCTTCAAATGACATTTTTACCCATTCAAATGCATAGGCGACCCATTTTGATCTTGCCCTAAAATAGATCAAGGTCATTACAGGGTCATGCTTTATATACACATTGTATAGGATGATGTCGACCGTAAAGGTGATTTTAAACGGCTCGATAAATTTTTCTTATCTTTTATTTTGAAGATACTTTAACCTGTTTACTTTGCACTGGGCAAATAAAACGTGGGGTTCACCGGGCTAATTTTTGATTTATACCGGTTGAAAGAACACCCATTGCGTGTGCCGAAAAAAAGCCTTTTTCGCTAGTTGCTACTATATTTTGGCAATAAAAAATTCGAAAAGTACAATCAGTACTATCCAAATACCATGCATTTCGTCAAGACAAGACGTTATTGAGTGTATATAACCATCATCAAGGGTGCGCTTTGCCTAAAAGTGCTATTTCGAAGAGAGTTTTGGTAAATTTGTGCTTTTATGGCTATTTTGTTTTCATCCTTGTTAACGTAGCAAATCTAATATTATTCCAAAACTCGCAGATAAATTTCCGCGATGAACTTTTCATTGCAAGACCATCTTATAATAAGTAATTTGGTGAGAAAACGAAAAGAAAAAATACTACAGACAACTATGTAACCCCACCCCCTTTGATTCTGCTTACAGTTTTAGAGATTTTTGTACTATACTCAACAAAAAAAGTTAAGGAAAATGTGTTCAAGTGCTTATTACAATAAATCTAGCAAAGTTTTGGAAATTCAAACTTCAGAATGGTATAAAGTGTCTTTTAATCTTTCTAATGAGGCCTTATTTGAACTGATAGCACCTGGAGTCGCCTGGAAAATCATTGTCAAAGTTGACTAGTCGTCTAACCAGTTTTCACAAAATTCCAATATTGTTTGGTTTGAGTAAAAAGTGTCATTGTAGACTCTTGCCTTAAAAGCACAGACTCTGAAGACAAATTTTCTCATGACGACTGACCAGTGCACAAAACAAGATGTAGAGGCATGTTAGCCTGCTTTTCCTGCACCTACATCAGTTCCTAGATGACTAATCACGCTGCAATGCACCATGACCAACCAACTTTCTTTAATCTGACCAACGATATGCCCAATTTAGTGCTGAGAAATCAGCCTCTTTTACCCCAGAAGCATCACAGCAAGAGCCTGGAGAGTTCTTGGTGAAAGCATTCCACACTAGACCCTACCAGGCTGTTCCAGAATATGCAACTCTTGGTCAATGGGATGCATGTCTGGTGAATGGGTTGCCTAGTCCTTGACCACATCGTTGTTCTGACGTAGATAATTTTCGGTGATCTTGGGGCGATTTTCATCTGACATTGCCTTCCTGGTACCTACAATGACACTAGTGCTGAAAAGGCTTTACAACAGGTCTACTCTCACCTCAGTATGTGCACTGTACAGCTTTTAATGAGAAAATGTGTCTATAGAGGTGCGAATAGTGTGTGAAAAAGCTCCAGTGATGACTGATACACAAATGAACAATTTGGCAATTTTGTGAAAAATGGTGCGACGACCAGTCAACTTTGACACTGATTTTCCAAGCTTCTGTAAGGGCTATCGTCCCAAATAAGCCCTCATTTGAAAGATAAAAAGACAATTTATGATTATATGAAGTTCATATTTCATGAAATGTAACGGTTCTTTTGTTACAGGCTCTCAAACACATTTTCCTTAACTTTTTTTGTTGAGTATATTTTAAATTGCATTGTAGATTGTAGACCATAATGTAATACCTGAATGTGTAGCGAAATGTATCTTAGTTGATATTCAGTAAAAGATCAGAACATACTTCTTGCTTATATAATTAGACGTGCTGTTTAATCAGCCCAGTGTCGCAAATTTCAAAGTCATGGCGCCAAAAAACGTCGCACGAAATAGATCTAAATGCAACGTAACGTCGCCTTTATTATGACGTCATTGGCCTCATTCCTATTCAAAACTTCATAATATTGCACAGACGCTATTTAGACAATTATTTAGTAAATTTGTTTTACATAAATCCTCCATTTTCAAAATCCGAAGCTGGCGATACATAACTCCCATCAAGAGTTATTTCCCATGTTGTCGGCATAATCGGTAGACCAGTTCCGGAGAAGGATATTTTTGAAGGGTTCGTACCATATTTGGGCAAATTTTCATCATAACAGGTTCGTAACGACGGTAAATATTTCGTTACAGGTTAGAGACTACAAGGTAACTGCAGACGGACGATATTTTTAGGTCTTGCAATGGATGTTTTAGACGTGTCGTATATTGAGGAGTCAGAAAATGATGTCGACAGGTCATTTCATGTCGAATAGAAGAAGAGTCATCCGAAGAAGTCACAGAGGCTACTGAAACTGGAGATGCCAGTGGGTTAGGTAGTTTACAGCTATTAGATGGTGGTGCCACAGTGACGTCTCATGCTATGTGCAAATTTGACGACATCCCAAAACAAATGGCTGGCGATATGATCGATTGAGTAAGCGTGTCACGATCTTCTACAGTGACGTTGATATCAGATAAACTTATGTCACTACTGTCTGGATCTATAGAAACAGCTGTTTCTTCTGAGAGAGAAGTTAGGTGCTATCTATTCGAACGAACGAATGATCGTACGTTAATGACATGTCACTGAACAGATTCTTATGCTAGGCGGCCCCCGTGGCCGAGTGGTTAAGAGCGCTGATATTTCATTATCGCACTTAACCATTCAATCATCTCACCGCTGTGTCTGGTGTGGGTTCGAGCCCCGCTCTGGCCACATGTGAGACAAGCCAAGTTCTGCTTGCTGGTGTGCCAGGTGGTTTTTCTCGGGGTTCTCCCGTTTTCGCCCCACCTACTGATTGGCCCGTCTCATATGAGCTGAAATAATCTTGAAAGGGACGTTAACTGAATAAAAAAAAAAAAAAAAAAAAAAAAAAAAAAAAAAAAAAAAAAAAGATTCTTATGCTGCGTTTACACTACGTTCCCGGCGGCCACGGTAGCCCCGTTTGCTCGAAACGTAGCGTGCCGTGGAATTTTGGTCATATTTTACTCTGTTTAAGATCTATTACGTCTTGTTAAGTTTTCTTTCTTATGTTGTATTACGATATCCGTTACAAGCCGTGGGACTTATAAGCCGGTGTGTCACGGAGGCGCTACGGTACTTTACGGTTATCCACGATTTATCACGATTATTATCACGTTCTATAACGGTCGATGCAGTCATCAGTTGCGTTTTGACCAAGGCGTAACACGTTTATTTTTTGTTTTTGTTTTTTTTTTTTTTTTTTTTTTTTTTTTGCATTTTGCATAAGAATAAGTCTTTTAACATCCGCGCTCCTCAACTACCGACTGCAGAGTTGATTAAGAATGCGGGGAATTTTATTTCTTCTCCAATGACATAGTGCAGCGTATGTTCTCTAATGTTCACTAAAGTGGCTGCTCCAGTATGAAGGAACTTATCCCCATGATTAATCATTTTATATTTTTAAACTTCAAGCGCCGTAATAACCGTAACATAACGTGACATACTACAGCGGAGTCAACACCGTCAAAAACCGTAACACACCGTAACTTAACGCAACAAAACGCGTTGAGTATTCCGTAGGAAACGGGACGAAACTTGAGACGACCGTGATCAAACGAAGCTGAACGTGGATGCCGGGCTATTTACTAGCGTCCCGTTGCACTACGGACCGCCTCCAAGTTTTGCTACGTACTGTTACGTATTGTCACGGTGTGTTAACTTCAGCACGCTTTACCACGACCAATTACGTTTCTCATTTCCGCCGTGATTGCCGTGGCAGATTTTTAAACTGTCAAAAATTTGCCACCGTGTCCACGGTTATCACGGCCAGCTACGTTTGCCTATCCCGTCCCGTTTTGATCACGGTGGTCTGAAACGTCGCTGCCGTGACCGCCGGGAACATAGTGTAAGCGCTACATAATAATAAACATTTTTCATCGTGGTGCTTATCTTTGCATCTTATTAATGGGACTTGCCCTGTGATTTCGTCAAACGCAACGTTATCATGATGACAGAATTAAGCATAATTTAGCACTGACTACATGATTCTGAACATTTTTAATAACCGTCATTCTTTTATAATATGCTAATGAAAACTATGATTTTAATTTTTTAGAACTGATACATCGATAAATACATGTCAACAATGAGAAAAACAAAGTAAAACACGACCATACCATTTTCTGACACTTTTATTCACGATATTCAGGGGTAACCCTCTCGTACAAACAAATTGTTGTCCAGAACCAGTAACTTGTCGTCCAGAACACGTACACTGTCGACCTGAACATGCAACGTGCTGTCGTCCAGAACCACACTGTGTAGTAACGAGCACCCCTAAGCGTGCCTATGTAAAATGAAAATTCCGCGCTTGCGCGGGCTCTTTTCTAGTACTATAAAAAGTGAGGTTCAATTGGGTATACATAACACGGACATGTTATGGTGACTGCCCAATGCCATTTTCTGGTGAAACATCGTTTTAAAACATCACCATGGTCATTCGTCAGAATGTACCATCCAAGATAAAAGACTTTCGCTAGACTGATAATTAGTCTCATATTCTATAATTCTTATAGCATCTATGTATGCCTCTCTGATAGCTTCAGAATCCTACTTCAGCCTAAATGAGAGAAAATTTCATGAGAATAAGAAAATAATACATGTAGTAGACAGTAGAAAAATATATAAAACTTAAAATAAGAAGGAGACTTGTACAAGTCTAGCTTAACGCAAATAGTAGAAGCAAGAAAAATGTACACCAATATGTCATTGTATGGATAGGACGCGAAATGCAAACACAGGCGGAACTTAAAGTGTTGCAGTAAATACAAAGAGCAGAAATGCCGATGATGAAAAACATTTCAGTCGGAAACAGCAAGCAGTGGTCGCAGAATAACAGAAACAACAACAAATACAAAACATTAACAAAAACAGATGAAACAGCATTTTATGCGGAAAAGAGTAACAGTAAATATTCGAATAAATAATGAAATAACAGAGCACTGCACGCGGAAACAAAGTGGAGAATAACAAGAAGACTCGCTGGTATAATTCAGAGCATGGATACCGATTCGTCGTGTTGTACACTGGTGGGGAAAACATCAGGAAAACGTGTCCGTGAAATGTAGACCCCCTTATACCCCACTTTTATATAGTAAAACTGGGGTATGCAGGGGTGTACCTTTTTTCTTATTTTTGCTCCAAAACATACATTGTGGGTACTCGTTAGAACCGCCTTGGCGAGGCGGTTCTATTGTGTGCCCAAATTTAACTTTTTCAGCTGAAAATAATCAATTTTAAAGCTCAAAAATCTCTGCTTATGGCATGGGCAAGTTTTCGTAACTAGAAAATTGTTGTTCTAAGAATTTGTGTGAACATGGTGAAGGTGATTGGTTTTCCTCCAGTGTTTAAAAGAAAAAATAAAAAGCAAAATCATTTTCGAATGATAGATGGTATCGATAAAACGAGAAAAAAAGTGTTTAGCCCATCATTGGCTGCTGAAAGGGATGCGGGTATAAACAGTGAAATTTGGTGTGAAATCTATCACAAAACAATTGACACATTAATCAGTTTCGAAGACATACATTTTAAAACTGCAATAAACGCGGAATCGTAGAATTTTTGGGAAAGTTCGCCATTGGCTGATGTGTAAGGGTGCGGGTACATGGTGTAAAAATATAATTACCATCTTACGCGTCCTTGTGTGAAATGACAATTACAAAATGTTAACATATTTTTTTACCCTTTTTCGTTTCAAGAATTTTAGAAACTGTAGCAAATAAGGAAACATACATTGTAACGGAAACCTCACCATTGATTGCTTGCAATGGTGCAGGTATAGGGTGTAAAATACAACTAGAGTAATAAGGGTTCTGGTGTGAATTTTATCACAAAATATTAACACAATCTCCACTTAAAACAATACTGCAATAAACAAGGAAACGTTGCACTATTGTAAAAGCTCACCATTGGCTACGGGCAGGGGTGTGGATAAAATACAAAAAAAAAAATGCGAAATAAGCGCTTTTGTCTGACTTTCACCCTCCTTGAGAATTAACACTATTTCAGCTTATTTTCATAGACACAAGTTCAAAAACTGCTCCATTTGCTATAAAGGTACAAGTAGGCAATGATCAGGAAATGGCGCAATCAGAAAGAAATTTCCACTCCATAAACCGAGGGGTGGGAAAAAACTAAAATGACACTAAGGTACTTATACCAAGAAAACATATCGTAAGCCGAGTGAGCAGTAAGCTGCCCGACGATGGAGATCCCTGAGCGCCAAATAACTTACTGAGACCCGGAGCAAAAGAAAAACACCAGTTGAACCCCGGTGGGCCAAGCAACAGACAAGAAGCTCCGGCACCAGCCAACTAAAATGAATAGCTTTATGTCGGGGTCATCATAGAGTCTGACGCCCGACCCAGCGGCGTGCAATTAAAGAAGGCAGCATAGTTATAAAGATGGTATTTTAGCAAGGCTGGGATCAAGGACGTTGTGTAGGAAGCGGGATAGGAAATCGCTATTTAACTCATCTAAGCCTGGCGTCCCTTTTATGGGACATAGGCAAACAGAATAGCCCCAGATGTGACGCCGCAGAACGCGGCGTCCCATCTGGGGCTATTCTGTTTGCTTATAAAATTGTCATCGAAAAATTGAATAAAATTTAAAAATCACATCTGACGCCCCTAAAAATGAAAGTGGACTCGCCCTAATGATAATGATGGGAAAATCCATTCGTCAAATGTGGGTTAAAGATTCTGGGAGTGACTAGAGATTCCTTGACAATCATTTGCGCGAATACAGAATATGAATTCCCATCGCACGCGGCAACGCTTTTCAAGTTAAAAATATTATAATAAGCATGATGGTAAAAATGCGGACATGGCAGGTTGGGCACACGCAAGAAAATAATAAATGGTCCACGATCTGCCAAAAGGGGTCATATGGCCAAAGCATTCATAGCATGTAAAAGACCAAGTTCTTCTGAGTATTTTCTGGGAATTTGAATAGATTATCTTCACAAATAGCAAAGATATGGGCTTTGAAATTTGTGTAGTGTAGTTGCTGCAATTTAAACATGACGTCATAAAAATTGTTGATGACGTTTCGACGTTGATGACGTTAACGTATTTATAAAACTGTTATTTTAAGAATCAAATACTACAATTCTCGAAACTTTATGTGTTTATTGAAGTTCAACATCTATACCACTGTATAGACTATGCAATAGGCACAAATTCACACATCGTTTGATCCAACATGCATAACAAAGGGCGTACCTCGTTTTTCAATTGAATATAGTCCTTATAGCGCAACGGTGGTCATGGCAACATACATGATAGAAGTAACTTTTTTTCATAAGAAATATATGTGTTTTGGATTGTGTTACAATATTAAAGCAGTTTGACGTAAATATAAGAGCTTGCAAAATCTTTCAAATAGATCTGTAGATGGTTTTTAAATTTTGATAGCATAAAATGTACGAGGTATAGTCGGAAATTTCCCGGACTAGTTCATTTCAAAAGATATTTGACGTCCAATCATCATGAAATTTTTGAAATAACGAATCCCATCCATTTTCATTATTTTTCGGATAAATGAAGAAAAAATATGCAAAAATTGTTTATAAGAATACGGTATATACGAGGATACGGGGCACTTTAAAGGAGAAAAAAAAAAACTCTCAATCACTGTCAATTCCTTTATATAACAGCGCCACAACGGCGTGAATTCTACATGATGTCATATTAACCGTATTAAAATATTAGTGTACGATATATTATCGAGATACATGTGGGTACACCCAAGAGGATTCATATGAGGTTTCCATTTAGGGGCCGTGTTCAGTAAATGCTTCTATGGTGCATCGTCTGTCCATCAATTAGCGTGATAAAAAGTCATTATTATTATTATTATTATTATTATACTAAAATAGCCGATCTGCGGCATACGGAGCGTGCCATCACCTGCAGGCAGATTAATTATATCTGGTGAGAACTGCAATTGCCATTTTAATAATGACAATGGAAAAGAGCGTCATAGATGCATACATTAACTCATTTAAGCCTGGCGTCCCTTTTATGGGACATAGGCAAACAAAATAGCCCCAGATGTGCGTCCCATCTGGGGCTATTCTGTTTGCTTAGAGAAATTTCATCAAAAAATTGAATAAAATTTAAAAATCACTCCTAACACCCCTAAAAACGAAAGTGGACTCACCCAATTGATAATTATGGGAAAATCCATTCGTCAAATATGGGTTAAAGTAGGAAAATGATGCCCATGTGAACTCTTGCATGACTTTTTACGTATAATAGAATCATAATTACGTTTACAAAGAAACTCGTCTGCCTGCTGGCCACTGACGCTGTTTCTCGGGAAATAGTTATTTGTCTTAAGTTTTACCCGGAAACCCGACTGTATGCAACATATCCGGCTATTCAACATAAACAGGGTATATGTCTGGTATGCTTCAACGTTCATTTATGCAGTTTAACGTGTAACAAAGAAACTCGGCTGTTAACACAGAACCCGGATATTGTTTCAGGCCGATTTGCAGATTTGTTTAAGGCTCATGTGTTGTTAGATTAACACAAATTATCTTTGCAATTCCTTTCTTTTGCTAGATAGTGTTAGGATACATTAGTGTATTTTGAATGCATATGTCTGTCAATGAGATGCATATGTAAAAGTAGTTCTAAGTATTGCATGTACCGTTCATGAATTGAGCCGCATCGTGAGAAAACCGGATTTTTGCCTATGCGAAAACAAAGGCGCAGATCAGCTTCGCGGTAACCGCGAAGCTGATCAGCGCCTTTGTTTTCGCTACACGGATAGTATATTTCCTCTTCTTCTTATATCCGAAATTTCAAGGTTCTAGCCTGCTTCTGAGACTGTACAGCCCGGTTTGTGTCAGACCTGGTCGGAAATCCCGAAGACCGGTTTACTCGCGTCGCGGCTCAATTAAGGCATGTGAACATTGGAATTTCATATACTTCCTGATTTGAATAAGACTCGTCTAAGATTAATCTGGTTACCTACAAACAATAGCTCGACTTAGAATTCTGCAACTTTGGATAAAAAACATACAAATCAATCTCTATGTCGAAACTCAAAGGTGGTGAACAGATTGTGATCCTAACTGCAAAGACTTGTCTTCGATGTTTTTACATATGTATTTGGGCCGTTGCTTCAGAAAACCAATAATCCGCATATGCGAAAACAAAGCCGCAGATCAGCCGTGCAGTAACTGCACGACTGATCAGCGCCTTTGATTTCGCTCCAAAGAGAGTACAATACCTCTTCCTTTTAAATCTGAAATTTTAGCTGTTTTCTGTGACTGTACAGCCTGGTTTGTGTCGGACCTGGATGGAAACCTAAATTGTTGGTTGTCTCATGCGAATACTCATCAATTAACCTAGGTCTAGGTTGGCCTTGTTCGCTAAGACCTCAAGCAATCCGATAGTACCATGATGACAAACCTGATACATATGATGGTCATATGAACGAGCATACATAGGGGATTTTAAACATGACCGCATAGCGTTACAGTGACCCATGGTGTTAACTTGCATTCAACGATCATGGTCATGTACATGTAACCATTAGAACCAATTGGCGGGGAAAATATATCATGTGATTAAAGACAAAACAAGTAATTTACTAATGGATAAATTAATGCATACCCTAACCGGCACATGGAAAGCCATACAACGAATGAAGTCACCTGCCCGAGAAGCACTCTCTCCAGAGCAGTGCTCATTCGGATAACGAGAGAACTGCCGAAACTGCAAATGTATGCAGCAGCAAAATGGGATAAAGCACGCCAAGCTGAAAGCCTGCAAGGTTGTGGTAAACTATGAATTGATGGCATTAACTGGGTGCCGATACCAGAACACACCTGTATTTGTACTTTACTCTGCGTAAACAATTTACCAACTCGGAGCAAAACTCAGCTTTATGAACATGTGACATGTACTATAATAACTAAAATATACATTGGTTCCTTGGCAAGATGGTATCAATAAGCCCACGTTTGTTATTGCTTAGGCTGTGCCCAGTACGCCTTTGAAATATGGACGTTAGTTGCACAACCAGCCATATATACGAGGGGCATTTATAAAGTCTTAAAAGTGGGCACCTAAATATGATTGTGTAAAGGCCAGCCATAAAATGTAAATGAATTTCAAAAGATTAATCTTTTGTCTTTAAAAAGGTGTTATTTGTGAAGACTTGCAACTTAAAATGCAAAAATAACACATACTTGAATAAGCTGGGGGTTATGTAATTGGACAAAAAATTGAGATATTTTTCAATTTTATTAAATGAAAGTATCTGGAATGGCATTTCTATTACCGTAACGGCTCCTGCCGTGCGTGTGTTTAATTTTTTTTTTTTTGTTAGAATGGCATGTCTTAATAGAATTGTACTGGCACTTTGTTAAAAGGACTTAGCTTTGCAAAGCTTGTTAAAATATGGCTATATTCCATGCCATTTTTACAGTTTTACTTGTATAAAGCCATATATCCTTGATACCATTTGTAAATGGGTACCATTTGCCAGAAAAATAAATGACGTTTTATTCGGGAACTAAAGGAGACTAGTTTAGCGTATTCTTAGAGGACAATGACAAAATTTTTAAGTCGACCCCAAAATTTTCATATGTGGGTGGGGTAATTTGACCTCTTATTAAAATGCAAAATATGATGTAAGTATATCTAAGTTGACTCAAAATATAACACTCAGTCATATATAGGTATATTTGGTATAGACCTGACACCTAAAGAATTATCTCTATGCCTAAAATACGTGTTTGCCTTCATAACTAGGCATTTTTCGGGGTTCCATTTATCAATTCCCACCCCTTACATAGATACTTTATAATCGAAATTTAACTTCGGCCATATCCATATAATCAGTTAAACTCTAGGCTTATATGTTGTAAAAGAAAAATCGAAACGTCAATAATAGGCATTAGATTTTTGACATAAACATGTATTTGTGCGCATTTGCTAAGTCAAATATTCTAACATATAATTTTCGCTGTTTTAAACAAACCACTGTTGTTGCGTAACTGTTCGGCCTATTGATTTGAAATTAAGCATGTTGAAAACATACATATAGCTTTTTATGTTACCATAAACAGAGATATTTTTAGGATCATCAGTCTTTGATTTTGGTTCAGCATGTAATTTTCTTATTTGTATGGCTATTTCCTGCATTTTCAACAGTGAAGGAGAGATGCCCAATTGAGTATCACTGACCTAGATTGCTTTGACAGGTAAATGTTACTATTAATAGCAATTTGATACTCAATTGGGCATCTTTTTGTCATTTTTATAGTACTCTCAGAAAATCGAAAAAATGTATCACAGTTTTTAACCGATTTCCACCAACTTTGGGGAGCTTAAAGATGAATGAATTTCCAAACTTTTGACCGTTCAGAATTTTTTTTAATTGTCTAGAAAAAAAGTTATTAAGGTTTAAAATCAGGATTTTTTTCTGATTTTCTGTGATTCCTATTTGGGAGCTAGAAAAAAAGTGATGCCCATCTAGGAAACGGTGATTCCTATTCAGGAACATATAATAAGATCTATGATTCCTGAATGGGATACAAATAGTTTGTTATGCTTCCTTGTGAAGAACTTTGTTTACCACAGCCTCACTGACTTAACTGTCATATTTTCTGAATACCTTTTTTCTGTATCACATATCGATCATAGAGATGCTCCACATTCAACAACTTTTTTCATTTTAATGGCCAGAGTGTATTTTAAGTTCTGTTTCACAATCATTTATACAAGTGCGTTCAGTTATTGATATGCCCCTGCCATATTCAGAAATAAATTGACAACTCTTCTTGCTTTTGAACAATCTTCACTGGCAAGAAATAGATATCTGGATGAATTTGTTTATATAATGTGTTAAGTGTGTCTATAAATATTTACTCTGTATATAGAACTTCCAGAGTTATGATGCTGTATGCCTAAATTGATTACATAACATATGGAGCAAATTTTTTTAACAAAAAAATGCTGATATTTGAGTTTCAAAGAATCCACAAGGAATCATGGTTAATGGTTTGTAATTTTGTTTGTAAATTATGAAAAAATATCCATGTTTGTACTACAGCTGAAAATTTGGTGTCTTTATCAGCACTATTTACCAAGTTACACTCTGATTTTCATTCATTGTACATTTTAGAATTTCATGGTAAAGCGGTTAATTCTTACAATATAAAACTAAGCTTGTCAGTGTTATTTTGCAAGAAAACTAATATTCTACCAGGGCGGTTTTACGAACAAAGCTTGCTTGTGGGTTCCTTCATGAGGTAAGCATGCCTTAAGAGTTTATCAATATTGACAGACATCTACTGTGTTTTTTTTAATCTGTCAATCAAATGATAATGTGCATTTATTGCTAATAGATGTCACAGATACAAGGAATGACTAAATATAGTTATTCTTTTAAAATTTTAAATAGCTTGGTTTAGAATTGGAAATGTAACTGGTTTTCGTGGGACCCATTTCCTGGAAAATGGAATGCATGTGAATAAAAATTACAGAAAGACTACATGTCTAGGATACATAATCTGAAAAATTAAAGATTATTTTGGAGTCATGGAAATGTATTTCTCTGGAAAAAGTTAGTGTAAACATGTTTTTTTTTTTTTTTTGTTTTTTTTCTGGAAAATTCTCGAAGTGAGTATTTTTGGGCGGCTCGTGTGCACTTATTGTTTGCTGAAAGATGACATGCCTTTTGTTTCAGGTTCTTATGTGACTGAAGTCAATGACTACATCGAAAAATCGGGCTTATTTCTTTTCAAAAAGCTAATAAAAATGGGTCCGACGATTTCAACCTTAAAGTAACTGAAAAATGACTCACTTGCTCTGAGCTGACCACTCATTTCACAATCATGTATACACAAATCCATGTATTTGCAACATATTCATCAGTCCCATGATAAAGCATGCTAAAGAATATAATATTGTTGACAAAAATAAACAATGCTTTTTTATACAAGTAAATCTTCAAACATGTATACTTATCGGCAAAAGAAATGCGAAAATATTTAAACACCATTTTCTTAAAAAGAATCATTGTGATGGAATTTTCAGTGATATAACTTTTGAGTATTTTCAGTGAGCAATAATCAACCAAAATAAACGTTTGTAGCATTCTTCATTAAGACGTTACAATGACGTTAGTGTATGATCTTGTGTATTACGATTTTGAATCTAAAGGCAGGTACACACTCAGAGATTCGTCTCATGAAATTAATCTCTGAGATTTTTGTAACATGAAACACTGCTGTACACACACTGATACAAATCTCATGATACACCTCCTACCTGTTAATTTTTCTCCCACCAAAATGATGCTATTGTGTATAAATAGTACCAAGGTCAATCAATATGCTGGTATTTTCCCGCCTTCTGTCAAAATAGTGCTTACAGAAGAAGATGAAGTTATCATTGCATTATGTTTAATTATTATGGCTGTTGCCATGCAAAACTTGGAAGGACGACAGGTGATGCGAAGTTCCACAGGTTTTCTTCTTCGCGCCATAATTCTATTAGTTTTTCAATATCTGTGTTGAAAAAACGTTGTCTGCCATGCTTTATGTGTGAAGGAAAGGGATTGTTCTGTGTTTACACCTGATAATGTTATTTCGTCTGCATGAGTTTATCTTCCAGCATCAGTAGGTCAACAGGTAACATTCCTTGCAGGAAATGCAGTGTTCTGATTGGCTAATACACTAATACAAATCTTAGCAAATAGAGCAGTGTCCTAAACCAAATACAGTTTCATGAAACTCGAAAAAGTTTCATGATACATGTATTAGGGGTGTACACACTATAAGATTTGTATCAGATACAAAAATCTTTAAGATTAATCTCTGAGTGTGTACCGAGCTTAAAACATTCACGATTACTACGATATGAAAACAGATGGCGTGAAGTAGTAGCCGGGTGTCTAACCTAAAGAAATCGTACAAAATGATTGGAAAAATACTGCTTGTCAACGCTTCCAAGGGTCGCGTTTTTCTGTTGACGTCAGCCTATTGTTTTGAGATCGTCATTATTATACCCCCGGCATTTATGCCGACGGGTATATAGTTTTCGCTTTTCCGTTTGTCCGTTCGTCCGTTCGTATGTTCGTTAGTTCGTTTGTTCGTTCGTTAGTTCGTTAGTTCAGTAGAATTTGCGTCAAAGTTTTGGTTAAAGTTTCTCTAGTGGTGTATATCTCATGCAGTTATAGTCAGAAACCATTCATATTTGGACCATAGGTACCCTATAGGGTTTGCCTTGTTTCCATGAGTTCGGACCCCAGGGTCCATGCCCGGGGGTGGGGCTAGAGATCTAGGTCACCTCTAATTTGCGACAAAGTTTTGGTTAAAGTTTCTCTAGTGGTGTATATCTCAAGAACCATTTATCAGAAATCATTCATATTTGGACTTTAGGTACCCTATAGGGTTAGCTTTGATTCCAAGAGTTCGGACCCCAGGGTCCATGCCTGGGGGTGGGGCTAGAGGTCAAAATCTAGGTCACCTTTAATTTGTGTCTAAGTTTTGGTTAAAGTTTCTCTAATGGTGTATATCTCATGAGCCAATTTTCAGAAATCATTCATATTTGGACTTAAGGTACCCTATAAGGTTTGCTTTGTTTCCATGATGTTCAGACCTGAGGGTCCATGCTCGGGGGGTGGGGCTAGAGTTCAAAATCTATGTCACCTTGAAAATGTGCTATTTACATAGTGTTTTTTTCTTCTCTAAGTTCATATATTAACAAAAACTTAGAGGAATGTATTCCTATTTGGATCATAGATACCCTTTAGGGTTGAATTAAATTCCATGGCACCAAACTCTAGGGGTGGGGCTGGAGGTCAAAATCTAGGACACATTTATAAAATACAGAATATTTACCAAGATTAATATTCTGTAGGTCTATATCTTGACAACCATTTGTCAGAAAGCATTCATACTTACAACATAGGTACCACATAAGGGTTAGACCCAAGGGTCCATGCATGGGGGTGGGATGGACCCAAGGGTCCATGCATGGGGTGGGGGTGGGACTTGAGGTCAAGGTCTGGGGCCTTTTTTTTTTTTTTTTTTTTTTTTTTTTAAGCATGACACTCTATTTTCATTCCAATCTAGGACTGAGGACCTGAGGATTATGTCCTAGATTGAGTATACACTTCAGCTCTGTATACTGCTCTAAAATAGATCTGTCATTCTAAAACACCACTCCCCCATGTTTGTATGCAATGTGCTTTACAGTGCTTATTTCTAAAGTGTACTTGATAAGGGTACTGTCTTTCATTGGGGGGTTGAGGTTCAATGTCAGGGGTGAGAATGTGCAGGGTTGTATAGGTAGGGGGTAGGGAGGGGGCTTTGTGGCTACCAGCCGGGGGTATACCTGCCTCTCAAGGCACTTTTTCTAGTTGTTTACTACAGACACACTATGGGCTTTCAAATTGTGATTCTGTAGGTGTCTGTTCAGTGTGTCAACAGCTATCTTATGGCACTAAAAGATTTTGAGTACGTCTATTCGTTTGCTAGAAAATACCAATTTACGTCAAAAAGTAAAAACGACGTCACGTACAAGAAAAAAGCGTCGGAAAAGACATAAAATTTTCTGATTTGATTTTGTTTCAAACGTGACTTTCGAATATTGGTATTAGTTTGTAAACTTTTGCAAGGTAATTAAAGGTATCCTAACCCTGTAGCTATGGAAATGGGTGACAACTTTTTTTTTCGCGGCAAGTCTTAACGTCATGATTTTCTAATTTTGTGAAAGCGAATTAACGGGACTATCAATATTTATATCACTTGAAAAAAAATTTGGCGATATAGAAAGAAAAACAAGCGTATTAGTTATTTTCGTGTTTCTTTTGCGAATAAGTATATATACAGTGACCACACATAAGTCCTTAAAGTACTATGGAGTACTATGGAGTCACCTATGTCTTTGTATTCTGCCAAAACATGGGTTGGCATTTCATCATAAAATTCATGGTTTGTTTTCTTGGCACAGAATACCATAGGGGACTGGGACTTTCACAGAGAAACATTTATACTTAGGCTTTGTCTCACTGCTCATATTCATAAATCCTCTTGTATATGCTTTAAGTCAAGGGAATCACCAGGACATTCACAGACAGACATTCTTCTAATATCAATAATGTATTTTGCGGATTAAGGATGAATACAAAGAATATTGCCCTGTTTAGCTGTATAATACTACTTTTTTTTGACATCCTTTACTGGCATGTTAATTTCCATGACTTAAAACCCTATAGAAGAGGTTTTGAATATCACGAAGAGGAGATATGTGTCATTGCTTAAAAATAAATTAAGCCCACTTAGCCCCTTGGTGAAACAATCATGAAACTGTATGATGAAATGCCAACCCACGTTTTGACAGAATACAAAGTCATGGGTGACTCCAGAGTACTTTAAGACAAGCTTACCTCATGAAGGAACCCATAAGCAAGCTTTGGTCGTAAAACCGTCCTAGTAGAATATTAGTTTTCTTGCAAAAACACTGACATGCTTAGTTATATTGTAACAACCGCTTTACCATGAAATTTTAAAATGTACAATGAATGAAAATCAGCAGTGTTACATTGTAAATAGAGCTCATAAAGACACCAAATTTTCGGCCGTAGTACAAAAATGGCTATTCTTTCATAATTTACAAACAAAATTACAAACCATTAACCATGGTTCCTTGTGGTATCTTTGAAACTCGAATATCAGCGATTTTTTGTTAAAAATTTGGCTCCATATGGTATGTAATCAAAGAAGGCATACAGCATCACAAACTCTGGAAGTTTTATATACAGAGTAAATATTTATAGACACACTTAACACATTATATAAACGAATTCATCCAGATGTCTATTTCTTGCCAGTGAAGATGTTCAAAAGCAAGAAGAGTTGTCAATTTATTTCTGAATATGGCAGGGGCATATTAATAACTGAACGCACTTGTATAAATGATTGTGAAACAGAACTTAAAATACACTCTGGCCATTAAAATGAAAAAAGGTTGAATGTGGAGCATCTCTATGATCGATATGAGATACAGAAAGGTATTCAGAAAATAACATGACAGTTAAGTCAGTGAGGCTCTGGTAAACAAAGTTCTTCAACAGGAAGCATAACAAACTATTTGTATCCCATTCAGGAATCATAGATCTTATTATATGTTCCTAAATAGGAATCACCGTTTCCTAAATGGGCATCACTTTTTTTTCCAGCTCCCAAATAGGAATCACAGAAAATCAGAAAAAAATCCTGATTTTAAACCTTAATAACTTTTTTTCTAGACAATTAAAAAAATTCTGAACGGTCAAAAGTTTGAAAATTTATTCATCTTTAAGCTCTCCAAAATTGGTAGAAATCAGTTAAAAACTGTGATACATTTTTTCGATTTTCTGAGAGTACTATAAAAATGACAAAAAGATGCCCAATTGAGTATCAAATTGCTATTAATAGTAACAAAGCAATCTAGGTCAGTGATACTCAATTGGGCATCTCTCCTCCACTGTTCAATAGCCAAAACAGTGGGATCTTCTGCGCCATATGTGTGCTTGTGTTCGCCTAGGCGAAGGATGGTACTTCACAAATATGTATACATAAAACACTTTAATCCACAAATAAGGTCAGGAATCAGTAAGTTTCAGGACTTAATGAATGCCCCTCATACATATATATTTACGTGCGTACGCCTCACCTCCTTACAACGTCAACCAATAACTGAGAAAATCAACAAGCAGGAGAACCTTATCATACAATAACTATTCTAATGTCTTTGAACTTTGACTTTTGCTGGATTTAGGAGTATGGACTATGAAATTCAGGCTTTTATTTACTGTACAGCCGCGTTGGTGTAATGGATAGCGTATTCGCTTACTCGGTTAATTACATATAAAGGCATAGGGTGTAACATTTACTCATTCCGTACAAGAGAAGAAATAGAAATAGGTGTAAGATAAAATTTATGGAATTGACCATGGCCCCTATTGTTCTCTCTCTGCTATTATTTAATTATCTAGCCCCAAACTCAAAATCCCATTCTACATACTTCAATCCCCTAAGTCAGTGATGTATTCAGCTGATGGACAATATTGACCTGGGAAGAATTACAGCTCTGTTGGCTGGCATATTTTGCTGATCCTGAACATTCCATATTATTTATTTTCCAGGAAGTTAGTTTAATAATTCTTTATATATGAGATATTGCTTCGGACTTCCTTGCTGACGGATTACATTCTCATCCTTTAAAATGGATTCATGTCCGTTTGACATTAAAATTCCTGAAACCGGTAGAAATGATGCTTCTCTGAAATAGTATCAGATAAGGTATTATGATTCGATATTACATCATCTATTTGCGGCATGTCGCTTTGGCTAGGGGTTTATGCATGCATCTGTTGTTCTTTTGTACTGATGAAATTACAAATACGAGTACCGTATACTCCATTCTCTTGGGGAGTGCAATGTCACATCGCCATTTTTACCGTGAGCATGTTAGATCTCTGTATGTAAGAGGGCATGGCGTGTGCAAATCAAAATATGGTTCTCTCTATTTACTTCAAAACTGTTATCATTTTGTCTTATGATATTAGTTTTTGGTGGATGTTCTTCATTTACATTTATAACAAAAATGCCATTTCTTGGGGCTGAAAAGAGCAATGTGTCATAAATCCGGTCGAACAATACAAGACCAAATTGGATGTATGCTATATAGGAAGCGAAAATATTGAAAATCCTGATATTCGATTCCCGCGTACGAACACGCAAAGAGAAATGTACATGACAAAGGGAATTTCGTTAACAGTTTTATACATTATTATATTTTCACGGTTACCTTGAACTCATATGTCGCAGCTAAGTTACATAAGGAACAAAATACAGGCGGAAAATGTTTTATTACATGTAAAATACATTGTACGAATATAGTTGAATGACGGCAAAATACCCCTGAATTTGGTCGATACACATATTTTATCATTATGGGTTAGCTTTGATTGTATGTTCAGTATGGTCACACACACACAAAAATACGCAAGTACTGTCTTCTTTCAAACATAGGTATACTTATATTTGCGCTAGAATGCCAAGAAACACAAGGATAGGTAATGCTCTTTTGAATTCTACATCTACATGTACATGTTTTTTAGTTTAATATATACAGATCAAAATATACTGCAGGCAAAGACAGGGGTCTGGCATAGTCTATTTCCTGTCCTTGCAACCCAACTTTTCGTTGATTGTTACCTTGGACCGGTTGCCGGTTTATTGCTGAGCCAGGCTTATTATGCTGTGGAATTACATGTAATTATCACTTGACATTTGTCTATCACCGTTTAAGACTAATTGACGTAACAAAATGACATCTATCGTATCACACCTATCCCATATATTCAGTCGGTTCGCCCTCAACTATTTACCGGTCCTGTGAAAAACTGTGAGAACCAGTGGGCACTACGATCCCCACTTTGCAAACTTTATTTAGATATAATATCGGTAATGAGGTTTCTAATTAAATATACATAATCAAAACAAAAATGAATAAAAACTATTACAGATTTACATGCAACCAGTCGTCGTACCGGTTAATCATTAAATTGAAATTCGGTCGACAGTCTATATCTATTTATAGTGTTTTGCCAAATTCTGCTCATTTTCTTAATAGATTGCTTTTACTCAGTTTCAGTAAAACTCAGATCCAAATATTGGATCCGAGAGTAAAGTGAAAACTCACACCCCTATTGCCATGTTTTAATCGAAACGTTAGCTTGAATAGAAACGCTGGCATATATATAGAATGCTTCCAGGTGTTGGTTTGATTGCATCAAACTTTTGTGATACATGTGTTCGCCAGTTGAGCACAGTGTTTATTTTCGTTGAATCTTTTTTTTTAGAATATCGTTTTTCCCCTTTTTGCTGTCCCATTAAAAACAGTTCCGCCCACCTAGTGTCATTGGTTGGGAATTTTGGTCATTGGTTGGGTTGGGAAAAGAACGATAATCGGCGTCTCATAAATCTGGTAATAGTGATTCATGTTCATGATATATTTGTTTATTCGTCAGCCTTTCTGTTGTGCTCGTTGTCTTAGATTTTGGCTGAGACTAGCCGGATGGCTACCTTGTCGGGAAAGATCTAGTCACCTTGCTCTTCGTGCGTGGTGTCGAAAAAATGTTTTGTGATATATTTTCTTTCCCACATGGTATCTACATATATGTTGGGACTATTAATCTAATTACACCGATTCCTGATCCCTCTACTCTTACTTAAATGCATGTAATCTACCCAACGTCATATTTTTATATGCAGTCATTTATGTTTTCATCTGTCTGCAAACAGAGCTTCCTAGTACATCCTTTATGCTTGCATTAACAATTTTAAGTTTTTGAAAGTAGACAATTTTAAAAGTTTTACTAGAACAATATTAATATTAATCGCTGTAAAAGATCTAGAGACATTGAAAGGTACAAGTAGGCAAAGATCATTGAACTTTAATGTAAATGATCGGCGGTGGTCACTGAACGTGTTTTTTAGAATACGGAATAACAAATATTGAATCAATAAAAGAAGAGACGCGTCGGGATACATGGCTTGCTTTATAGCTACAGAGGAGGCATAATTTTTTGTATTTCGAAAGAAGGGGGGTTGCGCTTTGATGTGTTGTAAACATTTGTGTTGCAGCACAACTGATTAACCTTTGCTTTCGAACCGACGAGAAACGGCTTTTTCAAATACGAGACTCAGATGATCGATCTTTGTTTCCAGAGAGCCATCTTGCTGGGAAAGGGCAAGTCATATTGTCCTTCATGCGATTTTGAAGAAAACATAGGAGCCGCGACGTGAGAAAACCGGTCTTCGGGGTTTCCGACCAGATCCGACACAAACCGAGCTGTACAAGCTCAGAAAAGAGCTAGAAGCTTAAAATTTCGGATTTAAGTAGAAGAGGAATTGTACTATCCGAGTAGCGAAAACAAAGGCGCTGATCAGCTTTGCAGTTCTGCGCCTTTGTTTCCGCATAGGCAATAATCCCGTTTTCTCACAATGCGGCTCATAGTGTACAGAGGGTGAGGTAGACTGCATAACTCCACACTTATTCTGCACACTTCCAAAAAGATAAGGACTTTTAGAATAATAAAAATAACACGAAGCATATCAAATGGCAATGCCGCTTACTGGTATTTTGAACGCACATTTTCAGAATCTCAGCTAGAGGTGTGATAGAAGCTGCCATCTCCTGCAGGTTGATTAATATACTTTTTTCCAACGTTACATAATGTTTATTGCATTGTCATTTAGCAATGACCAAAAATACGTAATAGATACATAGGAGGAAAAATATGTGAACAGCAAGGGTGTGAGCGGAGGATGTGAACAGTCTTGTTTATGTGAATAAGCCGGATTGTTTTGGTTCGTGTTATTCTAAATATGATTTAAGGATTTTTACCAGGACCTACTGCATGTATAAAGCCTAGGTTACATTTGCCCCGATCATCGTACGATTTTTCGGTCTGCGATTTTCTCTACGATTTTTAGACATCTTCCATACGGGCATCGTGCGATTTTTTGATCTGCCATTTGTCGACGTTGTCATACAAAAACGCAATGCGTTCGTACGGCAGTCGTATGTCTCCGCAGATAGTACGTAGATATCGTACGGATCCCGTGCGTTGTCCGTACGGAGTCCCTATACGTTTTGATACAAAACGCAAGGAGGCCGCACGGTAGTCGTAGGGTCTCCGCAGACTGTTAGTGGATATCGTACGGAGTCCCTTGGACTTCTGACTGATGCCTTGGTTACATTTGGCCTACGATTAGCTTGCGATGATCGTACGATGCCATTTTTTTGCATTTTCGTGCAGCCTCCGCAGGGTGACCTTACGATGTCCCTACGATTCTACGACTTCCTACGATCTCCGTAGCCTCTACGATCTTGTAATTATTTGCACTATTACAAATTTTAAAATCGTAAGACCGTAGACCGTAGACACGTCGTAGGGCATCATACGGGCACCGTACGGATACCCTGCGATAATCGAGCGGTCACCGCACGATTTTTTTATGATAAATTGGGAACAAAAATCGTACAGTGATCGAAGGGAGGCCGCAAGGGGTCATGCCTAGTAGGTTACATTTGCCCCGATCATTGTATGATTTTTCGGTCCGCGATTTCCCTCGATTTTTTTAAAAATCGAATGTGATCATGGGCTACGACGTAGGTGTTTACAATTCATAGGACCATCGTTCGATTTCTTGTTCTAGCTTTCTTCGATGTCCTGAGTCGGAACTGTTTGGAGATCGTAGGGAAATCAAAGGGTCTCCGCACACTTTAAGTTGAAATCGTACGGAGCCCGTGTGATGGCCGTGAGGAGTCCTTACGATTTCTTGCGGTCTCCCTACGATAGCCGTACGATGTTAGGTGTCCGTACGATTTTTAAAAAAAAACTTGTGATATAACCGTATGGATGCCGCACGATCACCCTAAAGGTCTACGATTATCTTATTATTTTAGTCCCCAAATTATCATAAAACCGTGCGGTGACCGCACGATCATCGCACGGTTTCCGTAAGGCACCCGTACGATGATGCTACCTACGACGTGTCTACGGGCTACGGTCTTACGATTTTTAAAATTTGTAAAAGTGCAGACTACTACAAAAACGTAGAGGCTACGGAGATCGTAGGAAGCCGTAGGAAGTCGTAGGAAGCCATAGAATCGTAGGGGCATCGTAGGGTCACCCTGCGGAGACCGCACGAAAATGCAAAAAGTGGCATCGTACGATCATCGCAAGTTAATCGTAGGGCAAATGTAACCTAGGCTTTAACAATAGGACATGTAAAGGGAAATGACAAGTAAATGATCCGCGCCTTTGTTTTAGCATTATAGACAGTACAATACCGCTTCATTCTAAATCTGAACTTTCAAGCTTTTAGCTATATATTTTCTATGGTTTGTGTTGGACCTGGTCGTAAGCCTTTTAAGATGTGTTGTTTTTTCTCACGCAAATGCTCATTAATAAGGTCTAATTTGGCCTTGTTCGCTAAAACCTTAGAAAGTTTGCTTGCTTGCTTGTATTGAAGTTTAACGTCCCAGTCAACAATTTGTTATGTCGGGAAGGAGCCGCCACTTCCTGGTTATTAACCAGTACTTTAGGGAGTTAAATTGTCTTGCTCAAGGACACACCACGGTGACCCTTGTGGGGAACGAACCCAGGACCTCTCGTTTCGGAGTCCGACGCTCTACCACTAGGCCACCGCGCTCCCTACCTTAGAAAGAAATGAAAGAAATCCGATAGTACCACGACAAACCTGATACAGTGCCGCCTCGTGGGAATATCAATAATTTGGGTCTCCGACCCGGTCCGACACAAACCGGCCCGTACAATCACATGTGCTGTCTAGGAGCTTAAAATTTTCAAATTAAGAAGAAGAGAGATTGCACTATCTGTGTAGCGAAAACAATGGAGCTTATCAGTTGTGCAGTAACTGCACAGCTGATCTGTGCCTCTGTTTTCGAATAGGCGTAAGTCCGTTTTTCTCATGACGTGGCTCATATGATAGTCATAAAAACGAGCTTCCATATGGGATTTTAAACATGACCAAGAGCATTTGTTTGCATAGTGCTACAATAACCCATGGTGTTGACTTGCATTCACTGATCATGGCCGTGTAACATAAGAACCAATAGGCGGAAAAAAGATATCATGTGATGGAAGACAAAATAATTTATTTACTAATGGATAATTTCATGTGCATGCTTATGTTTCTATGTTTCCCTTAAGATGGAATAAGATAAATGAATCACATTTGAGCTGCGACGCGAGAAAACCGGTATTCGATTTTCCGACCAGGTCTGACACAAACCGGCCCGTGCAGCCACAGGAAAAGGCTAGGAGCTTGAAAATTCGGATTAAGGAAGAAGAGGGATTGTTCTATCCGGGAAGCGAAAACAAAAGGGCTGATCAGCTTCGCAGTGATCTGCGCCTTTGTTTTCGCATAGGCAAAATCCGGTTTTGTCACGATGCGGCTCATTTAATTGTTGATAAAGAAGGACAATCATGATCCTTGACTAGGCAAAATCTGTAAAGAATTGGTTGGAATTCATTTGCTTAGGTTAGGAATCCGGTTAGATTAAGA
The DNA here is from genome assembly GCA_964017185.1 of Rugalucina vietnamica. Taxonomy (NCBI): domain Eukaryota; kingdom Metazoa; phylum Mollusca; class Bivalvia; order Lucinida; family Lucinidae; genus Rugalucina; species Rugalucina vietnamica. The sequence goes on along the minus strand of OZ024869.1, from coordinate 69,240,510 downwards.
TTATTCTAAACTAAAAACGGTGTTGTAGATATACACACATGATATGCTACATGATTTGGTTTCAATGATGCAACAACACTTAGGGGAAAATGAAGAGCTTAACAAGGCACGATTGGCATTACGTTCATCCACTGCATCCAAACCCAGCTTCAAACGTCTTGGCCCGTGTCTGGCCTCTGGGTATAGTTGAGTGAGGACGAGATAGTAAGGTTAATGTTGTGCCTTTTTACAATCAAAGGCCACGTCATCTTATTTCAGAACAAACAAGCACTTACTTACACAACCTGCAAACAGATGTGCCAGGTAAGCTACACTTTTAGCAGATGACATGGATAGGAATGTTCAGGATCAAGTTAAACGACCATTTGATAACTCTATGAGCTTAAAATCAATACAAAAAGTCAGAGTTGCACACTCTAACCAGCACATGGGAAGTCGTACAACGAACCATCCATCACTTTGAAAACGATGTTAACGATGTCTCTCCAGGGAAGTACGCAGGGAAGTACACATTGATGAATAAGCCACAGCCGCAACTACAAAAGACAATGTTTAGCAGAATCTGTGTAAATGTAGGGCAGCGAAGTGCAATCGAGCATACCAAGCCTGCAAGGTTATGTTACTGCGAATTGGTGACCACATCTGTACTAATACTTGAGTCCGCGTAAACATTTTACCAACTCGGAGCAAAACTCAGCTTGATGACGATGTGCTATGTACTAACTAAAATACTTTGGCAGGATAGCAAGCCCACGCTATCATTGCTTAGGCTGTGTGTCCACCAAGCCTTTGAAATACTGACGTTATTTACACACCTAGCCTTATACATTTACGTGCGCCCGCCTACCATGCATTATATAATTGCGAAAATCAGGAAGCAGGAGAACCATATCTTACAGCAGCAATTCTAATGTTTTTTCAACTTTGCTTTGACTCTTGATTCAGGGGTGTAATACTGAATTTGAAATTCAGGCGATTTTATTTATTCTCTACAAGTTATATTGCTAGGGAAGAAATAGAAAGGCAAAAATAGGCAGTGATCAGGAAACGCACAATCAGAAAAACCGAAATGGGAAAAAAAAACTAAATTGACAATCAGGTTCTTTTAATAAAAAATCTAAATCTCATAAGCTACTTGGTAGACGATTTTGACTCGAGAAGATGCGAGTGCGTTCTGGTACGGCTATGTTGACTGTCATATTCAGCTGATCCTGATTATTCCATGTTGTTTACAGGAACCTCGATTGTTTGTAGGGATATTGCTTCGGATTGTCTAGTTGCTAATTTCATTTTGTCGGATTCCAGGTCCGTTTGAATTTAAAATTGCTGAAAACAGTAGAAATATATGTTATTATCATTTATTTGTGACATGTCAATTTGGCTGGGGTTGTTGTTCTTTTGTAGCGATAAAATTACAAACTGCTGTAGTATGAGTATACTCCTTTCTATTGAGGAGCGCAGCCAATGTCATGAAGCACATTCCCGTCAACATGTTAAATCTCTGTATACCGGCTAAAATTTTATATTACATGTAAAATACTGTGTAAAATATATGTGATATACTTATTATATGAAAAATGACGACAAAATACCACTGAATTTGGTCGATTCGTATATTTTAAGGTTATGCATTTATTGCAAGTTCCGATGATTATGGTCACATACAAAACATTATATATACGCACCGGGCACTGTCTTCCCTCAAACTTTTCTCAAACTCAAATATTTCCACAAGCATGCCCAAAAATCTAAGGATCGGCAATGCTCATATTCTACATGTACATGTTATGTATACCGGTGAAAATATACTGTAAGCAACGACAGGGGGTTGGCATAGTCGCTGATTTACCGTCCTTGTAACCCAAACCTTTATTGGATGGTCCGGTTGCCATTTTATTGCTGAGTCAAGCATAATTATGCCATGGAATTAATTATCGCATAGCCATTGTCTATCACAGTTTAAGGCTAGTTGACGTATGTAAATGATGTTGATCATACCCATCCAATATTTCACGTGGGCCCACTTCACCCCATTTCGAAAACATGCCCATGCAATATACAGAGAATCTTTTAAGTTGAAAAAAAAAGGAATTTTCATTAGATTTTTATGTATATTTTCTTATTTTTGCTCAAAACATAGATTGTGGGTACACGTTAGAACCGCCTCGCCGATGGGTACAGATTAGAAAACACCGTCATTATTCTCTGAATTTCCTAAAAAGTAAATTGCTTTTGGAATAAAAATAAAACACGAAGAATGACAATACCATTTTGAACAAACAATTTCAGAATCTCCGTTTAGGACGTGATAGAAGCTGCCATCTCCTCATTAAGAAGACACGCCCATGTTTTATCAGATTTTAAAATTTATATAAAAATTGAAAATTTTCAGTAGATTTTTTTTTTAGATATTTTTCATATATTTGTTCAAAACATTGATTTTGGGTACACGTTTGGACCGCCTCGCTGAGGCTGTTCTAACAAGTACCCACAATCTGTGTTTTAGAGTAAAAATAATAAAAATATGTCTACCCCTGTATACCCCAGTGGGAGGGGGAATACGGAGGTATACATTTCACGGACATGTTTTCCTGAGGAGTAGGGCGTGATAGAAGCTGCCATCTCCTGCAGGTATATTAATATACTCTTCAGTTGCATCATCATTTTTAATAATGACCAAAGTACGTCATAGATGCATATCAGGAAATAAATGTAGCTGTGAACAACATGGGTGTGAGCGGGTGATGTGAGTAGTCGTGTTCATGTAAAAAAAAGAAATTATTTTGTTTTGTTTATTTTCATTTTAGTTGTTTTGTTGGTAGTCTAAATATAGGAACTTTGTTGTTGCTGGTTCAAGGAATCTTGACCTGGTCCCGAAGTTATAAAACTTTTTTCGTGCTCAATTCAGCTGAGCATAAAATTTAAACTGCTCATAAATGCGGAAATAGCTCAAATGAATTGAAACTTCTGGTTTAGATCACCAAAGACTGTAATTTATCCTGCTTATAAATGTTAAAGTGCCAATTTGTTGGCTTTTTAACATTTATGAACATGATAAATTTTAGACTCAGCTGAGCTGAGCATCAAACAAGTTTTATAACCTCGGGGCCAGGATCCAATGCATATATAGCTGTAGGACATGTCTAGGACATGAAAGAATCAGCTAGTAACTGAAACTTTGGATGTAAAACTTTGCGATCCCAACCAGATGTCAAAAACAAATGAGCCGCGTTATGAGAAAACCAACAATGTGGTTTCCGAACAGGTCCGACACAAACCTAGCAGAGAGATAAAAATTTTCGGTATAAGTTGAGGAGGAATCGTACTATTCGTGTGGCGAAAACAAAGGCTCTGATCAGTTGTGTAGTTACTGCACAGCTGATATGTTCCTTTGTTTTCGCATATGCAAAAATCTGGTTTTCTCGTGACGCGGCTCACAATTGCTATTCTTAATGTAAAAACTGAACTATTTACAAATAAATTAATTAGGTCTAATTTGGCGAACAAGGTCAATACCTCAGATTGCAATGACGATCACGACAAACCTGATACATATTCAAGTCATATGAAAATGCTTATATAGAGAATTTGTTTGCATAGTATTACAGTAACCCATGGTGTTAACTTGCATTCAAAGATCATGGCCATGTAACATAAGATCAAAAACGTGGGAAAAAAAGATATCATGTGATTGAAGACAAAACAAATACTAAGTTCATGTGTATGCTTATGTTTCTATGTTTCCCTTAAGATGAAATAGAATACATGAATAATATCACAAAGCTCATTTGATTGTTGATAGAGAAAGACAGTAATGACCATTGACTGTTCACAGGTTTCTAAGCAAAATCTGTAAAAAAATTGGTTGGAACTCATTAGCTTAGGTGAGATATCCGGGTAAATGAAGATTACTCCAAACTAAAAACGGTGTTTGTAGACATAACCACATAATAGCACTGACATGCTGTATGATTTGGTTTCGGTGGAACAAAAAGCGATGCAGCAAGCAACATATAGGGGAAAATGAAGAGGCACGATTGACGTTACGATCATCCACCGCATCCAAACTCAGCTCCATACGTCTTGATCCGTGTCTAACCTCTAGGTATAGTTGGGTGAGAACGAGAGAGTTAATCAAAGAGCATGTCGTCTGATTTCAGAACAAACAAGCACTTACACAACGTGCAGACAGTTGTGCTAGGTAAGCTACAATGAGCAGATGACATGGATAGAAATATTAGCTTAGAAGCAAAACAGCAAAGAACAATGGATGAAGTTTCACAATTATTTGATAAATCTATGACCTTAAAATCAACACAGAAAGACATAGGTTGCACACTCTAACCAGCACATGGAAAGTCGTACAATGAACCATTCATCCATCACTGTAAATACTATGTTAATGAAGTCACATGCCATTGAAGCACTTTCTTCAGAGAAGTGCACATTGATGAAGGGGTCACTGCCGCAACAACAAAAGCCAGTGTATAGAAGACTTAGTTGAAAAGGCCAGCAAAATGGAATCAAGCATACCAATCTGACTGAAAGCCTACAAGATTATGGTACTGCGAATTGGTGACCACACCTGTACTAATACTTGAGTCCGCGTAAACATTTTACCAACTCGGAGCAAAACTCAGCTTGATGACAATTAGCTATATCTACTAACTAAAATACTTTGGCAGGATAGCAAGCCCACGCTATTATTGCTTGGGCTGTGTGTCCACCAAGCCTTTGAAATATTGACGTTAGTTGCACAACTAATTAACGTACGCCCGCCTACTACGTAAAAAATAATTGCGAAAATCAACAAGCAGGAGAACCATATCTTACAGCAGCAATTCTAATGTTTTTTAACTTTGCTTTGACTCTTGATTCAGGGGTACTGAATTTGAAATTCAGGCTTTTTTATTTATTATGTACGAGTTTTATTGCTAGAGAAGAAATAGAAATGTAAAAGTAGGCAATGATCAGGAAACGCACAATCAGAAAGAAATTCCCACTCCAAAAACCGAGATGGGACAAACTAAATTGACAATCAGGTACTTATAATAAAAATCTAAATCTCATAAGCTACTTGGTAGACGATATTGACCCGAGATGATACGAGTGCGTTCTGGTACGGCTATGTTGACTGTCATATTATGCTGATCCTTGTTATTCAATGTTGTTTACAGGAACCTCGATTGTTTGTAGGGATATTGCTTCGGATTGTCTGGTTGCTAATTTCATTTTGTCGGATTCCATGTCCGTTTGAACTTAAAATTGCTGAAACCCATGTTGTGATATGTTATTATCATGTCAATTTTTGGCTGGGGTTGTTGTTCTTTTATAGCGATAAAATTACAAACTACTGCAGTATGAGTATACTCCTTTCTATTGAGGAGCGCAGCCAATGTCATGAAGCACATTCCCGTCAACATGTTAAATCTCTGTATACCGGCTAAAATATAATACATGTAAAATACTATGTAAAATATATGTACTCTATGAAAAATGACGACAAAATACCACTGAATTTGGTTGATTCTTGCATTTTAAGGTCATGCATTTATTGCAAGTTCTGATGATTATGGTCACATACAAAAAAAACTTTATACATGTATATATACGCACGTACTGTCTTCTCTCAAACTTAGGTACATGTTTATTTCCACAAAAAGGTACAAGTAGGCAACGATCAGGAAAAGGCGCAATCAGAAAAAGATTCCCACTCCAAAAACCGAGGTGGGAAAAAACCAAACTAACAATAAGGTACTTATACCATGAATACATTTCGTAAGCCGAATGAGCTATTTTCCCAATAGGTGGCCACTCAGTTACCTAAACTTAACTAAAACTATGATAGCATACATACGGCACCAACAGCACAAAAAATTTAAACACCAAGACATAAAACAATAAGAACCACCACAGAAGTATCGCCTTGGAACGATCAGTAATATAAAATTACTGGCGGGCTTAAACCGGTTTTACAGGATCCTAACCTCACCCTCAGCTTCTGCAGTGGTTCATAACATTTAGTTAGTTGTTCGGTCCTCGTAGTGAATCTCTAACTAGTCAATGAATCATCATGGACAAACAAATAAATCATGATAAATTTCATGATGAATCAAAAACGAGGACATAGAACGAGTAAGCTGCCCGACGATGGAGATCCCTGGGCGCCCAATAACTTACTAACTCCGGAGCAAAAGATGCCAAAAAATATAAAGATCGGCAATGCTCATATTATACATATATTTGCTTGTAATTGGTTGTAATGTATACCGGTGAAAATATACTGTAAGCAACGACAGGGGGTAGGCATAGTCAGTGATTTACCGTCCCTGTAACCCAAACCTTCAATGAATGGCCCGGTTGCCATTTTATTGCTGAGTCAAGCATATTATGCTATAGAAGATTTTTCTTTCTTATTTTTGCTCAAAACAGAGATTATGGAACCTCCTCGCCGCTGGGTACAGATTAGAAAACTCCGTCATTATTCTCTGAATTTCCTAAAAAGTAAATTGCTTTTGTAATAAAAATGAAACACGAAGAATGACAATACCACTTTGAACAAATATTTTCAGAATCTCTGTTTAGGGCATGATAGAAGCTGCCATCTCCTCATTACGAAGACACGCCAATGTAATATACAATGTACAGATTTTAAAAGTTATAAAATCGAAAATTTTCAGTACATTGTTTTTTTAAATATTTTTCTTATTTTTGCTCAAAACATTGATTGTGGGTACATGTTAGAACCGTCTCGCCGAGGCTGTTCTAACGTGTACCCACAATCTATGTTTTAAAGTAAAAAAAATAAAAATATGTTTACCCCTGTATACTCCAGCGGAGAATACTGAGGTATACATTTCACGGACATGTTTTCCTGAGGAGTAGGGCGTGATAGAAGCTGCCATCTCCTGCAGGTAGATTAATATACTTGTCAGTTGCATTGTCATTTTTAATAATAACCAAAGTAAGTCATAGATGCATATTATGAAATAAATGTAGCTGTGACAACAGGGGTGTGAGCGGGTGATAGTATTGTTTATGTAAATAAAGAAATAATTTTGTTTTGTTTATTTTCATTTTAGTTTTTGTTGGTAGTCTAAATATAATAACTTTGTTGTTGCTGATTCAAGACTGAATCTTGACCTGGTCCCCAGGTTATAATGCTTTTTTCGTGCTCAACTCAGCTGAGCATAAACTTTAAACTGCTCATAAATGCCGAAATAGCCCAAATAAACTGAAACCACTGGTTTAGATCACCAAATAAAAATAAAACCGAGATCCTTTAAGAGCAGTGAGCATATTAATGAGAAAAGGGATGGGCTATACCGCGGTTTCTGCTACATAAGCCTCTTCAGTGACCATTTAGATTTGGTAAAATGGAGCCAAAGGAAAATACTGTAATTTTGCTACTTTCAACAGGATAGTCGAGCAGACTTGTATTATCCAAACAGAGCCAAATATATACACCCTGTATACCGTTGATGCAACTGAATATGTTACGGTATAGATTGATGCAACATTTCACGAGGTTAGGGGGGAATGGAGAGCGATAAGTTGGCGATCAGTTTTATAGGCATTAATGCGAGGATGTCTGGGTCATGACTTTGTGGGAAAACAAAGTAAGGATGCCTTCTGTTTTTGCAGTAAGTAGTTTGTAACAAAAGCTTACCTTGTGTCAGAAATTATAAATTTCATTGAAGGAATATGCCACCACAAACACAAAAATTGATTACGTTTGCTAATTATTCGAATCCTTCATCATCGTTTGTAAATATAAAAGTTTCGTTATATACCGGAATCATTCCTTGTTTCATACCACCAAAAGACACTCCTGAACTCAAGCAAACTTTTGCACAATATGGTGTTAACACACCTAGGCTGGATCGTTTGGGAAGCAAGTTACGTCAGAGAGTTCATTGCCTTGATGCAACGTACGTCCAATGTGTTCTTTTTGAAAATGATGCTATCTACGGCGGATCTTTGGGCCAAAAATGATATTTCTTACGGCGGACACTTTTGCAGAATGGAAAATCCTGTGACCGTTAAAGCCTGAGTGAGCGGGGCTAAGTGATTTTTGCATATTTTTTTCTGGCAGTGTTTCTTGTATACGTCTTCCACTAGCTTCCAAAACTTTTTGTTTCGTTTTGCAATGACTTCAAACGTCCCAATCAACATTTTTAGTCATGTCGGACAGCGCCAACGCTTCCTAGCTGTTTATCGGCATTGTAAGGACTTGTGTTTTTCTCAAGCAAACTACACGGTGTATGTAGGTATCAAATCCAGAACCTCTCGTGGTGCCCTATTCTACCATTACGCCATCGCGCTCCCCACTTCCCAAAAACGAACTTATTAGATTTTCCATCAAATGGTTGTCTGTTAGCCCTTATAAGTCTTATAATTCAGCACGACTGTTTTCGTCAGAAATGTTGACATTATGAGCTTGAAACGGTTAACACACATATGAAGACACTCGACAAATGTGACGTATGTGTTGTGTGCAATGATACATGTGTGTTACTGTCGGCATCAGATGATCTGGACAACCGGGCGTTTAGTGCGTGCGTGCGTGCGTGCGTGCGTGCGTGCGTGCGTGCGTGTGTGTGTGTGTGTGTGTGTGTGTGTGTGTACTGGATCCCCGAGTTCCTCGACGGCAGAACCCCAGAAACAAAAACCTAGAAATATAGTCCCTTCTGAACGAAGATCTCGTCGTACACACGTTCAAACATTTTGTCATATATGTTCAATGAGAAACCATAACACTTATGAGTGTTATTTCAACAGTGGACGTGCGGGGATTGCGGGTCGAAATGCGTATTAGGACGCAGCAGGGCATATAAAACAAAATTCACACAGTATTCATGAACGTTCTAGCTATACTGAAAAATGCACTTCGCACATGTCTGAGTCCGACGTTACAACCGACGACCTAGATGATCCCAGCATTTCTTCAGTTGAAACAAATGATGACACGGTGCTTAGCAACAATGGTACTGTAACTCCTAATAGCTCTGGAGAGGCCTATCCTTCTTTGGATACAGAATCTCAAAATTCAAACATAACTTTCATGCCTAAAGGCTTGCATTTCTGTAACCTCAATATAAGGCATCTGACCCCAAAGCTAGATGAACTATAATTAGTTATGGCAACTGATAATGGCCCAGATATTTTCGGTATCTGTGAAACGTTTCTCGAATGCAGTGTTCCAGATTGTCAACTTAATATTCAGGGATTTGAATTTATGCGGAAAGACAGATCAGATACTCAAGATAAATCCGGCGGCGGTCTCGTCTTATACTACAGAAATTCACTAAATAGTACACGGCGTCGCGAGTTAGAGATATCTAATATCTAAACATTGTGGTCAGAATTTAACCTACCAAATACACGGCCATTTTTAGTTTGCATCGTGTATCGTCCACCTGACGCAAAGGCCGAATGGATAGATTCATTCGAACAAGAAGTGTCCATTGCGCAAGCTACTGGACTTGAAATCATTATGATGGGTGATTTCAATATTGATTACAACAAATCTATAACTAAAAAATGGCTCAACATGATACAAATATTCGATTTTTCGCAACTCGTGTCTGGACCGACAAGAATCACAGAAAAATCAGCGACAACAATAGATCACGTGTACACAAATCATCCTGAAAATGTAACTGAATGTTTTATATCTAAATTAGCCATCAGCGATCATTCTCCTGTCTGCTTTACTCGCAAGGTCAACTGTAAAATTCCTAAAAATGAACACGTAACCACAACGTACCGATACTTTAAACAGTTTAATAAATCTGCTTTCTTGAGCGATCTCCAAAATGACCTTGATTTATTTACGGCAAACGCGACATGTGTTGATGACGATTTTTTAAACTGGTCTAATTTGATTATAACGCGTTTGGACAACCATGCTCCTATTAAAACTCTACGTGTCAAACATAGGCGTTTGCCGGAATGGTTTTCTCCGGATATTACCCATATGCAGAGACTGCGGGATGACAGCAAACGGAAAAAGAACTGGTCTGACTTCAAACGGTATCGTAACAAAACACGCCAGTTAATACGAGCAGCAAAACGAAAATATTTTTCTGACTCAATTTCTGATTCTAAAGATTCTAAATTTTTATGGCGCCACCTACGGGCCGTCAGCGGTAATAAACGGGTCTCCTCAAGCGATCCCCGATTCCCGATGAATTAATTATAAATGACGAAACTTTCACTGGCTCAGAAAATATCGCAACTAAGCTAACCTCCATAGCAGATATTCTTATCATGTAGCGAAAACAAAGGCTCTGATCACTTACAAGTGCTGTTCTTCCGCAGCTGATCTGTGCCTTTGTTTTCGCTTACACAAATAAATGAACCGCCTCATGGGAAAACCAACACTGTGATTTCCGAACAGGTCCGACACAAACCGGGATGTACAAGCACAGGACCTGGCTAGAGAATGGAGATTTTGGATTTAGAAAGTAGAGGAATTGTACTATCCGTGTAGCGAAAACAAATGCGCTGATCAGCTTCGCGGTTACAGCGAAGCTGATCTGCGTCTTTGTTTTCGCATATGCAGATTGTTGGTTTTCTAATGAGGCGGCTCAAATAAATTAATTAGGTCTAGTTTGGCCTTGTTCACCAAGACCTCAGATTGCAATGAAAGCGATCCGATAGTACCACGGCAAACCTGATACATATTCAAGTCATATGAAAAAGCTTAAATATAGCATTATGTTTTTGTTTGCATAGTGTTACAATCACCCATGGTGTTACCTTGCATTCAAAGACCATGTTCATGTAACATAAGATCAAAAACGTGGGAAAAAAAGATATCATGTGATTGAAGACAAAACAAATACTAAGTTCATGTGTATGCTTATGTTTCTATGTTTCCCTTACGATGGAATAAGATACATGAATAATATCACGAAGCTCATTTGATTGTTGATAGAGAAAGACAGTAATGACCATTGACTGTTCACAGGTTTCTAAGCAAAATCTGTAAAGAATTGCGTTGGAACTCATTAGCTTAGGTCAGCAATCCGGGTAAATGAAGATTACTCCAAACTAAAAACGGTGTTGTAGACATACCCACATATAGCACTGATATGCTGCATGATTTGGTTTCAATGGAACAAAAAGCGATGCAGCAAGCAACACTTAGGGGAAAATGAAGATGCACGATTGACGTTACGGTCATCCACCGCATCCAAACCCAGCTCCATACGTCTTGATTCGTGTCTAACCTCTAGGTATAGTTGGTTGAGACCGAGAGAGTAAGGTTAATGTTGTGCCTTTTTACAATCAAAGAGCATGTCCTCCTATTTCAGAACAAACAAGCACTTACTTACTTACACAACCTGCAGACAGATGTGCCAGGTAAGCTACAATAAGCCATGACATGGATAGGAATGTTCAGGCCCAGAAGCAAAAAGCAAAGGACAATGTATCAAGTTAAACGACCATCTGATAACTCTATGACCTTAAAATCAATACAAAAAGTCAGAGTTGCACATTCTAACCAGCACATGGAAAGTCGTACAACGAACCATCCATCCATCACTGTGAATACGATGTTAACGATGCCACTTGCAATGGAAGCACTCTCTCCAGAGCAGTACACATTGATGAAGAGGCCACTGTCGCAACTGCAAAAGCCAATGTTTAGCAGAATCCGTGTAAATGTAGGGCAGCGAAATGGAATCAAGCATACCAAGCTGACTGAAAGCCTGCAAGGTAATGGTACTGCGAATTGGTGACCACACCTGTACTTATACTTTAGTCCGCATAAACATTTTACAAACTCAGAGCAAAACTCGTCTTGACGACAATTAGCTATATCTACTAACTAAAATACATTGGCAGGATAGCAAGCCCACGCTATTATTGCTTACGCTGTGTGTCCACCAAGCCTTTGAAATACTGACGTTAGTTACACACCTAGCCTTATACATTTACGTACGTACGCCCGCCTACCACGCCAAAAATAATTGCGAAATTCAGGAAGCAGGAGTACCATATCTTACAGCAGCAATTCTAATGTCTTTGAACTTTGCTTTGACGCTTGATTCAGGGGTACTGAATTTGAAATTCGGGCGAGTTTATTTATTCCGTATAAGTTTGATTGCTAGAGAAGAAATAGAATTGTAAAAGTAGGCAATGATCAGGAAACGGTGCAATCAGAAAGAAATTCCCACTCCAAAAACTTAGACGGGAAAAACAAAATTGACAATCAGGTACAAAACATATCGTAAGCCGGCTGAGCAGCTATATACCAATAGGCGGCCACTCAGTTACCCGAAATTAACTAAAATATGAAAGCATACATAAGGTGAAAGCAGCACAAAAATTCAACACCTGAACATCAAACAATTAGAACCCCAACAGAAGTTTTGTTTTTAACCACATTATGTGGCAATGTGACATAAAGAGTAGAAAAAAGGTATGTGGACAGACACCCTCTACTCTTCAATACTGAGCCAGAATCTTTTGTTGACAAAGACCATTCTATCTGAAGTTTCATACATTGTCTCACAGTATCTTATGACATGAGATTTGATAGCAGTAAGATAGGAAGTTTATAATTTAGAAAGTTCAGTAATATGGTAATAGTACAAGAACTAGAATTTGCAAATAAATCTAGAACACACATGTAGGAGTAAGGGCTAGTTTACGGGACAGGTGACAACCTTTACCATTCTCTCACTTTTATTATTTTATACAGAAGATTAATCTAACACCAAACTCAAATTTCATTCTACAGATTTAATTCCATAAGCAAATAGTGATTGCAGCTGATGTGAGCTAAATCTCATAAGCTACTCGGTAGACGATATTGACCCGAGAAGATGATGCAAGTACATGTACGTTCTGGTACGGCTATGTTGACTGGCATATTTTGCTGTTTTTTTTTTTTTTTTTTTTTTTTTTTTTTTTTTTTTTTTTTTTTTTTTTTTGTTTTGTTTTTTTTGTTTGTTTGTTTTTTTTTGTTTTTTGTTTTTTTTTGTTTTTTTTTTTTTGTTTTTTTTTTTGTTTGTTTTTTGGGGTTTTTTTTCACTTTCTCCGAGAAGCTTCCAGGAAGCTCGATTGTTTATAATCTTAAATGAGCCTGTGCGTGAGAAAACCAACAATTTGGGTTCCAACCAGGTCCGACACAAACCAGTCTGTACAGTCACAGAAGCAGGCTAGAAGCTTGAAATTTTGGATTAAAGTAGAAGAGGGATTGTACTATCCGTGTGGCGAAAACAAAGGCGCTGATCAGCTTCGCGGTTACCGCGAAGCTGATCTGCGCCTTTGTTTTCGCCTATTCAGATTGTTGGTTTTCCCATGCGTCGGCTCAAATGATATTCCTTCGAAAGGTCAAGCTGACGGATTACATTCTCATTTTTAATTTCATTTTGTCGGATTCATGTCCGTTTGAATTTAAAATTCGTGAAAACAGTAGAAATGTTGTGATATGTTATTATATCATCTATTTGCGATATGTCAATTTGGCTGGGGTTGTTGTTCTTTTGTGCCATTTCTCATTAATATGTTCACTGCTCTTAAAGGATCTCAGTTTTGCTATTACTGCAGCTGGTGTTGTGTCGTGTGGCGGCCCTAAAATGTCTCCCCGTACACCATCCATAGTACAGATTATATTTTCCTTTTGGTCCTTTGAGATCAGCTGGGGTATTCTGAGAAATCAGAAAAATATTATGGGTTTAGATTCATTTACTAACGTTTATATATTTGGCTCCATTTGGATTATATTAGTCTTGGTATCGGCCCACCATTACTACTGTCACTGAAGAGGCTTAAGTAGCCGAATCCGCGGTATGGCCCATGCCATTTCTCATTAATATGTTCACTGCTCTTAAAGGATCTCAGTTTTATTTTTATTGTCCCCCGCCTTTTCGAAGAAAAGCGGAGGGACATAGTTTTTGGCTTTCCGTCATTCCGTCCGTCTGTCCGTCCGTCCTTCTGTCCTTCCGTCCTTCCGCCCCCCTATAGGAGTATGTACCTTGTGTTCGCTACTCCTCCTACAGTTTTATTCCAATTCTTTTGAAAATTTAGAGATGTCTTCATCATGCTTTGACGATGTGCATATGGTCTGGATATAATCCTCAGATTAATTTTTGACACTTTTTTCGCAATTTGAACTTAGTCATTTTTCGGGCATTTTGATAATGAAAGTGAATAGACAGTGGGTACCTTGTGTGCGCAGCTCCTCCTACAGTTCTTTTCTGATTCTTTTAAAACTTTACAGATGTCTTGACCATGCTATGAAGATGTGCATGTGGTTTGGATATAATCCTCAGATTAATTTTTACACTTTTTTGCAAATTGAATTTAGTCGTTTTTCGGTTATTTTGACAATGAAAGTGAATGGACAATGGGTGCCTTGTATGTGCAACTCCTCCTACGGTTTTATTAGCTCACCTGAGCCGAAGGCTCACAAGGTAAGCTTATAGTATGGTAGTCGAGCCGGCGTCCGTGCGTCCGTCGTCCGTCGTCAACATTTTCAAACGACTTCTCCTCTGAAGCTGCCAGGCCGAATCTATTCATATTTCACATATCGCATCTACAGGTGTGGGGAACGAATATTTGTGTGTTTTTTTATTTCGATCGGATAAGAACTCTGGTTGCTATGGCAACTTATGCTTCCCATAGACTTATAATGGAGAACAGTGAAAATTGCCTATTTTTGCTGTCTTGTTTGAGATATTTGAATTTTGTTTTTGCAGAAATGTTTATTGAGTAGTCCTCTACGTTTCATGTGACTTTTGTCCTAATCCTTCATTTTGATTGGTTGCAGGGGCCCCATATAGGGCAAAATTTCGAAAAACATTCAAAAATATTCTTCTCAGAAACTGTCCAGGGGATGAAGCATATACTTTGTATACATGTTCCTGACAGTGGCCTCTACATAATTTGTGTTTTTTATTCCAGGCGGATAAGAACTCTGGTTGCTATGGCAACTTAAAGTTTCCATAGACTTATAATGGGAAAAGTGGAAATGGACTATTTTTCCGCTAAAATTGCAGACACTTGAATTTTGTTTTTGCAGAAATGATTATTGAGTAAGGTTTGATGGTTCTAGCGAGTTTTGTCCTAATCCTTTATTTTGATTGGTTGCTGGGGCCCCATAAAGGGCAACATTTTGAAGAAAAAAAGAAACAACAAACAAACATTCAAAAATCTTCTCCTCAGAAACTGTCAAGTGGATGAATCCTGTACTTTGTAGACATGTTCCTGACAGTAGCCTCTACATAATTTGTGTTTTTTCCAGTCGGATAAGAACTAGATGGTTGCTATGGTAACTTTATGTTTCCATAGACTTATAATGGGAAAAGTGGTAATTAGCTATTTTTTGAAAAGTATTGCAGCCTGAGATCTGAAAAGTGGTAGATGCAAACAACTAATGGATTAGATGAAGGTATATAATTAATTTAGGTCAAGGTCATCTTTTGACCTTGGCCGGTCTGTCGTCCATACACACTTTTCAAAGATTTTTTTCTCTGAAACCACTTGGCCAATCAAAGCCAAATTTTATATGAAGCATCTATTGGAAGTGGGAACCAATGTATATATAAATAATCCAGGTCACATGTCCAAGATTGCCGCCATGCCCATATATGGTAAAAACCATTAAAACATCTTCTTCTCCAGAACCGGTGAACCGATTTCAACGAAACTTTGCATGAAGTATGGATGACTCAAGTACTACAATGTATATATAAAACATGACCCTGTGGTGACCTTGACCTATTTTATGGCAAGGTCAACATAGGTCGTCAATGCATTTGAATGGGAAAAACTTTTAAGATGTCATTTTAAGTGAAAGCCTTGCAGGAAATGGGCAGTAGGACTGAAATTTAATGATTCTGAAAAAATGGACCCCAGGAGCCCATCTGCGTTTAAAATGTTATTTTTTGAAAACTATTGCAGCCTGAGAACTGAAAAGTGATAGATGCAAACAACCAGTGATAGAGTAGATGAAGGTATGTGATTAATGTAGGTAAATGTCGATTTTGGAAACATAGGCAAACATGTAAACATGGGAAAAAGTGACAACTAGATCTCGGGTAAGCATTTACAGGACCAATGATCCTATGGAAACCATTGCAGCCATAGGCCTGAAACTTGACCAAGATGACCGTCATACCCATATATGGAAAAAAAACACTTTGTCCAGTGACTGTACTTGTTGACTCTCAGGTGAGCGATCGTTGCCCTTGGGCTACTTGTTCCGATTCTTTTGAAACTTTACAGATGTCTTGATTATGCTTCGAAGATATGCATGTGCTTTGGATATAATCCTCAGGTTAAGTTTTGACACTTTTTCGCAATTTGAGCTTAGTCATTTTTCAGGCATTTATACAATGAAAGTGAATGGACATTGTGTACCTTGTGTGCACAACTCCTCTCACAGTTTTATTCTGATTCTTTTCAAACTATGCCCTGACCATGACTTGAAGATTTGCATGTGGTTTGAATATAATCCTCAGATTAATGTTTGACACTGTGACACCAAGTAAATGCATGTGATTTGGATATACATTAGTATCAGATATATTTGTGTAACTAAACAATTAAGGCAGGGGACATAAATTCTCTGAATTTGCTTGTTTGTTGTTCTTTTATAGCGATAAAATTCTTCAGGAGCGCAATATCACAGCCAATGTCATGGCGCCTTTTGAGAAAGCACATTCCCGTCAACATGTTAAATCTCTGTAGAGTGTGAGAGCAAGGTGTGTTTATGGGCTCAAAAAAGTCGTTATATGGTTCTCTCTGCTTACTACAAAACTGTTCCTTATTTTGTCTGATGATATTAGTTTTGGTGCATGGTCTTATTTACATGATTCCTGTATGTTAATAGACATTTTTCACTTTTGAACGTAAATGCTGCTGGCGCTTGCGGTTATGACTTTCTGTGTGATGGGGGACGACTCGTGAGGGCATATTTGAGACGAAGACGAGGGACGATATGAAGAATTACTTAGTCAAAACTATCAATAGCCCGACGAAGACGAATTAAATAAGAGAGTCAAAAAATGAAATAGTCTAGGACGTGTAGCTGTGTAGCTCAGTAGGTATCGTGCTTGGAATTAAAAGCGAAAGGTCCTGGGTTCGAGTCCCGGACCGATCACTTTTTTTCTTTTCTTTATTTGTCTCTCTTGTGACAAAAAACTTTGGAAATAAAACATATATTATCAGCTGATTATCTTTTTTGGCAAATGCAAGAATCATGAAATGCCCTACTACATTAAATTCTTAAATCGTAAAGGAATTGAAGTTTGAGACGGCAGCCCACATGTATGTTTTCTCTTGTATTGGGAGCTCGATCGTATTTTTTTTTTTTTTTTTTTTTTTTTTTTTTTTTTTTTTTTTTTTTTTTCAGTTTAACATCCCTTTCAAGATTATTTCAGCTCATATGAGACGGGCCAATTAGTAGGTGGGGCGAAAACGGGAGAACCCCGAGAAAAACCACCTGACACACCTGCAAGCAGAACTTGGCTTGTCTCACATGTGCCCAGAGCGGGGCTCGAACCCACACCAGACACAGCGGTGAGATGATCGAATGGTTAAGTGCGATAAGATCGTATTTTTTGTATAAGAGCTGATCTATCCTCACGTCAATATTTCTTTCTGGGAGACATGAAAATATGAATATACTGAAGGCTTGTACAGGCATAATATGGCTAGGATAAATTAGAAATCCTGAACGACTTAAAATGTTTTCCGCGGCTCAAATAGTACACTGTATAGTGTACATGTAAAGATATATGTATATTTATTAGGTGTAAGACCTACCGTTCCACGTGCTGTCTCGTGAGAGAACATAATTTATTTTGGCATGTTTATACATGTATTTCAAACAGATACTCGAAATCGTGATGTTATTTATTTGGTTGATGTTTCGTTTTGAGTCCATTAGACAATCATCTGCAAGTCATAAGTGCGATATCCTAGCTACATTTTGCAAAGCCATACAAATAAAATGAGGTTTTGTAGACCTTCCACAGTATTTCAGCATTTTGAATGCGATAATTACGATTTTTGGGATGTTTTTTCCAAGTCAAAGGCTTTCTTTCTGATCCTTATTTATGCTCTTGAATTATGCGTGATGTTTATCTGTTTGAATTCAAATAAATATAATTAAACTTCAAACTAAAACAATATTATTTTTAAGAAAATGAATGTTTATAGACTGAGAAACATACAGTTCGTTTTTTTTTTTTCATAACGTGCCGCGTACCTTGCTTAACCCTAAAACAGGATGACAATATTCTTTAATATTCTTTACGCGAGCACACACACACACACACACACACACACACACACACATGTTCCGTAGATGACTTCATGTCGCAGTGGTTAAGTCAGTCGCTTCGTAAAATCACATGTCGAGATGATAAATACGTACAGGTAGTTGATATAAGACTGGTACAAAATTATTTTAGGGAGCGCGGTGGCGTAGTGGTAGGGCGTCTGACTCCGAATCGAAAGGTTCTGGGTTCGATCCCCACAGGCGCCACCGTGTTGTGTCCTTGAGCAAGACACATTAACTCCTTACTAACTGGTGAAAACCCAGGAAGCGTTGGCTCCGTCCCGACATGACTGAAAAAAATGTTGACTGGGATATAAAGCCTTAATAAAAAATGATTTTGATAAGAGCATCTGACTCGTTAGCTCAGGAGGTTGAGCGCGAGTAGGAAACGCCTATTTTTATTGGAGTTTATTATTTTTATTATTTTTTCGCATCTTTGACAATATTCTTGCGTAGAAAAAAAAATAAATAATAAAAACTTAAAACCTATATGCATTGGTAAAATGCAAAAATAAAGAAATCGAGATAGCAATTAAACATATAAATCGTAAACAATGTTATCAAATGCAATGGTAACAATGATTATTGTTTAGCTTCCAGTGCAGAATGTTATTATTAGACACTCGTGTGTATAACTAGGGATCGCTAGTTCAATTCTGAGCTGCCCATGGCTTTATGGTGACACTATAAACCGAGATCCCGTCTGCATATGACGATAACTGTTGGTGGGAAAGCAACTATCAACTATTTGTTATCGCCATGTGACTTTTAACATACTGGTGCATGTATATACGTACATTGGTTCTGTTAAGCTACATTTCACGTGTTTTTCGTGAACACACAGTATTTTTTACATGTAAACATGGCAAGAATTGCGATTTGAAACATTTAGTTGATCTATATTTTATGTGCATTTTTTTATTCTACGCCTTACAACGTTTTGACACATTTCAAGTAATATCGAGCATGGTCTGTTATCCTTATCAGGATAACATGTCCGTGACCTGTTTACCCCATTGAACAACGCTTTTATAAAACAAAACTTGAGTATGCAGGGGTATACATAGTTTTAGCTCACATGAGCCCTTCGGCTCAAAAGGTGAGCTTATAGGATGGCCATGCCCCGTCGTCCGTCCGTCGTCGTCTGTCAACAATTTCCATGATCTTCTTCTCTGAAACAGCTTGGCCAATCAAAGTTAAAACTGTTTGCGGAGCATTCTTAGGAAGGGGGAACGAAATTTGCATAAATGGACCTGGTCACATGACCAAGATGGCCGCCTTGGCTATAAATAGCAAAAACCGTTAAAAATTTTCTTCTCCAGAACCAGATGGCATGAAGCATCATACAATATTAAAAGCACTACAAAGTTTGTATAAATCATTTCGCTGGGATGACCTTGACTTATTTTACGGTAAGATCAACTTTCATGTAGGTCGCCCATGCATTTAAATGGGGAAATTAGTTAAATATAATTAAATGGGTGGAAACTTGCTATGATAATACAAATGGGCAGATTTATTTTTATGAAAACACAAAGACCCAGGTGGTTGTCTGCTCCTGCCTGGGGGATATATACATGTATATGACTATAATATTTAAACATCTTCTCTGCAACCGCATGGCCGATCAAAGCCAAACTTCGTGGAAGGGGAACGAAAGTTTCTATTAATGGTCAAGGTAACTTGAGGTAACTTGACCAAGGCCGCCATGGCTATAAACTGAAAAACCTTTAAAAGTGTTCTTCTTCAGAATCAGTAGGCCTATGATTTTGAAACTTGGCATGAAGCATCTACAAAGTCTATATATGACCCAGGGATGACATTAACCTATTATAGGACAAGGTCAACTTAGGTTGCCTATGCTTCTGAAAACATAGATTGTGAGTATTCGTTCTATCATGTGTCCACAATATATGTTTTGAACAAATAAGAAAGTATCAAAACTGAAAATTTTCATTTTTTTTTTTTCAACTTAAAAAAAACACACTGTATTTTGCTTGTTAAGGTTTTGTAATGATATCGTCAAGATACAGGGTACCGTTTTAGTGCACATGTATTACACATGCTGACGACAGATCTACAACATTTAATCTTTCTTAACCTTACTCATTAGGGCCCATCTTTGCGTCCGGAATCGAGCAAGCATATAAGCACATTAAGCTTCTCTTACTCAATCTGAATTTAAATAAATAATAAATTGAATCGGTTTGTTGATTTAAGCGTTAATCCAACAGCAAAGGTCATATGGAAACGAGACCTCAGTTTATAGTCTCATCCGACAGACCCAAGAAGACCCGGATCAAACCTGCGATCTCTGGTTTATAAGGCACGTGAAATAACCACTGCACCATGGAGGCTTGCTTAATAGGTTCGGTATAAACTTTATCATGATAGAAATCGTACTTTTAAATGTTAAAAAAGGACAAAAGAACGCATGCCCTTAACACCAACTGCGTTCGGCTTGCCAAGCAGCAATGTGGTTTGATAACTGATCCGGCTTGATATGATCTTTGTTTTGTCGATAGGCCCTAGAATGGCGGTTCGTTTGTTTACATATAAAAGGTCGGTAAATGGACACGTGAAATGTCTGCGTGGTATACTGTACATGAATATGTGTATTCGGGTATTGTCTATCAGTGTCAGCACCATCGTATATGCTTGCGATACAATCAAAGTCCTTACAACAAAGATTGATGCAACATCACACAACATGTGATAAAATGGATTAAAACAACCTTCAGCGCAACTATATCGTTTTGGCAACTACCAACACCAAGACAATGAACTCTTCGTCGTAGGTTGCTGCCCAATTGATCAGTTTTACAATCACGGGTGACACAAACCAAGTTCTGCTTGTGGGTGTGCAAGTTCGTTTTCTCAGGGTTCTCCCCTTTTCCCACTGTTACTGATTTACCCGTCTCATATGAACTAAAATAATCTTGAACGGGCAGAAAATTGTATAAAAACAAATCATCATGATCAGAAATGAGCACAATCAGACCCTTATCTGTAATCAAGTAACAATAAAATGACCAAGAATCTATACAATTAAATTTCCCATCCTAACACAGACACCAGGCGGGAGAGACATGGCGGTGCAACACATCACAAGCAATTTAACAACACACATAAAAAAAAACAAAATTACTAGCTCTTTCCAAACAAGACCAGCGTCCATTCTGTTCAAAGGGACAATACATGAGGCAATAATCTTAAGAAAACACATGTGTCAATGTGAAGACTGTATACACCATTATTTGTGAAAAAAATGAATAATTTGTGCACTTTGTAGTGTCCAAAATTGCTTCTACGTGAAAATGGCGAACATCAAAAGTAAACTGCGGCGAAGTGACGCGCGACCCGCTTTACGGGGCCACTGAAACACTATGCGTCCTCTACGGAAACACTTTAGAAACTCATGAAAATGATATAATTGAGTTAGTTTGATTTTAATTTATTTATTTGAATTCAACCAGGTGAAACAGCACGCATACTATCACACAGAATAAATGAGGATCAGAACGAAAGCTTATGTCTTGCCCAATTAATTTTCTACATCGTAACCATCGCACTCGATATGGCAGAAATACTGTTGAAAGTCTACAATAAACAAAAACAGTTGTGTGGCTAGACATATTGTAGCTACATGTAGGGTATTGCCCCTATCGCTCTTCCTACTGTCGAATGGACTCAAAACTAGACATCGACAAAATAAACATCGTTCGCTCACGAGATAGCACGTGAAACTGTAGTGTTACATCTAATAATACACATATATCTGAACATGTACACTATACTTTTTTGATTTGGTGTCTTGTGTATTTGTTAAAATTCAGTTTCACGTCCCTTTCAGGATTATTTCAGCTCATATGAAAAGCACCAAACAGTAGGTGGGGCGAAAACGGGAGTACCCCGAGAAGAACCACCTGGCACACCCGCAAGCAGAACTTGGCCTGTCTCACATGTGGCCATTGTGGGTCTCGAACTCACACCAGACACAACGGTGAGATGATTAAGTGATTATGAAATAGCGCTCTTAACTGCTCGGCCACGGGGGACGCTTGCGTATTTTTTTTAGTCATTAGAGGCGGTCAGCTTATCCTATCCACATTATCTGTACCAGCCAGTCAGGAAATAAATGTTGACGTTAGGATCGATCGCTGATCCGTTCTTCTGCCGAAAATGACGATCGAGTTCTCGGCTTCAATGGGTGAAAACTCAAGACCTTTAAAAAAACCTATACATGCGGTCTGCCTTCTCACTAGACAGTTTAATCCAGAAACTTACGATTTTAGTATTAAATGCAGAAGTGAATTTTGTGATTCTTGCATTTGCCAATAGATAAAATAATATTTTCTTTTTTTCCTTTTTTTCATTTCTTTTTAATTTTCTAAGCTTTATTGTCACAGATGCGAAAAAAGGAAGAAAAAAAGAAAAGGAATTTTTTTGTCCCACCCGGACTCGAACCCAGGACCTTTCGATTCTATGTCTTACACTCTACCTACTGAACTATTTACCTAGGCGTCCTGAACAATTTCGTTTTTTGCTTATCTCATTTAATACACCTCCGGTGGGCTGTTAGTAGTTTTAATTAAGTTAATTCTTCATATCGCCCCTCGCCTTCGTCTCAAATATGCCCTCACGAGTCGTCGCCCATCACACACAAAGTCGTAACCGCAAGCGCCAGCAAAATTTACGTTCAAAAGTGAAAAATGTCTAATAGGTGACAAGAGCAGTGTGTCATAAATCGGGTCGACCAAATTATGTAAGAACCGAAAATATAGAACATCCTAATATTCGATTTACGAGAACTTGACGTTACACGTAAATGGATTTTGCACATGGCCAAGAGAACTTCATTAACAATATCATACATTGTCATATTTTCTTACCTAGATTTCATATGTCGCAGCTACATAACATAAGAAACAAAATACCGGCTAAAATATTATAGTACAGGTAAAATATATATGGAGGATGATCCAAAATAACGTAGACTTTTGCTGTAGTTTCTATACAGCTCAATCAAACGCTTATAAAATAAAATGAACATAAATCGGAATATGTCTAGAATTCTGTGGCAAAATATCAGGCAAAAATAACGACCCGTTAAAAATCTACAGTCAAAAAAAAAAGGTCACTATGGTCTACCCGGCGCACGTCATCTTTGATGTCGTAACGTTTTTGGCGTTTTTATTCATTTCGAAGTAAACACCCTCTCAGCGTTCACGACCATCTATTCAACATGTAACATGTACCATAGATAAAAGAATAATTTTACTTATCATTGTGGTTTGTACATCGCAAATTTCCCGTATCCAAAACTCGAAACAGATTCTTACTTTTGATTGCTTCAAAAGCCGTCTGCATGCGGTCAGCGCATTATGCATAAACGTCATCAGTGACGCGCGTTATTTGTGTTTCTTTTTCCCCCATCTTTTTATGCTATGTTATCGTTAGAATCACAACTTTACGGGAATATTTTTACACAGCTGATTTATTCATTGAATGTTCCCGTTTTGTCTACATTTATTTATTTTTGGTCTTTTTGTGTTGGCGCTTTCATAAATCGCAGCAAGTTTAGTAATCACATAGATTTAAGCTGTGTCTGCCGTCTACGTTTTTCAACGTTAAATGCACTGAAAACGCGCAAAATTGATATCAGTATTTCAAAAACGAAAGACTCAAATTTGTTGAAACTTATGCACAGCATTTTCTGAACACCAAGCTTTTACTGGACTAAGTTTGGCGCGATTCGCGTGCCCATTTTACATTTCGTCGAGACATGTATGACACAGGACACGACCGAAAATTCGCGTGCGCCGTCCACGCATCACCATGGTTTTAAGATGGCGCGGCGTTTTGCGATACTTACGAAAAGTGCAATTGTTTTATCTTATCTTGTTATACGAATGTTCTGGGTGATCGCAATATACATTTTTCTAAAATGTACCTACGTATGTTGAAGATACAGCAAAAGGTTTCGTTATTTTGGGTCTTCCCTCGTATACTATATGAAAAATGACGACAAAATACCATTTGGTTGATTCGTATATTTTAAGGTTAGGCATTTATTGTAAGTTCAGTATGGTGACATACAAAAAAAATACATACGCACGTTATGTCTTCTCTTAAAGTTAGGTACATGTATATAATTCCACAAGCATATGCCGAAAAATGTAAGGATCGGCAATATGTATTTGTTTGTAATGTATAGGGGATTGGCATGGTCACTGATTTACCGCCCTTGTAACCCAAACCTTCGTTGAATGGCCCGGTTGCCATTTTATTGCTGCGCCAAGCATATATGCTATGGAACCAATTATCACATAACCATTGTCTGTCACAGTTTAAGGCTAATTGACGTATGTAAATGATGTTGATCATACCCATCCCATATATCAAGTGGGTCCGCTTCACCCGTTTACCGCCCGGTCCTGCGTTAAAACTATGAAAACCAGTGGGCACTAGGATCCTCGTTATGTTTCTTGGTAGAGCAAAACTTTATTGAGATAGCATATCTAATTAAACTTACGAAATCAAAACAAAAGTTAAATAAATAACATTTACAGATTTTCACATCAGGATAAAATGCCAACCCCTTTAAACCTTACATTTGCGCAGTAAAGTTTGGGGGAAGGGTGTGTTTACAGGGGGCATGTAAATCTATCCACCGTCATTTTTATATGCAGTCATTTCTGTTTTCATCTTTCTGCAAACAAAACTTCTCACTACATTCTTTATGCTTGCTTTAACAATTTTAAGTTACTTATATGCAATAAAGTTTTACAATAACAATATTAATATTTAATAATTGCTGTAATAGAGTCATTGAACTTCATTGCAAACGATCGGCGATGGTCATTGAACGTTTGTTTTTTTAGAATAACAAATATCAGAGGCATTAGCTCCTGCAAATATTGAATTCATGATGGAAGAGACGCGTCATGAAAAAACTTGTATTAGTGGTTTCCGGCAAAGTCTGATACATGCCTGGCTTTATAGCTACAGAGGATAGCTAAAGGCATAAACTTTTGTATTTCGAAAGAAGGGGGATTGCGCTTAGATGTGTTAAATACATTGATGTTGCAGCACAAGTGATCAATATTTGCTTTCGAACCGACGAAAACCGGTTTTCTCAAATACGAGGCTCAGATGATAGCTCTTTAGTTGTTTTAGAGAGCCATCTTGCTGGAAAGGTCACATAAGGATGCCCATCTGATATAAAGATTTTTGGAAAGTTGTAAAAATTGAAAATTTTCAGTAGAAAAATGTTGATATTCTTCTTATTTTTGCTTAAAACATAGATTGTGGGTACACGTTAGAACCGCCTCGGCAAGGCGGTTCTAACGAGTACCCACAATCTTGTTTTGGAGCGAAAATAAGAAAAATAGGTATACCCCTGCGTACTCCAGTTTTACTATATAAAAGTGGGGTTCAAGGGGGTATACTTTTTACGGACATGTTTTCCTGATGAGTCATCTTGACCTTAGTATACGGAGGGTAAGGCACAGATCGGAAAACTCCATCTGCCAAAAAAAAGTAAATGGCTTTTGGAATAAAAAGAAAAAACACGAACTTTTAACAAACCATTTCAGATCTCCGTTTAGGATGTGATGGAAGCTGCCATCTCTTGCAGGTAGATCAATATACTTTTAGTTGCATTGTCATTTTTAATAATGATCAAAATACGTCACAGGAGGGAATTGCATGTAGCTGTGAACAGAAAGGGTGTGAGAGGAGAATGCGAGTAGTCTTGTTAATGTAAATAAGGAAATTATTTTAGTATGTTTGTTTTCATTTTTTTTTTTTTTTTTTTTTTTTTTTTTGTTAGTTGAAATACTTATAACTTTGTTGTTGCGGTTTCAAGGAACCTTGACCCGGATCCAGTGCATAAGCTACTTGCTATAGGACATGTACTGAAAAATGATAAGTTAATAACTGAAACTTTGGATGAAAAAGTTAACGATTCCAACTAGATCTCGAAAGCAAATGAGCCGCTTCATGAGAAAACCAGCAATGTAGTTTCCGAACAGGTCCGACTCAAACCTACATGTAGCTGTACAAGCACAGAAGAAAGCAAGAATCTTGAAATGTTCCAGGTATAAGTAGAGGAGGAATTGTGCTGAAATGGCGCTGAACACTAAGAGCATTTGTTTGCATAGTGTTACCATGGGTGAGTGATGACTTACATTCAAAGATCATGGTCATGTAACATTAGAAACAATGTGCGGAAAAAAGATATCGTGATTAACCCATATTTGACGAATGGATTCTCCCATCATTATCATGTGGATGAGTTCATGTTCATTTTTAGGGGTGTTAGGAGTGATTTTTATTTTTTTATCTCAATTTTCGATGAAATTCCTTTCAGCAAACAGAATAGCCCCAGATGGGACGCCGCGTTCTGCGGCGTCACATCTGGGGCTATTCTGTTTGCCTATGTCCCATAAAAGGGACGCCAGGCTTAAATGAGTTAAGGACAAAAATAATTTACTAATGGATAAATTTGTGTGCATGGTTATGTGTCTCTGTTTCTTTTAAGACGAAATAAGATGCGCTCATAACATCATGAAGCTCAACTGATGAAGCTCAACAATGTGGTTTCCGAACAGGTCCGACACAAACCGACCTGTAGAAGCACAGAAAAGAGCTAGAAGCTTGAAATTTCGGATTTAAGAAGAAAAGGAATTGTACTATCCGATTAGCGAAAACAAAGGCGCTGATCAGCTTCGCGGTTACCGCGAAGCTGATCTGCGTCTTTGTTTTCGCCTATGCAGATTGTTGGTTTTCCCATGAGGTGGTACATTTGCTCTTTGACCTTAAAATCATCATAAATATACAGATGTTGCATACTCTAACCAGGACATGGAAAGTCGTACAATGAACGAAGTCACCCACCCGGGTGCATATTGACGAAGAGGGAACTGCCGAAACTGCAAATGTTGGTGTACGGCAGCAAAATGGGATAAAGCACACCGAGCTGAAAGCCTGTAAGGTTGTTTTAAGTTATGAATTTGATGACGTTAGCTGAGGACCGATACCAGAACACACCTGTATTTTAGTCTGCGTAAACATTTTACCAACTCAGAGTAATTCTCAGCTTGATTACCATGTGTCATATACTTACTAAAATACCCGTTGGTACTTGGTAGGATGGCATCAATAAGCCCACGTTTGTTATTGCGTAGGCTGTGTCCACTACGCCTTTGAAATAGTGACGTTAGTGCACACCTTGCCAATTATACATTTACGTGTGTCCGCCTCAACTCCTTTTTGCCACACCAACAAACAATTCGAATGTCTTTGAACTTTGCGTTGTCTCTTGATTTTGAAATTTAGACCTTTTATTTAAGTTTGACTGCTTGAGAAGAAATAGAACATACTTGTTACATAGGGGTAATGATAGTTATGGGGAAATGCCACAATCTTTATCATTCTTTCACTGTCATTATTAAACTCAAATTCCATTCTACAGACCTCATAATGTTTTCATTTGATGTAGGGCCAGGGATGACGAAAGTAAGACTAGTGGTACAAGCGGGGAAATGGGAAATGCACTCAGGTACGGCTATGTTTACTAGCATATTTTGCTGAATAGATCCTGAATGTTCCATTTTGTTTACATTTTCCAGGAAGTAAGTTTAATTTTTATTTGCACACCTACGAGATATTACTTCGGACTTCCTCGTTGGTGGATTAAATTGTCATTCATAATTTCACTTTGACGGGTGCATGTCAGTTCAATTTGAACATCCTGCAGTAAGATTAGAAAGTAAAGTAATTGATACAAAAGCCCAGGTCGGAAAGAAGCCAACAGAAACGCTGTTTTGCTTAAAATTACTTTCTTATTGCCCAATTACGATCCTTTATGTGTTTGCCTGTGTATTATGGTTTATATCATCTCGGGCGTCTCTAAGCCCTTCGGGAGAGGCTTTAAGTCGAGGCCCCGTCTCCGTATGACCTTAGCTGTTTTGGACGTATATTAAACACCAAAACAACCAACCAGCATAATTTGTTTCGTCATCTGCATTTGACGATCTTTCGGGTTATTCATTTATGGCGTATATAAAGCCGTTTATGCTACGATCACCAAAAACTAGATTTGGTAGAATGGGTAGAATAAATATCCATCAGGAAAACATGTCCGTAAAATGTATACCCCCTTAAACCCCACTTTTATATAGAAAAACTGGGGTATGCAGGGGTATATCTGTTTTTCTTATTTTTGCTCCAAAACATAGATTGCGGGTACTAGTTAGAACCGCCTCGGCGAGGCGGTTCTAACTGATACCCACAATCTATAATTTGAGCAAAAATAAGAAAAATATCGAAACTGTTCTACTGAAAAATTTCATTTTTTTACAACTTTAGAAATCACTGTATATTGCATGGGAATGTTTTTGTAATGTCTACGTGTATGTGTTCCGGCTCCGATTCGTTACGCATCTCGGTTTGTGTTAACTTGGATGGGAGACTCCGAAGACAATCCTGTAAAAATGATATCTCCATCACGCATTACCATACATACTACGCCCATACTATCTTCTCCCAGACCTCCATTAGCAGACCCGGCAATGCATATCATTCATTTCAAAATAGTTATTGGTTAGACAAATCATGAAGTTTTTGAGTGGACAGGGGCTGAATGAACGTTAAAAGTAAGTAATAGCAAGGAGCTGACACAGTAAATTATCCCGTCGTTTAAACAAAATCTTCGTTGATGTTGCGCATTTATTGCTGAGTCAAACAAATTATGCTACAGAATCAATTATCACATAATCTTTGTCTGTCACAGTTTTAAATAAATTGACGTAGATCTATGTAAATAACGTTGATCTAAAGTTATAAACCTAGCCCATGCATTTACGTGTGCCCGCCTCGACTATTTACTGCGAAAACCAGTGGGCGCTATGGTCCTTTACGTAAGTTTTCTTTGTGCGTCTTGTATATACATAAGACTTAGTCTTTCTACCCTGGTTGGGACTTTAGTTTAGTTGTATTAAAGTTTTCTGAATCATGCCCCAGTGCCGTCCCAGTAAGCCAGTAAGATGGGCCATCGCCGGTCGTCCGAATCTTGAATCCCAGTTGGCCACCTCGCCGTCCCAGTGCGGTTTTGTTGTGATCCAGTGTGGTTTTGTTGTGATCCAGTGCGTTTTTGTTGTGATCCAGTGCGTTTTTGTTGTGATCAAGAGCGTTTTTGTTGTGATCCAGTGTGGTTTTGTTGTGATCCAGTGCGTTTTTGTTGTGATCCAGTGCGGTTTTGTTGTGATCCAGTGCGGTTTTGTTGTGATCCAGTGCGTCTTTGTTGTGATCCAGTTTGGTTTTGTTGTGATCCAGTGTAGTTTTGTTGTGATCCAGTGCGGTTTTGTTGTGATCCAGTGTAGTTTTGTTGTGATCCAGTGTGTTTTTGTTGTGATCCAGTGCGTTTTTGTTGTGATCCAGTGTGGTTTTGTTGTGATCCGGTGCGGTTTTGTTGTGATCAGTGCGGTTTTGTTGTGATCCAGTACGGTTTAGTTGTGATCCAGTGCGGTTTTGTTGTGATCCAGTGCGTTTTTGTTGTGATCCAGTGCGGTTTTGTTGTGATCCAGTGTAGTTTTGTTGTGATCCAGTGTGGTTTTGTTATGATCCAGTGCGGTTTTGTTATGATCCAGTGTGGTTTTGTTATGATCCAGTGTGGTTTTGTTGTGATCCAGTGTGGTTTTGTCGTGATCCAGTGTGGTTTTGTTGTGATCCAGTATGGTTTTGTTGTGATCCAGTGTGGTTTTGTTGTGATCCAGTGTGGTTTTGTTGTGATCCAGTGTGGCTTTTTGTGGTCCATTGTGGTTTTGTTGTGATCCAGTGTGGTTTTGTTATGATCCAGTGTGGTTTTGTTGTGAACCAGTGTGGTTTTGTTGTGATCCAGTGTGGTTTTGTCGTGATCCAGTGTGGTTTTGTTGTGATCCAGTGTGGTTTTGTTGTGATCCAGTGTGGTTTTGTTGTGATCCAGTGTTGTTTTGTTGTGGTCCAGTGTGGTTTTGTTGTGATCCAGTGTGGTTTTGCTGTGATCCAGTGTGGTTTTGTATGGTCCAGTGTGGTTTTGTTGTGATCCAGTGTGATTTTGTTGTGGTCCAGTGTGGTTTTGTTGTGATCCAGTGTGGTTTTGTTGTGATCCAGTGTGGTTTTGTTGTGGTCCAGTGTGGTTTTGTTATGATCCAGTGCGGTTTTTTAAATAATATACCCTGTTATTTTAAATGCAGTCATTAATGTTTTCATCTTTCTGCGAACAAAATTTCTCAGTAGATCCGTTATGCTTGCTTTAACAATTTTAAGTTATTGAAAAACAGACAAATAAATTTTACAAAAACAAATCATTAATCGTTTTAAAAGAGACATTGAACCCTGGTGCAAATGACCGATGGTCATTGAACGTTTGCTTTTTTAGAACAATAAATATTGAATTAATAAATGAAAACTTCGCGTCATGGAAAACTTGAGTGCGGGCCACCAACATGCCTTATTCAAGCCTGGTTACAGAAGACAACACGAGGCATTTTCTTTCGGATTGTATCACGCTTAACTCATTTAAGCCTGGCGTCCCTTTTATGGGACATATGCAAACAGAATAGCCCCAGATGTGACGCCGCAAAACGCGGCGTCCCATCTGGGGCTATTCTGTTTGCTTAAGAGAAAATTTGTCGAAAAATGGAATAAGAAATCAAAACCAATCCTGATGTCCCTAATAATGAAAGTGGACTGACCCAAATGATAACGATGGGAAAATCCATTCGTCAAATATGGGTTAAAATGTGATGAAAACAATGGCGCACAGTTGACCAACCTCTGTTTTCACCTCAGCATACGGTTTCTTATTGCGCGGCTCAGATGGTTTACATGTTTGTATGTCTAACATTTTACCAATATCTAATTGAGATCTAATTTGATGTTGATGAACCTATTAATTGCCAATAGCTTCTTTCAACTAGAGTCAATGTACTCTAAAACAGTTTGTTTTAGTTTCCCTAAGTTCCATAATAATGTTTATTGCCATGATTTCTGTTTGTATTTGTATAAACTTAATCATAAACTATGGAATCAAAGTGCGATGTATTTTGTCTGATTTGTGGCGAACACATAAAACTTTGGTTCGATGATGGTTGTTTCATTGTTGTAGTTTATGCTTAAAGTTCCATTAATCATCATTTTACAGCCATTTCTACACAACCAGTAATAAGCACAACACGCGTGCCGCGGGTATGTTTCTAAGCATATTATCTTTGTTGTTCTTTTTCTTTGCTTCCTTCAACCTTCAACCTTTTCTTATTCCTACTTTTCTTACTCAGCTTTTTCATTACTTCTACTACAATTTCCCTGGTGATAATCCTCACAGCTGAGGGCAAACCAGTCATGTAATGAAGCTGAAATAATCTCATCAAAACTTACAACGAACCATGCCACTGGGGGTTAGGTATTCTGGTATTTAGGTATTCTGGTATAAGAACTTAGTATAGAATATGATGAGCTTTTCTCTGAAGATGATATGGAAACAAATACAATGTGGTGTAGATCGCATTTTGAAAGGGTACTGTTCAAATCCACATACGTTGCAAAAATTTTGTGATCCAAAATTTGGACTAGAAGGGCAATGCTTCTTTTTTTCTCTCTTTTGAAGTTTGAGATAGACTTTGACGTCATTAGTGTGCCCCTAACTGACACTTGCATTGCTGCTCAACCACATCATGCAAACATGTCCGTGTAATGTATACCCCCTTGAACCCCACTTTTATATAGCAAAAATGGGGTATGCAGGGGTATACCTATTTTTCTTATTTTTGCTCCAAAACATAGATTGTGGGTACTCGTTAGAACCGCCTTGCCGAGGCGGTTCTAACGTGTACCCACAATCTATGTTTTGAGCAAAAATAAGAAAAATATCAAAATTTTTCTGATGAAAATTTTCGATTTTTGAACTGAAAAAAATTCTTTGTATATTGCATGGGCAAGTTTTCGTAATGAACTTGCAAGCAACACGATAGTCATCACAAGTCTCCTATTACCATTACGTACGAAAACATGCCCATGCAATATAAAGAGATTTTGAGCTTTGAAAATTAAACATTTTCAGCCGAGGCGGTTCTAACGAATATCCACAATCTATATTTTTAGCAAAAATAAGGAAAAAAGTATACCCCTGCACACACCAGTTTAGCTATATAAAAGTGGGGTTCAAGGGGGTAAACATTACACGGACATGTTTTCCTGATGACCAAAAATGTAGTCAATCAACTATTTGAATGATACTTTATACCATAAACAACATGCCGCCCAAAGGTAAGTATATAAACATAAAATAAAATTACTGTGATATGTTAATATATGTAAATGAGGCTCGAGACTGCTGTGGTTGGGCAAATGCGAAGGGACAACATATTAAGACGACTGAGCGTGAATTACGAAAACGCAAAATTCACAAAACAAAAATCGAAATAATACCGTATGCTGTCTGATGCATACTTTTACATGTAAAACCATTAGCCCCCTATCATACCTCTCGTTTTCATATCACTTCTAACCCAGATGTTTTCGGTTGAAAAGTTTATAGAAAGATTAATCCATGTTTTGATGTACATTTGTCAGAAGGTAGGCATATTTTGTTTATTTTGATACAGTAACACTTTTTCTAACGTCTCGCTATCAAGCGGTGCATGCAGATCATTCTTTTTCCTGTTTAAGTCTATAAAAAGTTTCTAAAATATTTGCAAGGGAGAATACTACACAATTCAGTTTTTCAGCCTCGTTAGCCTGTATTACCCTACCTTGCTATCAAACATTAAACATTGATATTGTATAAAAATTATATTCAAACTACACTAGTATATTTCAGTGCAGTAGATGAAACTGGAATGACTTTCCAAGCCACCGGGCCAACAGAGAAAACTACCGATGAAGGTTATGGGAGCAATTACAGTGCCGAATATACTGAGACGACTCATTTTAAGCATCCTAAAGGACTGCCCTTCAAGCATGTGCATCGAGACGGAAGAGACTATGAAGATTCATATGCAGCTGAAATTGTGACCATAGGGGATTTAGAAATAAAATATTTTAAAGACTCTGGAAATTGGTTCTGTAGAGAAGATATTACTATTAAAAGGAATGGCACAGAAATCAGTTACATAGAACGGTCACATATTACTATTAAAAGGAATGGCACAGAAATCAGTTACATAGAACGGTCACAAGGAGCTGTGGATCCACTTAAGTTTGACACAAGAAACAGAGAGGATGGACAGAAAGTGTTTGCCGAAATCGCTGCAGACTTTGGAATGGATTCTAAACGGTTGGCTAAAGAGTTTGCTAGAGCATTTTGGTTTAATTCAGCATGTTTAGCTCTTCTAGAATAAACCCTGTATAAAGCTATAGAAATTGAATATATATAATGCTTAATACTCGTATATGAAAATGTGGATTTATTATATGGCAAGTGATGAAATATAGAGAAATATGTTTTAAATATAACCAATATTTGAAAAAGTTATATTTTCACATGTGAAAATATAAAAAAGTTATATTTTCACATGTGAAAATATAAGATTTGGGAATACGCAAATTACGATTCCACCGTTTCATTTCTAATTTATACATAACTAAATTTTATAATCTATGCTATTGTTGACGCAATGAACGTTCACACACAATAGCGACGTAATGACGTGACGTAATGACGTCATTTAAGATTTTGACGTCATATGCTTTAGCGCGCAACGTTACAATGACTACATGCAATATAATAAAAAGAAAATTCAAGTTTTTGTCGTGAATATGAGTTTTATTTCATCTCGTGAAGTGAAAAATTATATATTTCATTCGTGCCTTCGGCACTCATGAAATATAAAAATTTTTCACTTCACTCAATGAAATAAAACTCATATTCACTCCAAAAAACTTGAATATCCTCTATATATTGGTTGAATAATACTTGTAAAACTACAGAAATTGAAAACTACATGTATAGTGCTTAGTACATGTAAATGTGGCTATATTGGTTGCGCAAAAAAAAAATAAAACGACTGCGCATGAATCACAAATACGTTAAATAAAATAGATAAATAAATAAAAAAAAAGGGGGGGGGGCTTACGTAAGTGATTATTTTTAAAAACCGTCATCCCCTATTATGATGTTTTATAGACAGATTAATCAATGTATTACTGTAAAATGTAAACAAGTAAATAGAAATGCAACAATGTTTGCGAATATTTGGGGTTCTTTGGGGTTCTCATCCTTATAATTCTATAAGGTGTCTGTCGCAAAATTTTAAAAGGACTGCGGGCCCGCCGGGGTCCAACTGGTGTTTTTCTTTTGAGATCTCCATCGTCGGGCAGCTTACTGAATCAGCTGTTGAGTCCTCGTTTTTGATTCATCAGGATGTTTATCGTGATTTATCTGTTTGTTCTTGATGATTCATTGACTAGTTAGAGATTCACCACGAGGACCGAAGAACTAACTAAATGTTATGAACCACTGCAGAAGCTGAGGGTGAGGTATCGATTTAAGCCTGCCAGTAATTTTATATTACTAATCGTTCCAAAGCGATACTTCTGTGGTTATTCTTTCGTTTTATGTCTTTGTGTTTTAAAAAAATTGTGCTGTTGGCGCCTTATGATTGTTTTCAAATTTTAGTTAAATTTAGGTAACTGAGTGGCCACCTATTGGGAAAATAGCTGCCCATTCGGCTTACGATATGTTTTCATGGTATAAGTACCTGATTGTTAATTTAGTTTTTTCCCATCTCGGTTTTTGAAATGGGAATCTTTTTCTGATTGCGTCTTTTCCTGATCTTTGCCTACTTGTACCTTTTTGCGTATGAATCACAAAATTTACGTTAAATTAAAAAAAAAAGTAAAATAAAATAAATGACTTACGTTCAACTTGGTGTTTATTTTTAAAACCATCATTCCCTATTATGATGTTTTATTGAAAAGTTAATCAATGTATTACTGCAAAATGTACAAAGTAAATAACAATACAACAATGTTTGTGAATATTTGAGGTTCTCATTCCTTATGAATTAAATTATGATAAACCCCTTGTTCATTCAACGTTAATGAGCGTTCAGGTACTGTTTTGCCTGTGAATCAATATTTGAACGCCAAACTATCATAAAACCAGAGGACCAATGGTCCTGTAAACGCTCACCTGAAACCCCGAGATATATACCAATAAACTTGTTTGACTAGAATGGTAATGTACATGTATATAACCCCAGGGCCGGGTCAGAGTAACCCCTGAAGTCAATTTCTTTTTGAAAACATAAAACCTCAGTCCATTTGCCAATTTACTGCAAATTTTTCCCTTCAAATGACATTTTAACAATTTTCCCCATTCAAATGCATGGGCGACCTATGTTGACCTTGCCGTAAAATAGGTCAAGGTCATCCAAGGGTCATAATTTATATAAACTTTGTAGAGCTCCATTGCCTGATGCTTCATGCCAAGTTTCAAAATCATAGGCCTTCTGGTTCTGGAGAACAAGATTTTTAACGGTTTTTGCTATTTATAGCCATGGCAGCCATCTTGGTCATGTGATCTTGACCATTTATACATACTTTCATTCCCACTTCCTAACAATGCTCCTCATAAAGTTTGGCTTTGATTGGCCAAGCGGTTTCTGAAAAGAAGATCTTTGAATATCACTGTAATATACATGAATATTGCCCCAGGGTGGGGGCAGACAGACCCCTGGGGTCCAAATTTTTTCAGAATCATCAATCTTAAGTCCATTTGCCCATTTCCTGCAAGTTTTTCCCTACAAATGACATTTTAACACTTTTTCCCATTCAAATGCATGAGCGGCCTATGTTGACCTTGCCGTAAAATAGGTCAAGGTCATCCCAGGGTCATGATTTATATAAACTTTGTAGAGCTCTAGTCACTGATGCTTCACACCAAGTTTCAAAATCATTAGCCTTCTGGTTCTGGAGAAGAAGATTTTTAAAGGTTTTTTTCTATTTATAGCTATGGCGGCCATCTTGGTCATGTGACCTTGACCATTTATATATACTTTCTTTCCCTCTTCCCAAGGATGCTCCATATGAAGTTTGGCTTTGATTGGCAAAGCGGTTTCAGGGGAGAAGATGTTTCATTATTATGGAAATATACATGTATATAGCCCCGGGGCAGGGGCAGACAACCCCCCAGGGGCTAAAATTTTCCATTAACATTATTCTTCTGTCCATTTGCCTATTCCCAGTAAGTTTTACCCATTAAATAGCATTTTACCATTTTTTCCCATTCAAATGCATTGGCGACCTAAGTTGACCTTGCCGTAAAATAGGTCAAGGTCATCCTAGGGTCATGATTTATATAAACTATGATGGGCCCAAGTCCCTGATGCTACATACCAAGTTTCGTGGAAATCGGCCCACTGGTTCTGGAGAAGAAGATTTTTAAAGGTTTTTGCTATTTATAGCCATGGCGGCCATCTTGGTCATGTGACCTGGACCATTTATATAAACTTTCGTTCCCCCTTCCTAAGGATGCTCCACATGAAGTTTGGCTTTGATTAGCCAAGCGGTTTCAGAGGAGAAGATCTTTGAAATTGTGAACGACGGACGACGGACGACGGACGGACGGACGGACGGACGACGGAGCATGGGTATACTATAAGCTCACCTGTGAGCCTTCGGCTCAGGTGAGCTAAAAATCGTTAAAAAACGCTTACTTCCAACCTATTATTATCGTACCAAATGTTTAGCTCGTTCATTAATAGTTGAAGTTCACGTTCATTTTCTGCGAATAAGACAACGTCATCCGCATAGGCTAGAATGCCTACTTTTCCCCCGTCATTTTCAATGCCAATGTCTAAAGAGTTTATCGTAATAATTAAATCGTTGATGTATACATTAAGAATGCTGGAGAGAGAAGAACCATGTTTCAAGCCACCGCTTACATTATACCATTCAGTGAGTTTTCCGTTTATTCTTACGGAACATCGGACGTTGTCATAAATTGATAACAATGCATTATACATTAATCCCGAGATGCCTAAATTTGAAAGTTTTGCGAATAGGATTCCTCTATCTATTCTATCGTAGCTTTATGCAGCAAAGGTGCAAATAGATAACATTAATTCTGCCCTACTAATGTCAGCATCAAAATTATAGTTATAGTCTCTACGTTCTTGCGATTTATTAAGAATGTTAGAAAGATTACTATTACAATTTAATAAATTTTCAAAACTTGGGGCCCGTTTTCCAAACATCTAAAGTGTCATCCAGCTAATAGCTTACTTCGCCATTTGAAAGTTTAACTTCTCACGGAATTTTCTTTTTTCTTTCTAGCTCTATACCGAGTTTTGCCTATTTTTTCCGAAAGGCTTTTTGGTGATGTTTCCAACTGTTCTATTTCAGTTTGTTTCTGTTTCCAAAATTTATGTTTAGCCTTTTGAATTTCCCTATAGAAAAATAGATTCTTCACGGCGTTGGTGTGTTCTTTGATGGCTGACTAGGCCAATTTAGCTCTAAACTGCCGCTTGCAAGTAGAGCAAGTCAATGTTGACGAGGCTGGTGATGGACCATTGACTCTGGCTTTGCCCCCTATGCGCTTTCTTTCAATTTCACAGATTCTCTTTTCATCACAACGAGCTTCTCCTTTGTTAATAAGACTGCGCCACTCTGATGGGTCCTGCGCAGCCTGATCCCATGACTCTACTGG
The DNA here is from genome assembly GCA_964017185.1 of Rugalucina vietnamica. Classification (NCBI taxonomy): domain Eukaryota; kingdom Metazoa; phylum Mollusca; class Bivalvia; order Lucinida; family Lucinidae; genus Rugalucina; species Rugalucina vietnamica. Next base: position 69,202,513 of record OZ024869.1, on the reverse strand, counting down.
TATCTCAAAGTCCTTCAGTGAGGCATTTATCAAGCCAACTGGAGAGCGCTTTCCTCCTGTAATTCCCTGTAGAGAATATATTCTTTGGAAGTCGCTCATCAGACATCCTTATGACATGGCCCGTCCATCTTAGCTGCGCTAGCTTTATGTCTGTATGAATGCTTTGCATCCCAGCCTTCTTAAGGACCTCTGTGTCTGAGATCTCATCTTCTCATTTCATTTAATTTGATTTTTAATAATTTTCTCAAACAGTAAGTGGAAATGAATAAGTCTCCTTGCATGACGCTGGTATACTGTCCAGGTATCACATGCATTTAAGAGGGTTGGCAACAGCCTCGTAGACTTTCAGCTTGGTGTCGAGCTGGATTCCTTTTCGCTCCCAGGCATTCAAATGCCACACATGATTGGATCATTCTACGGCTTTCCAGGTGCTGGTTGGTGTACAACCTCTGTCGTTTTTGCACTGATTGTTATGCCTAGGTTACATTTGCCCCGATCATTTCGGTCTGCGATTTTCCCTTCGATTTTTTAGACATCGTAGGTGATCGTGGGCTTCGACGTACATGTATGTGTTTACAATTCAAACGGGCATCGTACGATTTCTTGCTCAGCCTTTTGTCGGCGTTCTGATACAAAAACGCATGGCGATCATATTTTAAGAGGATATCGTACGGAGCCCGTGCGATGTCCATATGGAGTCCCTAGACGTTCTGATACAAAACACAAGGCGATCGTACAAAGTGCAGACTATTGCAGACTATAGAGGCTACAGAGATCGTAGGAAACCGTAGAATCGTAGGGACATCAAGTTAGTGTCACCCTGTGGACCGCGCGCGAAAATGCAAAAAAAATGGCATCGTACGATCATCGCAAGCTAATCGTAGGCCTAATGTCACCTAGGCACATTAAAGGTCATAGTTATGATTGTAAAACTTGATCCATAGTCTCTTGTATTTTTACCTCCGACTTTGTATTCTTATTCATGTCATCAGGACAGAGGAGCTCATCTAGCACATAATATTATATGTCTACACCTTAGTTTTGTCTTGTAACCTACTAGCTATTGCTGTGTAAGCATGTGCTTGTAGATGATGTGCGCTATGAAATTGGATTATAGTGAGGAAGAGTTGCACAGCGTCGACCTCACTCACTCGTCCTCGCCAAACTGCGTCTAGAGACAAGGCACAGGTCATGACGTCTGGTATTGGGTTTGTATGCAGTGGATGACCGTAATATCTTAAGTGCCTTGTGACGCTCTGCATGTTCCACAAAATAATGCTGTATATGGCTTTCCGAATCATTGAATCAATGTAAGATTTCGTCCGCTCCGTCTACCGAAACAGTCTTTGCACATCTGGACAAGGCATATCCAGACACACAGGTTTGATTTTGGAATAACATTTTCTTAGACGAGTTGCTGGCCACAGCTTCAAAGAGTTCCATCCACTCTTTCCAGGTTTTGTTTAAAACCTGCGAACTTAGCCAATTCATACTTCACAGACACTGCCTACGGCTATTTCAAACAGTTATGACATTAAGAAAAAAAAATAGCGACAGCTACTCGCTATGCTCAATACACCAACGTCTTTAACTGTGTGGATGCCCAGACAAAGGTTTGCTGAGTCACAACGCCTGCATTGTTAAAACTTTGTTTAGGTGTGTACAGCTTATTTTAATGGGTGGGAAAGAGAAGATATGCAGACTTACCATAGGCCAATTAAAATGATTTAACATTGAAGACCCTTCTGTGGACAGTCAATTCTGTGTATCATCCAGACAGAGAAATGTCGCCTTTTTTTTTTTTTTTTTTTTTCGCATGGGATCTTACTCAGTTGTTTTCGGAAATGGATTAATTGTTTAACATTGTTCAAACTTTAATTTCCGTGTAGAAAACTTCCTCATAAACTTCTCATTTTGCTAGTTGTATACTTAGTACCCCCGATTCTCCAAGCGATTTTTCTAGCAATTATTTTCTAACACTGCTTTCCCACACTATTAATACGATTTGTTGCGGTCACTGCTATGATGCGAAAATCGAGGGGTCAACGTCTAAAATACGTTTTTAAAAGGCCCTGTTGCATAAAACTCTGTTAACTCTTAATGGCAGGTTAAAGTGCCAATTAACTTAATGACAGCTTTACTCCTGTTGCATTATTGTCTATCAAAATCGACATTTGCATCTACTTAAAGTTGCCATTAGTAAATATAGCTCTAAAGGTACTTTTAAATTGTTTTATGCAGCAGAAAATTAACGCCATCTTCACTAAACGAGATCTTGAACTTAATGGCAGCTTAAGGTTTAATGACGACTTAAGTTTATGCAACAGGGCCCTGGGTTGTAAACATGGTAAAAGGGATTTTGTTATGCGTTATTTGCGACGTTGCTTTGCGCAGCCAGTGGAACGAGCGGACCCTCTTATGTCGCGCCTTTTTGAACCGGAGAAAGTTGTAGCTTTTACGTCATTTAGTGCGAAGTTTACATTTTTCTCCATAAAGACTGCGACAAAATTTCACCAAAACACAGAAAATGAGAATTTCTGTCGTAAGAGGCATTTATCGTAATTCTTACGTCATTCGCACATTGAAATGCGACGCGTGTTCGCGCCACGACGGTTACGTTACGTCGCGGAAAATACCAAAACGCACTACCTACATAGCAAATCCTAAAATAGCACGAAAACGTGCACGGTTGTCAAGGACTTTTTTTTTTCAAGCAACCTGTTCTATTACAAAATCTTGCGGGAAATAAAAAATAAAACTGAAATCCTTTAAGAGCAGTGAGCATATTAATGAGAAAAGTGATGGGCCATACCGCGGTTTCGGCTACTTAAGCTTCTTCAGTGACCCTTTAGATTTGGCAAAATGGAGCCAAAATGAAATACTGTAACTTTGCAAATTTCAACAGGATAGTCGATACAAAGACTAGTATTATCCAATTAGAAAATGAATCTAAACCGATAATGAATTGCTGATTTCTCAGAATACCCTCGCTGATAGGAAATATAATCTGCACTATGGATAATGTACGGGGAGACTTTTTAGGGCCGCCACACGACACAAAACATAAGCTGTACAAGAAGTTATAAATATTTGCGTATTTTAAAAATCAAGAGTTATATCTCTATTTTTAGTTGGTTGATTGGTTGATTTGGGGCTTAACGTTCAACCAACAGCTATGGTCATATGGAGACGGGACCTCGGTTTATAGCCTCATCCGACAGGCTGAAGAAGCCCAGAATCGAACCTGCGACCCCTGGTTTACAAGGCGAGTGGCATTACCACTGCACCATGGAGGCTTCTCTATTTTTAGTACCTGTCGGCATTTGGAAACGCTGCCAAATCCGTTTTCATACAATTTACATATATAGAGGATCTTTTCATATGAAATTTATTAAACGAGCCTTTGGCGAGTTTAATAAATTTCATATGAAATGACCACGAGTGTAAGATTCGTTTTATCATATGACTTTTAAAATAGGATTTTATCACCTTTGAAGTGGACACATTTTCAATGAAAATTTACATTGTTGTTACAGACGTCGCCAATGACGTTACGTATTCCCGCAAAAGTGTTAATTAATATACACGTGTGGTCATACGATTTTTATGACATGACGTTATCCACTGGAAAACAGCGACGTCATATGATAAATACCCAATAATACAATTTAAAATTTTGTTTAATTGGTATAATGAAATACTTTGACCGTGCCGGTTGATCTCACGTGACAAATTTTTATAAACGCTTAAAAAGGCACATATTTGTGATACACATTTTCCAGTGATATTTGAAGCACGTGGTTAAATATTGTTTATTATCAAAGAGTCGCATCATTGAAAACATTAAGCAGTCCGATCCACAAATGATTATCTGTGTCAGAGGTCAACCAGCACGGTCAATGTATTTGCATTATATCGAAAGGTTTTTATGAGTAATTAAATATCTCAATGAGTTCTGTTTTGTGAAAAATATAACGCCACTCTATGGGTGAGATGTACGTGTCTCTGGCTATTTTGCTTTCCATCTGTTTGACACCCATCCATTCGACGCAGTCTGTGCAAGACATGTCTCGCTCGCAATAAGAGATATCCGATTAATATTTTTTTTACTTATATTGTTTTACTTCCAGAACTAGCGTGTGTTAAGTGGCCACTTATAACTCTATTACATGTAGTTTATTAAGTGCTTAGTCATCGTTGTTTAGATACATTGTCAAGGGCGGTCAGCATTTGTTGAGTTGATATTACGTGGTTGATATTTTGTCAAATTATAAGCTTTGAGCTTTGAGAGAGAAAAGTTTCCTCACACCACATGTAAGTATACATGTGCACATAGTTGCTGTTTTCTTTCTAATTTTTAAAAAATGAATATTTTAATATAAGTATACTTGTATTCTTGTCTTGAAGTTCGTCCGTATATTAGTCGGTTTCGATTTATATATAAAACTTCCTTGTAAAACGTAATAAAATGTCACTATTAAATGCGAAATGCCGTTTAAACCTTTGTGTGTTTTTACGTTAATTTAAACAGGCTTGCCTCCTCAGCTCAAAACAGTAGGTGTATGCAAAAGAAGGGGTACCCCAAGGAAAAAAACAAAACAAAAAAACTAACGCACCCACGCAAAACTTGGCTTGTCAGTCTCACTAGTACACCTCGCGGGAATCGAATCCACACTGGACACAGCATAGCCTGGGTCCAGTCGTCAATATAATTATTTTTCGAAATACTGTTTTAATGTTGTTTTATTTCGGCAATGAGTACGTTTTAAAATAAACAAATCAAAGGTTTCGGTAGCCGTTATTGATTTCCGTAGATATTGACATTTTTTGACCAAGAAACAAAAAAAATGAAAATGAGAAAAAAATGATCAGACTGGAACCCAGGCTAGACACAACAGTGAGATGGTCGTAAATGAAGGAAATCAGCGTCCTTAACCACTCGGTCACGGGGGTGCCATGGAAAGCACTGATGCTTCATAATATCACTTTAAACTGCCGAGTGGGACTGTGATACATTACGAAAACTTGCCCATGCAATATACAGATTTTTGTGAACATGTTCAAAATTGAAGGGAAAAAAAAACAAATAATAAAAAAGAACACAGTTTAAAATATTTACTATTTTTCTTGTTTTCGCTCAAAATCTTGATTTTGGGCACTAGTTAGAACCACCATGCCGAAAAATCTATGTTCTGGAACAATAGTAAGAAAAAATCGGTAAACCCCTGTAAGCCCCAGTTTACCTATATGAATATGGGGTTAAGGGGTATGCACCCAACCAAAGTTCTCAGCGGCCACTTCGAAAATTGAATTTCAAGTAAAATAATTAATATTTAGAAATATTTCATTATCATTCATAGTGATATTATATTGAGAGTTGTCACTCAGAAAGTCATCCAGATTTTATCGCCAGTAACGTAACCTTACCCCCACTGTGCGTGTTCGCAATTGTAGATTATGGATGTTTTTCGATATTCTTATATTAAGTATGCTCGCAATTTGCATTGAGCACGTCTTGTGATTGTCGCCTAATAGCCCCCGCGCCTCTCCAAATGTTCTGGACCCGGTTGTACGAAGCTTCATTAAATTTTAATCCTTGATTAAAACCTCAATTAAATAACGCGCTGTTAATTCCGGTTGTACGAAGCTCCATTAAGGTTTAATCCTGGATTAAACCTCTATTAACTTAATGTTGGTCTTAGAGGTCCATTAAGCCTTCATTAGCGGGATTTCAAGAAATCAAAATGGCGGACAGAATCTAGAATGAGCCCAATATTTCGATGAATATGCTACTTTTGCATGTTTTGGGCATTTTTAGCATGATAAATGCAAAAAGGCTTAAAGGGTGGCGCAAAACTTAAAACTGACAATGGAATTTACCTCTATGACAGTGATAAACCTGCAGTTTCCCTGACTGAGCATAGTGCAGCCACAACATTGAAAAAATGCGAACCAATGCATCTTTTATTTATTTTTTTTATTTATTTTCCTTTTCCATGTTTCTGTTGTTGTCATCTGTCATGCTTGTGTTTTGACTTTTTACGTAATAAATGACGTCACAGTTTTAATGGCGACTTCTATTCGCCTAATCATCGTGCATGTTTCGCCTTTGACTAGCCGACACACCCATATATAAGGAGTGAAAAATCAATAAATTTGTCTCCTATCAATATTTACTTTTTTCGTAAAAATATGTTCTGCAATAATTGTAACGAACTCTCAATATAGCTTAAGATAGACTTCAGTCAGTTTCTGGTTGTGTAGCTTAGTGGTTAGCGCACTAGACTCTGGTGCCAGAGGTCATCGGTTCGATCCCCGCCGGCGGCGAGGAAAATTCGGAGTCCGAACACGCTTCCCTTCGTGTCATACGACGTTTCCTGTTATTAGTTTTCGCGAGATTAACTGAGGTTAAAGATCCTTTGCAGTTTACGGAACGTGTTTCGTAAGCAGCTAAATAATACAACAGTCAAGAACGGGATAGGGGCGGTGGACACCCAAGGGATATTAGACAATTTTGAAAATCGTGGGTCTAAATCCTGGAACGTAAAATGTACTGTCTCAAATCCCCTGGTTGGGGCGACCATTTTGTTGGGTAATTTAATCTAGAACTACTTTCTTCTACCTCATGGTCTGTGTGCTCCGTCCAATTCCAGAGTATTGAGACTGTTTTGGTGTTAAATCCAGACCGATTCCACGCCGCCCCATTTGATGGATGTATCATGGACATTAGCCCCGGACCAAAAGTGACTTAATCGTGGACTACTCATGTAACTGCATCAGACCCTAGACCATAATGTTTGTACAAACCTTACTGTAACAATTCGCATAAACGTTTCGTCCGGACACAATGATTTGTGTGTGTGTGTGTGTGTGTGTGTGTGTGTGTGTGTGTGTGTGTGTGTGTGTGTGTGTGTGTGTGTGTGTGTGTGTGTGTGTGTGTGTGTGTGTGTGTGTGTTTACTTTAAGCCCTTATCTCACTGTATTCTAGAAAACGAGATCGCCTCAAGTCCAAAGCTATAAAAACAGCCCGACAGTCTGACTGGATTAAGTATAAAACTACGCGCAATAAAGTGAATAATTTAAAGAGACACGCTAAAGAAACTTTTTATAACAATTTAGAACTTTCTTTGCTTTCTAATTTTAATACTAACAAAAAAGATTTTTGGAAGATCGTTAAGCACTTTATGAACAAAAATGATTCCGTATCATCCATCCCGCCCCTTAACACAACGACTGCATCTGGTTCAAATCTTTTACATGTGACTGACAAGGAAAAATCAGACTGCCTCAATTCATATTTTGCTTCTATCTCAACCTTAGATGATTCATGTGCTGTTTTACCTCCTTTTGAGGAACTCACTAATAGTGTCTTAGACAAAATTGATATTACTGAAGAGGAAATTCGAGATATTATCGTAAACTTAGATCCTAATAAGGCTTCTGGACCGGACCAAATTAGCAACAAAATGATCAAGCGAGTTGCTGGAGCTATATCTAAACCTCTTCATATAATATTTAATCGTTCATTAAGTGAAAATATTTTTCCAGACATTTGGAAATTAGGTAATTTAGTTCCGTTATTTAAAAAAGGAGACAAATCTATACCGGCAAACTATCGTCCAGTTTCCCTTCTAAGTAATTTTGGTAAGATCCTAGAACGCATTGTTTTTAAGCACATATATAACCACTTAATAAGTAATGATCTTTTGTTTAAATATCAATCCGGTTTTAGACCTGGTCACTCTACCACTTTTCAGCTTATTGATATTTTTCACCATATCTGTCAGTCATTCGATGAAAAACAATATTCATGTATGGTTTTTTGTGACATCTCGAAGGCATTTGATAAGGTATGGCATAAAGGGCTTTTATTTAAACTGCGGCAAAACGGAATCAAGGGAAACCTTTTAGCATGGATTTCAAATTACTTATCTTCAAGAAAACAAAGGGTTCAAATAAATTCATCTACCTCATCACTTCTCTCAGTAAATGCTGGTGTTCCTCAGGGCTCTGTCCTGGGCCCGCTACTTTTCTTAGTATATGTTAATGATATTGCTGAAAATCTCTTGAGCTTAGTTAGACTATTTGCAGATGATAGTTCTTTGTTCTTCTCTGCTACAAACCTACGGGATATTGAAGGAATTATAAACCATGATCTTGTACTAATTTCAGCTTGGGCTAAGAAATGGCTAGTAGATTTCAACCCTATTAAAACTGTTGCTATACTTTTTACTCTAAGACCTCTTGATTTTTTACCCTTACTAAATTTCAATAATACCATTATTAATTTTGTTGAAAGCCACAAACACTTGGGTATAACTTTGTCTTATAATGGTCAATGGCATCCTCATATAGAAACTATATTGACCTCTGCATATAAAGTGCTAGGCATTATGCGAAAGCTTAAATATAAATTCACTCGACAAGCTCTTAACCAAATGTATGTATCTTATGTAAGGCCTCTTTTAGAGTATTCTTCTATTGTGTGGGACGGTTGTTCGGAGCAAGACAAAACTTCTTTAGAACGTCTTCAAAACGAAGCTGCACGAATTGTGACAGGCTTAACAAAGTCTACTTCTATTGAAAATTTGTATAATGAATGTGGCTGGGATTCTCTCTCAAAAAGGAGATATTTTCAAAAAATGTGTTTTATGTACAAATGTTCTAATAATCTAGTTCCCAATTATATATCTGACATTGTCCCACCTCTAGTCGGCGAGGTCACTAATTATCCCTTACGTAATCGAAATAATATTTCAAGTATATATACGCGTACAGACATTTCAAAAAAATCATGTATTCCTTCATCCGTTTCCGATTGGAATAACCTGAATAGAGACCTAAGAGATGTTGACACCTTCAATTCTTTTCGAAATACGTTGAAAGATAACATTCTATGTAATACTAAGGTTCCATCTTATTTCCTGAAAGGGCAAAGACGTTTGGCTGTCTTACATGCAAGAATTCGAAACAATTGTAGCGATTTAAAGTCTGACTTAGTTAAAAATCACTTAACAAACTCTCACAGTTGTAGTTGTGGAAATATTAATGAAAATGCAACACACTTTTTCTTTGAATGTGAAAACCACAGCGCCTCAAGGTTAGAAATGTTTCGGAAAACCCGTAAATTTCATCCGCTGAGTCTAAATACACTTTTATTCGGAAAAACTACCCTCTCTGATGATGACAATTTTCTTCTTTTTCAGGCTGTCCAGCAGTACATTAAAGACACACGACGCTTTGAATGATACGTGATGTATGTGGCGTATCCCATAAAACATGTCATTATTTGATCCACAACGGCGACTGACACTGAAACTATCAAACTATCTTCCTTCTTTTCTCTATCCTCCACTTATCTTTCCCATGCTTTCCTCCCTTCACTGTCTGTCTGCCTGCCTACCTGTCTGTTCTGTCGATCTGTCTTCTGTCGTCTGTCTGTGTTTGTCTGTTATACACATGTATATACTTTGTAATATGTTTTCTAATGCCATGTTTGCTGTTGTATATATATTGTAGGGGGCGGGCTGTAATTAATGTTGTAAGAACTTGTGGCCCAACCCCATTGCTTAAAATTGGCAATAAAATATGTTTAAACTAAACTAAACTCTCACTGGACTGCGACAACTGGAGACTAGCTCGCGATCGACTATTTCGCCACAAAGATTAGATCTAATATAAACGCAATTTTCACGCTGCAGTCTCATTGAATGGACATTTATGCGACAATTACCACGCAAATTTCGGCCTTATTTTCGCAAATATATCTCACGACTGTCGCGAGACACTCGAGCGATAGCCGCTAGACATTCGTGAGAGTGTCTCACGACGTACGACGTTCTCACGAATATAGCTTAGTTTCGTTGAATGTCTCGCACGACAGTCGCGAGACATTCATGAGAGTGGCTCACGACATTCGTGCGAGTGTCGCTTCGTTTTATTTCTCGCCAGATAGTTGCGAGCTCATTATGAAAACTTGCCCATGCAATATACAGAGATTTTTTCGGCTGTAAAAATTGAAAATTTCATCAGAATTTTGTTCGGTATTTTTCTTATATTTTCTCAAAACATATATTGATATAGAGTGTGGGTACACGTTAGAACCGCATCGCCAAGGCTTTTTAACAAGTACTGACAATCTATGTTTTGGACCGAAAACAAGAAAAATAGGTATCCCCTCTATATGTAGTTTTGCTACATTAAAGTGTGGTTTATTAAGGGTGTATACATTTCACGGACATGTTTTTATCATGTGTTCGCTCAAGACTGTCGCGGGACAGTCTTGTGACATTTGTACAAGTGTCGCAAAATTGTCGCATTGTAAATTTGCCCAAATTTCGCGGCGACAGGATAGCGACACTCGCATGAGCGTCGAACCGACAGTCGTACGACAGTTGCGCAACACTCCTGCCATGGGTTCACGAATATTTTGGGGAAAAATCGCATAAAATTCAAGTTTGAACATGTTCAAAACCTTCGCAACTAGGTCGCGACACATGAAAATTCTCGTGACACTCGAGAAAGAGTGTCGTACAAAAGTTTCGCGACTAAATTCGCAAAACTGTCGCGAGGAATTCTCATGCCAGTGAGATACTAGCTTTAACGTCCCAGTCAACAGCTATGGTCATCATGTCGGGATGTTGCGTCCGTTAAATACGGGACTTCTACCTTAAATTGGGATGGCATCATATGCAAATTGAAGATGAGGATGAAGAGTCATTGTCAATATCGTCGTGGTTATTTTGTTTGTTTGTTTGAATTGGTGTTTTACGTCACAGTCAACAGCAAAGGTCATGTCGGGACGCTGCCTCCATTTTATAGGACTTTTACCGGGTCATTATCAAAAAATGGAGCAATCCTTGTCCTTGATGTTTTTTTCGCAAGCGCGATGTCCGAGGTTTGCCTTTTCCATGTATAATATTATTATCCGCGGTGCTTTACTAGAACCACACGCGATTTCACGTTTCCGAGTATGTTATTTGTAAAAATGAGATGCAAGAAGTGCTGTTTTATCGATTTTTTCCGTGTCCCAGGGTCAGGGTAAGTAGTTTTATTTGTTTCCATTGCAAAAGAAGCTTGAGAGAAATCACATTTTCTGTGACCATCTATTGCATATAATGTTATTGAAGTCAAATTCAGAAACCATGTGATATATAAAGTGCTCTTTAAGAGTGGGGGCACATATATAGTGTTGTCCCTGGAAACCGTATCAGTGCTGTCACATTTATTGAAAATTGATTTTGACCAGAGCTACGAATCATTTTCTCAGATCAAAACAATCGCGTTTTGTAGACGACACCAAGCTGAAGAAGTAATGGTAAAAAAACATTTTAACAAATCGCATTACTCCGTTCCTATACCATGAAGAAATGTCGAAATTGGAGTGGGAATTTTACAAGCATCAGTCCTTTCACGTGCATTTTGTCGCTTCTTGCAAATATCACATACATTTTAAAACCATGACTGAATTTCAACTTAGGAGCAGTTAGAATAGACATGCAAAGTTTTCATCCTGCATTCTGTTGTTAGTCATTAGAATTAAACTTTCTGTGTGAAACTCAGTACTGTCACGGATCAGTGCTGTCACGGTTGTGACAGTAATGATGTGACAGCACTGAGTTGACTTCTGTCAGCAGGTGTGGATTCAGGTAATTTCCTAGGCTGACAAGAGTATGGTCGCCTTTCACGAGAGGGTCTCAGCTACTGCAAGGCCGTCGTCGCCGGTGCGGCAGGTCCGGCGAGCGCCGGACCACTTTTTTGGCCGACCATGGTATCCGCCGTACCACGTTGTTCGATCGCCGCAGCAGTGCTTACCTGTCTTTGATCCCATCAAACGAGTGGCGGCTTATTGATCAAATTATCATCAACACCCGAAACTCGTGTCATCAAGGCAAAGGTGCGAAAACAATCATCACAGGAATCACGAAGCGTGTCAAAACATTGCGGTCATTAAAATGACACCTATTTGATTGGATTTGAGGATTACGGTCAGTGAAAGATAGATTAGTGTTGTAATTAAATTGTTGCTTTTTAATCAGCTTCGCTTTGATTTTGTGTGCCGCATGACAAAGAAAAAAAAATGATATCACTACCTTAGCCTTACAGGCAATCCCAGTGCTATTAATCTCCAAATGTAGTTTATCAAAGAACTTGTCGGCTGGCAATTAATATAAAAAAATATTTGAATTTGCATGCATGTATATTTTAAGTTCTGAGACTGTGTTGATAGTAATATGTCAATGTTATTTCCTTATGGATATGCAAGTGCCGCCCGTTGCAAAACAGCTCAAGACTTTTCGGTTCCCACAACATACATTCGGTGTCAAATAATAATAATAATAATAATAATAGTAATAATAATAATAATAATAATAATAATAAATAAAAATAAAAAAGAAGTTGCTTTTCTGATAAATCTTCCAATTTATACTGCCTGAATTTCGGTGTTTTTGTTGACAAAAACTATCGAAACTCGGTCCCCAAAAGGCACTCAGAACGCGTTCAGAGGCACCAATTTATCAAAATTTTCTCGGGGGAGATCCCCGAACCCCCCATTCGAGAGGGGGTGTTCCCCCTCTCGTGCTCTCCCCCACTCGTGTCTTCGGCACTCGTCCATGTCTTCCGCCGGACCACTTTTTAAAACGCGGTGACGGCCCTGCTACTAACGCCAGCAGCAGCCAGAAGTGGCCAATTTATATCGCTTTGAAAATCATTTGAGGTGTGTGTGGGTGATACAAAACTACAAATGCAAAATGCTTCGTTCACCACTGTATACAATTAGCCACGCGGGTGGCACTCCCATAATGATATTTAGACAGTTTGTGTTTGTCGCGCGATAAGTGCCATTTTTGGTAGTCCATTCCAAATTAGATTACTCCTTTTCAGTAAAAAAAAAAAAAAAAAAAAAAAAAAAGACATTTTAAGCCCCCACTTTATACGAAAAAAATGCCTTTTTGTTTAAAATGCCATCCCTTTCCTCCAGGGGTTTAAGGGGAAACTCGGGGTAATGCTGGTACGGATAGGCCGTAAAACCTACGGTACCAAATTCATACACCTCGAAAAAAGGGACCCGGTAATATACACACTAGGGGTCTATGGTACATGAAAATACGAAAATTTTACCTTCTCTGACGCATGTGTCTTTCAGTGTGTTTGTATGTTGCATACCATTACGAAAATGTGATACACAGATCTAACAGAAGCCAGCAACCTCGTGACAGTTACCATGGTTACAGTCGAAATGACTTTAATTCAAGGTCATACTCAAAATAGGTCCAAATAGGGTTTTGGAATGTAAATGGCTGGAATACTTGTGAAAGTTCATTAAATTTTAAGGTCCGACATTCCTGTCTGAATTACATAGATATTGATATGCTGGCAGTAGCTGAATCACATTTAATTGGAAATGAAGAACTCAGGGTGCCAGGTTACACATGGTTTGGTCAGAATCGTCAAAATATGCATATAAAAGCCAAAAGTGGCTCAGGTGGTATTGGTCTGTTAATCAAAAATATTTTTGCTAGTAGCTATAATATTCAGATTCTTGATAAAAGTTACGAAGGTATTTTGTGGATAAATTTTAAACATGTTTCAGCTGGGTTTAGCTTTAACTTGTGTGTGTGTTATCTACCTCCTGAGGGCTCGTCTAGATATGTAAATGTTGATGAATTTTTTGACACCTTGTTAACCAAAGTTTATCAATATCAAAATATGGGTCAATATTATATTTGTGGCGACTTTAATAGCCGCCTTGGTGATCTAGTAGACTATATTGAAGGTGTTGATGATTTACCCCCAAGAGATATACTGGACTTCAGTAAGAATGCTCATGGTCAATATTTTTGCAATTTTTTGATTGACAGTAATTGCTGTATTTTAAATGGAAGGATAGATACCCAGAAAAATAATTATACATCAATTTCAACGAAAGGCAAAGCGGTTGTTGATTATTTTGCTGTTCCATATACTTCACTGCAATTTATTGAAAGTTTTGAAATATTAACTTCATCAAGTTTAGTACATTTAGCCTGTAAAGATATGGGATTTGAGTCAAGACATGTACCTGATCATTCTTTACTGAAGTGCAGCATTATGCTAGTTGGTCAAAATGAGCAAAGTCCATGTAAAAATAGTGTACCTAATGTGTCTTATACCAAATTTGACTGTGGTACCATTCCACTGGGCTTTTGTGAAGATGAAAGTTTTTTATTATCATTAAATGCGAAAATTCAGGAAATTAGTTCATCAAATTCTGTACAAGAAGAAGTCAATTTGCTCTATAATGAGTTTTGTGGAGCTTTGAAAAATGAAATGTTTCAGAAATTGCCACATACACATAAAACTTTGAAATTTGGACTTGAAAATAAACGCCGAAGACACAAAAAGCCCTGGTGGAATGATAGTCTTGCAGACAAATGGAACCAAGTTTGCCAAGCAGAGCGTAACTGGCTTAAAACAAAAGATAAGAACCGAAATGAGCTGAAAAATGTATTTATACGGATACGTAAAGATTTTGATAGAGAAGTACAGCGTGCAAAAAGAAGATATTGGGTCCAGTTACAAAATGAAATGGTCAGTAGCTTAGACACAAATCCTCGAGAGTTTTGGAAAACAATAGGTCGCACTGGTGTAGCTGATAATAGGAACCAAAAAATTCCTTTCGAAGTCAATACGGAGGAAGGCTCCGTTAGTTCAGATCCAAATACTGTATTACAAAAGTGGAAGAAGGATTTTGAGAAAATGTATAATGTACAGTCATCATCTAGCATATTGAATGATTTTGAGATAGATGCTCAAGGTTTTGATAATGTACATGGTAATCAGACTTTTTCTGATGTAAGCGATTTCTGCTGTCCAATCACTCTCGAGGAAGTTTGTCGAGCTATCTTGCAGTTGAAGGCAAATAAAGTAATTGAATTTTTGCATAAGTTTTTTAACACATGTTTTAATACAGGAAAAATTCCAGAGGCATGGTCGAAAGGTATTATAAATCCAATTCCAAAAGCCTCTACCAGTGATTCTAGGGATCCACTCTCATATAGAGGTATTACTCTAGCACCTGTGACATATAAAGTATATTGTTCAATTTTGAATGAAAGGTTAATTAGCTGGAATGATCAGCATAATATTATTGTTGATGAACAGAATGGATTTAGGAAAAAAAGGAGTACATTAGATCATTTGAGTACTTTAACCAGCATTATTGAAACCAGGAAAAAAGCAAGAAAGCAAACTTATTGTGCCTTCATAGATTTTCAAAAGGCATTTGATACTGTGAATAGAGATATTTTGTGGCATAAATTACAAAGTATTGGTCTGAAAGATAAATTATTTGCAGCCATTAAAGGGCTTTATGATAAGGTTATTTGCTCAGTAAGAGTAAATGGTTTCAGTACTGACTGGTTTGCAGTAAAATGTGGTTTGAAGCAAGGTTGTCCATTATCTCCAGTCCTATTCAGCTTTTTTATCAATGATCTTGCCTTGAAAATGAGAAATACAGGTATAGGGGTGACTTGCGGAGAGGATAAGGTAAACATTTTATTATTTGCTGATGACATTGTACTTTTGGCCGAAAACCCGGAAGATTTGCAAGTGCTACTGAACACATTGAGTATATGGTGTAAGCTGAATGGAATGGTGATAAATGGATCAAAATCAAACATAGTTCACTTCAGAACACCATCAATTTCCCGTTCAGATGTAGTTTTTAAAGTTGGTGATATAACCCTGGATGTGGTAGAGTCTTATACATATTTAGGTCTCATTTTAACTGAATTTTTAGACTTCTCAAAAACAGCAGCAGCAGTAGCTAAATCTGCAAATAGAGCATTAGGTCTCATTATAGCTAAAGCAAAGTCATTTGGTGGGTTACCATATAATGTCTTTTATAAGTTATATGAGAGTATTGTCTGTCCAGTAATTATGTATGGCGCCCCAATATGGGGTACAGAATCTTTTAGTTGTATTCAGGCGGTACAAAATAGAGCTGCTAGATATTTCCTAAATGTTGGTAAATACACTCCAGTGGCTGCTGTGAATGGCGACACTGCATGGTATCCAATGGAGTGCAGGTTATGGAAGTCTGTTTTAAATCATTGGTGCCGTTTGGTGAATATGGATGATAATCGATTAAACAAGAAAGTATTTAAGTGGTGTGATCTAAAAAGTTCCAACTCTTGCAAAAACTGGAATTTTAAAGTAAAGAAGCAATTCCAAAAGTATAATGCTCAGGATAGCTACCAAATTACATATCCTGTAGAGGCAAGTTCCATATGTTCTTTGATTGTCCATAGAGTGTATGAAAACTTTGTTGAGAAATGGCACGGCGATTTAAATCGGACCTCTTCTCGTAGAGGCACTGGTGGAAACAAACTTCGTACATATAGACAAATGAAAAGTGATTTTCATGTTGAATCTTATTGTCTAGACATATTGTCTAGAAAGCATAGAGGATCTCTAGCTAAGTTTCGGTCAGGAACAGCCCCTATCAAAGTTGAAACAGGCCGCTACCAAAATTTGGACTTGAGCGAACGGGTTTGTTTCCATTGTGCCTCTTGCATCGAAGATGAGGAACATGTTTTGATGGTATGCCCTATATATGAGGATTTAAGGCTGAGTTTAATACGCGAAGCTGTATTGATCAACCCTGATTTTGAGGGCCTCAGTGATATTCAAAAGATGTGTTTTCTTTTGTCTGATTCACAAATAGTTAGATCGAGTGCTAAGGTTTGTACACTGATACTCGAACGAAGAAGGAATTTTCTAAGTCGTACTAGTATGTGAAGCTTATTCCAGAAAATTATTTTCAACTTTTTGTATAGTCTCCTGCCAAAACCCTTCTGCATTACTGCTTTTTATGTAAAAAGTTGAAGCCAAATAGTCTTTGTGTGTGGTGCGTATGTACATGTAGTTTCATACCCACCAGCACAAACTTAAGAGATTTTTTATTTCTTTTGTGTTTTATGAGTCTGTGTTTTTAATGTTCTATGTGCATATGTGCTATGACTTGAGAAGGTCTGTCTTGGCATTCCACCAGTGGTGTGTGCTGGTGATGATCAAAATTTAGTAAAGGCTTAGTCCTAAGACAGTTTTTCTCTGGGCAGGGCCCATATGTTTATATGTCATTTCATGTGTATATAGCTTTTAAACTGTATATACTTGAAATCTGTAACTCTTATTGTCTCTCGCAATTCTTTTAGAATGGCAGTCGTATATGTATATGTGAGTTTTATATGTAAGATATGTTTTAATGTATACACTGGTGAGACACAAATAAACGATACTTGACTTGACTTGTGTTACCCAGAGAATTTTTTAGCTTTAAAAATTGAAGAAAAAATATATCTGAGCGTGTACACGTAAGAACCGCCTAGGGTCAAATTTAAGAAACAAAAAGAAATAACATTGTATACCCCCATTTTACCCTGTGTACCTCACTAATGTGGGTTTTAATGGGATATATGTGAAAGCAAATGTACAGCTCAGCTGCAAGTTAACCTAAATTTGAGGCCCATCCAAGGGGGTATTAGCTCCAAGCTCACTAAAAGAAAAATGACCTTTCCCCCTAGCCCAAAGTTCCCTGAAAACAAAATGACCCTGGGGAGCGTGGTGGCGTAGTGGTAGAGCGTCGGACTCTGAATCGAGAGGTCCTGGGTACGATCCCCACAGGCGTCCCCGTGATGTGTCCTTGGACAAGACACATTAACTCCCTACAGTACTGGTTAAACTCAGCAAGCGTTGAGCTTGTCCCGACATGACTGAAAAATTGCTGACTGGGACGTTAAGCCCCAACACAGACACAAACAAACAAAATGACCCTGCTACCCAGGTAACCCAGCTCCCTAAAACCCGTGATAGGGTCCCAAATTTAATGCGGTCTTTTGTCGTGAACAATCCTGGTTGTCTCAGACCTGGTCGAAAGCCCCAAAGACACATTTTCTCATGCTGCAGCTTAAAATGAATAGCGCCTCTACTGCGCTTTGCGTGTTACATCGCGCTTGGTTTGCGTGAAGCGAACGTGCTTTGTTAGAGCATTGTATCTACGAAAAGGTGTCCCTGGTTAGAGCGTCAGCCGAGGCTTCGTTAATTGCGACCTTAAGTGAGTCAGTGTCCCTAAGCTCATCGGTAAATGGTCAGAAATTAATCTTTTCCGCAAACATTGGAATGAAAAAGGCGAGATCGGATGATTATCAGTGCTGTCACGACATCAGTGCTGTCACGATATCAGTGCTGTCACGGTCGTAATTATTTAAAATACTCAAAACGCATCACATAAAAGTAGTTGCTTTTGGTATGTAATGATACCATACTGAAATAGTAAACGTTTAGCAGAACTAATTTTTGGTTTATTCCTACAAGCTAATGTCTACAAAAATAAAGCGTTTCAGAAACAGAACAAATCACAGTATGTGCATTTTCATTGAAGATCTCTTCCGCGTTAATTCATTGAAAGTACTTAAGGTTTGTGTGAACTATTGTTCGTGACAAGTTATATATGCCCCCACTTACAGATTGGGGAAGTCTTATCAAATGAGCGTTTCACGCAAGAAAGTTTGTTCGTGACAGCACTGATATTTTTTCAAGGGCACCATACAATTAATTAATGCTGGTGCACTATTTGTTCAGTTAAACTCGGCATATTTTATTTCTATATTCTATATGCTCCTGTTAATAAAGCTATCCCATTAAAAAAGAAAAAATGGACCATTATTTTTTTTCATTTTGCCTTTCTGGATTGCTCCATTTTTTGATAATGACCCTACCCAACATTAGGATGTTATGACACTCAAAATGTGCTTCCTAAATATAACCACCCAACTAAGCCAATAAGGCTTATATATATGGATGGTTTGACTACAACCACGTTTCCTGGGCAGGTTCAGACTTGAGCGGTTAACCAGTAATCAGATGGTCGGTCAGTATATTAGAAGCTTTGCCTAGTGACACAAGCAGCCCGTCTATTTCTCCTAGGCACCAATGGTCGGGGCCGGTTGTTGTGTTCACAAAAATAATTATTGCAACAGTTTTATATTTTAACAGTTTAGTGCAACGTGGATGTGCAGAAAACGATGTTGTGATCAGTGTAATTTGAGCATGTCTAGGGGCATGTGCTGTCGTTGCACAAACATTTCGTTGTAGTATGATTTTCTGTTTTTCCTTTGACGTTTTTGTAAAATTAATTCAAATACAACTGAATATCACAAGAGGCGGGCTTACATAGCAATACACAGGAAACACACCGTATTAGCGGCAATTTCGAACTCGGCACACAATCGTTGAACTCGGCACAGTTTTATGACCAGCTGCGTTTGGTAAGTCATTTAAATTGATCTTTTTACAATAAATAACATTTGTATGATACAAATTGACTTCACATAGCTAATCTTGAATGAATTAGTCTATGCCCTGTGCAATAGGTGTTTTTCATTTCAATTTATCAATGCCATGACATCACTTTGAACCTTCTTTTTTGTAATATTTACAAGGTAAAGTCGGCATCAAAATGTCTATTATCTAGTTATTTATTACAACATTTAAATTTCATTTTGTGCATAACACATTTGAATGTCTGTCCAAAACATCACCAAAGTTTCATTACGCTCTTTGCAAGTTTGGCCGAGCAATATACGGATTAACAATGAAGGGGAAAATCAAAATGGCAATCGGGAACGCCTTTTGATAAATTGGAATGCAGTCGTTGAACTCGGCTAATGGCAATCGTCGAACAAAATGTAAGAAAAGCTAAAATAACCTGAAATGAGCCGTTTAAGTGACAAAACACACAAGGTTTCATGTTGTAAGTCGTGCTTATTGACTTCGTTTTACATTTTTCATGTTGAAAGAACTGATTCACAAGAAACTGTTTAAAAGGTTATGGTTTGTCACAGTTTACTTGTGAATACTTTATATTGTAATAAACGAGGTTTTTCTTCAGAACGTCTGGTAATTTATATTTGCTATTGTATTATTGCAGTTACGCTTAAAAGATATTTATTACGGTGAAATACTGAGCAAAACTATTAAGAACAAGGATAAGAGTTGTTGAATGCAGATATCAGACGACTCATAGAAAAGTGACATGCTGAATTTGGTATTTTCAGACCAGAAGTACATCCCCTACTCCTCCTTCATTTTCTTCTCATTCTTCTTCTTCTTCTTCTTCTGCAGCAGCAGCAGCAGCAGCAGCAGCAGCAACAGCAACAACACTAGTTTTCTTCTTTAAGACAAACTCATCTTCTTGTTTTTCTTCTGCTTAAGCACTGTTTTAAGTTCACTGCAGCCGTTACAATATGTTTTTATCATACCTTATTGTTATCCGTTGGTCGCGCGTTACCAATTCAAATGTTCTTGAAAATATTGTTCACTAATAAACAACTAAGTCTATCAAAGCCAAAACGTCATAAAATGGATTGTAACATCTCTGGAAATGTGAGAGCGTACATGTGTTCGGAAAAAACTAATGCTACTACTTCTTGGAGTGTACGACCACTACCACTGTCACCACCACAATCACTACTACTACTACTACTACTACTACTACTACTACTACTACTACTACTACTACAACAACAACAACGGCTACTACTACAATATTTAACACTTCTACCGCCACGCAAATAACCACCACAACCACTACTGCTACTACTACTATTACTACTACTAAATTCTACTACTATTCTACTTATACATCTACAACTACTACTTCTACTAATACACTACTACTACTACTACTACTACTACTACTACTACTACTACTACTACTACTACTACTACTGAGTGTACTACTACTACTACTACTACTACTACTACTTCTGCCGCAGTAGAAGTAAAAGTAGCAAACACAGTACTACAGTAGTAGTAGTAGTAGTAGTAGTAGTTGTAGTAGTAGTAGTAGTTATTTATGCTCAAAATATACATTGTTGGTACTCCTTGAGGCGGTTCAAATGAGTACCTACAATGTATGTTTCTGTGAAATGATAAGAGTGTAACCTTTTATCTTTTTTCCATAATCCACTGGCTATGACTAAAAGACACTTAAATGATCTTAAAAAGTTTTACAGTCAAAATTTGTTAAATATTAGGGTTTAGAACTGCAAAAAAGTGATAAGTTAAGAACATATAGGGAATTCAAATCAATATTCATGTTTGAAAAATATCTTAAACATGTTTCAAATCCCTCTGATCGTAGCAATTTGGCTCGTTTTAGAACCAGTAGTCATAAACTGCGCATTGAGTATGGTAGATATACTGTCCCAAAGACTCCTATTACAGAAAGACTGTGTACACAATGCTCACTGAATGCAGTGGAAGACGAGTGTCACTTTTTAATGATATGTCCCAAGTATGTTGCTCAAAGAGCCCGGATTACTAAACATTTGAATAGTAATAAGAATATTGCTTCTCAGACATATATGTCAAAATTTAAGTGGCTTTTGAGTAATGAAGACCCTGTCATATGTAAAGATATTGCCTGTTTTACTACTGAATGTTTTGCTCTTAGATCATAGTTTATAGCTGCCTTCTAGTCATGTGCTATTATTATGATATAGTTGAATGGACTGTGGTTGTCTCCCATGGACTAAAAAGTGTATTTTGACAATCTAGTCATCTGTATTGTTTATCATTAGTTTTGTTTTCATGTTCATTTTCATTTGCTGTTCATCATTTTTTCTTTCCTTCTTGTTCACTTTCAACTTTATGATGTCCTTTATGGATTTTCTAATAAAGATATTGTATCTTGTATCTTGTATCTTGATAAGGAAAATAATATTTACTGTTTATCAGCTGTGGGTTCGAGCCTCACTCGAGTCACAAGTAGGATAAGCCAAGTTCTGCTTACGGGTCTGTCAGGTGGTCTATCCCGGGGGTCTCCCGTTTTAGCCCACCTACTGAATTTCATAGTCTGTATATGAGTGAAATAATCTTGAAAGGAACGTAAAATGGAATAAAAATTACAATGTTATGTCATTTTTACAATGTTATGTCATTTTTAATATTTTTAAACACACGCGATGTTTGCCAACGTGGTCTTCTCGAAAATGAAAATGGGAAAACTCTTGAGAAAAAAGACTTTAAAAGGGACGAATAATGTCCTTGCCACACGACTAGACAGGTAGTACCATTATAGTGCGTTAATGCGTTTATAATTGATCACATGACATGCTGACACAGTGGCCTAAAAAGGGTTCGGTAGGACAAGTCGCCACAATTGAGATAAACGAATTTACCAACAGAATACATGTACAACTCATTAAAACATATTCCTATACAGACTCGAATATAAAACAGAGTCGTCATTACTGTTCTGTTTTACATTATTCGTCATAACAGAAACATGGTAGGCTCTAAAAATGAGAAAAACTGGGGAAAACCGCAAGAAACAAAACGTGTTCACCGATTGCCAAATAGCTTTTATTTCAGCGTTCTACGATTGTCATGACTAGAGTTATCCGATTGCCAAAGTATCATCACGTCATCTTTTAAAACAGACGCTGCGCTTTTCACTTATCAGATCGAATCTATTTAATACGCACAAAAGGACTGTAAATGGCTTAAGTTTATATTTTTGCCTGTGAAAGGATTGATATTTATTTATAAAGTCACGAAATGGAGCATATTTGACAGGATTGAGTATAAAAAGTGAAGCATCAAAGGGAAAAATGTTATTTTCCAGACTTTACACTCGGAATTGTAGGACCAGAAGAACACAGGTATATTTTATACATCACTTTTAACTTATGACCTACTTACGGTTACCGACAGACTCTCAGTTCCAATGAAAACAATCAAATACTAACCTTACCAGAATACAGCTGAACAAAAATTATGCCGAGTTTAACGATTGTATGCCGAGTTCGAAATTGCCGCTAATACGGTGTGGGAAAGAGGCGGAATGAAAACCGTACTGTAGCTGCCTGATATTAGAAATTACAGTACGGATCTGCAACTTTTTTCTTTTTATTAGGATAAGCTACTCCAATATTTTGCAAAATATCATGTTATGCCCCCGAGGGAGCATATTAGTTTGGGCCTGTCAGTCCGTCTGTCCATGCGTCTGTCCGTGCGTCCAATGTGAAGTTACGCTTACACTCGGTCAAGAACCGTTAGAGCTAGGATCCTGAAACTTGGTATGTAGTTTGTATATGAAAATTTAGAGGACCCGTATTTTTTACTTTCAGGAAAATTCAAGGGGCTAGTGGCCCATTCTGTGAGAGTTGTGTCCCTATTTAATTCTTGATGAAGTGAACAGATAGTGGATACCTTGTGTGCGCAACTCCTCCTACAGTTTAATACCGATTCTTTTGAAACTTTACAGATTTTTTTTCAGTTTTACGTCCCTTTCAAGATTATTTCAGCTCATATGAGACGGGCCAATCAGTAGGTGGGGCGAAAACGGTAGAACACCGAGAAAAAACACCTTGCACACCGGTTTGTCTCACATGTGGCCAGAGCGGGGCTCGAACCCACACCAGACACAGCGATAAGATGATCGAATGATTGTGAAACAGCGTTCTTAACCGCTTGGCCACGGGGGCCGCCTACAGATGTTGTGACCATGCTTTGAAGATATGCACATCGTTTGGATATAATCCTCAGATTTATTTTATTTTTTTTTTTTTTTTTTTCACTTTTTTCGCAATTTGAGCTTAGCCATTTTTCGGGCATTTTGACAATGAACGTGAATGGACAGTGGATACCTTGTGTGCGAAACTCCTCCTAAAGTTTAATACCGATTCTCTTGAAACTTTACAGATGTTATGACAATGCTTTGAAGATATGCATATTGTTGGATATAATCCTCAGATTATTTTTGTCAATTTTTCACAATTTGAACTTAGTCATTTTATCGGGCGTTTTAGTGAATGGATAAGGGTACCTTATGTGCGCAACTCCTCGTAATACCGATATTTTCGAAACTTTGCAGACATTGTGACCATGCTTTGTAGATATGCATGTGGTTGGGATATACTCCTCAGATTAATTTTTGTCACTTTTTGCGCAATTTGAACTTTTCAATTTTCAGAAATTGTCACATCTTGAAAGTGAAGTACCAGTTGGGGGCATAGTGTTTCATAAACACATTTTCTATTTTTATAAAGATCCTCAACTTTTATGGAAACCTTTATAAACAAATAAGATCGACTCATTCACTTGTAAGGGTTTACTGGTGTGGCGTGTTTACTATATACTTTTAAATATTTTGCTTATTTCAATGACAAACGCTTTCCCAAAATTAATGCTAGAGTGTGTCGGTTCTGATTACATTTCGTACCGTTATTTAGCTGCCCGTGCGAAAAATGATATATTGTCTTATTACCATGCATCTCTGAATTATCTGTAAGTCACTTGTGATCATCTACATGGCGCTAAACATTGTATTTTCCTATCGAAATCAGACATTATAGAAATACTACCATAATTTCGTGTCATTTGCGATGAAATGTTTTCAATGACAGGTTAAAATCGCTTCTATGGGAACACGTTTTATTTATTTATTTTATTTTATTTTGCTTAGCCAGTGCGCGTAAATGCCAATTAAGACCAATTAACCCGCACGCGTACAGCGTAACGTAACGTCGTTTGACGTAATATTACTTGTGACGTCACTTTTAATGACGAACTCTCTATTAAACCTCTATTAAACCTCAATTAACTAATAAAGCGTTAATCGACGTTTCGTACAACTGGATTAAATGCCTTCATTAACTAATCCACCATTAGCGATTTAATCGTGGATTAAATGTTAATCCATGATTAAATTTAATGGAGCTCCTGGATATTTTTGAACATGCATTTTATCACAGTACATACACCACTTTCACTCGAGTTTGCCGTTTGAGCATTTGCTTTACACAAGAAGACCATGTGTTCTGAAGATCTGAGTTTCTTTTCATGTTGTCCCCAAAGACATCTGGATTGATTGATCTGCTGATTTTAGTGACAGTTTCAAACTAAATAACCTTTAAAACGGCAAGCTCAAGTGAAATTTGTATCTTACTATATGGAATTTTGCCCTTGTAAACTAAATGACCTTTAAAACAGCAAGCTCAAGTGAAATTTGTATCTTACTAATATGGAATTTTGGCCATGTAGATACCGAGAGGTAACTGCTAAAATTGATCAAATTCTGCTTTTGTCCCTATCCTATTTCAAATGTGTGCTCTTAATATGCATTGTAATATGTTGCGCAAAAAATGAAATAAAACTGTGCTTTAAAGACTTAGCTCCTGACGGAGCTATATTGGTACCACTGTTTATTCAGTTAATGACCCTAATGGTGCAGTGTGATCCTTAGATCAAAGGGCTGTCATTATGAGGTGATTATCACATTTCTGCAAGGGGTAAAGAATAATTGTTTATTGGTTTTATGGTCCCTGATAACCTATGCAATCAAAGGGCTGATTAGCCCTGAAATTACTGATTCTGCAAAATATGAGTATCTGAATCACATTAGCCAGTACTATGGGAAGTTTATATGTGTCTTGTTCCATGATACACATTCCGGCGTTATAAGCCTTATAACGCCGGAATGTGTATCATGGAACACGAAAAGGGATAGAACCGACATCGACTTCTGCCTTGAAACAACGAAATTGATTTTTGGCAAACGATAGAAATCAATTGTCCTTTTACCAATACAAACGAGGTGAAGTTCAAAAAGCACAACAATGGTAGCAATGGCGGCAGCAACTCTAAACTTTGAATACAGTTAAAATGCGTAGTCTGTCTTTGTATATTGTGGTGTTTGCAGTTTATTCTGGCCATCTATGGCAAATGTCGGGACCGCTCCGTTCTCGTAAGATCAGACTAGACCTCACTTTGGTCTCTCACGTGAATTGTGAGACTTTGGCTACAAACAAGATCCCAGCAGGCACATGACGTCAAAATGACGTCAGATCGACGTCGATGCGACGTCATGTCGCATCGACGTTGATATGACGTCATTTTGACGTCATGTGCCCGCTGGGATTATCCCCCATTTACCCAGGTTCTTGTGGTCAGTGTGTAGAACGCTACATGTCGGCGAGAATGGAGAACGCTCACGAAATACAGGCGAAATTTGAAAACAGCAGTATCATTTATTTTTAACATTTTATGGTATAATGTCGATTAGATTGAGACGTAAAGATTTACGATACGTACAAATTATCATTTAACTAATTCGCTTTTCAATATTTTGAGAATCTTCCATCCTCAAATCACCCTACTTTTCTGCCGTGAAAGTACAAAGTAGCCAAAGTCACTTTCGTCACGTGACCGAAACCGCGTTTGGCAGCGAGGAATAAAACTGCCCCCTTTTGGAATCAATGTTGATTATTCCTGTTTAGGCCCCAACAATCAGAGATGAAGAAAACTCAATTTTATGCTGTTAATTTTCACATTTTTAGACGAAACCTATTTGAACTCACAGCAACGATGTCAGCAGTAGATGGTGCGAGATCTTTACTGAGGGCATCAGACGAGACTTTCGATAACATATGCGACCCCTTGTAACTTTCGAGGCACACAGAAACAGGGTACCAGCTACTGCAGACATTGCAAAGAAAAACTGTGCCAAACCTGCGCGGACGTTCATAAGGGCCAGAAGATATCGAGAAATCACGACCTTGTACCCATTTCAATACTTTCGGTGACAACCACACCTCCGACAATATGTAACCTTATTTGTGACTGCAGCCAGAATTCAGCAGTCGAAGATTACTGTCAGGACCACGATGACGTCATTTGCCAAGGATGTTGCGTCACAAAACATAGAGCTTGTAAAACGGTGTGCATCGGTAAAAAGAGTGCTTCGTATCAGAGAAAGAAGTTTACTACTGTCGCTCTTAGGGCGGACAAGCTGAACGACGAAACTGGTGGGATTTAGACCAGGATACCAGGGCTCCTTCTTGTATTCCATATATTTCATACAGTGGAGCCCCGGCTGTAAATGGCGACAAAATTCATGAAATTCTCCTCGTTTCAGAGCGTCACTTTCAAATGTTGATTTACCTTGATTCCCGAGTCTATCTGTCCAGCCAACGAGCTGTTTGTAAGCATTGATCATTTATCTACAACTATGTCTAAATCAATAAATTGAAATCTAATTATGGTAGCAAGTATGTCTCCAATAAATCTTAGACTGTCAAAATTCTGCCACCCTCTGTTTCGACCACGCCATTGAGTGAAGGTAAATATCCGAGGTCATCGATTGTTGTTGTTGTCGTGGGATTTTCCGCTGCGCGCGCTTCTCAAGTTTCGGCTTTTCCAAAAATAGAAGGGAAAAATACATGCAGATTATAAGATCGGAAAAAGGTCTCTTTTACAAGAAATTAAGTTCAGACAACTTGAAATTGAGGTAATCAAAGTTTCGTCGACAATAAAGAACTCACTTTGACACATCGGGCTCCAAAATTCGCTTCTGTTATCGTAATAAAAATGATTATTATCGACTTCATCGAAACACGTGTTGACAGCCGAGCAAAACATGGCGGCTGACGTCATCGCCGCATCATCGGTTTTGGGCGATACCATTCGAAACATGGGGAAGTAATAGAATAGAATTGAATAGAATCAAGGACTATCCGGTAGCAAAACTGTTTACAGAGTCACGGTCAGAATTTGAATAGAACAATACTGGAATATTATCAGATTATCGGAGTTCCTCCTCCTGATTTGTAACTTCGACCCTAGCGTATTTCTATAGGACAAACTAATAGTGAAGTTAGGGATAGCTCTACGTATCTGTACACAAGACACTGCATGGGTGTGAGATCTCCTCCGACGATTATTTATAATATTTATTTATTTATTTATTTATTTATTTATTTATTTATTTAAATAATCTCTTCACACGAATGTGAAGTGAGGGCACGAAGTGTATCCGCTACAAAAACTCTTGACAACACATTCTGCTATAAATACATGTAAATAGAAGATACAGAATTCGAAAAAAAAATAGATCTAGGTTGAAAGATACTTTTTCTGAATTTTTAAGTGATGCATTCCAATGATTGGTAGACTGTGAGAATCAAGTGGGTCTCACAGATTGTGATTCAAAACACTCTAAATCTATATTACATAATGGCGGTCGTTTGTCGACATATGATGGGTATGACCCAGTGCTGGCCCTATAATATGAACGGCAAGCAAGTGACGCGGCCCGGGTTCGAATCCACGACCTCCCGCCTCGAAGCTAACGCTAACATTTTATCTAAATCAGTACGGAAAAGCCACACTAACAGAAACTTGCAGAAAATTCGCTGCACGGCGTAGTTTTGTCGGCAGTGCGTTCCATCTGCATGGTAGCGGTTAAGGCTCATGAGACCTCCCCTCCCTTCTCCCCCCCAGTCCCCAGCTGAGAGAGAGAGAGAGAGAGAGAGAGAGAGAGAGAGAGAGAGAGAGAGAGAGAGAGAGAGAGAGAGAGAGAGAGAATTACTGCTGTATGTCCTCGCATGTCATATGACTTTGAGACTAAAGATATTTTGACTTGACTTTGATTATAATAATCGCCTTACTCTTTCAATACGTGGATTGAATGTTCTATCCGAAAACATGGCTGATAATTAATTACCGTGCCTAACCATTCGGTGTGTCTAGTGTGGGTCCGAGCACCACACGGAGCACATGTGACCAAGGACACTCTATCTCGATAGAGTGTCCTTGATGTGACGCACGCCGCCGAAAGCCATGCTTTTTTTTTATTTATTTATTTTTTTTTTTTTTTTTTTTTTTTTTTTTTTTTTTTTTTTTTTTTTTCCGGGGTTCTCTCGATTTCGTCCCACTGCCTACCGATTGAGCTGAAATATATAATCTAGAAACAGAAAGAATGCAAAACTGAATATATAAAAACATATCTAATATGCCACCTCTGTGACAAGTTCGGCATCGTCCATAAAAGTAATTACGATACCCGTAAGCGGCAATGTTCACATGTTCTACAGATTACATGCATCGTCCCGTTATCAAAATGCAGAACCAAAATCACATTTGAAACAACATCTTAGCATTTTTTTCGTTGAAACAAACATAAACATTTCAGTATTTTGTCCGCCAAAATCACGGACTGCAATTGTCTGGAAGGCGGAAAAATGTCTTACGTCTCACGCGCGGATCCAGAAAATTTTCTCCGGGGGGGGGGGGGGGGGGGGGAGGGGGTCCAAATTCCCAGAAGGGGTCTGACGGAAAATTTCAACAAGGCAAAAACTAATAATCTGGCAATTCTAGATCCGCCCATGCTACTCAATTAACCAGTTTTCCTGGGTAGGCTTATACGTAGAAGTAAACCAGCGAATCTGATGGCTTTAAACTTTTCCTAAACCTTGGTTGAATCAATGTCACATAGAAAAGTCATTCTACTAAAACATATACTAATGCAAAAGCTCGAAAATTATCACGAAAATGTGCCGGAATTGCAGGATCGCCGACCCGTTAATATTAAATAAAGACAGTAATCTTTCCATTATTTTGATGAACTCTCGACAAGATTAACCAGTTTCATTATCGTCTTTGGGATTGCTGAATAACGCTTCCTTTGATCCAAATCTCCGCCCCACCCCCTTCGAGATATCTGAATCGAGAGGTGTTGAGTTCGATCCCCTACGCGGGGCGCAAGGTATTGTGCCCATGGGCAGGACAAACTTACCCCACTGTCACAGTACTGGTTAACACATAGGAAGCCGTGGTTTCGTCCCTACATACCTGAAAAATTGTTGACTGGGACGCTTTAATAAACTTTAATACAAACACAAATTAAAACAAAGAGCATGAGTCATGAAAAAGAGGATCATGCAGAGACGTCACTTTTCTGCAACATTTTCCTCGTGATTCTTTCATAATTATCGTGTATAGTAGGGCCTATTTATTTATCTATCTTATCATTTTTAATTAAATTAAGAATTTCTTATTTCATTTAATTTTTTCAATGTCAAAGCCTCCATAAAATCAATACAGTTGAAAAGAAATCTTACTTTTTCACAAAGGTCAATCACCCTAAAGAAGTTTGAAATATATCCAAGATTTCTTTTTATGAAAGGGGTGTAATCATGAAAATGCTACAATTTGTTACCTTGTACTGAGTGAAATGTATTAATTTCACGTTTTTTCTTTAGCTCACCTGAGCCGAAGGCTCACAGGTGAGCTTATAGTATAGTAGTCGAGCCGGCGTTCGTCCGTGCGCCCGTCCATCCGTGCGTCTACATTTTCAAACTTGAATATTTCTAAGACAAGTCCAATCGCGATCAAATTTTATCTAAAGCATCATTGAGGAGGGGGGAAGGTTGCATCAGGTTTTAGGCCAAGTCGGATCAGAACTCTGGTTTCCATGGCAACAGATAGCTCCCATTGAGTTATAATGGGGAGAATGTTGTGGCCACTCTAGCAACTTCATTTTTGACTGGATCTTCTTCATTCTTGGGAATAACAAGGACAACCATAACATCTCGGATAAGTTCGAATTTCGGCTAGGTTCGATCACAAATTGCAGAGTTAGCTGCCCTTGAGCGTCTGGAAAAATCCCCATAGACTTATAATGGGGAAATGTTTTGGCCACTCTAGCGCCATGATTTTTCAGTGGATCTTCTTCATTCTTGCAACAAGGACAATTATAATATCTCGAATGGGTTCGAATTTCAGCTAGATCCGACATCTGACTGTGGAGTTAGCTGCCCTTGAGTGTTTGAAAAATCATTATTTTGTGTTGTGGCCACTCTATCGCCTTCAATTTTGATCGGATCTTTTTCATACTTGGAAGTAACAAGGATAACCATAACATCTCGGATGAGTTGGAATTTAAGCCAGATCCGACCCTTGACTGCAGAGTTATCTGCCCTTGACTGTGTGAAAAATCAATATTTAGTGTTGTGGCCACTCTAGCATCTTTGTTTTTCAGTGGATCTTCTTCATTCTTGCAGGTAACAAGGATAACTAACATATCTCGGAAGAGTTCGAATTTAGGCCAGATCCGACTTCTGACTGCGGAGTTAGCTGCCCTTTAGTGTTTGAAAAATCAATATTTTGTATTGTGGCCACTCTAGCGCCTTCAATTTTGATCGGATCTTCTTCATTCTTGGAAGTAACAAGGCTAACCATAACATCTGGAATGAGTTCGAATTTGAGCCAGATTCGACCCTGGACTGCGGAGTTAGCTGCCCTTGAATGTTTGAAAAACCAATTTTTAGTGTTGTGGCCACTCAAGCGTCTTCAATTTTGATCAGATCTTTAAAAAAAAAAAAAAAAAAAGTCACAGTCCAGTGACTGTACTTGTTGACTCTCAGGTGAGCGATCGTTGCCCTTGGGCTACTTTTTTTTTAAATCAGTTTCGCGTCCCTTTCAAGGTTATTTCAGCTCATATGAGACGGGCCAATCAGTGAGTGGGGAGAAAATGGGAGAACCCCGAGAAAAACCATCTGGCACACCCGCAAGCAGAGCTTAGCTTGTCTCACATGTGGCCAGAGCGGGGCTCGAACCCACACCAGAAACAGCGGTGAGATGATCGGGTGATTAAGAAACAGCGCTCTTAACCGTTCGACCACGGGGGCCGCCCACGTGTTTGTTTGATTGATACTATCAGAACACAACAGTAATTTATTTCCTTTATTTTTTTCTCTCGCGAATATGCAGTTTGTAAACTAAGAAAGAACAAAGTTTGTGAAGTTGGAACGATTAAGGCTGCATATTATTTGGATCCCACCAGGAGTTTTAAGGGTCTGAGGAGAAAGGGCATTACGTATTTACATGGAGCTCGGGAGTAAACATTTTGGGGTTTTAGGGTGGATGTATTTGAAAAAAAAAAAAAAAAAAAAAAAAAAACATTTTAGGGAGGTTGGGAGAATGATCATTTTTCTTCGAGGCGGAGGACCCCCGCTCCTGGTTCTGGTAGGGCCTCATTATTATACAAAGTCACTTATATACCATTGCATTTTTACTCATACCATACCTATTCCTGCACAACACTACAACACCCCACGCCACCCGGTGCCATCTTACCCATTAAATTCCACCCCACCGTACCTTATACCTACATATCCTATTCCACCCACCGACACCACCCTTCTCTACCATTTATTTATTTATTCTGTTTGTCTATCTTATTAAAATAACTTCTCATTTGTCTATCTTCAAGAAAAATTGTCTGAGACTGATTAAAGAAACGTGAAGACTAATATGAACAAAATGAATGCCTATGTTACATTTGCCCAAATCGCCGTATGACTGCTTGGTCTGCGATTTTCCCAACGATCTGTTAGACACCGTAGGTGACCATGGGCTATGACCTCTGTGGTTACAGTACATACAGGCGTCGTACGATTTCTTAATCCGACTTTCGTCGACCTTCCGAGTCAAAAACGCGCTTGGAGATCGTACGGAAGTCGCAGGGTCTCCGCAGGCTTTAAGTGGAGATCGTTCGGAGTCAGTGCGATGTCCGTACGGCGTCCCTAGAACTTCTAACTGAGCCTTTGCGGTCTCCCTACGACCGCCGAACGATTTTGTTCGGAGTCATTGCGATGTCCGTACGGCGTACTAGAACTTCTAACTAAACCCTATCAGTCTCCCTACGATCGCCGTACGATTTTGTTTCACCAAATTATCATACAAAAATCGTGCGGCGACCGCACGATCAGCGCACCTGGTGATCATGGGCTCATGACCATAGGCTACGGCTTTCGTCGACGTTTTGAGTCAAAAACGCACTAGGAGATCGTACGGAAGTCGCAGGGTCTCCGCAGACTTCAAGTGGAGATCGTACGGAGTCAGTGCGATGTCCGTACGGCGTCCCTAGAACTTCTAACCGGGCCTTTGCGGTCTCCCTACGATCGCCGTACGATTTTGTCACCAAATTATGATACAAAAATCGATCGCGGCGATCGCAAGATCAGCACACCTTGTCTCAGTACGGCGCACGTGCCATGTCATGACGACGTGCACTCTACGTGCTACACACACACACACACACACACACACACACACACACACAAAGGATAAAAAACGAATAACAAGAAAAGATATGACACAAAGTGTCATATCAATTGACTCAATTATGAAAATATGCTGCATTTACTTTTCTATACGGCTGAAAATAATTAGTCAGGTATCTCCCTTATCTGTTTTATTTGCCATGCATCCGACTTTCATTCTGGATCAAAAATAAAAAAGTGGCATCATTTGTTGTTCTGAAATTTAAATGTTATTTCATCACCTTGTCGTAAAGTAGAACATGGTCATTACAGGGTTTCGATTTATATACATAATATTGTAGTATCGAGTCATTATTGCTTAAGGCCAAGTTTTTTTTTTTGAAATCAGTCTACTGGTTTCAGAGTTTTTTTGAAGGGTTTTTATCATTTATGGACATGGTGGCTATATGTTCATATGATCTGTATTTTTATATACACATTGCTCCCCCCTTCTTAGAGATATGGCTTTACAAGCAGTTTCAGAGATCTTTGTAAGTGTTAACGTAGGATGCATGCCGGTTCGAGTACCATGCTATAAGCTAACCATGAGCCTTCGGCTCAGGTAAGCTAACAAGTAAAGCTTATACGCATGTATGGGTGGTTGAAGAAAATCATCTTGATATGTTAGCGTTTAATCAGTTTTGTCATTTATTGAGTCATAAAGATGTAGGAAATGATGATTCTCTTTAATACAGCCAATGTTTACATTAGGTGGGAAAGACGATGTATGTAGCCAGTTCGTTGGCATACTAAATTTTCACCATGTCAGCTGGTGACTTAGTTGAACAAAGAATCGGATAGTTGGTATAAAAACATAACAGAAGACAATGCTTATTGAATAATTTACTGTCTGTTTTTTAGTCATGAAATGCTAGTCATGGACTTTACAGCTGATGTTGATTCTATTGGGTGCCATGTAGAATATGGGTTGTTTTGAATATAAAAATGGTTCAAGGGGGTGGATCTAATTACCACAGACCACCACAGACTACCACAGACCACCACAGACTACCACAGACCACTACAGACCATACCACAGACTACCACAGACCACTTTAAAAATTGTTTTAATACCACTGTTTATATGATTTTTAAACAATAAAATAAAATTTTACTCTTATAAAATTGCACTGTATTTTCACTTTTTTTTTTTTCTTTTATACCGGTATCATTATTGCAAAAGCAGTGCTATGTCTGAACCTGTTCCTCACAAAACTTACCAACAATTTATTATTTCATGAATCTAAGATTGATTTTTTTAAATGAAAAATTAAGTTTCAATAAATTTCTGAAGTTTATTAGTCAAAATGATACATAACAATTACTTACTCTAAGTTCAATATAAAGGATCGCTTTCAAAACCAATATATTTACATAATTCTTATATATGTATGTGTAGGATATTTATCTATGTAAAAAAAAAATGAAAGTTTAATTATTAGAATTCTTTTTCTTAATTTTTTCAACACATGGGGTCTGAACATATGTACCCCTAAAATTTTGCATTAACACATTTTGAAAATCAAGTGACTGGGTCTAGGGGATACAGATTTTCCCTTTCACTGGTTTCAAATAGCATTTCATTACATAAAAAATTTCTGATAAAATAGAGATTTTAAAAAATTAAAAAAAATTGTGATGTTTTGTCAAAATGTGATTTTTACAATAAATAATAATGATAAAATGTTATAATGAAAAATTCTTAAATTGTCATTTTTTGCCAAAAATGTGATTAATACACTAAAAATGGGGAAAAAATATTTTGGATTGAATATGCTATCCACTCAATTCATAGTTGGTTTGTGAAAATAAAATTCAAATCTGATCACTAGATACGGGCTTTAAAAATATTCCTGTATGATAGTTAAAGAATATAATAGCCAATTGATGAGGGGGGAGGGGGGGGGGGTCATGGTAAAAATATAAAATTTATTTTCTCGCTCAAACATTTTTTTCCCCCTTTTTTTAAAGGGCAATTTAATCTTTTTAAGTCGGCACCATTTTGGTGAGTAGGTAGGTTGAGGGTAAACAAACTTTTTTTTTTTTTTTTTTTTTTTTTTTTTTCTGACAACAAACCCCACTTTTATAAAGAAAAACTGGGGTTTGGAGGGCGCATACCTAATTTTTTATCTTTATTTTTTATCCAAAACATACATTGTGTGTACTCGTTAGAATAAGATTGAAATTTATCCAACAAAATTTTCAATTTTTGCTTCTGAAAAAAAAGGCATAAGCAAGTTTTCATATGATAGATTTCTGAAGATCAAAATTATTTGAATTTACATGTATATGTAACAGTAACTATGCCTAAACCTGAGATTCACTAGTAATAATAGAGTAAAATGTTAAAACAAGAAAGAAAAAAAATGTTCAATGTGCAGTGACATATTACTGGAAAGTTAAATTCTTAGATTTTTAATAATCTATCATATCAGGTGTCAGGCTTGCAGTAATTAACATATTATATGCTTCCAATTAGATAATCAGTGCATTTATGATGTGCTAATTGCATGCTGGGAAATTATTGGCAATATTGGACCATTAGGCTTATCTAAATAGACAATTAACATTTTTATCAACCTATATAGCTAAGTGGATGTCTTTATATTATTTTTTTCATATAGAACTGAAAGATATTTGAGAAATTTTGGTGGTTTATGTTCCTAAAATGTACCCTAGTAATCAAGACCCACCAGTGGATGAAAAGTCTTATTCTGCTTAATGTGTTTGTAGGTATATATGAATTACCATAATTTGAGACAATGGAAACCCCATATCTTGGTGTAATGGGTTAGATAGAGAGTGATCCTGGACATTCTATGTAATATATTGTTAAAAATAAGATTCCCACATAGGGCCAATATTTTATCTAGAAATGGGAATATAGCAGAAAGCCTCATTCATATGAACAATAACAGCATTCATCAGTATGCATAGTTGCTCATTGGTAAATGTTTTACTGTGCCTTGCACCTACATGTACTTTGCTTCATTAAGGATAAATAATGAAACAAAAGACCACAGGGATATTTACATATTTTGCTTTTCTCATCTGCATTGTAGGAAGTACTGCAAACATTGTATTTTGCTATTAAAGCAGTCTTCACAAAAAGTGCGGGTCTGTCGCTCAAAACCAGCAAAATTTCATTCTGACTGACAAAATATTTTATTCTGTCAGACAAATGTCCGGCAAAAATTTCCAAAATTACAATGATACCATATAGAACTGTCCTACAGAATTGGGTTTTGACCGGTAAAAACTCACAGTCTGCCAAAGATTTCGCAAAGACTGATTTAAGAGCTGGATTGTGGCCATGTTCTAAGGAGTGATAATCATATCGATTGTTGGTTTGTTGATTTGGAGTTTAACATTCCAGCAACAGCTAAGATCATATGGAGACAGGACCTCGGTTTATAGTCTCATCCAACAGACTGCAGAATTCCGGGATCAAGGCTTACAAGGCAAGTGACATATCCACTGCACCATGGAGGCTTCTTGTCCTATTGTATTATCATCTGCACATTATTCTTTTTCTTT
This sequence comes from Rugalucina vietnamica, assembly GCA_964017185.1. NCBI lineage: Eukaryota > Metazoa > Mollusca > Bivalvia > Lucinida > Lucinidae > Rugalucina > Rugalucina vietnamica. The sequence continues at coordinate 69,166,043 of OZ024869.1, read as the reverse complement.
TTCTTTACAAAAATCAATAAACATCCCCCTTACAACCTGAAGCATTTGATTTTTTTTGTATTTTTTATTTTTTTTTTTTATTTTATATTTAATTATTTTTTTATCCTTCATATCTTTTTTCAAATTTTATGAGGAAACTGATTGCAAATTATCAGAGACAAATGTGCCAGATTTAAGGATGTTCACTGCCAATGAAAAACTATCCAAACTCTTTTCAAACAACTCTTTTTTTTGTGCCTGAAATTTAAAAGAAGACATTTGAAAACAAAAAATAAGGTAGTGTTCAATTTTTGACAAGATACAGGCCTCTGAATAAGACCTCTTAACTAAATGTTCGAAATTAAGAAAAACATGCTTATTTTTTATGTCTTTCATATTTATGTTTAAAATAACGTAAAGTGGGTGCTTTCTATTTCTATCATGTATTCTGAAGCCAAGTTTAAAGTTGTCCTTTTTTTTTTTTTTTTTTTTTTTTTTTTTTTATTAAAAAATAATTGTTCTGTATATTAACTATTACTAACAGAATGTTTGCATAATTAAAAAAAATAGATAAACAAAAATAAGCATCTGTTTTAAGCAACACTGATTAGCATTTGTTTTGCTTCATTCCCTTTCTTCCAGATTTTTTTTTTTTTTTTTTTTTTTTCAATTGAATTTCAACATTTTCTGGTATTAATTAATGTATTTTGAGTACCAAAGAATTAATTTAAGAAGCGGTAAACAATTTTTAAAGTGGTTTGTGGTAGTCTGTGGTGGTCTGTGGTAGTCTGTGGTATGGTCTGTGGTAGTCTGTGGTAGTCTGTGGTGGTCTGTGGTAGTCTGTGGTTATTAGATCCACCCGTTCAAGGTAGTAATGTTACATTTTTTTCCAAAATTTTCATTAGGTTTGAAATGGAATTAAAATATGAATACTGGCAGTGAACAGGAATTTTTTATTTTAGGTCTAAATGAGTGTGGAGATTAAATCATCAGCTGTAATGTGACTATGCAGTGGTTACATGAACTGTTTCCAGATTATGTATGACATGGAAATTATATAGGAAGTAATGATTAAATTGAAACTGTGACATGGCATAACTACCGAGATAACAAGATGTAGAACACAGGATATAAATGCCCATGACTAACTCAGCTAATTTTGAAGTACATGTAACAATAGACAAAGTAAATATGGAATATGTAAAAAAAGCTGGACATACAAACGTTACATATTATGCATAATGACTTTGGCTATGATATACATACTACATTGCTCTAAATCAGACATATGTATATAAATGCAAACCAGAAGACTTATGGTTATGTAAACGCTCACCTGAGACCGGAGATATATATTAATAAACTAATTTGACTAGAATGGGAATATACATGTATATAAAACTAGGGCAGAGGCAGACAGCCGTCTGGGCCGAAATATTTTCATAAACATAAACCTTTTGTTCATTTGCTCATTTGCTTTATAGTAAGTTTTTTGCTATTAATTGACATTACCTATTTTTTTTCATTCAAATGCATGGGTGATCTAAGTTGACTTTGCCTTTAAATAGGTCAAGGTCATCCCAGGGTCATGATTTATACAAACTTTGTAGAGCTCCATTGTTTGATGCTTCATGCCAAGTTTCAAAATCATATGCTTTCTGGTTCTGAAGAAGAAGATTTTTAAAGGATTTTTGCTATTTATAGCCATGGCGTTGATCTTGGTAATGTGACTTGGACTATTATACAATATTTTGTACCCCATTCCTAAGGATGTTCCACATGAAGTTTGGTTTTGATTGGCCAAGCGGTTTCAGATGAGAAAATCTTTGAAATTGTGGACGGACGGACGCCGGAGCATGGTTATCCTATAAGTTCACCTTGTGAGCCTTGGGTTCAGGTGAGCTAAAAAGTGTGTATGGGTGGCAGTTAATGAAATCTTTACTTAACTTTTTTTTAGAGGTAAAAATTCCAAAGATAGTCTGTAAAAGACCCATTTCAAGAATTAAATTTCTAATGTTAGCATTATGTATATGTGTGTACTGAATATGATTTTGTGTACATATTTTTGACATGGTGTATGTTGCAATGACTTTGAACACAAGAAAACAACAAACAAGCAACCCGTCATAACAGAACTTACACGTTTTGACTGGTTAGATTTCGACTTCTTTTGACTCTGGAAAAATAAATGCGGATACATCGCTCCTTTTAAATTGTTTGTGCTGAGTATCAAACATATACCAACTTTAAGTTGAGCATCAGGTTGATTTTTAGTATGAATTTTAGTAGAACAACGTTATTCATAATGTCAAAAGACATAAAAAATAATTTCTCTTGCATGCTTCTTTGACTGTACAGGCTGGTGTGTGTCGGACCTGGTTGGAAACCTGAAGTGTTGGTTTTCTCACGTGAAGGCTCAATTCATACTCAAACAACGAAGATACTAATGCTTTTGTTGGGATGGTGACGTCGATGCTGGCTAAACCGCAAAGTCAAAAGATCCCTGGAATCGGTGCTAGATGCTATCTTGCAGGATTCAATGTCTTTGACGAAAAGACACCTTAGAGCACAAAATGTGCACAGCGCATGCAGCTAACTTTACGACAGAAAAGAATAGAATACAATACAATGGGGCAGAACAGGGTAGATGAGAATTAGAATAGAATAGAATAGAGTAATTTCAATATCACTAGCTGATCCGACATACAAGTCTGACACAAATGTTATTGGTCCATGTGGAGCAATGGCAACCAAGCCCTTGGCTGTATGATGGTTCTTATATGAGCTGAAAAGCACAGATTGTAGCACTAGATTGGATGATGGCTGTTGGAGGAATACCTCAGTACAGTCCACAATGCACCGCGTCTGGTCAAACCCTAGGTCCTTGAATGACTGTGGCATCCTTGATTGAATAAGTGACTTAGGTGGCCACAAGGGTAACTGAGAAAGTACATGTTCCATATGTTTAATCCACTTGCAGAAGATGTCACTCACTGTTGATTGGGAAACACCAAAGCGATGCGCAAGGTCTAGTTCTCTGTAACCCTGTCTTAACCTACACAGCACAAGGAATACTTGATTTTGAACACTCAACACTGGTTCTCTACCTCTCATTGTGGTGTATGAATCATGGATAGGTCTAGTCTGGTAATATATTGAAGAAACACGGTGTCGTTCTGGTTGGAGGAAATCACAAAATGCCAAGAATGTCATATAATCTGGCAGGCCCGTATAAAAACAGAAGTCGATTGGATTTCCTTTGAATCGATCAATTCCAAACAGTTGTTGCTTGCGACTTTCTTCCAATTCTAACTCGAGCTGTCTACTTTTGGCACGCTCTTCATCTAACAGCCTTTTCAACTCTTTGATGGTTTCATCCTTTATCACGGGTGTCTTGGTGGTGGTCACTTCAGAAACCTGAAAAATATTTTACATACACATCAGGAGAAAAATTTATACTGTCCTTGCAAAATCATTAGGAAGCAACCTGTTTTGCATTCTGTCTTTTTCAAAAACATAAAAATTAGTAATCCTTTATATAAATTGATTTTATGTAGTTTTAAAAGGATTTTATATATGCAAATCGATCAAAAGGTAATTTTGTTCTGCATTGTGAACAGACAATGTTGAAATGCTAAAAAAAGGTTTCCATAGGATCGTGTAAGGAGAGTAGTTATAAGATTTTGTTCATTAGGCCAAAAAAAAAAAAAAAAAAAAAAAATAAGAATGTTTCCGGTAACATGCCAGAAAAAAAATGGGTCGATAGGTCGGGATTTTTTTTTTTTTTTTTTTTTAGGGAAGCCTTATCATGTAAAGTACCTGAACATAGATATACAGTTTAATCAGAATTAAACTGTTTTCTCGTCCAGTGCACATGCACAGCTTCTAAGTTAAAACTTCAATTCAACATTTGTTATTCTTTTGCCGGTCCGATACTTGAAAAACATGATCTTTTTCTATTTTCGAGTTTTTATTTTCGGAAAACAGGAAAAAAATATTAGAGTCGGGGAGTTTTTGACAGGGTCGGTCGGGTTACCGGAAACATTCCTTTTTTTTTTGGCCTTACATGACAGTTTGTGTTTTATATTTGCACTGGCCTACATGTATATAAAGCTCATTATTTTATCCATCTTTGTCTAGCATCAGATTCACAAAAAACATTTCCCATAGGATTTCTGATCAGGTCCCACACAAACCATGTACAGCTAATGATTTTTTTGGGATTATAAGGTAGATGCTCAACTGCAAGAAGCAATTTTGATGAACATCACATGTTATACAATTCACTTAGACTATAATTTCAACATTGTTATATCACTCAAAATGTCGCAAAGCCTTGAACATGTTGAAGATGGAACAATATGTATTAAAATACATAATTTTATGCATTGTATGTACATGTAGATATTGTATAAATGTATCCTTGTAACATGTACCCCATGGCATTGTATTTATTTACCAAAACCTACCGATTGATTTGTCTCTGAGAGTGAAATAATCTTGAAAATGATGTAAAACTGAATTTAATATAGAGTATAGCCACTGAAAACCAAATAAAGATCATGGTGCGACACAAAACTTACTGACCCATATTGGGTATGAAAGGAGCAAACTTACTCCGTTGGGCTCTTTTCCTATCTTGTCTTTCATTAAAGATAGCTTCTTGGACAAGGGCGGTGATTTCACTGCAGATTGGACTGTCATGGTTGTAACGATACTCCGCACAGTCGGTGACATAGCTTCAAGCTCACTGTGTTTACGCTTCACTGCCTCTCGAACCTAGAATATATGATTATGAATACATTTCATTTTCAGAAAACCAACAATTTGGGTTCCAACCAGGTCCAACACAAACATGGGCTGTACAGTCACAGAAGATGGTTAGAGGCTGGAAATTTTGAATTTCAGGAAGTAGAGGAATTGTACTATCCGTGTAGTGAATACAAAGGCTCTGATCAGAATTGCAGTTACTGTGAAGCTGATCTGGGACTTTGTTTTTGCCTATGCAGATTGTTGATTTTCCCTTGCAGTAGCTCAAATTACTTATCAGTCATGTATGAAAATGATTAGTATGAAATTTATTTATCTTTTTTTTTTTTTAAATTATTTTCCCAGTAAACAATTTTCAGTTATGATGAGACAGCAAATTTAAGCTTTTCTGCATACATGGTATATTAACCAGAAATTACATGTATGCGAATTCAATGCAATTTGCTAAAACACAACCCAGAGCTCCTATGTGATTCTCTAGGCCACTGCACTCTTATATACTGTTTAACTACATACATGTATATGCACTGTATGACATATTGGATGTTACCATCATGTTCTGCTGAAATGATATTTTATTTTAGAAAAAAATATAAATTTGAAATTTTTGTTCTACATTTCATTAATCCTTCTAAAAAACCAAAGCTGGTATGCTTTATAACAAACAAGAAATGTGTTGATGGGCTGTAAACGCCACAATCAAATGACATTTTATGCTGCGGAGTGCTGCCTAGAATGAACTTGCAACAAAAGCACCTTTATCATTTACCAGAACTAAATGCACATTGTACCAGTCCATTTGCTGATGATTTATACCTGCAGAGTGAATAGCTAGCTGCACAAATATTCCACGATAAAACACCATTGACATTTATTTAAACAGCTAAATGGCCATTTGAGTGCCACAAATAAAATAGTAAAATACCATAGCCTATCCAAAGCTCCTTGAAGAAGAGGAACAGTCAAAACTTGGGCTTTCATTTACATGTTCTTCGTAGGTTTTGTGGTTAAACGTCCAAGTCAACTATTTTTCAGTCATCATGTTGGCAGTTTAAAATTTTTATATGAAAGTAAATGTATAAAAATAAGCAATGATCAGGAACTGTCCCAATCATTAATTAGGTGTCCTCGATGACCAATATACATGTACTATTGTGCACCAGTCATTTGTATCCCCGGCCCCCTAGGGCCAGAGATAGCGGGGACTCAGCGGGGCTGAAGTGCCAGGTTTTAACATCTGATGAGTCCCATGGATGTGCCGGGGACAACTCGCAGCTGTTGTTCCACATTATGTCGGCCTCCGGGGAGCCGGGGCTTTTAGCAGGGATTTTACCACAAATCTGGCCCCGCAGTGCTGGGCTTTTAACAGGGCTTTAAAGATTGAAAAGTTAAAAGCCCCGCTAATCCCCGGCCCTATGGGGAGCCGGAGATACAAATGACTGGTGCATTATGTTCAACAAATGGGCAAAGATACAAACACATTTAAACTCTTGACGAAACCGCTGTTGTGTAGTGGTTAAGACACTGGCCTGACTAAGCAGGGGTCATGGGTTCGATCCCACCCCGGCTTCACTTTTTTCGGCTGGGACTTTAAACAGAAGCCCCTTCTCCGAATGACCTTAAGCTGCTGGTGTGTCGTTAAACCCCAACAAAAACGGAACCTTTTGATCATAAGCAGAACATAGCCATGTCTGTGAAATCTTGACTAGCCCGGTTATGAGGCATGTGTTGATTCTTACTGTAACATCCCGGTCAACAATTTTAGTCATGTCGGGACATCCAAGGAGTCCTTAACTTTAGTATGTAGCTATGTCAGCCATCATGGAGTGTATTGCCCAGACTCAACACAGTGGTGTTGGTTAAAAACTATGACACTGGCTATCCGCACGACGGTCGTGCCGATAACGCCGCTTATCGGCACGACCGTCGTGCGGATAAGCGGCGTTATCCGCACGACAGGGAAATCGACATCTAAAGGTTAAAATGTTCAGAATTGGATACATTTTAAGTTGATAAATATTATACACTGGCTTCAAAACTGACACATAATATTACACATGCAGGAATTTTTCACAATTTAATTAACAAAATTGTTATTTTGCTAAAATTGGCTTACCTGTGAATTTACCTGTATAAATCAGTCATGCGTATGCGTAAATGAGAAAGTAATCATCGTAACCTTATATTTATAAAAGAATATGGTCATCCGAAAGAATAAAAAGCCTTTGATTTCAACAATGGAGTACGGAAACATTTCAGTAATTCAAATAAAAAATGTAATGGTTGTATTTTTCTCCGCTGTTAGAAATCTACTGTGAATCAGATGAGGCCTACATTAGCTGGATTAATCAAATCAAACTTAGTTTCTTATTCATAATTAACCAAAATGTTAATTTTGAGTGTATTTCAATAGCGAAACACCTAATTAATTTATTTAATGCCAAATTAATAATTGAATACATGCGTAAGCTTGTTAGAAAATCTTATACTCCCGTCGTGCCGATAGCCAATACCTGTACTATTGGCTATCCGCACGACGGTCGGGCCGATAACGCCGCTTATCGGCACGACCGTCGTGCGGATAATGCCACTTATCGGCACGACCGTCGTGCGGATAGCCTCAGCCAAAAACTATTTATTTTACACGAAATTCAGACATTAACAGATTTAGGGTAGTTCTTACAGAATACAATGAATTAAATACATGTATATACCTCTTTTGGTGGTGTTGCATTCAATGCTGACTGGATTTTCAGCAACTTGTCTTTCAAAGGAAGTGGTGTGTGTGGCTGGGAATTAGTGGGTGGGGATTCTTTTGGCTGCTTGGTCGTTGAAACTGGCGAGGTGAATGGGAGCTTTCTTATGATTGTCCGTCTCGTCTTCTGTTCAGGCCAAATCACTTCTTTCTTACTGTTCACTTTAGGAATAATAGTTTCGTTTGTCCCCGTCCACGAAATGTCTGCTGCAAATTGCTACATCGTTTATTTGATTTCGGTTGGAAATGTCCGCTCGAGTGCTGAGAATTTTATCCTTCCAGGCATTCTTCACATTTTCGTCCGTCAATGTCGCTAAATAGAAAAACTTCACGCCGGGAGATTTAGCGTAGCTTTTCTCTGGGCATCCGCCGATAGCACAGGAATATTTTCCCATCTTTATTGGTAGAATTTCACGGATAATCCATTATCTTAATTACATTACGCTTCGATTCACTTGATTAGTCCGCCATCTTGTGTAAAGTTGTACCCGTGAACGAGACCCGGATGTAAGCTTGATGACGTCATCGCCATCGGAATTGACTAATCCGCCAATTAGTCTGCTATTCACGCTTTCAAATCCGACACGTGCGCAGTGGAGCAGTCTACAATCTGTACCTTAACAGAACATCGAGTCTTTTCGACCCAATATAATATAAACATTATCACAAAAGGACAAATAATAGAGCCAACAGTACATCACGAAAAACAAACCATATTAAATAATTATTCTCACGAATAGACAGTCAATTAAAGCATTATAATAAATTGCTGAAACATGAAGTTTGAACATTCTGTAATTATACTTTAGAAAGCAAAACAACAATATGTATCGAAATAAATGGGGGCGAAAAATATACGTCTCCCACAGACCATGAACTGAAATGGCTGGACAATTTACGCATTATGGTCAATAATCTCACTTTTCAATTCAAAACTTTAATACCATTCTAATTGTTAAGTAGCACAATTGACCAAACAATTGATTTTCATTAATAGAATATAATATAATTTCAAAAAAAAAAAAATAATTTGGACAAATAAACAGTCTTTCAAAAACGGACTATTTTGTCCCTCGGACGAATATCTATAGTAAGTTTTGCAAAACATATATGACATCTATAATTATTTAGGGAGTGAAGAGCTTTGAGTCATAAAAAAAAAAAAAAACCCAGACTATTAGAAATCGTACAGGCTATGGACACCGCCGCGTAGAATCCTAGGTAAATCGAAGGGTCACCCTGCGGCGACCACATGAAAATGCAAAAAAAAATGACATCATACGATAATTACAAGCTAGTGTAGACCAAAAGTAACCGAGGCATAAGTAATGAAATATATTTATGAGAGTTAAGACTAGGGATGAGATATACATGTAATTGGGACCGATTTCTTTGGTATGAGAGACGAAACAACTACGGTGTAAATGAAAGGTAAAACCGGACGAGGGAAAAACGAATTGAAACGTCATGGGTGCGAAACGTCTAGTTTCTTTTCTGATTTCCCCTTTTCCGATAATGGTTTCTTCCGCGCCATTCAGCATCCGGCGAGTAACCAAGCAACCGGTCCATCACCATTTACGATCAGCTGTTTCCGAAGCTAAAGAAAGCAGGTTAGACTCTGACCGTCAACTTCTATCGCATGTACCCGTGACGCACAATTAATTAGCAGATTGCTAGGGGTGATTAATTGGCCACGTGCTTTTAATCGACAACGTAGCAACTCCATTGAAAATGGCCGCTCTAGGCGCCTTTTTCAACGAGTCGAACAAATGCAACAATTACAATGGTCAGGAGATTTTATAGATTTTCAAGGTAAGGCAGCAAGAAAGATAATATATTTTTTAACAAAACGGCTAAATACACGGGTGGGCATCAGGGGAGCTACCTCGAAAATGCGTTAACGCAAATTTGTTCCCACGCCACATCCGGGAACTGTCGAGGTAGTGGACATCCCCATAATTGGAAGTACACGCAAAGGTGAGCTCTCGCTTTTTTACTTTTTTCTTTCAAGGGGCGCATTACTCAGAAATCGGGCGATGCAATCCCATGTAAATATGGTTTAACAATGCATGAAGACCGAAAACCCCATTAAATAGTGGAAAATATGAGCAGGACGACCTAAACATCAGGACTGTCGGACTGCATTTTCGCCGTGTCTTGACATATCGGCGGGCATCTCAGACAGATTTTGTAGCTCAGATTCAGTTTTGGACCGCTGTCACATGTTTTGGTGCAAAACATGATCAAATTGACTACAATGACGCAAAAATTTCAGATCCCCTGTTCTCCTGAATAGATTACCTGCCCAAAAATGCATTCGTGTTGTTCCCAGACCAGCGAGGTAGCGGTAATCTAGCGAGGTAGTTCCAACGCGTTTCAAACATCTAGCCATTCGGTTGATATAAAACGGAATGGATTAACTGACTGTATAAAATGTAAACTCAGTGCTTTTTGCCTCTTTTTTTTATTTTTCACTCACGGATATAATATTCAGCGTCAAAGAAAAGTTACCGGAAATTGATAGTAGATATTTTGGAAATTATTTCACATATCTTCATGTGTTGATATATTTTCATGATTCAGGACAGCGACCTAATGGTTTATTGGCGAAATTCAGTTCCGCTAGTCTCGGAGCTGTGACGCACGTGCGATTTCTGATTTTTGCAGTTTTTTGAGAACTTATAAGTTAAAGTGAAACAATGATCAGTAACTGGCGCAATTACAACATAAATCCCAACCAAAAACCCAAGTGGAAAACAACCAAAATTGATCATGTGTTAGACCTACCAGATTTACTGATTTTAGCTGATGTAAGCCGTATGGTTATCTTGTGGCTTTCACCAGCCAAACGTTACAAAATCCTATTCCTTAAATTGCTGTGAAGAAAGGTGCATGTAAAATGTAACATGTTTAAGAAATAGATCAGCTCTAGCTATGAATTGTTGAGTATTAATTCACTTTTTGGATGTCAGTTGTAAAGCAGATCAATTCACGAGCGCGTAGCGCGAGTGATTTATCTGCTTACGACTGACCGACAAACTGATTTATTACTGAACAATTCGCGCACTAGAGCTGATCTTTTAACATTCCAACACACAATCATGGACAAAAATACACTTGAAGCCTTCAGTTGCAGTGCCATTTCGACGCAATTGCACTAAAGAAATCCCGCAAAAAATAGACTGTTTCACTAATGCCTACAATGAATTTGTTACATCAGTAAAAATGACGTAACGCCCGTCTGTCGCAGTAACTGACGTCACGTTTGCATCTGAAATTGACGTCATAGCCCCGCGCTTACAAAGTGTGAAATTGTTGTTCAATGTAACACGTTTTTAAAGCATTGGCTATATAGGCGCGGTGTGTTAGCGCTCTTATTAACTCACACATATTTTAATGTTGTTTACAGCAATGGCATAAAGGACAAGTCACTCGACGTAGCCAGGGGTCTAGGGTTCGGTCCCAGGCTTCTCTAGTCTTTCGGACGAGACTTTTAACCGAGATCCTGTCTCCATATGACCCTAGCTGCTGAGTGGGACGTAGAACACCAAATAAACCAAATAATAAACTGCTTTTGTTTTGCCTAGGTAAACGCGTTGGAACTGCCTCGCTAGATTACCGCTACCTCGCTGGTCTGGGAACAACACGAATGCATTTTTGGGTAGGTAATCTATTCAGGAGAACAGGGGATCTGAAATTTTTGCGTCATTGTAGTCAATTTGATCATGTTTTGCACCAAAACATGTGACAGCGGTCCAAAACTGAATCTGAGCTACAAAATCTGTCTGAGTTGCCCGCCTATATGTCAACACACGGCGAAAATGCAGTCCGACAGTCCTGATGTTTAGGTCGTCCTGCTCATATTTTCCACTATTTAATGGGGTTTTCGGTCTTCATGCATTGTTAAACCATATTTACATGGGATTGCATCGCCCGATTTCTGAGTAATGTGCCCCTTGAAAGAAAAAAAGCAAAAAAGCGAGAGCTCACCTTTGCGTGTACTTCCAATTATGGGGATTTCCACTACCTCGACAGTTCCCGGATGTGGCGTGGGAACAAATTTGCGTTAACACATTTTCGAGGTAGCTCCCCTGATGCCCACCCGTGAAATAGCATGGCGATTGTGCAACGGACGAAAATACCATGATTATTTTTCCAAGACCGGGCAAGACCGATTGGGGATTCCCCTGATCGGTTTGTTGGCAAGACTAGGTGGGATTCTAAATGAAAGAAAATCTGAACTCAAGTGGTACACAACGATGACGGAAAAAGCTAAGGAAGATATGAGAGAATATCGCCAGGAAATCAACAGGAAGCTCGATATGATGGAGAGAGAAATACTGACAGAACTCAACCGACGAGAATCTAGAAACCGACAAAAAGTCGATGGTCATATTTCGTCATGCACAACAACAAAGCAGTTGCTTCAATCTGATTTAAAGATTTTGAATGACGCCAAGAAAACCGCCCACAAAGCAGACATGTTTGCAGCAGACGTCAAAGTTTCTAAGCGGTTAGCAGTCGGGATGCGTAGCCAAGGCGCAATGATATAATCAAAATCGTAGCAACCAAAAACGTTCGAAAATTAAGCCATCAACTTTGAACCGAGAGACAGTGCCTATAGTAATTCCATTCGTGTGTACCAAAGACGAAACTGATTTTCGTCAAACACGCAGCCCATTTTAAGCAATGCTATATCCGCCCTATGAAGCTGCTTTGTTGCCATGACAGTTTGTCGGCGCATTGATTTAGGGGATTTTCCTTCGCGAGTCAACTGTCGAAAATGCCAGTCGTGTTAAATCGTTTATTTAACGAGTATTTGATTTTCTCCCGTGTCGAGGCCCATATTTTCTGAAAATTTAATCTTTTGTGAGAATATTGATGTATCAATCACGATATGATCGGTGTGAACAAATTTTTGTTCTAAAAAAGAAAATTGGTACTGACGATGAGAATGGCGTTTATGCCACAAAATTAGGCTCAAATTGGTTGAACTTTTATGAATAAATGTCAGCATACTCGCTATTGATCCGTCAAATACGGTTCTTTTCAACCGATGCTATATAAAACATTGTCACTTTCATTCAGATTTCAATTTTATCAAGAAATATTTGAGAAAAGTACAGCTAAATTGGAAATTGTCGCAGTTTGACACTATTTTTAGAACACAAGTAAAAGCTTTGATGAAAATATCAATGTTGAAAAAGGTAGCAGGAGATTGTCGGTAGATCCTATATAGAGGGCAATATGTTAGACTGACAAAATTATCATCATTTTCTTTTTATTCTGTACTGAGGTGATCAATATCTGACTATTACCTTAGGAAAAACATATAAATCCAAGCCTCAGGCCATGGTGGTTCTGATTTTACCTCCATGCTCAGGCTCAGGAACTGTGTAATGCCCTGTGACTTGCTCAAGGCCACAACTTTTAAGGCACTGTCTGTTGTCAATTACCTCAAGGTGCTTATGCCCCCTTCTCTGCGATTCTCTATGTACTTATCATTTTTTTTTTTTGGAAATGGTGGAGGGACACCAGAGCATAGATATGTGTGAATGTAAAACCTCCAAGATGTTGTGTGAATCTGTTGTGTGAATCTGGCTTGGTTTTGGCGTCATTAACTTTGATGAATTAATATATATGCATGAAACTTCTATGGTTTGAACTTTTATTTCTGTACATACATGGTACATGTATAACAAGACGAACAAAGCATTATATACAATAATTGCATATTACCACCAAGGATTGGGAAGGAAAACCTCAATTTGTGGGAAGCTCTGCCTGTGATCAATGTTTTTGACATAAAATGTTGGTCAATTTTGTGTTTTACAACCCACATCATCGAAGCTCAGCTTTTCCATACTAAAACTGGTTCATAAGAAATGACTTCCGGATTTCTGAGTTGGCAAGGAGTTATAATAAAAAAAACATTTTTTTTTCATTTCTCAAGTCATCTGCAAGCATGTATACTTTAGGCCTAAAATAAAAAAAAAGGTTTGTTTAGGGTAACCTGACCCTACCTGGATTTTTGGTGAATCCTTTTTTTTTTATCTCAATATTTCTAAGAAATTGAAGAAACAACAGTATTTATGGTGAATTAATGACTTTTTTAACAGCAAAAGAATAAAATTAAACTAATAAATAAATATGCACCTTTATAGTTTTTCCAAGATGTTACCCTAAACAAACCACATTTTTCCAGGCCTTGTGTATCTGAGTTCATATATGAGCTGCATCATTAGAGATTCCAGTTTTAGCCTAGGTGAAAACAAAGAAACAGATCAGCTGTGCAGTGATCAGTGGCTTTGTTTCCGCTACAGGGAAAGTACAATTCCTCTTCTTCATAAATCCGAAAATTCAAGTGTCTAAATTAAACCAGGATACAATACGAAAACACACCCATGCAGATTTATAGTTGAAAAATTTTGATAACTAAAGATGGTTGTTTTTGCTGTAAACCTATATTGCGGGTACTACATATTATAATGGCCTTGGTGAGGTGGTTCTAGCAAGTACCCATAGACAAAAATCTTTGGATCAAAAATAAGAAAAATAGACTTTTAAATAGCTACACCCATGTACACTCCAGTTTTACTATATATAAAAGTGTGGTATAAATTTCAAGGCCCTGTTATCCTGATTTTCTCTACTTTAACAATTGTTTCTATAGTTTATAAACTTTATATCACAGTGCAGAATTTTCCTGGGTATTCACATCATGTTGTTGACCATGTCAAGGGATCACATCACATTCCTTGCATGCCTCAGACCTCTGAAAGATAATTGAAATCATGTTTAATAAAGTTGCATGGTATGTAGTAATTCACCAGCCATTTGTATCCACAGTCACTATGGTGCCAGGAAAAAGCAGGACATAAAAGCCAGACTAGAAAAGTAGTAAAATACGAAAGATACAACTACTAGTTCATTTGAATTAAATGTGACTGTATCCTGTCATATCTTCGACACTCATCGGTGGTTATAACCTGGCACATAAGCCCGCTGTGCCCCTATCCCCGGTCACATAGGGGCTGGGGATACAAATGACTGGTGCGTATGGTAACGCATATCAGCCAAAACGAGTTAAGTCATTGAATTCGGTGATTTTTGTGTCCCATCCATATATTTTCAAGTAAACAAGTAGTTATTAAGTGCTTTGAAGCGGTTTTACCTAGGTTAAGGTCATAGCCCTACAGTCACGTGAAAGAAAAGCAGGAAATGTGGTCTACAGTCACTCTGTAAGACGTTTTCCACGTGACATACCCATAAAATCCAGCAAAAATGCTGTCCCATCAGCACAGTAAGCTTATTACAGAACTTATTACTGAAAATACATTGTTGGGGTTGGCGGTTTTCTATCATTTGCCAATGCCATATACATAGACCTTTTATTTTACGCCTTGATTTTGGTTCTGAAGTAAAAATTAAAATTTTCATGTCTCAATTACTGATGTCCCAGATTCTTTCGTGAATTACGTTACTACCTTTAATGTCTCTCACAAAATACTTTTAACGTATATTTAGCTTACATGCTACATGTTTTTGGCAAGACAGTAGATACATGCTTGGAAAATAAATACAAATATGGCCTTGCTATTGTTCATTTGTCTAAGATAAAGTCAAAGCAAAAGCTGATGAAAAATAACACAGTTTTGTGAACTACGTTACCCTACCCATATCATTTGCTAATTAAGAGGTAGAAATATTCCATGTGACAGCAGTGAAAGGACTTTGACCATACTATGTAGCAAATAGATAAAGAACTTTACGGGATGTTCTAAACATAGGAGAAAATAAGAATAAAGCTCAAAGTTGTGAATTACGTTACTGTGAATTACGTTACTACAATTTTACTTTAAGAGAAATAACTCTGAATTCTCATGTCTCGTTGGAATTTATGTTCGTTGTTCGTTTAAACCAAGTCTATTTCTGCTCGTAGGTATCAATTCCAACCATACAAGTGTTGCTTTTTCGTAGCTACATGGACTTAATTTATATTTTCTGGGTACACCATCTCACCCTTTTATGAAAATTATATAGATAGCCATCGTATCAATGCAACATGTGCAAGGTGTCCTTTATAAATAACAAAAGTCATAAGTTAAAATGTATATTATGTTTTGCATACCGCCTATGATCTGAATGTGATTGAGTGTAGGTAACGTAATTCACATGCAGGTAACGTAATTCACTTTTTACATAATTCTGCTTTAGATCCATGATAGGGTCACATGATTCATACTTTCAGTGATATAAAACATATGTTGTCTCGGTTAATTGTTTTTATCATTAATCGATGTCACCTGGTACCCAGATAATCCAAAAAATGTGTGTTTATCGTCCTTTTTCAATATACACTTTAGAATAAGCACGCTGTATTTGACGCCCTGGTCCACTTATGTTGATATCTTTTATCCCATATGTTTTTTTTGACTTACTTTGCATGCCTCTTGATAGCTTTATGAGAAAAAGAGACATGAAAATCACGCTTATAACATACTACTTTCGAAAACATTTGACATATTTTGTGTGTGAATTACGTTACCTTTAATGTGTTATGGCATCATTTTCGGACAAAATGCTTTTTTTTCTATAAAATAAAGCTTTAACCTGTTGTATAAAACCTTTTCGAATATGTATGCGGTGATTCATTCTTTATTTGTTTGGTGTCTTGCGAACTACAACAAGTTAATGAATAACAATAATATAAAGATTTTTTACTTATTTTATACATTGTACATTTGAAAGGGTCCTTTCTACAAAATCAACAATGACATATACAATGAATTGTATTTAAGGTGCAAATAGAGGTTAAATTTACCTTCTGTGGCACATTTGAGGAAGATTGGTGGTAGAGAAATGTACGATTTCTCACAGGAAAGAATACATTGGTAATGGGTTTGTGAATTACGTTACCAAGCTAATGTTACATTTTTCAGCACGAAAATGGCAAAACGGTATTACAAGTGCCTCAAATACGTATAGTTATGATATTTATAATCTTTATTCTAAATAAAAACGAGTTTATTTATTTAATAGTTCTCAAAAGTGGATGGAAATAAGCAAACCGATGTTTGTATATTTAGAATAACAACTATTTTTAAATTTTCTTTTGAGTCCAACATTCAAACTACGCTGAGAAGGCAATTATGTAATAAGTGTAACGTATAACACTTGTTTTTAAGCAAGAAAATGACAATTGTGAAAAGCTAGTTTAAAACAGTTTGAAAGTGTCATACCTTGTTACATTTTTTGCGTTTTTAAAAATACTCTAACACAGTAACGTAGTTCACATTAGAATTTAGTCTTGTTGTTCATGAAGCGATAAAATTTGAAAATTCGGGTTGCTAACATTTTTTAAACATCACAATTTATCAGGCAGGGTCCAAGTAGTTGAAAAAATAGCAAAACACAAAAATCTAAGCCAAAAAATTTATGGGACAAATTTTGGCCCGAATTCAATGACTTAACTCGTTTTGGCTGATTTTTCCCTAGCCCACAAAAACTGTTTGTTTGAACCCTGTTGGAAGCCAATGACCCCACAAATACTGTCTAAAGAGACAGGGAAAATTGATGTTCCCCAAAATTCTCTAATATTTCCTGTTTCCAGGTTTCCAGAAGTAAATATAAATCAGCATTGACATCAGGATAACATGTCTGTGTAAAGTATACCCCTTCAAACCCCACTTTTATATACGGTAATAAAACTTTGGTATGCAGGGGTATACCTAGTATTTTTCTTATTTTTGCTCCAAAGCAAAGCTCCATTGTGGGTACTCGTTAGAACCGCCTCGCCGTGGTGGTTCTTTGTGCACCCACAATCTTTTTTTTGAGCAAAAATAAGACAAATATTAAAAATTTACTGGTGAAAAGTTTCAATCTTAACAACATAAGAAAATGTATGTTACAAGGGCATGTTTTCCTAATGTAACAGCAGAGTACTAACAGTGCATACCCACAAGAATAGACTGATAATGATTAATACACAGCTTTTCTTCATTAATACACCACACTTGTTAATATGTTAAAAAAAACAAAACAAAAAAAAACAACAACAAACACACACACACACACACACACACACACACACAAGCAAAGACAACAAAAACATAGAACTAGAACCACAACAGAAGCGGCCTTAAAATGTACAGAGAAGCTTAGACCAGATTTATTAATTTCTCATTTCTGCCGTGGTTCATGGTGGTTCACCTGTTCACACCAATTTATGCACAAGACATTTGTAGCCACTGCTCCGCCACCTACGGTGAAGGGCGGGGATTATGATAAGCTTTCAGTGCCCTGCTATAAGCCCAACCCCCAGGGGGCAAACAATGAGGTCAAAACTTTGATCTTTGCCCTGCCCTTTGCAGTACAAAATCTCCCTGGGGTTAGGATCCTATTGTCAACCCCGTCATTTCCCCTACACTGCGGGGACACTCGAAAAGTAACTGCCCTGCACTTTGGCCCAGCTTTCCCCTACCCTTCCCCGTAGGTGGGGGGAGGGGGCAGAGGTTACAAATGACTGGTGCAATTACTCTTGAATTAGGGTTCCGCAAAGATCTTTTAGAGACCATTGTCACGATTGTGGATAGAGCTATGCTGTAATAAACATATTTGTGGGTACTTACGAGCAGTGCTAGAGTCTCACATGTCTAATCTGCCAGGTGACACCCCATACATAACATGACCTTCCCCCACCCACTCCTCCTCATGTCCATGGAATGATGGTTTGGTAAACATGGTAAATCCAGAATTTCATGATGAAATTTCACGAAACTGATTAATTAAATCCTTTCCACAAAATGGAGAAAGTTGACAACATTTAAAGTATCACACATTTTGATTTACAGAGAAGAACGTGTTATGATGTGACTGTTTACACCACAGAAATACTGACTGTACTTCAAAAACGACCGCCGACTTTACACATGTGGTGTGACGTAATACGATCTTCTCCAATACACAGAATTAGCCTCAACACGGTCAAATCTATCTTGATGACTTACGTACGGTCAAATACAAGATCCGAGTGTGAACAAATTTTTGTTCTAAAATAATTGGCACCCTCTGAAATTGGAAATTCAGGGGAAAGCTGTGACAGGCAATATTGTTTTGTGTCGTTTTAGTTGAAAAGAGTTTGTCATGTGGTGTCTCAGTGTTACACGGTAACATGAAATCCTGGACAAGGCGGATCTAGCTGTACCGTATAGCCGCAATTGTTTTAAGCACAGCAATAAGCGTGTCATTTTGATCGAAATTTCGACCAAAAAGTGGTCGCCATTTTGTTTCGGATTATTTTGCGTCGAGTAAGGTTTCAAAATAAAATACAATTACCGCTTGTACGCTGGCTGCGTCCTCACTGTAGCAGATTATGAATGTCTGCTGAGAGATATCCGTCGTGAGGCTAAGTCAGCGAGTTTAACTTTCAAAACGAACGAACAAATATTGGATATGCTGGTGAACTCAAAATGTATTGGAACTCTGATGGAACAAACAATTGAGAAAACTGTGTTCACTGACCTGAAAGTTGAAAATCTGAAAAAGAAAATGGTTAAAATTTCAAAAGACAAAAAGTCACCAGACATCCGCGGCTGTGCCTTTATGCCCGACGGAAAAGTTTTAATTTGTGACTGGAACAATGGCAACCTGAAACAGCTTGACAAATCATTCACACTACAAGACAGTCTAGGCTTGCCAAGCTGGCCCTGTGACATATCAGTGGTCAATGAAACCACAGCTATAATCACACTACCAGAGACGAAACGGTTACAATACATAGAGGTGACTCCCAGACTTGCTGCTGGACGGGCGCTCCAACTTGACAAGAAGTGCTTCGGTGTACGGGTTGTAGGTAGCGACATCTACGTCACCTGTCACCATGGTTACCCAGAAGGTGACGGTGAAGTGAGGATTCTAGACAAGAGCGGAAATTTGAGAAAACGGCTGGGAGTGAAGCAGGATAATACGTTTATGTTTACAAGACCTTACGATCTCACAGTATCTTCTCGGTCTGACAAGATCTACGTCTCCGACGCTGGTCAACACACACTGACCTGCCTGAAGACAGATGGAACTGTCATGTTCCAGTACAAGGATTCTGAACTACGCGGACCAAATGGAGTGTGTGTTGATGACGAGGATAACGCCATTGTTTGTGGCTATAGTTCTGACAATATCCACATCGTAACTAGTGATGGCAAGAAGCACTCTGTCATCCTGACCTCCAAGGATGGTATAAAGGGTCCAGGGTCTGTTGCTTATAGACAAACGGACAAAACCTTGATCGTTGGAGGCGAGAAAGATGGAAAGCTTCATTTAGTTCAATTTGTTGCAAAATAAAGCTCAATGATAATATAAACAGCGTCAAAATTTAGGATATCTGCTTCAGTCCCCATGCATTTATTTGATTTTTAAAAACACTAAAGCTGCTGATGTCCCGGAGCTCTTTGGGAAGAGAGTTCCAGATTTTGCTGCAGTTGAGCTAAAGGACCTGGAACAGTGTTTAACTGTTATTTTCAGTAGAGCTTCAACTGTTCCCTGGTACCTGAAAGCATAAGAATGATTTTTTAAGTTAATAAATAGGACAATTAAATATGTTGTAGCTAAATTATTTTGCCTCGAAAAAAAGAGCCAAGCCACAGCTAAACTCCGTCGGCAGAGAAGCACTCATCCACCAAGGATGGCTTACTGTGCTACATATACAACACTAACTTCGCCAATAACGGAGTTAGATATTTGCATCAAATTTATAGCTTACCTCTACAATACCCCCTCTCCCACCGCTTCCCTGTTATACGTGTATATATACTAATTTATAGCGAACCATTACAATCTTAAACATAAAACCTTAAAAATCATCGTCTCTGGAACTGGTGCACCGAGCATAATGCGAACTCGTATCTTGTTTCAAGATAAGACATACATATGTAAAAAGTACAAGTAGGCAATGATCAGGAAAAGCCCTCCATATTTGTCTTTCGAATGATCTTGCTACATGTTTCATGTACTGAAATAAAAACAAATTCTATGACATTCTTATTTTAATTTGTACTTCCAAATTTCTATGAACCGCCCCTAATAGCATTTTACAAATAACATGCTATAATTCTTTTGTTTCATCTAGATTCAATAAATTCTTAAATGAGCCACCGCATGAGAAAACCAACAATTTGCATAGGCGAAAACAAAGCCTCAGATCAGCTTCGAGGTAACCGCGAAGCTGATCAGCACTGATCGCTACACGGATAGTACGATCCCTCTTCTACTTAAATACAAAATTTCAAGCCTCTAACCATCTTCTGTGACTGTACAGGCCGATTTATGTCAGACCTGGTTGGAAACCAAACTGTTGGTTTTCTCACGCACAGGCTCAAATGGTTTGTTTTAGTTAAACCTATGATTTCTGTTTGTATTTGTATTATCTTCATCATAAACTAGCTCATCAAAGTGCGATGTATTTTGTCTGATTTGTTCTCAAACTCACAGTTGGTTCTATTTCATAGGTGTTACAATGTTTCATTTTAGAGTCATCAACATTACAGTCATTTCGATACAGCCAGTACTAAGCACGAGCCCTCGGTTTTCAACACTCCCCGAAGAACCTAGCGAATGTTAATGAATGGAAAATCATGTTTGATCCCTATATTCATATGAAGTAGGCTAGAAGGCACAGCCCAGCAGGCACATGACGTCAGAATGACGTCAGATCGACGTCGATGCGACGTCATGACGACGCATCGACGTTGATATGACGTCATTTTGACGTCATGTGCCCGCTGGGAGATATTGTGCAATCAAACTTGAAATTCCAAACCCAGACACCGGGCGGGAAAGAAAGTACAGTACATAATAGCACAACACGGATGAAGAGCAAGAGTACTAGATTGTAAATCAAATTTAAAAGCCAGTCCTAGACACCGGGTGGGAAAGAAAGTACAGTACAGAATAGCACAACACGAATGAAGAACAAGATTACTACATTGTAAATCAAATTTAAAAGTCAGCCCTAGACACTACATTGGAAAACAAAAACACCACAAAACATCACAAAATGTTACAACTCAGTGAAGAGCGTATGATTTTATACATGTCGATGAGGCTGCATTGTACGAGCAAATGCGAAAGGACATATTAAACAACTGCGTATGAATCACAAACCCCGAACGCCTTTACTGCCTCCGGGTGTCTGAGTTCCTTATGTTGTGTGGACCTATCTTTATGTTGTGTGGAGCTGTCTTTATGTTACGTGGATCTATCTTTATGTTGTGTGGAACTATCTTTATGTTGTGTGGAACTGTCTTTATGTTGTGTGCAACTGTCTTTATGCTGCGTGGACCTATCTTTATGCTCTGTAGAACTAGTTTTATATTGCATAGACCTGTCTGTATGTTGTGTGGAACTGTCTTATGTTGTGTGAAACTGTCCTTATCTTATGTAGACCTATCTTTGTTATGTGGACCTGTCTTTATGTTCTGTGGGTCTGTCTTTATGTTTTGTAAAACTGCTTTTATGTTATGTAGAGCTGTCTTTACTGGCTTTATGTTGTGTGCAACTGTCTTTATGTTGTGAAACCCTGCCTTTATACCATGTGCTTTCATCATTATGTTGGATACAGTTAATATTATGTTATGAATATACACCATTACGTCACAGGCAAACGTAATTCTGACATGTGCTTTATCATTATACTGGTTGAAGATGATGTTATGTTATGTATAGATATTATTTGAGCCGCGACGCGAGAAAACCGGTCTTCGGGATTTCCGACAAGGTCTGACACAAACTTACCTGTACAGTCACAGAAGCGGACTAGAACCTTGAAATTTCGGATTTAAGTAGAAGAGGAATTGTACTATCCGTGTAGCGAAAACAAAGGCGCTGATCAGCTTCGTGGTTACCGCGAAGCTGATCTGCGCCTTTGTTTTCGCATAGGCAAAATTCCGGTTTTCTCACGATGCGGCTCAATTTTTATCGTAGGCAACTATCATTGTTCTTGTTGTATAATCATTGTACTGGATGCTATTCCCATTATAGTATGTGGAACTGTCTTTATGTTGTGTGAAACTGCCTTTATGTTGTGCGGAAATGTCTTTAAGTGGTGTTGAATTGAATTCATGTCGCTTATGAGATATTTTGTCTATACGTTGGTGTACGTTCCATACATTATACGTTCGGCATAAATTTAACAGAAGTTACGGGTAACGGCGCTATTATAATACGCTGGCATACGTTGTCGTACGTCGTATACGTCCTGAAATTTTGTGTAATTTCAAACATAAGCCGACGTTCTGATGATACATTACTCGTAAGTAAGGCGAGCGCAACGAATATGTTATAACTTCATGAACGTTTCCTGTAAGTAATCCATACGTTCGCAAACGTTGCCATGCACACAAAAGCCCACCTGGATATTTGTTTAGCGTATGCATAACGCATTACCAGTCTACGAGCAGTGTACCACCGACTTAAATGTTACTTATGACAAACGTATATAGTGACGCATTGAACGTTTGCCTGACGCACTTGGGACGTATGCAGCGTATGTTAAACGTGTAAAGAACGTACTCAGCGTATGCGCAACTTACTCGCAGCGTATTGCCCAGCCTTTGGGATTTTATATATATAATGGGAAGGAATAAGGACTGTCTTCATGATTAAACAGCCAAACAGTGTCAAAATAACATACTCGACCAAAATCATTCTGTAAAATTGGGTATATGGCTAAACTGTATTCACTGTTATTTTATAGCTTGTCCAAAGGATCATTTTTGAAAGAACTGGATGCCCTCAAAGTTTATATTCAATGGGCCCTCATAAAATTGTCGGCATTTAAAGAGCCAAAGAATTAAATTAAAGTTAAAGTCTCCTTTCAAACTACGCTAATTACCACACTAAAAATAAAAGGTAACTGTAAATTTGAGCGGGTAGATTCCACAATATGCTGCCTATTTTCAGTATATCAAATAATTATATTTTGTAGCAATGGACCCCGGTGGCTGACATTTTCAAAACCGGCAAACACCGGGAGACCGGCAGCCACCGGGGTGAACCGGCACAACACCATGGTGAACCGGGAGGCTACCGTGATGAACCGTAGTAAAACCGGGGCACATCGGCCTGCACCGTGACGACACCTTGGTAGAACCGGGGCGAAGACTGGGGCTAGACCGGGATAACACCATGACTGTGAGAACACAATCAATTTTGGTTTTGTCTGTTTGTTTGAATTCATGCTTAACGTCCCAGTCAACAGCTAATGGTCATGTCGGGACGCTGCCTCAATTTTATGGGACTTTTACCCAAAATTAGGACGTCATGACATCCAAAAAGTGCTTCGAATAATAACCACCCATCTAAACCAACAAGGCATATATGTATGGATAGTTTGACATGAACCACTTTTACTGGCCAGGCTCAGACCTAAGCGGTTAACCAGTAATCAGATGGTCAGTCAGTAGCAAAGAAGCTTTGCCTGGAAGCACAAGCAGTCCATCTATTTCTCCTAGGCCCCAATGGGCGGGAGCCAATTTTGGTAAAATCAGTGCCCCGTTTTATCACGGTATATCGGCTTGTCTTCACTGGGGCGAACCGGGGTAGAACCGGGACAGTGAGAACTGTGCTTAAATGACTATTAAGTCGTATTCCTTCGTAACGGCACTTATTTTTCCTGAAGAAACTGTTTATTCATGATTCACATATTCACGATTCATTTATTTCATTTTATTTTATCAAAACATCGGGTATAGGAGTGTATCAATGATTCATTATTGTGTACATTTAAGTCAGTTATTTTACAAAAAGTTCTGATTATTGCAGACACTGATTATCACGTGACCATATCTCGTCTGTCCAGAAGATCCTCGTGGTTTGATCGCGGGGTATTATGGGGCGTAGTGGGCGTTTCCTCACTGTCAAGAGCTGTGTTCGGATATGAAATTTGATTCGAGTTGTATTCCTTCTGACTCTCGTAACTCGCGAAAGGGCGGGGTATCTTGAAAGAATATCTTGACCTTTGACCCTCGGTGGAAGCCGTCGATGAAGTGTCTCTCATGGTTCCCCGTCGCTCGCGCCTGAAATCGACGTCTGATTAAAATGAGAACATTCCGAAAAATAATGGCAAGTATTGAAACGATGCATTATCAAGAAATATTGAAAATGTGGTAAAAAAAAATGTCAGTAGCAAATTCACCGACTTCTTGACAGTGAAAGGCTTAATTACTGACGGGTATAGAGCCCAGGCTAAAATGTTCTATTAACTTGTAGTGGAAATGTAATATCATTTTCTTACAAAAAACTGGAACACGAGATTTTGGCGATTAAAGATAGCAAAAGCAAGGTACCTCTTCCAGCGCACGAGAGCAATTGTTCCTACAATTATTCCTATCAAGGCAACGCCACCTATGCTGCCTCCAATTATCGCCCCTTGCATTGTACGAATTTCTGAAATAGTTAGTTATTACATAAATAAATAACATGAATATTTATCACAGCGTACAAAAAAGTAAAACAATCGAGTAATCCGCATGAAAATCATCTGGTATACTTTTTTTCAAAGTCTTAAAGTTTAAAAGTCCAAAATTCTAAAAGTCTCAAAGTTTAAAAGTAGAAAAGTCTAAGAGTGTAAAAGTACAAAAACCTAAAAGTCTAAAGTCTGAAAGATTAAAAGTGCAACAAAGTATGGTCTTAGAACTATGACAAGCCGTTTTACTATTTATTCAAACAAACAGATATCTTATATACATTATATTGTATATAAGAGATCTTCTTAAATAAATAAGATATCTACTTTATTTTATTAGATATCTTTTATAAAGAAGATATCTTATATAGCAAATAAAATATCTGTTTTGTTATATTAGTTATCTAAATTGTCAATTAAGATATCTTATTTAGTATATAAGATATCTTTTAAACTTAACAAGATATTTGTTAATGTAGATATCGAAATTAACAAAAAAGATGTCTTGATTGATATATTAGATATCTGATATAGCATTTAAGATATCTTATTTGTTAATTAAGATATCTTGTTTAAAAAATCAGATATCTAATATGATAAATAAGATATCTATAATGTTTTTTCTAAATAAGATATCTTCTTCAACATATAAGATATCTTAATTATATTCAGAAATAAGATATCTACTATGCTTAAGTAGATATCTTCTTTGACAAATAAGATATCTTATTACGAAAATAGATATCGTATATCCTATATTAGATATCTAATTTAGGTTTAACAAATCAGATATCTTATTTAGCATATAAGATATCTTATTTGTTTTACCAAATCGCATTTGGTTTCTGATACTAATATAAGATCTCTACTATACCAATACAGATATCTTATTTATAGCCTTAATCATGGTATCTTATTTGATAATTTAGATATCTAATATACTAAATAAGATATCATATATATTAAATAAGATATATATTATACCTAAATAAGATATC
Source organism: Rugalucina vietnamica (assembly GCA_964017185.1). Taxonomy (NCBI): domain Eukaryota; kingdom Metazoa; phylum Mollusca; class Bivalvia; order Lucinida; family Lucinidae; genus Rugalucina; species Rugalucina vietnamica. The sequence continues at coordinate 69,140,080 of OZ024869.1, read as the reverse complement.
TTATTTACCACTATAAATTAGATAGCTTAATCACCAATTTATATATCTTTTTGCTATTGCTATATAAAATATCTTATTTACTATATAAGATATCTTATTTGCTAAGTAAGACATCTAGGTTAGCAATGAAGATATCTTATTTTCCAAAGTAGGTATCTTAATTAATCTTGTAAAAAAAATAAATCTTATTTCGGTATAGTAGATATCTTATTAAGTATATAAGATATCTTATTTAGTATGTTATATGTATCTAAATTATCAAATAAGATATCTTATATGCTATATAAGATATCTTTTTTGAAAAAGAAGATATCTTTATTGCTAAATAAGATATCTTATATCCTAATTAAGATATCTTATTTACTATTCAAGAATAAGCATAATAAAAAGTAAAACGGCTTCCATAGGCTATAGAACGATCTGATTCGGCACAAACCGACCTTGGCCCCTCCCCCCTGACAACATATCGGGGGCGGTCAAGTATTTATATCCTCAAGTGTATTTTCATGATAGTAAAATATTGTCACAGTGAAATATCGTATAAGTAAAACATGCTTAAGAGTATCAAAGTCATAGAATAAAAAGTAAATAGAGAAATGAATGTCCCCTATCGGCTTCCGTAATTTACAGAGTCAGTTCTCTGCGACGTAGACAGTTGAAATGGTGTCACAAAATATTTTTAAAAGACAAGAACTGTGGTTCATATTCGCAATGTCAGTAGTAGAGGAGATAAATGAATTCAGATTAAAACAACTAAGTTTTGTATCGTTGAATAGATGCTTAACGTCCCAGTCAACAGCTATGGACTATGGTCATGTCGGGACGTTGCCTCCAGCGGCACTTTGTGTACCACATAGTACCTCCCTTAAATACTGAAAACACAACATTGCCGCGCAATGAAAATCAAACTATCTGTGCTTTACTTACTTGATTTAGCCCTATCGTAGATATCAGTTGTAGCGCTTTCCCTGGACTGTCCCTCACAAAGGTCACGTGGTCGGTATCCTAAAATATATAAGCCCAGTACAAAAAGATTTAGTTACCCTTCAGTTTTTATTTACCTCATCTGCCTACTCGTTTGCCTTAACAATCGACGGGCCCAGGAGATATATACAATGCACTGAATTGGAAATTGTGCCCTTAATATAACGAAAATGTTACTGGTAGTTTTCATTAGCTTTTTTCATTTCCTTTTAGCGTTTTCTATTCTTGCCTTAATATGTGATATCACATACCTGCGGGTAGTGAAGCGTTTCTACACTGTGAAATCCCAGGGTACATAGCATTTCTATCATCATCATTACCCTCGACCACGCCTCGTAACCCCTCCTTACATTTACATTCGTCATCGACACATGTTTGTTCATACCCCATGTAGCAATCAGATGTTAGACCTCCGGAGCATTTCTCGCCCAACAACGGGAAATCTGAAACCGTATAAATGTGTGAACTGTCTTGAACGTTGAGATTTACGTTTTGCCAACAGTCTTCGCTTTGACTGTCTCTGTTTTCTGAAGTCTCGAGGTTATAACGCAAATATAGTGTGTGACCCGAAAGTCCAATAACCGGCCCTTCGATGGGCAATCTGTTTCACATCGAAAGATGCGCATACTATTATTTAGGCTGACAAATTGCCTCACATCTCAGAACATTTACTGGAATAAGATGTATTGACAAGTTGGATCACTATGCCTATTCATGTTCGAAATATGAAGTTTTATTAGTTTATCATATCTCGATTTTCGAGGGCAAAATGTTATTATCATAAAACAGTATGAGAGTCCACGAATGCCAACATCTAACTTTTGCCCCCATTTTCACACTATCTAAGTCGGGCTGTTAGTGAGCATGTTTCAATTTATTCCTACTTACCTATGAACCAGCTGTCTTTCAGGCGACACCAGCGCCCGTTGAGTCATACTTACCTATGAACCAGCTGTCTCTCAGGCGACACCAGCGCCCGTTGAGTCATACTTACCTATGAACCAGCTGCCTTTCAGGCGACACCAGCGCCCGTTGAGTCATACTTACCTATGAACCAGCTGTCTCTCAGGCGACACCAGCGCCCGTTGAGTCATACTTACCTATGAACCAGCTGCCTTTCAGGCGACACCAGCGCCCGTTGAGTCATACTTACCTATGAACCAGCTGCCTTTCAGGCGACACCAGCGCCCGTTGAGTCATACTTACCTATGAACCAGCTGTCTCTCAGGCGACACCAGCGCCCGTTGAGTCATACTTACCTATGAACCAGCTGCCTTTCAGGCGACACCAGCGCCCGTTGAGTCATACTTACCTATGAACCAGCTGTCTCTCAGGCGACACCAGCGCCCGTTGAGTCATACTTATCTATGAACCAGCTGTCTTTCAGGCGACACCAGCGCCCGTTGAGTCATACTTACCTATGAACCAGCTGTCTTTCAGGCGACACCAGCGCCCTTTGAGTCATACTTACCTATGAAGCAGCTGTCTTTCAGGCGACACCAGCGCCCGTTGAGTCATACTTACCTATGAACCAGCTGTCTCTCAGGCGACACCAGCGCCCGTTGTCACTGGGCTCATACTCGTCTTCACATTTACACATGCCGCTATCACACACAGTAAACGGCCCCTGGCAGATTTTAGACTCAGAGCAGTCCTCACCCAGAGCAGATACTGGAAGAAGTGACTATATGTTAATTATTTAAAAAGTGGGGCACCTGTAATCATCACAAATATAATGGCTAGATCCTTTGGAAGCAGTAAAGACATTCATAGGGAGAATATAATATTGCATATAATTTCGGGTAATGCATCCACATCAGCGACCCTTTTCAAACTGACAAAGAAAGCGAGACACGTGTGCTGCAAATTTTACATCAAGGTAGTCTGAAAAGAAGACTCGTATATAGGAGACATATTTTGTAGAAATAAAACTGCAAATTCACATTCAGCTGTTGAGAAATAGGAGCAAACTGAGTGTGTCTGATGCGTTTTATACGCAAAACGTAAATAGTAAATTGTGTATACTCACATTTCCAGCACTGTGTTTTGTCCGGGCTGTTGGCGTAACCCAGTTTACAACGACATCTATAGACATTACAACTGTCCTGTTCACAGTCAGAATTGTCCGGACAAGTTCCACATTTACCTCCTATATGGACTAAAAAAAATACAAACATTGTGCTACCCAATGCTATTACATTTTTGAACAAACATCAGTGACATTGTCTTGTGACAATACAGTTTGGTATATAAAGGCAAGAAATTGAACAAAATTTGTTCAGCCAGCTTCATAGGTTATCTTGGTTCTTAATCTCTAACAAAACATATCTATGCAGGATTGCAGGGTCATGTTTGTATATGTTCTCTCGGACAGTTCCAAAGTAACATAAGCATTGTATATACTAGAAGCTAAGCCTCTCTCTGTTGAAGTTTCAAAATGTATTTGTGACTACTTGAAATATTTAAAAAATGCACATTTCTCTAGTATACATTTGTTAGGCCAAATAAAAAGGACTAAGCGTTACTGAAACAAAAAAAAATGCTTGAATTTGTTAAATTTGATGGGTATGCGCTATAATACATGAAGGTAGCATAACGTTAGCTTTAATATTTTTATCAGTTTGTCCAATTTTGTCAGTGAGTATAAATGATCTTGTACTTGAAATGCTTTCATAAACATTTAGCCAGTCTTGTCAGGAAAATACTTTGCAATACAGATACAGTTAGAAAAATAATCACATGAAGTGGTCGTTTTTGAGCAAATTTTCTGAAATCGGACTTATATTCCTCACTGAATATGAGCAACAAACTAGGTAAACTCTGAAGTTGTCATCAGTTCAGATGGCACCACTCAAAACGGCCTGTGAAAAACCTGATATATTAATATGTTATGCATTGGTATATATGCGAAAACAAAGGCACAGGTCAGCTTTGCAGTAACTACGAAGCTGATGAGTGCCTTTGTTTTCGCTACACGGATACAAAAAAAATAGTACGATTTCACTACTTTCTAAATTCAAATTTTCCAGCTTCTAGCCATCGTCTGTGCTTATGGAGCTTAGTTTGTGTCAAACCTGTGCGGAAACCCCGAAGACCGATTTTCTCGCGTCGCGGCTCAAATGTTCTCAGAGAATGCATACACGTGTATCTTGTTCAGCCAGTTTTATCATTACCTGTTGTTGTCACTGCTTTTGGTGTCGATGATGATGTCAAAGACGTCGATTCTACTTTAACTGGTGTTGACGATTTTATTGTAGACGACCCTGTAGTTGCATTTGTCGTGATTGAATTGCCTGGTTGTTGTACTGCGCTAGTTATGGTAGATTTAGTTGTAGATGAAGGCGGTAGAGATATGGTAGTGATAGGTGTTGTTGTTGGTTTCGTGGAAGAAGCAGTAGCTGAATGTGTTGTTGTAACTGTTGGTGTTGAAGTTGTACTTAATGTTGTTGTAGAAGACCGTGTTGTACTATATGTTGTTGGTGTTGTAGTTGTTGATTTTGTAGTTAGAGTCGTTGTTGGTCGTGGTGTAGTGGTTGTTTTTGTTGTTGTTGAAGGTGACATGCTCGTTCTTGTAGAGGTAGTAGTTGGTTTCGTTGGTGTAGATGAAAATGTAGTTGTAGGAATAGAAGTAGATGAAGAAGAAAGTGTTGTAGGTGTTGAAGTTATTAAGGATGTTGTAGAAGTAGTAGAAGTTGAAGTCGTAGTTTGACTTGTTGTTGGTGGTTTTGTTGTCGTCGTTGATAATGATGTTGACGTTGTTACTGTTGTAGTAGATGAAGTTGTTGTGATGATTGAAGTTGAGGATGTCGGTGAAGTTCTTGTCGGAATGCCTGCAACAGAACTTATATCTTATATTGACTGACTGATTCATCTGAGTCAGAAACGACCTTAAGCCGAACCGTTCTCCCGGTCATAGTTCATTTAATCAGCTGTACACTGATACTGAAACTGATACAAAACAGTGCTTCATTCCTGAGTATACAGTGCTTCATTCCTGAAATACTCTTGACAAATATGCGAATTAAACGGCGAGGAGAATAAGACCTCTTTTACTCACCAAACTTTTGGCAGTCTCCTGTTATATTTACTGTGCGATCTGAAAAAGAGAAAATCAGACCATGCGTTAGTTCTTCATAAATAGGCTTTTTACAACATTTTAACACATATAAACACGAGGAGCATTTTGTATAAATGAAACAAACTGATATTTTTATAGATCCAAAATACTTTTCAAACAATCGATTTCACATATGTAAAACCCACTAACCTGGTTTAAAGCTATCCGGGATACACTGATGTAACACAAACGGAAACAGTCTCATCTCCTCGACTGTGGCGCCCCGGTAGCCCGCCCGGCACTGACACACCATCCCCTCACACTCCACGTACTCTCCAACACATCTTATATTGCTATCACACCTCTGCCCAAGGACGGCTATTTTAGCGTTGTCTAGCGGATTAGGAACGCACACTAACAGGTCAATATTACTCGCGTTGGCCACGGAGTGCCCATCGTGGCATTTGCAAGTTCCATTTAGACAGTCACTTTCAGGAATGCTGCATTTTGATTCTGTGTCACAGGTTTCTCCAAGATTTCTTCCTGTGGATGAAAGTGAAATTGTAGCATGTCTGACACAGTCAATTACATAAGCGCATCGAACATTACGAAACATGCCCATTTCTTATGTTGTAAAATTTGAAATTTTTCATTTTTGATATTCTTCTTATTTTTGGTACGCGACGAGTACCAACAATCTCTGTTTTCAGTGAAGCAAAATAAGAAAAATAGGTAGTTGTTTTTGCGTTATAACAGTTGGGTATAAGGGGTATATATTACACGTAAATGTAATATCCTGAAGTATAGATGAACGTTGTATAACAGTCAGTTTCGAGTATTTCGGGTTATCGACTTTCAGACATGTATTCCTAGATCAGCTGGCTAACTGTCACTCCGCTCCACTTCGGTACCTCGTTCTACTTTCCTGACAGCTTAGCATAGGTTTTCCACTGAAACAAAAGTCGAACTGATTGCGGTTTTCGTAAGCGACTTGCAGTTACACAGTTTTGCAGTTTTGCTGAATTTTCGTTTTCGACCAAGGGCTGAATATATCCCATTTCCGTCGGTATGGAGAGGTTTAACGGAATACTGATGGAAATGTTCCGTCTAATGTATTCCGTGCTACTGTACAGAGATATTTGCATAAAATGTTTTCAATGACCATTGCTTTTACATACGTTGCTTAACTCATTTGACCGCATGCATTTCCGCGATGGACCTGATAGGCTAGGACTGTTTGTGCATTATCTTTCACCAGGTAGAACTGAACGGAAGAGAATATAACCCCAGCAGTTCGTGTCTATAGAGAGATAGAATGACCAGGAACATCATGTCAATAAAAAAGGAATTCTATTCGAATGGTTGGCTGACTGGCTTAGAGAGAGCATATGCCATAAGTATGTAGGTCCAGAGAAGATGTCGCATACTGAACAGCTGAGGCGGCTACAGAGAAGCATCGTGCTAAGAGTCCAGTTTTCAAAACTTTTGAATTGTGTTTGCACCATTTACCTTGTACACAGCTTTTCTCGTCATGTGAGGGAGTATATGAATCACCACACAGGCAAATCTTTCCGTAACACCACCTAGACTGGCAGGACGCATGCAATGGACATTCTGTATCGGTCGTACACTCTTTCAGCAGGTCTGCACCTATGATGGATGGTATTATTGAGGATGGTATTATATTGAGAATTGTTACAAGATAAGAATTATCTTATTTTGGACGTTGAATATTAAAAAAAATGCATGTCCGTAGGTACTACGAAATCACATTTATACAATGAGCTTGCACAGCTTTTCAACTTGTCGTCAACTAAAGCATTAATTTTAGGAATGTTTTATCACACTATTTATCAAAACGAAAATGAATCACGGTGTCCAAAAAGTACATTCTTGTATATCTTACCTTTTGTTAGTGCGATTTGGAATACCAGGACCTGCGCAAGGAATAACAACCAGTAACTTCTGAACATTATGTAGACATCAAACCTTAAATAAGTATCGATAAAAACAGTTGGCAACACGATATACCATCAGGAAAACATGTCCGTGTAATGTATACCCCCTCGAACCCCACTTTTATATAGCAAAACTGGGGTATGCAGGGGTATACCTATTTTTCTTATTTTTGCTCCAAAACATAGATTGTGGGTACTCGTTAGAACCGCCTCGGCGAGGCGGTTCTAACTTGTACCCACAATCTATGTTTTGAGCAAAAATAAGATAAATGTCAACATTTTTCAGCTGAAATTTTTCAGTTTTTCAAGCTAAAAAATCTCTGTTTATTGCATGGGCAAGTTTTCATAATGAATAAGTCTCGATAAAAACAGTTGGTAACACGACATACTATGCATCCATTCCATTTTCGTAAATAATGTGACAAAATGTGTGTGAAAAGTGTCTTTTAAGAACATGCCAGCGTTCACTTTCAAACATTATTCTTTCAATTATATGTATGATTTCATTTCATGATTTCACAACACATTTCCTTTTTAATGCATATTTGCGTTTTTTTTTTTGTTTTTGTTTTTTTTTTTTTTTTTTTTTTTTTTTTTTTTTTTTTTTTTTTTTTTTTTTTTTTTGTTAGAACTGCTTATTGTGGCTGCGATTAATGAATACAAAGAACTTACCGTTTTGAAAGGTGGTCGTATTAAAGCCTTTTAAGTTAGCATATAGACACACTTTTAAAATCACTCCACGTTCATCTGTGCGTTATTTTTGTTCCATGTTAGTTTTTAAAACACGAAATATTATATTTAAAAAAATAATAATTATAATTTATCATTGTTTTTACATTTTGGTTATAATTTTCATTGTTTTATTTTATAAAATTTATAAAGGGTAAAATAACGGTAATTTGACATATTATCTTAAAATATGCCCTTTATCAGTGAGCCTGGATTTTGGATTAAGCTTGAAGCCGGCTTCGCCCATTTCAAAGACGCAAAATAAGATAACATAATTATAATTTAACGACAGAGCCGGGGACCAGGGCAGATGGAGTTACATAGCAACTGCGGCGCGTGCTAGTGAAAGTATGTCCCATGAATCAACATTTGAGCCGCAACGCGAGAAAACCGGTCTTCGGGGTTTCTGACCAGGTCTGAAACAGTCAAAGAAAAAGGCTAGCAGCTTAAAATTTCGTATTTTAGAAGAAGAGGGATTGTACTGTCTGTGTAGCGAAACCAAAGACGCTGATCAGCTGTGCAGTTACTGCACAGCTGATCTGAGTCTTTGTTTTCGCATATACAAAAAGCCGGCTTGCTCATGATGCGGCTCAATTTTGGGCGTCCTCATTTTGATTATGGCATCCGAAACACTTCCTATCTGTAATGGCTATGTACACAGTATTAATCTGTAGAATGAAAGAGAAAATGGTAAAAAAAATAAAATAAACTCAGAGTCAGTTAACCAACCAGAGAATGTAGGAAGTTTAAGAAAGAAATATCTGTGTTCTGGCTTTAAGCAAAAGCAGTAAAAAGGGGGAGGGGACTAGGCTGGAATAGAAAAGAAAAAGCATGTCATGGAATCAAAGTTAACCCTCCAGAGTACATATGATCCAAGTATGAATGCGCTGCCCAAATATGGTTGGTTCATTGGGGTTTAACGTCCCACCAACAGCTAAGGACATATGGAGACGGGACCTCGATTTATAGTCCCATCCGACGGACTGGAGAAGCCCGGGATCGAACCTGCGACCCCTGATTTACAAGGCGAGTGACATAACCACTGCACCACGGAGGCTTCTCTGCCCAAATATGACCTTATGAAAATCATTGCATATAAAATTCTACAATTTTACCTCTTGCCCCACCCCTAAGCATCCATGGACATTGGGATCTGTTATAATGCCAGTACCGAAGAATTTTAACTCGATGGTGTACCCTGGGTCCAAATACGTGTGCAAGTGGTCTGTTATTCACATATGGTCGTTCGTCTCTCACTAATGAGAAAGACGAATAGGTTCGTGTGTGTTGGTGAGTTCTTTGATGGCTGACTATGCCAATTCTAGCTCTAAACTGTCGGTTGCAAGTAGAGCAAGTCAATGCCATGGAATCAGCTGGTGGCCCATTGGTATTGGCTTTGCGTTCTCTGCGCACAGATCCTCTTTTTTCATAGAGAGCTGCTCCATTGTTGATGAGACCTCGCCACTTTGATCGCTCCTGTTCAGTCTGTTCCCAAGGCCCAATTGATATGTCGAAATCCTTCAGAGAGGCTCGAGAGTGTTCACATATACTACAGAAAACAAAGCATAGCATTTCAAAATGTTGACTGAGTGCTTCTCTTGTGTGTGTTACGGACTTTCCCCCATGATCAGGTTTGGTCATTTTTGCGTAATACCAGTAAACTTTGAGATTTACCGGATATTAACTCGTCCCGGCATGCGCGTTCAAGGTACGTATGAAAACTCCTTATTGAACTGTAAATCATTTCGCAGATTTGGTTTTGTCTTTGTAGGCATCGATGAGAAAACTAACAATGTGGTTTCCGAACATGCTCGACACAAACCGAGCTGTACAAGCACAGAAGATGGCTACTGGAAGTTTTGGACTTTGAAAGTAGAGGAATTGTACAGTCAACATAGAGAAAATAAAGGCGCTGATCAGCTTCCAGTTACTGCGAAGCTGCTCTGCGTCTTTATTTTCGCATATCTGCAGGAGGTTGGTTTTCTTATGATGCGGCTCAATTTCTCGTGAATCCATCGATGCCTGCAAATGGGCTATTTCATTATCAAAGATTCCCAAAGATCCGCCGTAGGCAGCATCATTTTTAAAACCAATATCTTGCACGTACGGGGGTCATTCAGGAATTAATGACAATAATTCAATAAAACTTTATTCTTAACACTTGTGTGCTTTTCATAAACTATCAACCAAATTTGAAGATGTATGCTATTCAATTGTTCCTCCAAAAGTTCGCTACGATGCCGGTTCTGGGGTTGCTAGGCAACCAAAGAATACAAGGTAAAAGAGCTTGAACGCGACATACTGTTGTTTATAAAAGCTAGTACTTGCCTGGATAGAAGACCAGTATCTTGAATCTGTTAACAATATTTCATGAGGATTGAATATGTGGTTGTTGTAAGCATGACTGTCAATGGTATTGGTCACAGTGACACTGTACACAGAGTTTCAAAATGAATCAGCACCGTCTCCAGTTCAGATTTACCTGCATCAAATCTAGCCAGTCTTTTTAAAATCTAATACTTGTACCATAACAGTCTCAGATTTTTGAATTTTTGTTTTTGTTAAGAAGCCATAGGAATACCTGCAAAATTAAACACATCATTAGCTGTTTGAATTTATTTGTTTGTTTCATTATTTGGTTTAAAACACACTGTCAGGCTCAGAATGGGTTTATTTTGTCCTGTTCTGCCGTTGCTTAGCAACCACGCGTGTTGCAAATCAGGAAATTGACATGAATGCTAAAGTTGCTCCTGTTGGCCTCTGGTGCTATCATTAATCATCAAGAATCACTGATAAGACTGTCCAAGCAACTATCCTACACGTTTTACTTACCCTACCCCCATATAAAAATGAGTAAAAATTGACTTTTTCGCGTCCATGGACGCTTCAGGGGCCATATTCAAATTAATATAGCGTCAAATCTAGACATGATAAAAGCACAAAATTTTCAGCATGAATGCATAATATATGTGTCTACATGTAACATTTCAAATAAAGCCAAGCTTAATTATACTTTCCGAGATATGGATTCATTGTCATTAATTCTTGAATGACCCCCGTACGTTGCATCAAGGCGATGAACTCGTTGACGTGCGTTGCTTCCCAAACTATCCAACCTAGGTGCGTTAACACTATATTGTGCAAAAGTTTGCTTGAGTTCAGGATTGTCTTTTGGTGGTAGATTCCGGTAGATACCGAAACTTTGATATTTACAAACGATGGTGAAGGATTCGAATTATTAGCAAACGTAATCAATTTTCGTGTTTCTGGTGGCATATTCCTTCAAGGAAATATATAATTTCTGACACAAGGCAAGGTTTTGTAACAAACAACTTATGGCAAAAACTGAAGGCATCCTTGCTTTGTTTTTCCACAAAGTCACAACCCAGACATCCTCGCATTAATGCCTGTAAAATTGACATAATCGTCAACTAACCGTTCTCCATTTCCCCCTACCATCGTGAAATGTTGCATCAATCTGTGCCGTAACAAACTCAGTTGCATCAACAGTATACAGGGTGATTATATATAAACCAACACCTGATGTAAAGGGATGAATCATTTTCATTTTCTTTGGGTGTAAGTGACGGCTATTTTATCATTCATCATTTTGTTGTTGTTGTTGTTGTTGTTGTTGTTGTTGTTGTTGTTGTTGTTGTTGCTGCTGTTTTTGTTGTTGTTGTTGTTGTTGTTGTTGTTTTGTTCTGTTGTTTTGTTGTCGTCGTTTTGTTTTTCTGTTTGTAAAATATTTAGTTGCCGGTGGCTGAGTGCTATGGCAATGAACCAAATGTTGTTGCTTTTTCCACGTAATATTTACATTTTTATTGCAATCGCCCTAGATGAAAGTCTTTCTTGATGTTCTTCATTTAAGGATTGAAATTCAGATTTTAGCTTTCACTGGAAGATGAAAAACATAATTAGGCTGTTTTAATGTCTGTGAAGCCCGAAGGGCTTCTCTGAGACATTAAAACAGCTAATGTTTTTCATCATCCAGTGAAAGCTAAAATCTGAATTTCAATACTTATATTTACATTTTATATTATCAATTAAGTATCAGATTTTAATTGCGCATATCACCGCTCATTTTCATGGTATTTGGCATTAAATCCGACTTAACGTAATTTTGGAACAGCCAAAACAAAACGTCAAATTTTCGCGCCTAACGTCATGGCGATACGCGACCAACGTCACGACAACAAGAGTAAACAAACAACGTCACTGGATGGGTTTTGATGTCGCCCCGCCCATAGGCGTGGCCTCTAGATCACGTGACTTAATGTTTTTCATTGGGAAATGAAGAACATCAAGAAAGATACTTTCATCTTGGGCGATTGCAATTAAAATGTAAATATTTAAGAAATGAATTTCATTTTTCTGGTGTTCATGGAGCTATGAACCGCAGTGGGTCGCGTGCAAAGTGAATGAACCCCGAAGGGGTTCATGTAAGCTTTGCTAGCGACCCACTGCGGTTCATAGCTCCATGAACAACAGAAAAATTAAACTCATTGCTTATATTTACATTCATTTCTCTCCATCGCTTGTTGAAAAATCACCAAGGCGGTCACATTTACCAGCAAACAGAGAATCTACACACAGTGTGTGTTAAACAGCGGAACGGCGTCGACGTTTACAACGTCAAATCAGATTGGCGAGATTCATGTTTTTTGACGTCAAGTTTGGATTACGTCACGTCGCGTGACAAAATGTTGTTCATGGAAGTATGAACGCAGATGAACATCTAATGGTTCATCTAAGGAGGTTTTAGAAAAATGTAAATATTAGATGATGAAAAACATTAGTTGTTTTAATGTCTCCGAGAAGCCCTTCGGGCTTCACAGACATTAAAACAGCCTAATGTTTTTCATCATCCAGTGAAAGCTAAAATCTGAATTTCAATCCTTAAATGAAAAACATTAAGTCACGTGATCTAGAAGCCCCGCCTATGGTCAAACCCAGCCAGTGATGTTGTTTGTTTGCCCTTGTTGGCGTGACGTCAGTCACGTATCGCCATGACATTAAGCGCGAAAATTTGACGTTCTGGCTGTTCCAACATTACGTTTAAAAACAGCCTAATGTTTTTCATCATCTAGTGAAATTCAATCCTTAATTGTAAATTTCAAGCAAACCCATAAAACAACGAACTAATTAAGAATGTACATTCTTGGTCGTTTCAGCCTTGAAATATCGACTTTACAAATTGCAAGACAATTCGAAACAAATTAAAAAATAAAAATAAAAAGGCACCAGTGGGAATCGAACCCACGACCTCTTGTTTACTAGACAAGCGCTCTAACCCCTGAGCTATGGCGCCGGATAATCAAGAACTTCTATTAAACCTATATATTTATACAGCAGACTGGTTATCGATCCGTATGTATAAACTATAAGGCATTCTGCTAAATGCAGGAAACCAATACAGTCTTTCACTATACTTTATCCTGTACGGCTCTGAAATTTGGGGAGCAATAACCACTGGAAAAATATAATATATCACTGGATAATGCAATCTGCTAGACCTGATATATCCTGCCGCGCCCCCAATATCTGTTGGGAAATATCTCCAAACTTCGCTGTATTTGCAGAACTGGGAAGACGTCCGTTTTATTTAGATACTGTGAACTTGAGAAAATGTTTCATTTTTGGCACATTTTCGGAAACATGTAATACATGTCTGGCCTCTTTATTAATATGATTTATTGATTATCGTACGGTTATAAAAGTTTTGTCTGTCGGCATTTTGAGGGTGCGTTGTGCTGCAGTTCATTAGCTGATCCTTTTTCTTTTATTCCCGACGTTGTGACGATACCCCGAATATGTTTGTTTGTTTCACCAAATCCACATTAATTTGCTGGTTCCCAGTTTTCTAATAATCAATATTGGAAATACAGGTAACCAGTAAAAACCCCCTCAGTTAGCCATTGGTCAATACTGGACACACCTTCAAATATTGACCAATGACTAACTGAGGGGGTTTTACTGGTTACCTGGTTTTCCAATATTGATTATTTGCAAGCTGAAAACCATCAATTAATGTAGATATGGTCACGTCCCAGACAACAGCTATGGTCATGTTGGGGCGCTGCTTCCATTTTATCAGTGGGACTTTTACCCAAAATTAATTGAATGTCACAGAGACATGATGTCATGACATCCAAAAGGCCTAGGGGATTTAAGGCCTGATTTCGGCCTCATGTGTTGATAAAAATCTGAATTTTGGACTTTTGAGGAGAAACGTATTGCAAATAGCAGGTATAGGTCCCTACTTATATATTCTAGCACAACTATCACATTCAAATTACACATGTTGCCATGGCAACGCTCCGAAAAGCATAGAAATATCACTTTTTGCAATTTTGGGTCTATTTTTCACCATTCAGCATCATTTTCAACTACCGGCCCACACGACGAACAATTTCTTATTGTAAAATAATTATGAAGTATCAACCAGAGATATTGTATGATAAGTATAATTTTGTTCGGAGTGTGGGCTGGCACTTGAAAATTAAAAAATGTGTTCAGAAATGGTCAAAAATAGACCAAAATGTGCAGAATGTGCTCTATCTATGGTTCTTCTGGGCGTTGCCATGGCAACGCTTGTAGGATAAATGAAATACTTGCTCTTATTTTTAACAGAGGAGACATATGGTTGTTTTAAGGAATACTTTTCTCACCTAAATTCCAAAATTTATTTTGTAGCAAAATCTGAGGCCAAAATCAGGCGTTAAATGCCCTAGTCCTTTATAACCATGGTACCCAAGTAAGACACCATAGCAGGCTCAGACCTAAGCGGTTAACCAGTAATCAGATGGTCAGTCAGCAGCGTATATATACGGCGTAAGCTTTGCCTTGAGGCACAAGCAGTCCATCTATTTCTTTAGGCCCCAATGCCCCCCCCCCCCCCCCCCCTCTTCGAATATATGACACGGTAGACCTATTCATCATCATTCCCAAATTCTATCACATCGATCTTCGGGCTAGTGTCTAGTGGTCGAACGGAAGCTCCATACTTCGACCTCCGTGACTTCTTGATCTTTCGAAACAATCTTTGGATTCGCTCGGTGCGGCACGGGAACTGGAATGGGAAAATGATTAAAGTATGATTGTTTGGTGAGGTCTATAATAATCAGATATAGTGTACTGAATGGGTCAAAAGTATTTATTATTCGCCCTGACCGAGACGATAATTGTCTCCATGCTTGAATCAGATCACAATTTTAACAGAAATACCTAAGGCATGATACGCGCAATCTACTGTCTGAACGCCATATTTCGGAAACTGCATTTTTCAAAATCTCACTTTTGTGAAACACTACAAGTAAAATATGACTATTTCATCTTTTAGCAAAACAAAAATTGTAAAAAGTGCTGCAAAATTTTTTAAAATTGGTTCACTAGTAAAATAATTATGCCCAAAAATTATTTTGACTGGGCCTTTTGCGTGTGCAAGGGAGGTAATCCATACATCTGAAAATTAAAAATCAAGCGAATCTGTGGAATAATTTTAAGAATTATGTGCTGAGCTATGCATACAATACAACTTTGTTTTAGTTTGGTGCATTTTAAATGAAAAATAATCAATTTAGATTTTTTTTTCGGGAAAATAGTTACTTCCCTTGCTGACATTTTTACAATGTAAAAACCCCTATCCAAAATTATTTTCTGGCATAAAATTTTTATTTGTTAACCAATTTTCAAAATTTTTGTGGCACTTTTTAGGACTTATGGAATGCAAAATGGTGACATGGTCATGTTTTTCTTGAGGTCTTTCAGAAAAGTGAGATTTTGAAAAATGCTTTTTTCTGGAAGATGGTGTTTAGACAGTAGTGTCTGCATGGAGGTGGAGACTATGTTAGCTAAACTTTGTTTAAGAAACTGAAATACGTATATATATCGCAAACAAACCTTTAGTTCTTCAGGGTCACATTCCGTCGCTACAACTTTAAGACTAGGCTCTTCCAATGAACTGACAAACTGCCTAGTTTCTTCTTCAATACCATTGATATTGTTCGTTGATAACACAGAGCCATGATCCTCGTTTGTAGAGTCGGTTATCTTCATGGTATCCAGTTTAGAGAACACATCAAACTCAGATTTCTTGTAACGCCCTAGCAACTTCGGCAAATCACATTTTTCTTTAAATGCTTTTATCATATCATCCGTATTTCCAAGTGGCACTTCCTCCGACTTCAATGTCTTTTTGTTTGTATTCCTTGGTCCTAATTTTCTCTTTAACAATGTTTTGCTTTTTGATGGAAGTGGCACAGTATCGTAGTGATGGATTGGCGCTCGTAAAACCTTTCGTTTCTTTTCTTTTAAGGTCCCTCTGTTTTCCAATTTGCGTTGCTGTGGTTGTTTCTTAATATTTCTTATTCTCTGCAAACCTGGGTTTTTGTCATAAATATCAATTAAAGTCTGAACCGTTCTACTAGCATTATCCACAGTTGTTTCTTCTAGACATTTTGTTTTCGAGTCACTAATGATTGACTTCCTGGTATCCATCGACACATTTCTGCTTCTAGCCGAAGACATGTCAAAAAAACGTCCCTCTTTTTTACGCGCGTAAGGTGGCGTTTTTGTGACGTTGCACATAAACATTCATCTCAGTGCACTGGAAAACACTTTTGAATGTATGCATTTATTTATTAGTCGTGTTAGAATCGAAATAATTTTACTTAAGAAATGAATTTCATTTTTCTGGTGTTCATGGAGCTATGAACCGCAGTGGGTCGCGTGCAAAGTGAATGAACCCCGAAGGGGTTCATGTAAGCTTTGCTAGCGACCCACTGCGGTTCATAGCTCCATGAACAACAGAAAAATTAAACTCATTGCTTATATTTACATTCATTTCTCTCTATCGCTTGTTGAAAAAATCACCAAGGCGGTCACATTTACCAGCAAACAGAGAATCTACACACAGTGTGTGTTCAAACAGCGGAACGGCGTCGACGTTTACAACGTCCAATCAGATTGGCGAGATTCATGTTTTTCGACGTCAAGTTTGGATTACGTCACGTCGCGTGACACAATGTTGTTCATGGAAGTATGAACACAGATGAACATCTAATGGTTCATCTAAGGAGGTTCTAGAAAAATATAAATATTTTACAGTGAATTATCTTTGATCAACATCTCGCGTTAATCACGATAATTCACCGTAAAGTAAAATTATTTCTTAAATAAAATGATCATAAAAATTCATAATCAAATCCACTTCATGGAATGATTCACTTTCCAGATATCCGAGACTCGCATCTTCAGTTTAAATATACTCGATTTTATTTAAATACAAATCAAACATTCAATTTTCAAATCTAGTTAACGGCTAATTAAGAAGTGAGTCTTTTCGATAATAGGTTTAAGGAGGCAATGTCAAAACCAAGCAAACTTGAATGTCCAGGGCGCATGGTATGATGTAAAATATAGGCTACAATAAGATATTGGCTGTATTATTCGTCTACAGTTTGTGCTCAGAGCTTAGGGTGCATCTTTACACAGACGGTCTAATGCTGCTTCAGGTTATAATTATTTATTGTTTGGAATCGAAGGGCCCCTTGCTGAATATGGAATAAAACTTGTTAACCGATCGCCACAGACATCAACTCTAAATGGCGCTGTGCAAACAGATTTGTTCGTTTTGTAAATGCAATTGCGGTTTAACGTCCCAGTGAACAATTTTCCAGTCATGCCGGGACGGAACCATGGCTTCCTGATAATCATATCCAGTACTATAGAGAGTATGTATCCTGCTCAAGGACACAACTCGCGCCCCCAAGTGGGAATCGGACGCTCGATTCGTTATTCACAATCTACTTTCAAGCCACAACGCTCCCATCTGCAACTTTATTTAATAGAGGATGAAAATATATGGGAGGTGTGGCGACCTCATAACGGACGGTACAGCACAGAGGAATTGAAAAAAAGGGAGAGAGACCGCTTATTTCATTCTGTAAGTTCCACACCGTACATACGGCTCGTCAAATTCCAACTGATACGTCAAAATACGGACGTTTTAATATGACAGCGCGTTCACGGGTTACTGTCCCTTTAAGATTTGAAATTGGAATATAAATGTATGATTAACCATACATTGGTTTACATTGTAGACATAATGTTTGTATTCAAATATCAATTCAAATAGTTCTTTCTTGAATTGTTTGATCTGAGTGATTTTTATACATGCAAGTTATTAAAAGTGAATTAAAAGGAAAAGTTCATATTTCATTGAAGTATTGTTGTCATTTCAAATAGACGCTATAATAGCCTATTCTACGAAAAGGCATACGAGTCTGTTTTCTTTGTGAAGAGTTTTCTATGTGTATAGAAAGACCTTGACCTGAATCGAGGCTTAACGACCCATTCAACAATTATTCAGTCATATTGGTACGATGCCAACGTTTTCCTGGTTAGCAATAGATCTATATGCATGGGGAGTCAATGTGTCTTGCTTGACAGGGGTGGGTTTCAAATCCAGGACTTCTGAAATCAGTTCACTTGGGGAATAAAAGAAACATCGAAAATGATATCATACTAATATATATTTGATAGCATGTACTCATGAACACAATATAAAACTATAAATGATATAGATATAACAATTTTTCTCAAAAGCTAGTATTACATGTCAATGTAGCTTGCGTTATAGTTTCTATTACATTAGCACTCTAGGATGTGTATGCGTATTGTTTCGCGCTATTATTAAATCGAAACATAATATTCATATGATACGTTATAATGTACATAATAACTGCCTTTTTCATAAATGTTTTATGACACTTTTTTTCCTCATGCAGTTGTCATATATGCATCCAGTTGTGAACAGATGGTTGTTTTAATGAGGCTCATTTTTTGTATAAAACGATTGTAGTCGTTTTAAAAGTACCTGTTATCCCATTTTTGATGAATGGACTCTCCCATCCTTATAATTTGGACGAGTTCACTTTCATTTTTAGGGGCATCAGGAACTGATTAAAACACCTTATTGAATTTTTCAATGAAATTTCTCTATAGCAAACAGAACTGCCCGTGACGAGATGCCGCGTTCTGTGGCGTCACATCTGGAGCTATACTGTTGCATATGTCCCATAATTTTCTTGTTATAGTTATCTTGTAGAGACACATACAATGACACATTTGAGCCGCCTCGTGGGAAAACCAACAATGTGGTTTCCGAACAGGTCCGACACTAACCGACTTGTACAAGCACGGAAAAGAGCTACGGATTCAAGTAGAAGAGGAATTGTACTATCCGAGTGGCGAAAACAAAGGCCCTGATCAGCTTCGCAGTTACTGCGAAGCTGATCTGCGCCTTTGTTTTCCCCTATGCATATTGTTGGTTTTCCCATGTGGCGGCTCATTAAAGCATATAAAATACAGTATTTTTTCAAAAGTATAAAAATAACAGCTAAACACATCTAAAAGTTTGAATGAGTTGTGAGAAAACACTGCTTCTACTAAATTCAGATCACAGATCAAAGTCAGCTTGTTTAAGCTCAAAGGACAGATTGGGGCTTGAAATCTAAAATTCAATTTTAAAAAGTGCTAATCAACTGCATTCATTATATGAGCCGCATCGTGAGAAAACCGGATTTTTGCCTAGGCGAAAACAAAGGCGCAGATCAGCTTCGCGGTAACCGCGAAGCTGATCAGCGCCTTTGTTTTCGCTACTCGGATAGTACAATTCCTCTTCTACTTAAATCCGAAATTTCAAGCGTCTAGCTCTTTTCTGAGCTTGTACAGGTCGGTTTGTGTCGGACCTGGTCGGAAACCCCGAAGACCGGTTTTCTCACGTCACGGCTCATATATACATGTAGTATGCTTCTGCTGCCCCTATTATCCCATTGCAAAAAAAAAAATATATAAGTTTTTGTCACAAGAGTTTCCTGGTTGTTCATTTTATGTTCTGATTTGGAATGTTAAGTGAGAGGAAAGCCATTTGAGCCGCGACGTGAGAAAACCGGTCTTCGGGGTTTCCGACCAGGTCCGACACAAACCGACCTGTACCAGCTCAGAAAAGAGCTAGAAGCTTGAAATTTCGGATTTAAGTAGAAGAGGAATTGTACTATCCGAGTAGCGAAAACAAAGACGCTGATCAGCTTCGCAGTTACTGCGAAGCTGATCTGCGCCTTTGTTTTCGCATAGGCAAAAATCCGGTTTTCTCACGATGCGGCTCATTTAGAGTGTACATATGAAAGGCTGAATGATGCTTTTAGAAAGCTAAGAAAATATGAATGTTTTGTATGACATAATTATCAAGTGATTAGATATGCACAAAATTATACAAAGCCATTCAGATTCTATAAATCAGATCTAATGATAATTGAAAACAATAGCAAGTCACTGTGTAACAAGAACAGAACAATACTTTGAACCTTCACCAAGCAAAGTCTTGGCTTCTATCATCTTGAGCAGTTATGTAGCCACATTTCATTTTGAAGGCACCAGCCACAGCCTGATCACTGATCAGAATGAATTGATGCACATACTTATCTGAGTTTATTCTTTATACACAGGACATTTCGTTTGCTTTTGTCACGAAGGCTTTTTAAAAGTCTTGATTAATAAAAGCTCTTAATGCATAGATAACACAAAATGATGGAGACAGCAGTATAACATATGGACCAAGGGAAATAACCCCTCTAGACTTCTTTCATCAGTCTACAACATACCTTGCATAATGTGAGATGTGAATATTATAAACTAGCATCTATTTTATAATTATTCTACTTTCAAACTAGACTTAAAAACGCTCAATATCATGCTTAAAATATCTTTCACAAAACTGAAGGTATAAAAAAACATATGGGCCACAACGTGAGAAAATGTACCTTCAGACAATTATTTGAGTAATAGAAAAACAAAAATACGCTGAATGTGTGATGTTTCTAGAGTATGTTACTCTTTATTTGACCAGATTATTTCATTTATTTTGTGAGTTATGACCAGTTTACCATATGGACCCCGTCATTTGTCCTGAAGAATGACGTCAAAGTTGCGTGATGCATTTCCGCATGTTAGTAGAGCTTACAAAACTCATGCATTTGCTTAAAACTGTTTAAGCACTGGTCATAACCTATTGCTAAGATAGAAGCATACCAACCTTACAGGCAATCTGTCGTAATTATTTTGTCTATTTTTATGATGATGCGGTTGCTATGGTTACCGGTTAACGATACATACAGGAGAACTATGTGTATTATGGGCTAAAACAAGGGCAGATAACTCAAAATATTGACAATAAATATGCTTTAAAACTCATTCATTTGGTAGCCCAGTGTTCAAAGATTACAAATACAGTATCATTTCTATAATGCATATTACATCATTTTTCCCTTTTTTGCTGCTTTCTACAAGTACATTGTATTGTCAGAATGTCCGAAGGTACATTTTGTCGCGTTGAGGTTCATATGATTCTGGCAACCCAATTTCAATTTACAGAGAAAATTCCCTGCAGTCTTATTTGATAAACATCGTCATGTAAGGATGTACCTAGACAAGGTCTGTTCTGTATTGTTAACCATCACGAAAACATGTCCGTGTTATGCATACCCCCTTGAACCCCACTTTTATATAGGAAAACTGGGGTATGCAGGGGTATACCTATTTTTCTTATTTTTGCTCCAAAACATAGATTGTGGGTACTCGTTAGAACCGCCTCGGCGAGGCGGTTCTAACGTGTACCCACAATCTATGTTTTGAGCAAAAATAAGAAAAATATCAAACATTTTCCAGTGAAAATTTTCAATTTTTACAGGTGAAAAAATCTCTGCATATTGCATGGGCAAGTTTTCGTAACGTGATAGTCTCCTGTTCCTTCACTTCAAGCCAAATGAGGAACATCACCTTATTTGGGAGAAACACAGCTGAATGTCAATCCATTTGCACACATTTTTCACCATGTGTTGTATAATACTTGCTTTGCCACCCCAAATATATACTCTTTATTCCATTCTGGTGCTATACCGTAGTGCTTGCGGAATGTGTAGAACTCATGAATATATATGTAAAAGATGCCAAGTTATTTTGATGAGAATTAATGTGAAATTCTATAACAATGATAAATCTAGCTAGAATACTATTGGTCAGTCCGTTATTGACCGAGTCTTTCCAAATATCATTCCTTTTTGGCTGGCCCCTTGCGTATAACCGTACTGCTGCCCGATGACCGATTGGCCCTTATGGAGAACCTCTTCACTAAAATTTCGTGGATTTTGCGCAGCCTCCTTTGGCCCCAACGTAGGGCCAGTGTAGCCATTTTTCTGTGCCTGAAACAGTCAATCATAAACATGAATCCCATATATAGTATTCCAAATTTGATTTTCTTTACTTTTGCAGTATATTCAGAAACGATAGATCGTGAGGACAGATCTACAGTGACGTTGCTATCAATTTTTATTTAAGGATTGAAATTCAGATTTTAGCTTTCACTGGATGATGAAAAACATTAGGCTGTTTTAATGTCTGTGATTTTAGCTTTCACTGGATGATGAAAAACATTAGGCTGTCAGTTGGGAACGGAGATGGGCCTGGCGTAGGATTTTAAAAACAAAAATCGCGTGCGTTCGTTCTGTGGAACTACATTGAATTTTTTAAGCCCGATTTC
This sequence comes from Rugalucina vietnamica, assembly GCA_964017185.1. Classification (NCBI taxonomy): domain Eukaryota; kingdom Metazoa; phylum Mollusca; class Bivalvia; order Lucinida; family Lucinidae; genus Rugalucina; species Rugalucina vietnamica. The sequence goes on along the minus strand of OZ024869.1, from coordinate 69,117,753 downwards.
GCTACATGCATTTAACCTTAAAATGCTCATTTTCTTGTGTGAATTCATATCAAATGACGGGGGGAATACAAATGACACTCATTAATCGTTTCAAAAAGAATGGTCCCATACCTGGTTTGATTCTAGTAGGACTGAAGAGCCGCTTCAAAGTTGCGGGTTTTTTACCGGTTGTCGGTACCCTCGGAAAATATAAAAAAGCAATAACTTGCCATTAAACTGGAAATATTTCATCTTGACAACCGAACAGAGCATGAATTTTCCTACCTTTGTGCAAATTTTCAGCCAAAATTTTAATGGGGCGAAACGAACTTGCCACTATTTAAAATTCAGTTTCGGTTTTGAGAATGAAAAAAAAGAAAATGGCGTCTTTTTTGGACCAAGGATCGTTTGGAAAAAAGTACAAATTATGGGATTTAAAGTCTTACCGTGCCAGTGTTACCATAGTTTAAAATACCCCAGTGCCAACACAGGCAAGTATAAAGTGGAAAATCCATTATTCCATTTATTCTCATTAGAATTTAACACAACAAAATGATGTCAACATTGAAAACACAAAACATGTAGATCTATCGATCAATCCTGCAAATGTGAAATCACAAGTGACGTAACAAATCAGCTGCTTCAAAGTTCAAGGACACGCATCAAGTGTAAGGTAACACGCCACTAATTCAAAAGTGATTTATTCATATAAAAAATAATACAAGCTGGGAATGCATGGACAAATGTGTTTTAATACGTTCGTGTCACCAAATATTATTTGCACGTGCTGAGTTTCGAGTAATTAGTACAAACGCTAATTGGGTGCATTAATTGGACCCCCCCCCCCCGCCACCCCACCCGAAACGCGGTTGGATAGAGGAGAAACTCACACATTTGGTCACAAAACAGAAATAAGAAAACAGAACTAGCATTGTATACGAATCAGACAAACCCTCCGTACACGCCAAATATTCGTCCAAAGCACGAAATTTACCAAATAGACCGAGCTCACCCGCATGACTTAACACAGATGTTTTTTTTTTTTTTTTTTTTTTTTTTTTTTTTTTTTTTTTTTTTACTTTAAACCAATAAGAATGTAAACTTAAATCAAACTCTGTACTTTATTAGTTCTGAACATTATAATTGTTTCAAAGATACATTTTAAAATTAAATTTTCCTTTCATTTCAACAATATTTCACTAATTTCGAGACGAGCCGTTAAGTCGAGACGAATCTGTCGAAAATGGAATATAAAATCGTATAGCTGCGCCACATCAGCAAGCAGAACCGCTTTATTCTGAGTTATGGCCAGTAATAACCTAGCCATGAGAATTAGATGGTAGAATACCCCCCGGCACCCCCCCCCCCCTGCCCAGATACCCACGGCTTTCGCCAAATTACCATGGTTCACCACGATAGCGGGATGGTCGCGACCCCAATTTGGCGCGAAGGTCAGAATGAACCGAGTAATGACACATGGCATGGCTTCTCCCAGCCGTGATGTACGGGGAGTTAAAACCGGAGAAGTGAGAACATGGTAGCATCTAGCACGTCGGGACATACCCGGGACACTGAATCGTCGGGTCCCGGGGACGCCAGCATAGAACGTCGGGCTGCTGTACCGAAAATAATCGTGGCTCTCCGGCGGTCCATCTGGCATCTTATCCAGACCGGGTGTAGGCTAACATTTTATTTCTATGAAAAATACCCAAGGTATCGGGGTGTAAAGTCTTGCCTTTACTTTTGGACAAACCAATATCAACTGTAGCTAGGAACGGTGCTTTACCATTCTGTTTCTAGAGAGAGAGAGAGAGAGAGAGAGAGAGAGAGAGAGAGAGAGAGAGAGAGACCTGGGTTCCAAGTCAGTATGTACGAAAAAAGAAGATCGGTTGAGCGGTTTGGTGTATATGCACGTGCAACTGATCTTTCTAGCACGTGCAGCTGATCTTGTAAGGTACATGTACTTCTAGCTTAACTCTCAAAACTAGGTCGTTGCGCTCCACATGCCAATTATGCTGTGGAGCGGACTGGCGCAGTGGTAGAGTGGTTGACTCAGGTCCCAGAGGTCCCGGATTCAATCCTCAGCCACAGCTCTGAGGTACTGGTCAGAAATTGATCGACTCAGTAAACAAAAAGATACAAATACTGTCTAAGGTGGCGATCAAAATATATGAAATAAATGCTATTACATCGCATCCGAGAGGGAAAAAAAATCGATTCAAACCCTTCATTTGTTTCTTCAGTTACTGACCGTTCCGGTGCGGTTCTGTTGTGATTTATCTTCTGTTTTATGTGGTGGCCCATCATATCTCTCCACACAACAGAAGTGGAACGAGGTTACGACGTCTAGTGGAGTGCAGGTTTGGTTTAACGTCCCAGTCAACAATTTCTTAGTCATATCGGGACGGAGCCACCGCTTCCTAGGAATTAACCATGTACTTTTGGGAGTAATGTGCCTTGCTCAAGGACACAACACGCTGCCACCAGTGGGCTCGAACCCAGGATCTCTCGATGAACGTACTTCAACGTAGTCCTATGCTCTACCACTACGTCACCGGAGTACAGATTAACCAGCTGATCTATCTACATGTATTACGTATATGCTGTACTAGTCACTTTTGTATTTGGCTCATGCTAGCCAAGATGGCTACCTTGTTGGGAAAGAGCTGGTTCCTTGCTCTTCATGCGTGTTATAACATTTTGTGCAATGTTTTGTCCTGTAGTTTCTTTTTCCTGAATGGAGTCTATACGGGATTTATTTTCTTATCTTACTTTCTATCTGGTCTAAGGGGAGCAACTCCATATAAACATCGGCATCCTTACTGGTTCAACTAAAGTTGTAACTCGTACGAGCTTATCAGAGTGCACTGGTTTATTATAAAAATGAAAGTAAAATCGTATTGTTTGTTTGTTTATTAAATTGCGGTTTATTTTCCCAATCAACAATTTTTCAGTCATGTCTGGAAGGTTTTGGCGAATCACTATATACATGTGCACTTTTGTCGATTCATACCAAGTTACCGACCATAAAATATCATGGTTATTAGCTTAGCTACGTCTTACATTTGCTATATCTGATCATTACTTGCGATATACATGGGGTTTTCCTCTTTAAGGTTACGCGCAAAAGTCTTTAAACGTACCACCACAATGCTTAAGGGTGGTCATCGGGGCCTACTGAAAAAGATGAAAAATGGTTCAAGTCAAATCATCCATACGGATGAGACTTTGTGGCTTACTTGGACTGTAACTTGTATTTGAAGCACTTTTTGGGTGTCATGACATCCTCATAGTGGGTAATAGTCCCATGAAATCGAGGCAACGTCCCGACATGACGATTACTGTTGACTGGGACGTTTTAAGCATCAACTCGAACGAACGAACAAACATTTCCTGATTTATGATCATTTACATGTTTTCACATTATTAAAAGAAGTTAAAATAAGAACTGATCAAATACTTATAAGTGCACCCCAGCTGACTAAAGCGAGTATAATGAAATCATAAAATTTAAATAACAGTCACACATTACATTAGCGTATAAGTGAAACGCGCGCCGGGCGTGTTGAAAAAAGAATGCAAAATTCCACCGTTTGACGCACGCCGGTGAAACGTTAAAACACGTTACGTTGGGTACGCTTGGTGTACGTCCGTTGCGCGTCGCTGTACGTCGCTAAAAGTCCGACGGTGCGCGTTTGGGCTAAAAGAAATTTAAACATGCTTAAATTTTTTCTAGAAGGTCGGCGTGTCTAGGGCGTGTGTCTTATACGTTTCGAATAACTTCGCCAGTGTACGCTACATGCGCGTTCCGATTTTACGGGATATTGCTTTAGTAACGTGTCCCAAGCGTATATGAGACGCGCGTGTAACGTTTGATGCGCACCTATAGCGCGTGCTTAGCGTGTCTGGGACGTATCACAAACACACTTTTAGCGTTTTAGAGATTTTAATACGTCGTCACACGCTAATGCGTGACTGCTTAAACGAGTTGAAAAAAAAAAACAAACTTTATTTTTATACGTCCAAAATTTTTAACGTGTTGAGATTTTTCATACGTCTGGCACGCGTTTTGGTTATACGCTAATGTGTGACTGCTGTTTTAACTGTTATTTCTATATACTTACTATTCTACAGCCGCTGTGGTGTAATGGATAGTAATAAAAAAGTTGCGGGTTCGATACCCGGCACGTACATATGCCTGTCGTGTTGGTGACAAATGTTCACCCTGGCGTAATAAAGGCAAACCACCCATAGGGTGTAACATTGATAATATTCTAGAGTGGTACTGCTTTGATTTAGCTTCACCCTTATTGTCATGTCTAGCTTAGTTTTAATTGAAGCTAGTAGGATGGTCAAATTGCCGGTAATAAAAGTGGTGTGCGGCATACGTACAAGTATTTTATCATTTTATAAGATGCCTGGAAAACAAGTGTATTTTCCTTCCCGAGTCTGGGCTATGGCCTTTCCAGTCTTAATTTTATTTTGTATTTTGTGGTGAAACAAGCGAGATACAAACCGCCCAGCGGGGATGGAAGTGGAGTGGGGGTTCTCTGAAATATTTTGGATACACAAGGGAGGTTGACATTTTTGGGTCATTTTGAATTTCTTTCTTTCTTTTTTGTTTCTTTTTTTTTTCTTTTTTTTTTTTTTTTTTTACAAACAAATCAGAGTCCCGCCCCCTCCCGGGTCGAACCGGGTGGTATACCGACCAATTTAAAAATGTGAATCATGGCCGCGGGAATGGATACCAGCAGTGTGACACAACTCGCAACAATACGAAGTTTTATCATTGATCAGTGCTGACTCTTAGGCTCAATGGGCCCTTATTTGTGCTACTCCCTTTGTAAGCGTTAATCAAAACGTGAAACATGACTACCTTGGTTTGTAAATGAAAATAACATTAATGGTGCTCTACAATGGATTTTAAGGGGATATCGTCAATCTGGGGAGAAGGGCCATTAATATTTTTAATATTTTCCGTGATCAATTGATTAGGAATAAGTAGAAAAAAATGTAAGGGATCTAGGGAGCAAGCATAATTTTTTTTTTCGGGGGGGGGGGGGGGGGGGGGGGGAGAGCAAGGAGCAGGGAATCGAGGAAAAGCATCTTTAGGGATCTGGGGGAGAAAAATCTTTTTTCATGGAGAAGAGTGCTAAGCCCCCCCCCCCTCCCCCCAAACGGCCTAAGAATGAAACAAAACGAGAGAGAGAGAGAGAGAGAGAGAGAGAGAGAGAGGAGGAGGAGGAGAGAAATCGTTGGACTGTAACCTAAGTTGAAAATGAGGCTACATTGTACGTCATTGTAAGTTCGGGGTTCTACCAACGGCGCCATCGATGTAATTTGACGCTGTACTTTTTCTGATACCATGCATTGACATTGACACAACAATGGTAATTATTATATTCAGTCTTTTTAGTGATAATATTGTTATTGTTTGAAATCACTGATGATTTGTTCAAATATATTTATTCCCGATGGTGCCAATAAAAATTGGCACCCGTGATACCATTAAGTAAAAATCGAACGCATACATAGTCATGTGATGCATGATGTCATATCTTTATGACGACACAGGCTCATAAAAACAGACTGATGACATTGTCATTGAAAGAAACAAATGCAACTGTTTGCAAAGAGTCTTCCGTGTAAAATGTAGGAGCAGCTTTGAGATGATGTGAAGATATGCATAAGTGAATCCGTGAGTACGTTTATTGTTTAGATTCTGTTCGAAAATGTAGACCTTCCGATAAATCTGGTCTCATTTTAAGTGTTGAATAGAGTCACTGAACTTTCTAAAGTCCCTCAGTTATTGTTGTTTGTCAAGAAAATCGCTCTTTTCATATGCCTTTGAGACATCAGCTGTTTACCACGTGTTGTTTCAGCTTACTGCGGCTGCGCAAAATGGTTTCGAGTGTCAAAATTTTGTTCATGTTGGCGGACAAATTTCTCGTGTACTGAGTAAACTGGAAGTCACACATTTTGCCCAAAGATAGATTGACATCTCTTGAGCGGTTTATTAAAAAATAATCGATTTTTGTGATGGGGCGAAACGAACTTGCCACTATTTGCTGGAGGCACTGTCACGACATGACCGTCTTAATCGATCATGGTGGCCAGATTGGGGCGCTGATTTTGGCGTCTTTTCTCATCTATCTCGAGTGTTGGATTGATTTAACGTTGAAATAATGAACGCTATTTTTCACTACATATATTTATTTCATGGTCTATTATACAGTATTCGTGTATTTTGTGTGTGAACACACCGGAAGTAGGACAGCGATTTTGTGTTTTTCTTGGGGAGACAAAATATAGTTCCAAATCGCGGAAGCAGAAAAATAATAGAATACAGTGACTGCCCATAGTTACCGGTCCACTGTGTTTTAATGTCTGTGAAGCCCGAAGGGCTTCTCGGAAAAACAGCTAATGTTTTTCATCATCCAGTGAAAGCTAAAATCTGAATTTCAATACTTATATTTACATTTTATATTATCAATCAAGTATCAGATTTTTAATTGCGCATATCACTGTTCATTTTCATGTTATTTGACATCAAATCCGACTTAACGTAATTTTGGAACAGCCAAAACGTCAAATTTTCGCGCCTAACGTCATGGCGATACGCGACCAACGTCACGACAACAAGAGTAAACAAACATCGTCACTGGATGGGTTTTGACGTCGCCTCGCCCATAGGCGTGGCCTCTAGATCACGTGACATAATGTTTTTCATCGGGAAATGAAGAACATCAAAAAAGATACTTTCATCTAGGGCGATTGCAATAAAAATGTAAATATATAGTTTTAAACTCATAAATTTTGTGCACATGCATGTATTCAAACAACCAGAAAGCTAAATGTTAAAATCTGATATTTTATTAGTTGTACAGTAGCCATTCCTTCCAGCATTCTTTGATTGCTTTTAGTCAGTATAACCAAATACTTTCTACGGAAAAAAAGTTTAACATGGAGATGTAGGCATTAATCAATTGCACTAATGAGATAGGACTTACCGCTCTTCCCAGCGCATGTATCGTGTTTATTACCATGGCCATGTTATTCCTTCTATCTGTTAAATTCGCAGTTTGAAACTGGTCAACTTTTACAACACCATATTGTTCTATTGCCGATAAAAAATTGCCAATATTTTCCATGTCTCTAAATTGTTTCATAGGTCCAGATGTAACACGGTGAATTTTCTTCACTGCACCCGGTTTTAATGTGTTAATTGCCCTGGAATCAAACCATTTATTTCTCATTTTTGTAAATAAAACAATTTTAACATGTACATGTCACTTAAATGAATTAAAATTTCGCATCTATAACAAGATGTGGCGCGCTTGCATCAACATTTTTTTCTTTTAACTGCCTGAGAGAAAGCTTAACATTTCTAGTTGCCTACAGCTTGGAATTGCATACAAAACAATTAAACAGTTTAGTCCCCAAAAATATTTGTGTAAACTCGTAGGGGCTTTATGCTTTACAAGCGCTGGCACACGGGACTGATGGTTCCATTTGCTGTTCGAAAGTAACCAAAATACAAAATACATTTTTATGTAAAAAGATATAGAGGATATTTACTTTTTTGAGGTGAATACCAAATATATACTAGTATCATCGAGTGAGTTGAAAACATCAAAATTTTCGCGAGTGCGTAGCACGAGTGAAAATTTAGATGTTTTCAACTCACTCGATGAAATATATTTGGTATTTACCGATAAAAAAGTATATTTTCTTTTTATTTTAACGTTACAATACACGGGCATTTTCCTATTCACAAAGCAGGCAGTGAAAATGCAAAAACCAAAAATTTTTGAAAACACAAATAATTTTGGTACCACATTGTTCCTAACGTTCAAACTGAGAAAATGAATACTAATTTCACTGCAAAGTATAAAATAAAAAAGAAATATTATTTGTGCATACTCGCATAGTACTACTCCATCTTTCAAGGCGTCTTGTATGACTGTTTCTCCCAAAGGTTCATCTGGATCTGCACCCTGAAATATGAACAAAATGTTTTAGATGGAGTTGTTTAGTGTTCATTCGAAAAATTGTCAATGCAAATGAAACTGGTTTAGACTTACAAGTTGTGCGCCAGACTCTAGGTTCTGTAGTTACATATATGAAAATCTTCAGCATTTAACAATGTTGCTTGTGTTGAGTAGACCATAAACGTTTACTTCTAAAGGCAAATCAATGGTAATCGAATAGGAAAACCACCAGTAACATTCAACTGAAGAAGTGACTAGTAGACTTAACATTAGCAACCTGGGCCCAGTTGTTCAAAACTAACGACGTCGTTAGTTAACGTTTCGTTAAAATTTCAAACATTAATATTACAAATACACTGTTATTTTTTGTTGAAAAAATGTGAGAATCCTTTGCAGTAAAAATGTGAGAATCCTTTGCACTGCAAAGGATTCTCACATTTTTTCAAACAAAAAATAACAGTGTATTTGTTACTTTAGCTGATATTTGCTTAACAAATTTATGTCTTAACGATATCATTAAGCTAACGATGCTTTGAACAACTGGGTCCTGATGTTGTTACTGTGTTTGTGAGGCCACACTGAATCAGCCCAATCCGTACTCGGGTCCCCGACAGACTGGTATTATAGGTTTATTTAAGTGAACCTCCGGCACTGTATTCGCTTAAGTATGTTTAAAATTGCTTGTCTTGCATTTTCACTTGTTGCTAACATTGTAGGTCTGAGAATAAATAAATTTGAAGAAAAAAAAATGGTTTACCTCGACTAGTGGTTTTCCTAGCAATTGTTCCAACCATTGCCTTGCCTCTTGTTCTAACTCGGGGCTGTACTTGGCGTTTATCTGAAGTCACAAATGGGAATAATGTAAAACATCGTTCTAAAAATCAAGCGCCTGGGCTCGTCATTTATCATATCATCAGCTGCAAAACAGGAATTGGTTATGACGATGTGTTGTACCATATGAAGCGGAGTGGCGGTGCACATGATCGTAGAATATCAGCATGATCAGTGCACTTACCCATGCAAGCATCCTTCTAAAAGTGGGAATCGTAATTAATCTATGGTATTACGAAATATATTAAAATAATCACGAAATCCTGTCAAATACTTACTTTCCGATGTACCTCCCCGGACATTCCATAGCCCACCGGCCGGCTAGCCATTGCCGCCCCGACCCCTCACGCACCTGGAAGTGGAATAGCCCTGGTTAATCGATATCTATCCAAAATGTTGAAATCTAATTTGTTTGGTGGATGATTATGCAAGAGGAGCAGTCTCTCGTTCACGTCACAATTTGCACTTGTGTATTTTCGACACGAATGTCTTTGAATAAAGGGGAGGGGGGTCTTGATACACATGGACCCAGCAAAATATAAGCTTATTTCCTTCTGTGAGCGTTCATCTTCCCATAATTTTTGTGCGATAAATGTCCCCATTTTGAGCCCTCCATGACTGATTGTGACATATTTGAGGTGACTACTCGAGTATGGCGACATTCATTCATCTTAAGACATTTTAAATAAGAGACGATTGAATTTTGTCACCGATAATCGTTTATGGTAGCTTTAAGGTTTACATAAAATATTTACAGACGGCCATTTAATAGATTTCACTTTTCACAAAGGCAAGAAGACCCGCTTCTAAACTTTGACAGACCCGACAGACAACTTAATTAGATTCTCTCGTCTGTGGAGAAGATCCATAGAGGGCTCCTAGATATTTAAAGCACCTATTTATATTTTCCTAAATTTGACAATACCATAATTTAAGCGCTAGCATACACTAAAGACGTTATTTAGAAGTTAACCAACACGAAACCCATTCGATAAATGTTAAATAGGATTGCATTTTATAATCAAAATTTAATAGCATTAGTCAAACAAGAACTCCGCGGAGGTCGATATCGCACCTGCATCGGGCAAAGTCAATAGACCGTGAAATATAGTTCAAGGGCACCGGGTCAAGGTGCGTGCTTGAAGGGCATGTCAAGGACAATTACTATGCAAGGTTTCAGACTCGCAGCTATCTCTGATGTCGAGAAAACCAAACTTCGACGTAAAAATTTTCAAAGTCAGTGGACCATGAAATATAGGTCAAGGGCACCGGGTTAAGGTGCGTGCTTCAAGGGTATGTCAAGGACAATTACTATGCAAGGTTTCAGACTTGCAGCTATCTCTGATGGCGAGAAAACCAAACTTCGACGTAAAATTTTTCAAAGTCAGTGGACCGTGAAATATAGGTCAAGGGCACCGGGTCAAGGGGCGTGCTTGAAGGGTATGTCAAGGACAATTACTATGCAAGGTTTCAGACTCGCAGCTATCTCTGATGGCGAGAAAACCAAACTTCGACGTAAAAATTTTCAAAGTCAGTGGACCGTGAAATATAGGTCAAGGCCACTGGGTTAAGGTGCGTGCTTGAAGGGTATGTCAAGGACAATTACTATGCAAGGTTTCAGACTCGCAGCTATCTCTGATGGCGAGAAAACCAAACTTTGACGTAAATGTTGACAAAACTTCGACGTAAAAATTTTCAAAGTCAGTGGACCGTGAAATATAGGTCAAGGGCACCGGGTTAAGGTGCGTGCTTGAAGGGTATGTCAGGGACAATTACTATGCAAGGTTTCAGACTCGCAGCTATCTCTGATGTCGAGAAAACTAAACTTCGACGTAAATGTTGACGGACGAACGAACGAACGGACGAACGAACGAACGAACGTACGGACGGACGGAAATTTGAACTCCTATATCGCACCCTGCTATAAGCAGGTGCGATAAAAAGGGTGTGTTTAACAAAGACTTACATGTGAAATAAATGAAAGAATAAAATTTATAGGTCAATAAACTCAGGCCATGCAAAGTGACTTTATTCACGGTTTTTAAAACATATGCAAAGAAAGAACAATACGGTATCAAATTCCTTTCTCTCATTCAAATTCCAAAACGGGTTCAAAAACTTTTTATGTTACCCCCAAAAACGTGGTATCAAGTGTTTTTGTCGCATGTTAGAATGTTATCTTTACTCGGACCATTCAGTTGTATTTTCCAAAGTATTTCAAGAGGTCACACTTTACAAACAAATATACTACAATAATGAGCCTTCTCACAAGAAAGGCACATAAGATGTTCAAGGGACTCTGCAAATGCGCACAGTATCGAATTGGCCGAAACGTCACGTATAGCGGCCCCGTGGTTATCCATCTACATGTATTATGGCACTGCTTAATGAGAAATTTTGGAGAGTTTCAGCAGCTCTCTTAGCTTATATATAAGCCCGGCGTCCTTTTTATGGGACATGGGCAAACAGCATAGCCGCAGATGTGACGCCGCGAAACGCGGCGTTCCATTTAGGGCTATTCTGTTTGTTTTGAGGAAGTTCACCAAAAATGGAATAAAAATGTAAAATCACACCTGACGCCCCTAAATATCCGAGGCAAAATGGACTCACCCAGATGATAATGACTGGTGAATCCATCTGTCATTACATGTAATGGGTTAATATACGGTCATATTTCAACAATGGGAAAAATCTGAGCTTTATCAAACTTGAAGTTTATCAGCCAGCAAAATTAAGAATATGACACTTCAGTATATGGAGATTACATACATGGGTATTGTCTATTTTATCTTACCCTCGACCATACGGGTTCATTCCATAGTCAATAGTAATAGACATGCGCGAAAGAAACAATGATTCCACAGTTTTGCACTGGTGTAAGTCAAGAGCTCATAAGCTTCTTGAGTATATGTTTATTTTTATTTATTTATTTTATTTTTTTTTGCACATGTAAATTCACTGCGGATCATTTTTGTGGCGCGCCCACTAGATTATAATACCTTGGTGACTGTGCTTAAAAGTCAACTTACCAAACCGGAAAAAAGTATCAACTGAATTATGCATGGAATGAAATTATAAACTGCCTGCCGTAAAGAATCTGTGACATTCTTGGGGGTTTTATGCCTCGTTTTCAAAGTACCATAACAATGTCTCAAAGATTCTGGTGGTGGTATTTCATGATTAGGGCAAAAGCACAATGTATTCTGAACCTATAACTATTAAAAGTGTTGACTATTTCCTCCATACAGTGTAAAAAAGGCGATTTTAGCGGGGGTGGGGGTCAAAATTTCATATGTGAGAAAATTTTAATTTTTCCGTTTTCCTTGCTTGTAGTCCTTTAATTCCACTATTGTATCATATTTTGTGCATGCAACACTGTGTAAAATGCGATAAACATGCATAATGCCACTGAAATAAAATTGAAATATTACAACGTCAACATTTTGGGTACAAACCTTTAGCAGTTACCTGTATAATATTATTGTCTAAGTACTACCAAACATTATACAAGGCACTGTTAACTCATAAGAAAACCTGCTATCTGTTATATGCAAAACTTTATACCCAGATCAGCGATGACCAGCCAGTTCTCAGAATTGTGTCATTAATTAACAAAACTTCAATCCATCTTCTCTGTCTTGCAAAGCTTGATTAGAGTTCGATCTTAACCAAAAACATTTTCTCCAGACACGGCCCATTGTGACAAAACTTGGTCACACTGAGCAACCTTGCATGAATATTTATTTACCTGTATAAACCTCCTGTTACAACACGGCCTTCAATGTATTTATTGAATATGAATGCATAGAGTGCGAAAAATCGGAAAAAGAAACTAGTGAACTAGAGGGTGATTATGGGGCTGAGCCTGATTCACTGATTCACTTTAATGTCCCTTTCAAGCTTATTTCAGCTCGTATGAGATTGACCAATCAGTAGGTGGACGAAACCATGAGAACCCAGAGAGAAAACTCTAGGCACACCCGCAAACAGAACTTGGCTTGTCTTACACGTGTCTCGTTTCAGTATAATGGTTGTGTCGAAGTGATTATAATCATAAAAGTTATTTTTGATTGGATTAGATTATGGCCGAGCATCCTTTAATAGAAACAGTTTTTCAGTCATTTTGGGATTGAGCCACGTTTTACTTCTTGTACCCTGTACTCCGGAGGGTTAGTGTGTCTCAGGCACAGCATAGCTCCCCACGATTTGATCAAACCCAGGGCCTCTATTTAGAATCACTTTCATTAAAGAACTGAAAGATTCTTGTTTTGATGCCTAACATGATATAATAAGCAAGCAGTTTTATGAGAATGAATGGAAAACGTGTAAACACCCTTAAAGATGGTGATTTGAAACTTTATGTCGCTGTATTGTACCAGTGACAAAGACATTTTAAGTTCCCATGGTACTGGCTAATACCTAGACAGTGGTGGCATCATACCGACCTGACTGAAAAGTTGTTGATTTGGAAGTTAATACACTTTTTTAAAACAAAATAGGAAAGCAGTCCACCAATGTTACTGTTTGTGGTGCAAGAGGTTATTGGCCGTGTAAACAAGTGGACAATATTAGTATAGAATGATTACAAAAGTTTGTTCCACAGAATGTACAGTACCCTCATTTTCTGGGGAATGGAACATAAAAAGTGGTTATAAATCAAGCAGATTTGGGTTAATTTTGGAAACAAATGTATATATCCATTTTTTGTACTTTATATATGGCAAGTAACTTAACTGCTGTTTTGTTTTCTTTTTAATTTTAAGTTAAACACAATTTCACATACTTGGGCTCTAGTACTGAGATAACATTTTGGGCTGTAGGGTAGTGTTCCCCCCCGAGTCCCAGAACGCCATTCACATATATTATGTATAATATGACAATACATTCATATGCAAAGGGATTTCTTGGGACTCGGGGGGGAACAATGTTAAATAAATATTTTTCTGTTTTTCTATATGTTTAATACAAAATATGCCCATTTTAACCCAAAAATAAAGCAGTACTTCTTTTGAAACAAGAACCTCAATCCAATATCATAAACTATGGACTACCAGCAAACATGTATACAAAAACAGAAGCATTTGACCAACATTTATTTTTATCAAAATCTGAGGCAGCTATACATTATAGCTCCCATTACCACCGTCAGAGGTCCTTTACAATTATCATTTCATAAGTGATGTGCCTACATGGCAAAAGACACATTTTAATCTTTTAAGCGTTTACGAAGGCTGCTACTTTATCAAACTCGTTTGAAAGCGACAGAAAATGTCATCAACGCAGCATTCACAACCTTCCCATATAGAGACAGTATAACGTATGCTTTCGGGAGAGCAGTGAAATTGTAATCAGTGTTGCTCCGGGGCGAGAGGTCGGGATTCCGTTCGAAACCTATCTCTGTCGTGAAGCGTTCTTTACCAAGACACCCTAAGCCTACTATGGCACTTGTTTAGCGTGGTTCCATCTAGGCAATACTTGGGCATGACTGAAAAATGTTCATCGGGACGTTTTAACACAAAAACGAAACGAGACGTTTTCAAGTGCTAAAAACATGCAAATTAAGGTAAGTTGCAGCAGCTAAAAATTACTTCAAGCACCGACACCGTTCCTTGTCACTGACTGGCGGTTAGACGTTAGCAGCAACCTGTCAAATTACAAACTCACTTGGTCGACCATGCCAAAGATATTATTTGAGCCGCCCCATGGGAAAACCAACAATCTGCATAGGCGAAAACAAAGACGCTAAGCTGATCAGCACCTTTGTTTTCGCTACTCGGATAGAACAATTCCTCCTCTACTTAACTCCAAAATTTCAAGCTTCTAGCCTGCTTCTGTAGCAGTGCAGGCCGGTTTGTGTCGGACCTGGTCGGAAACCACATTGCTGGTTTTCCCACGAGGTGGCTCATTTAGAAAGAATAATGACACAATTGTACAGAGGAAACCCAATCAATCAATAGATTATCGATCAGAAATAAATACATTTCCGATACATTCAGATGATGCTACGCGATAAAATCATCCGCAAGCAATAAAACGCCCCAGCTAATTTTCAACATTGATCAGGAAGCGTTGAACAAAATTATAGACACAACAAATCATAAATGTACTTGTTTTAGTTTAATGCTATGTTTTGCACATTACTGCAGTCGTATTGACGTCTTGATCAATCTTGCTAAATATTCGACTTTTTGGTTACGCTGAAACCTGAAATTTCAAGAACATGAGCAACAGCCACGAATGAGGAGCCGAAAAAGTGTGATATGACAAGGATCTCATCATGTGGGCCTGCTACTTCGTCAAGGCCCACTAACAGACAAGACAGAAAAAAAAAACGGTTGGGTTGATCAGATGAACATTTGTCACTTTCTAGACAGAGTTTTGTGGCCAGTTTGCTTATTTTTCTGACAGTAAAACTATGCCAAAGGTCTAGACGAGGCTGTCGACATTTGAGCCACCTCGTGGGAAAACCAACAGTGTGGTTTCTGAACAGGTCCGACACAAACTGGCCTGTACAAGCATAGAAAATAGCCAGAGGCTTGAAATTTCGGATTTAAGTAGAAGAGGTATTGTACTATCCGAGTAGAGAAAACAAAGGCGCTGATCAGCTTCGCGGTTACCGCGAAGCTGATCTGCGTCTTTGTTTTCGCCTATGCAGATTGTTGGTTTTCCCATGGGGCGGCTCATTTCCAAAATGGCACATTTTACGCCAGACAATCTTGCAAAATAACAACTCATTAATAATGCAAGAACGCTGTTTTAGTAATTAATATACATGTTAACTACACTAACTAACACAGTAATTAACATATCAAGCGTATGGTGACATGTTTTGCGCTAGTAAACATTATTTACTGATATTAGCTAGAATGAAAAGTCATTCGATAACTTCGAATGTCATGTCTTGATCACAGATCGGTTTGGGTTTCCTTTGGTTCGTGCTACGTCCACCCAACAAATTGTATGCCATTTTCCTAGTGACTTCCGTGACAATGCCATCAAAGTCCCTCTGTTTCTAGTGTTTAGAGCATGACAGAGGGGACACTAGATTATTACTATATATGGTAAAGTGCTTTTGATCGAGCTTATGTCCGTAATCTGGTTAAATGTCTGAAGAACGAGTGCCACCGTTCACAAATTGCTATATGATGCAATACGAAACTTGTTTGCCTTGATAAAGGAGATTCATGAATATGTTTATTCAGCAAAATTATATTACACTATATAAAATTACCTGTTTGAATAATATTTGTACAAGAAATTTGAAAAGCAAACACAATCCCTTTTAATCGCAAGCCAAGACAGAGAAAGGAAAAAAGTATGCATGTATCACCGTGTACATCGTCACATGCTGTAAATGTCATAAACCCCTTTTTCGACGCACAAACAATGTATTATATGCATGCCGATGCACACTGCAATGCGCCGTTTCGAGTATGGATCTTGCTTGCTTGCGTTGCTACTTCACATCCCATGCAATAGCTATGCTTATGTCGAGACGGTCACCTTCCATGTTGTGAGACATCAACGCCTCTGTAAACGGCAAATGCTAACTATATGCAGAGGCTTCCGACATCTTTGTGTGACCTGTTCTGTAGTATGCAGGATACCAGTGACAATGACACAAAGCGAGATCCCATCACGAAAACATGTCCGTGTAATGTATACCCCCTTAAACCCCGCATTTATATAGCAAAACTGGGGTATGCATGGGTATACCTATTTTTCTTATTTTTGCTCCAAAACATACATTCACGAGGGTACTCGTTAGAACCGCCTCATCGAGGCACCTTGCAGTCAGTTTCCCCTAGCACCGATGGAGGTGTATATTTTTGTGTTATTCATGTTTAAGTAGCCAATTTGAGACTTCCTTCTATCTACTTAAGCTAAAATGTTTAAAATGTGACTTATTTTTCAAGTGAATTCCTGTTTGAACAGACGAGTATTCAGGTGTCGCCCTGGAGTGCCACTTTGAGATCACTTGAATCACCACTTAATCTTTTTTAAAAATTTCATGATTTAAATAAGCCTCATTGCATAAGAAAATGTATTTTGTTTACTTTATACATAGAACGAATGAATACACGCGATCCATCATGTCTATGGGGTGTATTACGTGTTTTTCATTTTACATACGGTGACTAGAATATAGTATTTAAGCTTAAAAGTTACAAACAAAAGTGGTTTAACCAATAACAAGATAAAGTACTCAAGAATGCAAACTATACTTTCAACACTACAAAAGGCAATCCCATGAAGGACATAGACTGAGTGCTCTAGGGTCTTAGTTTTATCAGATATAGAAGGGCGCTTACATAATGAGGTGTAATGTATTCAAGTTGTGATATTATCAAAATAATTAAGCAATTGATGTATGGTTATATTCATTGTATAATTTGAAAACTAATGAGATAAAAGTTCAAAACATCATTTCAATTTTAGGGGTTAACAGCTTTATGACCCATCATTTTTTCTCAAGAATCTCTTAAGGCCTGGATTACAATTAAGTTATTTGAACACACCCTTGGTATTCGAAGAAGCAAAACTAAAAAATAATGTGTGCAAGACCCTAAGCAAAAACTATGTAGCAATCTAAATGTATAGCTATAACAACTCGTCAATTCATTATTAAAAGCATTGGGTCCTTTGTAAAAATGGACTGCATAGGATGATTGCCAATTTTCACCAGGTTGCTGTGCAGGAATGTTGTCTTCATGAAGATTACAGACTACCATCAGCTCAGCTTTTAGGTAGCTTTGAAATAGCCATCATTATGTTAGTCATGATGGTCAGTAATATTGCACTGACAACTGTTTATAATTAAGGATTGAAATTCAGATTTTAGCTTTCACTGGATGATGAAAAACATTAGGCTGTTTTAATGTCTGTGAAGCCCTTCGGGCTTCTCGGAGACATTAAAACAGCTAATGTTTTTCATCATCCAGTGAAAGCTAAAATCTGAATTTCAATACTTATATTTACATTTTATATTATCAATCAAGCATCAGATTTTTAATTGCGCATATCACCGTTCATTTTCATGTTATTTGACATTAAATCCGACTTAACGTAATTTTGGAACAGCCAAAACGTCAAATTTTCGCGCCTAACGTCATGGCGATATGCGGCCAACGTCACGTCAACAAGAGTAAACAAACAACGTCACTGGATAAGTTTTAACGTCACCCCGCCCATAGGCGTGGCCTCTAGATCACGTGACTTAATGTTTTTCATTGGGAAATGAAGAGCATCAAGAAAGATACTTTCATCTAGGGCGATTGCAATAAAAATGTAAATATTAACAACATGCGCGGATCCAGAAATTTTCATGCGAGGGGGTCCAACGAAAATGGTAATTTTTGGTCACAGACGAGGGGGGGTCCACACCCCCCCCCCCCCCCCAAATCCCGAAATTACCTTTTTTTAGGTAAAATTTTCAAATTCCAGGGGGGTCCGGACCCCCGGTCCCCCCCCCCCCCCCCCTCTGGATCCGCGCATGAACAACAATATGATACTAACTTGTGCAGTGTCATACCTATGTCATGCTATTGGCATACTTTAATATCATAAAACTGTGATTCTGTTCCATGTGTAAATGCCCAAATGCCTTCATATAGGACTTGTCAGTCACCTTGCAATGCACTTCATACACACGTTTTATCCATAGGGGCTCGGCGCGCTTTTTGGTTGATTTGTGACACATATTAAGCGAAAACAGGTATACATTGTAAAAATATTGTCAATATTTTTACAATGTATACCTGTTTTCGCTTAATATGTGTCACAAATCAACCAAAAAGCGCGCCGGGCCCCTATGGTTTTATCTGTTTCAATATTGCCTTGCTACAGTCTATGATGTCATCATACATGCACTTCAATAACAACCACAAACAAATGATTCATGCTTGTGACTCCCCTACTCATTTCATAATCATTTGAGTTGTGCAGCTACACTGTCTTGTATTGTGTTGCATTTCTTTCATCATAGAACTTCCATTTTCAAAAACGGCCATAAATGCACCTAAAAAGGAAAGTCACTTCCTTAAATTTAGATTTCTTATCAAATGAACCCTGCTATACTTTGGAAATGACAGCAAACTTGTCCATGCCGGCCTCAGGTGTGACAATCTAAAATAATAGACAAAATCATTTATCATGGAAGATACATACCAAATTTAGAGATAATTCCAAAGGAAATCCTTAGCAGATGAAGACTGTTTCACTTGAAAACTCGCAATTATCCAAATTTCGATAGGTTTCCTGTTTTGGATGACATCAAAGCAGATTAGTAAGAGTAACAATCCCTGAATCGTACCGTGACCTACCGCTAGGTGTCGTATTGGAAATGTCACCAGAGGCTCAATATGGGGAAATTCTAAACAGCAGATAATGCTCTTATCCAATTGTTTTAAAAACATACATGTATGTGATAAAACTGCAAGTATTTTGTGTTTAAGAAATAGCTCTAGCAGTGAATTGTTGAGTAATAATTCACTGTTTGGAGGTCAGTTGTAAAGAAGATCAAATCATGAGCGCGTAGCGCGAGTGATTTGACCGACAAACAGTGAATTATTACTCAACAATTCACGCACTTGAGCTGATCTATTTCGACTCTAACACACAATAAACGGAAAAAAATGTTGCTGAAACCGTCGATATCGTTCAGCTTTCCGCCATTGCATTGCAGATATATCCCGCCAAATATTTGACTGTAATGCTGGTATTTACAAACACTTATTACGTTTGATGTGCGCTAAAACGACGTTTCACCGTCTAACGCTGCTTTGTGGGATAGCTGGCGTCACAAATGCCGCAAAGTAACGTCACGCTTATTCGCCCAGTGAAATTGTTGCACAATATAACACGTTTTTTTACCATGGCGAGGTGTGTTAGAATAAATGATAAAAAAATATAGTTACCTTAGCATGTCTGACGGCTGAGGCTATCCGCACGACGGTCGTGCCGATAAGCGGCGTTATCCGCACGACGGTCGTGCCGATAAGCGGCGTTATCGGCCCGACCGTCGTGCGGATAGCCAATGCTACAGGTATTGGCTATCGGCACGACGGGTCTTACAAGCTTACGAATGCATTAAACTATTAATTTGTCATTAAATATATAAATTAAGGTTTTAGCTATTTAGAAATACATTCGAAATTAACATTTTTGTTAATTATGACTAATAAAACTAGTTTGATTTGATTTATCCAGCTGATGCAAACTGAATCACAGCAGACGGAGAAAAAATATAATCATTGCAATTATTTAATTGTGTAACTGAAATGTTTCCACACTTCATTGTTAAAATCAAAGGCTGTTTATTCTTTTGGATTACCTTACCACAATTTTTTTAATATTTAGGTTACGATAATTGACATAATTTCTTTCTCATTTACGCATACGCATGACTGATTTTTACAGGTAAATTCACAGGTAAGCCAATTTCAGCAAAATTACAATTTTGTTAATTAAAAAGTAAAAAATTCCTGCATGTGTAATATTCTGTTTCAGTTTTGAAGCCAGTGTAATATATTTATCAACTTAAAATGTATCCATTTCTAGACATTTTTAACATTTGGATATCGATTTCCCTGTCGTGCGGATAGCCAGTGTCATGTCTGACATTGAGATGAATACTTTTTAAAGAGTTTTTTTTTTTAAATATACATATATATATATATTTATTTATTTTTATTATTATTATTATTATTTTGAAATACATGTACTAAAATGTTTTTTTTTTAGATTTTTGGGTGAAATCCAGCTTGAGAGGAATTATCCCGACAAACCATTAATATGCCATAAAGTGGGTATATCTATTTGTCTCCAGAATTCGTTCTTTTTGCAACATGGATATATGTACAGGCTGTATTATGTCGCCAGTCGGTATTAGACACATTTTTACACCATCAAGATCATTTATTTCAATGTAAAGGGCACTGATGAGGTATCTAATGAAACATACAGAGCTACAAATCTTAAAAATTTATTCTCTACACACAATTATGATATTAAACCACATCTTGACAGGGGCTCACAATCCTGACAAACAGCTTACACATATCTTTGAAAAAGTAATTATCTTGGAAAAAAAAAAAAAAAAAAAAAAAAACAGAACTTGAAGGGTATTCGAAAATTGTGTCCCAAAACACATCAGGATAACATGTTCATATAATACTCATGTAATAAGTATACCCCACTTTAATACAGTAAACTGGGGTCTACCTTTATATTTTATTTTTGATCCTAAACATAGATTGTGGGTACTCGTTAGGACCGCTTTTGTTTTGAGCAAAAGCATTAAAATTATCAAAAATATGTGGAAAAAAATTCTCTGTATATTGCATGGGCAAGTTTTCATAATGTAACAATTTTCTGTCCCTAATAAACACAATGTATTATGCTCAAATATCATACTAGCTAAAACTGTCAAAGACAATCAAGTTTTGGGGAAAAAAAAAAAAACTCACCTCATCAAGAAAGTTCAGCCACATAATTTAAGCCGCATCATGAGAAAAGCAACAATGTGGTTTTTGAACAGGTCCAACACAAAAAATGAACTGTACATGCACAGAAGATGATTAGAGGCTAGAAATTTGGGATTTAGAAAGTAGAAGAATCATACTATCCATGTAGCAAAACCAAAGGACTGCTGATCAGCTGATCTGCACCTTTGTTTTCCCATATGCAAAATGTTGGTTTTCTCATGACAGGGTTCATTTCAAGACTATGTGCAAAACCTAACAGTGACTGACCTATGAACTTGATGTGGATTGAATGGTTATTGGGTGCTGAACAAAGTGGTTAATCAAGATATGGTGCAAAGAAGTCATCATTGAACACTACAACACTGTCTGATAAACCTGAGCCTCATAAGAAACCTGCATCTAGTAGTCCTCAACCTTGCTGGTCTAAGAGTGATGGACTGAACAGATGTACAGGCTGATTTGAACCATTGCTGTTTGCAAACAATGTGGTTCAATTCATAGTATAATTTGAAACAAACATTAGCCTAGCTGCCATAAGAAATTTAACATATATGAAACAAAAAATGTGGACCACATTACGATTACCCGGGCACAACCAGTAAATGAGCCACCTCGTGGAAAAACCAACAATGTGGTTTCCCACCAGGTCCGACACAAACCGACCTGTACAAGCACAGAAAAGAGCTAGAAGCTTGAAATTTCGGATTTAAGTAGAAGATGAACTGTACTATCCTTTTAGCGAAAAGAAAGGCCCTGATCAGCTTCGCAGTTACTGCAAAGCTGATCTGCGCCTTTGTTTTCACATATGCAGATTGTTGGTTTTCTCATGAGGCGGCTCAAATAATAACACATTTACAAGTGTTACAAACAATTCTAATTACCTAGATTGAAAATCAGATGGTCCAAGGGAGATAAGTCATCATATATTGAAATCAATAGTAAATCTGTTTCAAAATCAGTACTTTTTTGTAGTTTTCATTTTAATTCAGTCAATAAAAAACATGTACATGTATCTGGCAAACTATATGTATCTGGGCACAGATAATACTCCTGACCAGACTATGCTTCTGTCAATATCCAGGGAGTGTTGTGTGTGTGGGTTGGGGGGGGGGGGGCATTTCATCAGAATATGTGCTTTCTTTCACCAATAATCATCGATGAAGAAAAGAGGAAAAACAACAAAACTGCTATGAATCTTCAGGCAAAACTTGTCAGATGTGAGATCTTGAGTGAAATTGGCTATAACTCCTTTACTCCAACTGACTTAAGTTCGAATCATGACTCCGCCTCTTCAAATGTGCCTCGATAATTTTCTCAAACTCAGGTTTCCTCAGTAACATATATGCTAGTGGCATTAACTGGCTGATTGTAGAATGAAACACTGATCCCCCGTAACAGAACAGGTCCATGCCAAGTTCGAGGCCCTCCCCATAATCACATTCGTCGTTAGCGAACTGTACGAGGGTTATCAGTTCCTGGAGAGGCTCATAATTTTTGTCTCTTTCAGCTTCTGTCTTACTGTCCGCAATCTTCTTGAACATTCTCTTCAAGTCAGCTGGAAATACACGTATAAGTATAATAACGATGGAACAAGAGATTATTTTCTACATTTAAGAAGGTGACCCTCATCTACAATGAAATTACATGTATATAGATATCCATTGTATCCTGAAAGCATAGTTTGTTGACCAAACTGGTATTGCTATTTATCATATATTTACTACAAAATACGTTCTTTTTGCATATGCGATAAAGACAAGAGTTACGTTCACGTATCGCGGCACAGTATCTCGAAAGCCGTATCCGTTCAAAAATTGATAAAACCCATATCACTCCCTTGGGAGAAAAAGCCATATCACCAAATGATTGGCTCACATACCCACGTGACCCATATCATCCCTAGGGAGAAAAAGCCGTATCACCAAATGATTGGCTAATAAAATTATATTCGGAGCACTCGGCTCCTATTGTATTGAGTTCATTAGGTAGTGTACAGCAGGCATTTTAGATTTGTTTGTATGTGGTTTTATGTCACAGGCAACAGTATTTTGTCATGTCGAGACGAATTTTCGATTTGTGCTAATGTGGAAATAATGTGCGCTCTACTGCACTCTTTGGCGGTATGTCAAAATAAATAAATAAAATAAAATAAAATAAATAAATAAAACAAAGAAAGGGAAAAAATGGTCATGAATTAAAATATATGATAAAAAGATTACGATATGACAATTTTCATATCGTACCCACGTATCAACCCTCGAATCCCGTATCAGCCCTCGACTCTCGTATCAGCCCGAGGGCTGATACGGGATTCTCGGGTTGATACGAGGTACGATATGAAAATTGTCATATGATAATCTCTATATACACAAGCTTAAGCCTGCACAAGAGCATAATTTAGCATTAGTTTTTTTGTTGTTGTTTTTTTAATAATTGAACTTCTGGAATTCAAAATCCATAAAATATCAAAATTCCAGTTTCCAATATGTCATAAATTTAAGCAATTACTTTTAGCACCTGCTTCAGACAAGTACAATGTACATGTATTACATAAAAGAGCTAAAAAAAATTATCAAATAAAATATCAGAGTAAGATCCCTTACCAGGTGTTTCTGGTACCTCCCGGTACCCAACTTCATTCTCGTCTACTGGTACCACGATCCCCGCTCCATGAAAACTTTTACACACAACCTTCTTGTCTCTCTCCTTCATACGCTTGGTTTTCTGCTCTAGACTGTAGGAATGTTTATTTGCCCAGGTTTTTAATCGTTCTGAAAGTTCTTTCAATTTCTCCTTCTTTGATGATGGTGTATCTTTGGATTTCAACTTTTCATCTACATAAAGACTGAAATAATAAGAGATCATGATGTGTAATGAGCTTATTGAGCTAGTCTTCAAAACATTATTAAACATTATGAAAACATGCCCATGCAATATACAGAAATTTTTCTTCAGTGCCAAAAAATGAGTATTTCATTGGAAAATGCTTGATATCTTTAACAATTTTGCTCAAAACAATGATTGTGGGTACACGTTAGAACCGCCTCGCCAAGGCGGTTCTAACGAGTACCCACAATCTATGTTTTGGAGCAAAAATAAGAAAAATAGGTATACCCCTGCAAATCCCAGTTTTTCAATATAAATGTGGGGTACAAGGGGGTATACATTGCACGAACATGTTTTCCTGATGTAAAATCCAACCCAGACACCAGACAGGAAAGAAAAGACAACACAAAACATTTTCTGCATGAAGAGCAAGATGACTAACTCTTTCCCAGCAAGATAGCCACCCTACTAGCATCAGCCAATACAAAGACAGTGTCAGAGCACAACACAGACACATTACCAAAACATGCCCATGCATATATAGAAAATTCTTTCAGCATTAAAAATTGAAAATTTCATTGGAAAAATTTGGTAAGTTTTAATACATGTACTCAAAACACTGATTGTGGGTTCATGTTAGAACCGCCTCGCCGAGGCGGTTCTAATGAGTACCCACAATCCATGTTGTGGAACAAGAATAAGAAAAACAGGTATACCGTTTTACACCCCAGTTTTTCTATATAAAAAGTGGGGGTTAAGGGGGTATGTATTGCAGGGACATGTTGCTCGGTTGGTTTGTTCAGACGGTCAGTTTTGAATTTAAGACCCAGAATACAGGTTTAGTCATCAGTCAACATATGAGCCGCCTCATGGGAAAACCAACAATCTGCATATGCGAAAACAAAGGAGCAGATCAGCTTCGCGGTAACCGCGAAGCTGATCAGCGCCTTTGTTTTCGCTACTCGGATAGTACAGTTCCTCTTCTACTTAAATCTGAAATTTCAAGCTTCTAGCTCTTTTCTGTGACTGTACAAGCCGGTTTGTGTCGGACCTGGTCGGAAACCACATTGTTGGTTTTCCCACGTTGAGGCTCATATTTATATAACATAATGTCCCTGTTCATTCGTAACTGTCATAAAAAAACAACAACAGCAAATTATGAATTTTCTAGAGCACTTATCATATTTTACAAACTGCTGTGTATGGCCAGTGCATTGCATTTTTATGGGCATTAACACACAAAAAGATTTCATTAGCAAGAGAAACTTCGAGATGCTCTTCACGGGCCATGTTTTCAGATTATGAAAGCATACACTCACAAACTTTCCCACTTTTTTGAAACTGCTGAGGACAGCTATGCTATGACAAAACCTAGACTTTTTGGTGGTGCCAACATAAAGATGGAGATCAGCTGTACTATTACTGTGAAGCTGATCAATACCTTTGTTTTCTACTTCATTCTTCTTTTTTTAAATACAATTCCAAGTTTCTTATCACCTTATATGGCTGTACAATTCAGTTATTGTTGAACCTGGTCAAAACTCAAATACAGATTTCGTCATAAGTCACCCAAATTTTCTAGAACACTTATCATCTTTTACAAACTGCTGTGTATGGTCAGTGCATTGCATTTTTATGGGCATTAACACACAAAAAAATTTCATTAGTAAGAGAAACTTCGAGATGCTCTTCATGGGCCATGTTTTCTGATTATTAAAGCATACACTCACAAACTATCAATTTTTTAAACTGCGAAGCTGATTAGTGTGTTTGTTTTCGCTACTCACCTAGTTCAATTCCTCTTCTTCCTAAATCGGAAAAGCTTTTAGCCATCTTCTGCAGCTGCACAGGCCGGTTTATGTCGGAGCTGGTTGGAAACCCCTAAGACCGGTGTTCTCGCGTTGCAGCTCAAGTGGACAAAGCATGATTTGTCCACTCAGCAAACTAAGTAAACTGTTAATGAACCTTCGCGTCAATAATTTTGGGTTTCCAACCAGGTCCGACACGAACCAGTAACAGAAGCAGGCTGGAAGCTTGAATATCTGTATTTATGTTGAAGGGGAATTGTACTATCTGTGTAGCGAAAACACTATCTGTGCAGTTACTGCACAGCTGATCTGCGTCTTTGTTTTCGCCTATGCATGTTGTTTGTTTTCTTATGCAGCGGCTCACGTAAAATCTTAATATGTGGCTCTAACAAACCTGTACTTTAAACATGCCTAGTATTTCCTCCTTTGCAAACATGCCTAGTATTTCCTCCTTTGCATACTTATGTAACTGCTAAGGCCCAGAGAAAAGCTATTTTTGTTTACATACAATTTATAGCCGCAAATGTGAAGACATACTACATCAAATCAAAGCCTACATAGGACATACAATTCCTCTTTTTCAAACATTTCCAAAATTGAGCCTGTGCATGAGAAAACCAACAATTTGGGTTTCCGATCAGGTCCAACACAAACCAGCCTGTACAGTCACAGAAGAAACCCAGAATCTTGAAAGTTTGGGTATAAGTAGAGGAGGAAATGTACTGTCCATGTAGCGAAAACAAAGACGCTGATCAGCTTCGCGGTTACCGCGAAGCTGATCTGCGTGTTTGTTTTCGCCCATGCAAATTGTTGGTTTTCTCACGCACAGGCTCAAATTTCAATCTGGCGGCCCCCGTGGCCGAGTGGTTAAGGTCGCTGACTTCAGTGCTCTTGATCATTCGATCATCTCATCGATGTGGGTTCGCGCCTCGCACGGGGCACGAATTCATATGTGAGACAAGCCATGTTCTGCTTGCGGGTGTGTCAGGTGGTTTTTCCCCGGGTACTCCGGTTTTCGCCCCACCTACCGATTGATTCGTCTCGATATGAGTGAAAAAGCTTGAAAGGGACGTAAAACTGAATCCAAAAAAAAAAAAAAAAATTTCAATCTACTTTTGTGGAAGATCTGATCTGACAACTGTAAGATACATTTTCTTGTGCTGCAACCCATAGAACGGAAAGAAAATTATTTATCTTTTCATTTGGTTTAGTTTTGGCTTAACCTCACAGTCAACAATTTTCAGTCCTGTCGAAGAAAAAGCCACTGCTTCCTGGGTATAAATAACCAGTCCACGTCAACCCCATTACAACGCTATCTTTGCCTTTGGGGTCTATAGACACAGACCATGTTATAAGTGAAACTGTGTTATAGTGAGGTTACTTACTATAGACAGTTAGCAAAACAATCAGTTTGGGAGCCATGACATGACCGTGTTATATTGTTATATAGTGAGGCGCCTTATAATGAGGTTGTGCTGTACAATGTTGAGCTTAAAATGAGCCGCCCAATGGGAAAACCAACAATCTGCATAGGCGAAAACAAAGACGCAGATCAGCTTCGCAGTAACTGCGAAGCTGATCAGCGCCTTTGTTTTCGCTACTCGGATAGTACAATTCCTCTTCTACTTAAATCCGAAATTTTAAGATTCTAGCTCTTTTCTGTGCTTGTACAGACCGGTTTGTGTCGGACCTGTTCAGAAACCACATTGTTGGTTTTCCCACGAGGCGGCTCAAATGTCTTGCACAAGGACACTAGAAGGCGGAAATAGGTATCAAACCCAGGACCTCTCCCTCTGGAGTCCTGTGCTCTTTCACCATGCTCTCAGAAAAGAAAAGAAGTTTCTAGGCCCACTTATCACTCTACAACAAACTGGGGATAATGGTTAGAGCATGGATGGGCATATTTTATGTAAGTCGAGGCCATTCCTGCAAGAAAGTTCTAGACACAATGTGGGCAAAGTAAGGAATTACTACTTAGCAAACTTAATTAAGAGCTAAATACATGTACCAGGATATTACAAGGTGTACTTTAAAACACAGGCAGTACTTTTGTCTCCAACATTTTTACTTATGTAAGTGGAAAGGCCTAGAAAAAAGTTTCTTTCTGTTTATAAAAAAAAAAAAATCCAGCTTTAAGATTATATGAGCCACATCATGAACAAGTAGCCCAAGGGCATCACTCACCTGAGAGTCAACAAGTACAGTCACTGGACAAAGTAATTGGGGTTTTTACCATATATGGGTATGGTGGCCATCTTTGTCATGTGACCTTGAAACCCTACTTATATCAGCAGAATAGCTGGATTGTGTATCATCTTGTCTGCCATTTTGGTTCACTTGAAAAAATCATCTAACAAGGTCAGGGTCTTACAATGACCCCCAGGGTGGGGCCATATTTGACCCAGGGGCATGACTGGCAGGATTTATGTAGAGCTCCACTTGACATTGTTGTATATCAAATATACAAGCTTTGTGTCATGCTGTTGCAGAGAAGATTTTTTCATGTATGTCCATTATAAGTCTATGGTAGATAATGACATGCCTGGGGCATGGCCTGTATGGACCCCAGGGGCACCGTTGGCAGCATTTATAAAGGAGAGTATTATACATTAGTCCACACAACATATAAAAGCTCTAGGCCATATGGTTTCAGAGAAGAAGATTTTTTGTTTTTGTTTTTCCAATTGTAAGTCTAAGGGAGTTATTGACCTCCAGGGTGGGGCCATTTCTGACCCCAGGGGCATGCTTGGCAGGATTTATGTAAAGCTCCACATAAGAATGCTGCATACCAAATATAGAAGCTTTGGCTGTTGTGGTTTCAAGGAAGAAGGTTTTTTCATGTATTTTCAATTGTAAGCCTATGGCAGATAATGATGCCACCAGGGCGGTGCCTGTATGGACCCAAGGGCCACAGTTAGCATGATTTATAAAGAGGACCTCTATACGTTGCTTCACACAAAATATGAAAGCTCTTGGCCTTGTGGTTTCCGATAAGAAGATTTTTTTTGTTTTTCCCATGACGCCCCTGGGGCGGGGCCGTATGGACCCCAGAAGCACGGGTGGCAGGATTTACATGTATAAAGAGGAGCACTATACATTGCTACACACAAATTATGAAAGCTCTGGGCCTTGTGGTTTCAAAGAAGATTTTTTTAAGTTTTTCCCATGATGCACCCAGGGCGGGGCCCGTATGGACCCCAGGGGCACGGATGGCAGGAATTATATAGAGGACCACAATACATTGCTACACACAAAATATGAAAGCTCTGGGCCTTGTGGTTTCAGAGAAGAAGATTTTTTATGTTTTCCCATGACACCCCCGGGGCGGGGCCTGTATGGACCCCAGGGGCATGGTTGGCAAGATTTATAAAGATGACCACTATACATATTGCTACACACAAAATATGAAAGCTCTAGGCCTTGTGGTTTCGGAGAAGATTTTTTTATGTTTTTCCCATTGTATGTCTATGGGAGGTAATGACCCCCAGGGGTGGGCCAATTTTGACCCCAGGGGCATGGCTATAAAGAGGACCATTACACATTGCTACATACAAAATATGAAAGCTCTGGGCCTTGTGGTTTCGAAGAAGAAGATTTTTTTTGTTTTTTTCCCATGACATCCCCGAGGTGGGGGCCCGTATGGACCCCAGGGGCACGGTTGGCAGGATTTTTAAACAGGACCATTATACAAGGTATGGCAGGAAAGATCATAGACACAATTAGTATTTTCAATAGGAAAAGAAATCCAGTCAAAATGATTATATCTAGGTTTGCAAAAATAATTCATGAGCAAATAGATGAAATTTTATGAAAATCTGACCATCACGACATTTTCTACAGCCTTTTCCGTGCACCTCCTTGACCGGGAACGGGGCAAGGGTGAACGTCTCGGTGACGTTGCTTGAAGTTTATTGCTGTCAGTGCTTTATATACCGTATTTGTAACAAGCTCAACGGATGTTTCAGATTTTTTCCACATAGGGTCCTTGGATATCGGTTCATTTTTATTATGTGTATCCAGCTGTCAAATGCAGATCTGTGCCAACTGTCGCTAAGTTCTCTGACGACCGGTTGAACATTTGAAACCATTTTCATACACTGAGAATTTAAGACGAGTGCCCTTCCGCCGCCATTTTTCACCTTAGATGATATATCGAGCATCCAAAAATCAACCATGTCATTTGTAAACAAATGACCGACAAGCTGATAGTTTTTATGTTGTTGTATGCATAATTTCCATCGTGTTTGTTGGCGATTTCCTAAACAAGGCTCTGGGCCTTGCGGTTTCGGAGAAGAAGATTTTTTTTATGTTTTTCCCATTGTAAGTCTATGGGAGCTATCTGTTGCCATGGAAACCAGAGTTCTGATCCGACCTGGCCCAAAACCTAACACAACCTTTCCCCTTCCTCAAGGATGCTTTAGATAAAATTTGATCATAATTGGCCTTGTTGTCTTAGATATATTTAAGTTTGAAAGTGTGGACGGACGCACGCACGGACGGACAACAGCTTGACTAACATACGATAAGCTCACCTTGTGAGCCTTCGGCTAAGGTGAGCTAAAAACCGAATTTTCACATATGCGAAAACAAAGGCGCAGATCAGCTGTGCAGTAACTGCACAGCTGATCAGTGCCTTTGTTTTCGCTACATGGATAGTACAATTCCTCCTCTACTTAATTTCAAGATTCTAGCTTTCTGCTGAGACTGTACAGGCCAGCTTGTGTCAGACCTGGTCAGAAACCCTGAAGAACTGTTTTCTTGCGTCGGGACTCCCGGCTCATATTAAAACAAAATACAAAGAAATTTTATTTTGGCTTCTTAGAAAACAATCAACACATATTTTGATAGTCAGCTTAAGCTCTTAACAACACCAAGCTCAGAATGAAACTGATCACGGCAAAATGCTGAGTGGCATTCTGTACTTCATTGTACAATCCATGTCTGTAGTCCGCAAAAAAAAAAAAAGGCAATAAAATGAAACAAAGATAGAGTATTATGTGACCTTGCCACAAGGAAATAAGTTTCGTATCCCTTCTGTTACAGTACAACTGGTGATGGGTAAGGTTTTGACGCAAGTGGAGACCTGTTATGAGGAAAAACTTTTCTTATATTTCAACATATGTTAACTTATGGGTAGATTTTGACGCAAGTGGAGACCTGTTATGAGGAAAACTCTGGAAGCAAAAAGGGCAAAGCAAGGTTTTCCTACTTAGCATGCTTAAGAAACTGCTAATTACAGTATCATATATGATGCAAATACATGTACTTTAAAATATAGGTGGTGTACAAAAAGTACACACATTTTGTTTATCAAAAACATATGTGTGGTTTAAAACTGCTTGTAAAAGTACACTGTATTTGAGCTGCATCAAAAGCTTGCCCTAAAGGGTCAGACAAAAATCAGGCTGTACAACCATAGGATTTGGCTAAAACCCCGACATTATGAATTAGAGCTTTTGAAGAGATTGAACAATCCGTAAGTACTTGGGCAATGTCTCATCTCTAGCCACAAAAAAAAGCTCCTAATGTCAAATGGAGTTTATCGCAAATAACAGAATTAGGCCACAAGGTTATAAGACTTTTTTTCATGCTCAGCTCAGCTGAGACCCTGCTCATAAATGTTAAAATGCCAACAAATTGTTGACATTTTAACATTTATTAGCAGGATAAATTGCATGCTTTGGTGATATAAAGTTAAACCTGAAATTTCTATTTATTTATGAGCAGTTTAAATCTTATGCTTAGATCATCTAGTTACAAGTGGAGGCCTCAGTGGAGGCCTCTTCCACAAGTGGAGGCCTCTTTCTAGGAAAACTCTGGAAGCAAAAAGAGCAAACAAAGGCTTTTCTACTTAGCACGAATTTTGAGTCACATCATGAGAAAACCAACAGTGTGGTTTCCAAACAGGTCTGACACAAACCTAGCTGTACAAGCAAAGAAGATGGCTAGAGGCAGGAAATTTTGGATTTAGGAAGCAGAGGAATTGTACTATCTCTGCGGCAAAACACAAAGGCGCCGATCAGCTTCGCATTTATAATACTGGTTTCGCATATGCAGATTGTTGGTTTTGTCATGAGACGGCTCATATATGATGCAGATGCGTGTACTTTAAAATAAAGGTGGTGTACAAAAGTACACAGATTTTGTTTGTCCAAAACATATTTACATGTAGTTTAAAAACTGTTCCTAGAAGTACTTTGTATTTGAGCTGCATCAAAGGCTGGCCTAATGGCAGTAACAGGTCAGGCAAAAATCTGGTTGTACAACCATAGAAGTCAGCTAGAACCATGAAATTATGAATTAAAGGTAATGAAGAAATTGAACAATCTGTAAATCATCACGATAACATGCCTGTGTAATGTATACCCCATTATACCCAACTTTCAAGTTGCAAAACTGGGGTATGCAGGGGTATACCTATTTTTCTTATTTTTGCTCCAAAACATACATTGTGGGTACTCTTTAGAACCGCCTCAGCTGAGTCTGCTGCATATACCAATAAACATGTTTGAATATTATGGTATTTAAGGATATTCGCTGCCAATGAAAAAGTATTCAAACTTTTTTTCTAACCACTCTTTTTTGATTCCAAAATACAACACAAGACATTTGAAAACAAAATGAATATAGGGTAGTGTGCATTTTTTCAAGCTACAGGCCTCTGAATGAGACCTCTGAGCACCATGTTTTAAATTTGGTAAAATTAATTTAATTTTTAATTCTTTGAAACTTACCTGTCTTGAACAAACATACACCTAGAATGCTTTCAAAAGTCATAACATTTACCTAACGCAGACTATTTTGGACCAAAAGCATAGAAAAATTTGCAATTTGGAGTGGATGACAAAATTTTACGATTCCTTTTTCAACCCTACCCCCATACTTGAAAAGTTGGAAAAAATCAATATTTTGAAATGTGCCAAATTCATATTTGTTGATTCAAACTTTTTCTTGTATTTTCACATAACATAGAACTTGGTAATATTGTTCGAATAAAAGAAAGAAATATATAGGGTAGTGAGCATATTAGAGAGAACCAACAACTTGAAAATCGCCATTTTCAGCCTTTCTTCGGCTGTTTTGTTTCTAAAAGCCCATTTCATAAAACCACCTAAAATTTTAAAACCAGCACACTAAAGACACACAGACTGACTTAGAAGACCATGTACATATATACTGCTGCTAAAATAAACATCGAACTAGTGCAATTAATTTTAAGATGTGTATTATTCAAGTTTAATCTACCCTACCCCCTAAATTTTACTGACAACTAAAATTTTCTGAGAAGTTGCAGAAAATGGGGTGAAAAAATGAAGTTTCTTAGACTGACAATTTTTATGGCTCATTCAATGCATATTATCAATATGTGTCCAAATATAAAATATTAGGAAAATATCTGCATTCGTTTACGAGATATTCAAGAAAAGAAAAACCGGAAGTTCCGAAATGTCAAATGTTAGCAGCGAACATCCTTAACCCCAGGGCAGGGGCAGATGAAGCCCTTGGGCCATTTTCTTTTTTCAGAATAATCAATATTCTGTCTATTTGCCAATTTCTTGCTGGCTTTTCGCTTCAAATGACATTTTAACAGTTTTTCCCATTCAAATGCATGGGCAACCCATGTTGACCTTGCCATAAACTTGGTCAAGGTCATCACAGGGTCATGATTTATATATACATTGTAGTACTTTAGCCATGGATGCTTCACGTCAAGTTTCATTGAAATCAATCTATTGGTTTCAGAGAAGAAAATATTTGAAGGGTTTTTATCATATATGGGCATGGTGGCCATCTTGGTCATGTGACCTAGATTATTAATATACACATTGGTTCCCCCATCCTATTGATGTCTCACATAAAATTTGGCTTCAATTGGGCAAGTGGTTTCAGAGGAGAAGATGTTTGAATATTATGGTAATATACATGTAAATTGCCCCGGGGTGTGGGCATATGAGCCCTTAGGTCCAATTTTTTTCAGAATCATTAGTATTTAGTCCTACTACCCATTTCCTGCAAGATTTTCACCTAAAATGACTTTTTAAAAGTTTTCCCCATTCCAATGCATTGGCCACCTATGTTGACCTTGTCGTAAAATAGGTCAAGGTCATTACAGGGTCATGATTTATATACACATTGTAGTACTTCAGCCATTGGTGCTTCATGCCAAGTTTCTTTGAAATCGGTCCAACAGATTCGGAGAAGAAGATTTTTGAAGGGTTTTTACCATATATGGGCATGGCAGCCATCTTGGTCATGTGA
Source organism: Rugalucina vietnamica (assembly GCA_964017185.1). NCBI lineage: Eukaryota > Metazoa > Mollusca > Bivalvia > Lucinida > Lucinidae > Rugalucina > Rugalucina vietnamica. The sequence goes on along the minus strand of OZ024869.1, from coordinate 69,083,574 downwards.
ACTAGATAATTTATATATACATTAATTCCCCCATTCCATAGATGCTTCACATAAAATTTGGTTGATTTGCCAAGCGGTTTCAGAGGAGAAGATGTTTGAATATTATGGTAATATACATGTATATTGCCCAGGGGTGGGGGCAGATGAGCCCCTGGGGTCCAATTTTTTTCAGAATCATTAATATTCAGTCCTACTTCCCATTTCTTGCAAGACTTTCACTTTAAATGACATTTTAAAAGTTTTCCCTATTCAAATGCATTGGCGACCTATGTTGACCTTGCCGTAAAAAAGGTCAAGGTCATCACAGGGTCATGATTTATATATACATTGTAATACTTGAGCCATCGATGCTTCATGCCAAGTTTCTTTGAAATCGATCCACCGGTTCTGGAGAAGAAGATTTTTGAAGGGTTTTTACCATATATGGGCATTGCGGCCATCTTGGTCATGTGACCTAAATTATTTATTTACACATTGATTACCCCTTCCTATTGATGCTTCACATAAAATTTGGCTTTGATTGGCCAAGCGGTTTCAGAGGAGATGGATGTTTGAATATTATGGCAATATACATGTATATTGCTCCGGCGTGGGGGCATATGAGCCCCTGGGGTCCAATTTTTTTCAGAATCATTAATATTCAGTCCTACTGCACATTTCCTGCAAGACTTTCACTTTCAATGACTTTAAATGACAGTTTAAAACTTTTCCCCATTCAAATGCATTGGCGACCTATGTTGACCTTGCCATAAAATAGGTCAAGGTCATCACAGGGTCATAATTTATGTACACATTGTAGTGCTTGAGCCATCGATGCTTCATGCCAAGTTTCGTTAAAATCAGTCCACCGGTTCTGGAGATTTTTGAAGGGTTTTTACCATATATGGGCATTGCGGCCATCTTGGTCATGTGACCTGGATTTCTTACATACACATTGCTTCCCCCTTTGATGCTTCATATAAAATTTGGCTTTGGTTGGCCAAACGGTTTCAGAGAAAAAGATCTTTGAAATTGTGGACGGACGACGGACGGACGGACGGACGCTGGATCATGGCCATCCTATAAGCTCACCTTGTGAGCCTAACGGCTCAGGTGAGCTAAAAATGTCAAAACTTTTCTACTGAAAATTATTAATTTTCACAACTTCAGAAAAATCCGCAAATTACATGGGCATGGTTTTGTAATGACTTGACAATACGCCAGCAATGTTTGATCTCAAGCAACAAAACCATTTTTCTCCTAATGTTGAATGGAGTTTACAGCAAATAACAGAATCAATCACTGAAAGGTTGTGACGATCGGGAAAAACTACTATGTTGGGATGGAGCCATCATTTTTTTCTATAGAAGCATAGACTAGTGTCCTGCAAAACTGAAGCACTACACACCAGGGGTAGGTAAACTGCTGGGTCAACCTGAAAGATCAGCCTGACAAACTGATCATTTTTACAGGGAGCTAACCATACAAATCAACAGACTAAACCTACCTGACAGCTGCAAATAGATTATCTCCCTTTGGTTCTATTTTACAGCTGCTTTTGGCTGAATTAACAGCAACAAATACTGGCAGTTCTTGTGGATCATCTCTGTAATAGATACACTATAACTAAGAAACAACTAACTTAGAAACATTATTTCGACATTTTCACACATAAAAACAACTGTTAAATGGCCTGCCAATAATACCAAAATTTGAATGGAGTCGCATAACAGTTGATCTACAAGGAAAAGCAAACAGCGCCTCTCCTGCCCTGGGAAAATGGTGAAACCAATGTTGACAGTCTTTATGTTATGGCTCATAGATGCTCAGGTTAACTTTAGACTTGTTACACAAACTATCATTTCTTATATCCGTATGTTTCAATCTGTCTCTATTTATTCATTTTACCCCCATTTCAATGCCCGTCATTTTCATGGATTACCCAGCCAAAAGGGCAAGGTAGACAACCTACCTGAAATAACCTATATGAAACTGCGTTTGATCATCTCCCTTGATTACAGTCTGAAACTCGGGAGGGTCATAATAATATCTCCAATGTAGCAAGAAATTTGGTCTTTTCCCATGCCTATTTTTAGCCACACCTTTGTGTTTCCCTGCCAGGATATCATATGGTCCGACCAGCTGTAGATCAAGGAGCTTTAATAAGGCATCTGAAAATATTCACAAACTTGCAGTCACTGAATCATGTACATAGTGGTAGAACGATTAACCGATTATAATCGATAATCAGTCGAAAATGCTAAACTAGAGGACCATTGGTCCTGTAGCTCACCTGAGAGATTATCACATTGTAAGCTCATGAGATTTAAATTAATTGAGAATCGACCAATGAAAGTCTATGCATGGACACTATTGACCCCCGGGGCATGGCCAAATTTGACCCAGGGGCATGACTGGCACAATTTATAATGGGGACTACCAAACATTGCTACATACAAAATATAGAAGCTCTGGGCCTTTTGGTTTCAGAGAAGAAGATTTTTGTTAGTTTTTCCCATTGTAAGTCAATGGAGACTATCTACCCCCGGGGCGTGGCCAAATTTGACCCCAGGGGCATGGCTGGCACAATTTATGTAGAGGACCATTAGCCATTGCCACATACAAAATATCAAAGCTGTGTGCCCTGTGGTTTCAGAGAAGAAGATTTTTTAATTTTTTTCCCATAGTAAGTCTATGGAGACTATCAACCCCCGGGGCGTGGCCAAATTTGACCCCAGGGGCATGAATGGCACAATTTATGTAGAGGACCATTAGCCATTGCTACATACCAAATATCAAAGCTGTGGGCCTAGTGGTTTCAGAGAAGAAGATTTTTTTAGTTTTTCCTATTGTAGGTCTATGGAGACTATCGACCCCCGGGGCGTGGCCAAATTTGACCCCAGGGACATGATTTGCACAATTTATGTAGAGGACCATTAGCCATTGCAACATACAAAATATCAAAGCTGTGGGCCCTGTGGTTTCAGAGAAGAAGATTTTTTTCCCATAGTAAGTCTATGGAGACTATCGACCCCCCGGGGCGTGGCCAAATTTGACCCCAGGGGCATGAATGACACAATTTATGTAGAGGACCATTAGCCATTGCTACATACCAAATATCAAAGCTGTGGGCCTAGTGGTTTCAGAGAAGAAGATTTTTTTAGTTTTTCCAATTGTAAGTCTATGGAGACTATCAACCCCCGGGGCGTGACCAAATTTGACCCCAGGGGCATGGCTGGCACAATTTATGTAGAGGACCATTAGCCATTGCCACATACCAAATATCAAAGCTGTGGGCCCTGTGGTTTCAGAGAAGAAGATTATTTAATTTTTTCCCATAGTAAGTCTATGGAGACTATCGACCCCCGGGGCGTGGCCAAATTTGACCCCAGGGGCATGAATGGCACAATTTATGTAGAGGACCATTAGCCATTGCTACATACCAAATATCAAAGCTGTTGGCCTAGTGGTTTCAGAGAAGAAGATTTTTTTAGTTTTTTTCCTATTGTAGGTCTATGGAGACTATCGACCCCCGGGGGGTAGCCAAATTTGACCCCAGAGGCATGATTGGCACAATTTATGTAGAGGACCATTAGCCATTGCTACATACCAAATATCAAAGCTGTTGGCCTAGTGGTTTCAGAGAAGAAGATTTTTTTAGTTTTTTTCCTATTGTAGGTCTATGGAGACTATCGACCCCCGGGGGGTAGCCAAATTTGACCCCAGGGGCATGATTGGCACAATTTATGTAGAGGACCATTAGCCATTGCCACCTACAAAATATCAAAGCTGTGGGCCCTGTGGTTTCAGAGAAGAAGATTTTTTTCCCATAGTAAGTCCATGGAGACTATCGACCCCCCGGGGCGTGGCCAAATTTGACCCCAGGGGCATGACTGGCACAATTTATGTAGAGGACCATTATCCATTGCTACATACCAAATATCAAAGCTGTGGGCCTAGTGGTTTCAGAGAAGAAGATTTTTTTAGTTTTTCCAATTGTAAGTCTATGGAGACTATCGACCCCTGGGGCGTGGCCAAATTTGACCCCAGGGGCATGGCTGGCACAATTTATGTAGAGGACCATTAGCCATTGCCACATACTAAATATCAAAGCTGTGGGCCCTGTGGTTTCAGAGAAGAAGATTTTTTAATTTTTTATCCATAGTAAGTCTATGGAGACTATCGACCCCCCGGGGCATGGCCAAATTTGACCCCAGGGGCATGAATGGCACAATTTATGTAGAGGACCATTAGCCATTGCTACATACCAAATATCAAAGCTGTGGGCCTAGTGGTTTCAGAGAAGAAGATTTTTTTAGTTTTTCCCATTGTAAGTCTATGGGACCTATCTGTTGCCATGGAAACCACAATTTTGATACAATCTGCTCCAAAACCTAATACCATCAATCCCCCAACCCAATTATGGTTCACATTAAATTTGATCAAGATCGGCCCACTAGCTTCAGAAATATTCTTCTTTGAAATTGTGGACGGACGACGACGACGGACGCCGGATGCCTGCCTATCCTATAAGCTCACCTGTGAGCCTTCGGCTCAGGTGAGCTAAAAACCAAGCAATTGATTGGCTATTTTATCTTTCGATTAATTTTTACATCAACAGCTTTGGTCATGTCAGGATGTTGCCTTATAAATATAAGAATCCTATATATGATGAGTTCAAGCTTCAGATGAAAACTTTGATAACCTGTTGGTTGATCTGACTTCTCAGACTTGCAGAATTCCCAGAACTCATAGAAATCTTCCGGCATATCAACCAGGAATTTCTGTTTTATATTCTCTTTGTCATCTACAGGTGAGGTGGGTGGGGTATCTTCTATCTCTTCTTCCTCTTCTTCTTCATCTGATTTTGGTTCTGATTCGGCATCTGAAAAGAAGTCACTTTTATAATAGAAGCAAGCACACTGCTAACCACAGTGCATGTATCATACAAAAGTTAACTTGTGTAAGGTATGTAAGGTGCATACACAAGTTAAGCTTTTAGAAGCTTAAAATTCAGACTAATAGTTCTTTCGTTTAAGAGAAATTGGACAGAAGCTGCAAATAAAATAGAAACTGCTTTAGAAGTATCTGATCTGGATCTGCAATGTTTGCGCCTATTCTTTAGGAACATTAATTTATCTTTGAAGACCCCAGTCTGTTTAACTTAAAAAAATGAAAGTTTACAGAAAATATCACAGTCAGAAAGCAAGCAACTATATGTGTTAACAGACTGGCTATAACTGTGCAGTGCAGCTAACCAGAATCAGTTTTCTCTACAAAGGTAGTACAATAATATCTAAGTTCTTTTCAAATCCAAAGCCTCTAGCCTACGATCTGTTCAGAAATTCCAAAGTACATGTAAAGCTTTCTCATAATGCTGCTCATATATACCTTTCTGAGGAGATTCTTCCTTTCCTTCATGGGAAGAGTTACTTCCCTTGTCTTCCTCTTCATCACTGATCTCATGGCTTTTCGCTTCCTTCTTCCCAAAGAAGTCCTCTATAGTCTTGCCCTTCGCTTTTCCCTCCACTTTTTTCTTCTTTAAGCTGGTACCTTCAGAATCATCCTGTAATAATTAGCTACGTAGATATCCTAAATAAGTTGAAAAGGCCTAATGACCACTAATTTGTACTATTTGTTCTTTATTTTTCTGCTCTTTATATTTAAGATTTACAATTCAAAAGTCATAGATTCCTATCACCTATTTCAATATTACACAATTTGGTCAATGATTTTAATAAGAGCTGTCGCAGGACAGCGTAGCTCGCCTGACTTGTGCTTTTCCACTACATCTGTTAAAATCTATGACCCATGACCTTGACCTCAAGGTCACTCAGGTGGGTCATGAGGGTACAACATAAAACTTCAGACCAATGCAAAGTATAAACTTGATCAATCTACATGTTCAAGAGATATAGACTTATAAAAACATTAACCAAAACTTAAACACAAAACTTCCAAGTCTGTGACCCTGACCTCAAGGTCATCCAGGTGAGTTGTGATGTACAGCATAAAACCTGAGACCAATATCTATCAACATGCAAGTATCAACTTTATCCATCAACATGTTCAAGAGATTAAGACTTTAACAAAAAAATTTAACACAAAATTTCTAAGTCTGTGACCTTGACCTCAAGGTCATCCAGGGTAGGTCATGATGGTACTGCATAAAACTTCAGACCAATATCTACCAACATGCAAAGTATCAACTCGATTAATCAACATGGTCAAGAGCTGTAGACTTACAAAAACTTAAATCAAAAACTTAAACACAAAATTTCTAAGTCTGTGACCTTGACCTCAAGTCACCCAGGGTGGGTCATGATGGTACTGCATAAAACTTCAGACCAATATCTAGCAACATGCAAAGTATCAACTCAATCCATCAATATGGTCAAGAGATATAGACTTACAAAAACTTTAACCAAAAACTTAAACACAAAATTTCTAAGTCTGTGACCTTGACCTCAAGGTCACCCAGGGTGGGTCATGATGGTACTGTGTAAAACTTCAGACCAATATCTAGCAACATGCAAAGTATCAACTCAATACATCAATATGGTCAAGAGATATAGACTGACAAAAACTTTAACCAAAAACTTATTAAAACACAAAATTTCTAAGTCCGTGACCTTGACCTCAAGGTCACCCAGGATGGGTCATGATGGTACTGCGTAAAACTTCAGACCAATATCTAGCAACATGCAAAGTATCAACTCAATCCATCAATATGGTCAAGAGATATAGACTTACAAAAACTTTAACCAAAAACTTATTAAAACACAAAATTTTTAAGTCCGTGACCTTGACCTCAAGGTCACCCTGGGTGGGTCATGATGGTACTGCGTAAAACTTCAGACCAATATCTAGCAACATGCAAAGTATCAACTTGATCCATCAACATGGTCAAGAGATATAGACTTATAAAAAACTTTAACCGAAAGTGTGAGGCGGACGTAAACGTACACGTACACGTAAACGGGGACGACCGAGGTGACTACAATAGCTCTATGCACTTCGTGCAGGCGAGCTAAAAACAAAGTTTTAAAACTTTATGCTTTTAACATGAAAGTATCTTTAACTATCCAAGATATAAAAAAAAAACAACAACAACAACAACAATAAAAAAAAAACAAGTATACGAGGCTAAAAAAATTCAAGTATAATATGGGTGCCTCCTGTGCTGAACCGAGGTGATAATCAGAAAATGGTTGACTCAGTATACTGAAAGGAAGTGTCTCGCCATCCAGTAGCAGGCGCCTAGCCTGGCTGTCTCCATGTTCGGCAGTGCTGGATCCCGAGCCTAACCTCACTGGAATGGCTCGGTGTCCGGCACTACTTTTTTCTTATCTGTTAGTAAAAAGTACAAATAATTTGATTATTATCAATAAAGTTTGGAGAATTAGATATTTTTTCATACGTTTTCTGCAATTTTGAATAAGGGACTTACAAACAGGAAACAGATAAGAAAAATGTTGTACCTGACACCAAGCCATTACAGGGAGGCTAGGCTAGGGATCCGGCACAACAGATACGGAGACAGCTAGGCTAGGCGTCCAGTATCGGACGCCGAGACACTTCCATACTGAAAACAGTATGAGTTATGGAAAGTAATGGACAAACATTCAGACATATTTGGCTGCATTCATCGGGCTTATGAGTCAAGCTAAATAGCTGCATATATGTAAGACTCACAACTAGGCCGGTTCCCCAAAATAGGCTGATTCCCACAACTGGGCCGATTCCCACAACTAGACCAATTTCATCATCGATTCCCACAAACAGGACGATTTCCCTCACAACTAGGCCGACTTCGTAACGTCATTCTCAAAAATGGGCTGATTGGAATATTAAGCGTTACGTTCCCCCGCGTCAATACTATGAAGATACAATCGAAATGCAACCATACCATGCCTGGGTACGCTACCACATACCGACGCATATGTTCCAAGTTGCATGTGCGACAAGGGTGAATATTTTCCACAATATTGCAACACAACAACAAATTTTATATTTAGACTTAAATATGGAATCTACAGACTGAGTGTAGTTTCGGATTCGAAGAAGCATGTGTATTTCAAAAATCCGTCTTAGACAAATCCCAGCAATTGAAAAAAGTGCGGATTCTCGTCGCTAGTGGAGCAATCACGAATCACACGAGTTTCTCAACGGAAGCTCACTGAATCTAGGATCAACTTGAATATTTTCGGCTCATTTACGGTTAGGTTTTTAACATACAAAGCCCAAACTTAAATTCAATGTATGATAAATGCGTTACTGCGAAGCATCATAAACACACAAACAAGCTCATATTAGGTGAAAGGCTGTTGCATGATCACGGGACAGCTCCCGTAGATCTCTGTTGGTGTTGCGACGTAAACTTTTTGTGTGACGTGACATCAGAAAAATCGGCCCGTTTGTGGGATGACGTCACGGTCAGATTTTTTTACCCATTTGTGGGATCGGCCCAGTTGTGGGAATCGATCTAGTTTAGGGATGACAAGCGAACTTCAAAATCTATATTTTTTACAAAAAAATGACACCACATTAAAGTTTATTCTTTTAGAAAGACAACAGTGTTTAAATTGTTAAAATCCATTTATTATTAAGTGAGATATGCAGGTTTGAACTTAACAAGGGTTCAGAAAAATGTCTGTCAGTTATTGACCCAATTTTCAAATACACAATGTGTGTACTCAGGTATATCAGTCTCACTGCTAATACACTTCAATGGAAAATTCCAGTGACAGTTGCTTACTTCAAGGTCATTGCGCACATGGTGCGCTAACCTAAATCTTGCTAATTTTAGCACTATCCTGTTGGGGAAACCTTGACTTTTCTCTCTGAGCATGTCCGGGATGTGCCAATCAAAAATTGGCTTACATATGCTGCTCGGAAATTGACCAATCTTTGGGCAGAATTTTGACCATGTGACATATGGAATTTTTTGGAGATTTTATTTTTAGCACTTACTCTGGTTTCCCTTGAGCAATTTGTTCTTAAAATATTTGAAAATACTGAAGTTATTTTTATACAACTTTTGCTAACATGACAAACATTGGCTCCCAAATTGAATAAATCTACCATTGGTACTGTTGGTACCATTTTTACCAATGGTAACCAGAAAACCCTGAACGATTTCTGCTGCCAATGGTACCATTGGTACCAATGGTACCATTGGTAGATCACATGGTGGAATTTTTATCATATTGATCAATACACCTCACTTGTTTTTGTCTTTCTTATTTACTTCATGTATATCGTGTTGTTTATAACATTTACATTTGCATGTATGACAAAAATATTGCTTATTTACGAAATTCATGATATATTTTAGGCTCGCCCTATTGAATCACGTGACTTTTCCCGCGTTGGCAGAATTACCCACGCCGTAGTCTGTCTGCATCATTTGCTGCCGTATGTCGGTAACATTGGTACCATTGGTACCAATGGGTACCAATGGCATTACCAATGGTACCATTGGTAAAACCTTGAACGGAATTTGTCTACCAATGGTACCATTTTTACTATTGGAAAGAACTACGAACGCACGCAATTTTGGACTTAAAATGGCGGCCATCCTTGGAAAAAACTAAGCACATGTGTGAAAGTTTTGACTTTCACTGTTCATTTTTTTTTTTGTATAGATATTGGCATCGTTGTTGGATTAGGAGAGGATGAGTTGTTAATCATCGGCAGTTATGTTATTCCGATGTACCAGAGATGGGGCCAATTACTTTTGAAAGTAATGAATTACATTACCATTACATTGCAATTTCTTCATTACCATTACCATTACACACTTTTTGGAAAAGTAATCATTACCATTACCATTACTTTTGTCCCGATATCATCTATAAACAAAGTTCACTTTGGACTAAACATATTATGAATTCCTTACCAAAAGTGAGTGTTTGACATGTTCTTCCTCAGACGTCTTTGATAAACCATGTTTGAGGACACCTGCCCCACACTAATTTAGAGGGTTGGATATATTATAACGGTACTGCCTTACTGCACAACTGATTAATTGTGCAACAAATAACAAAAAAATAAGATTTGTAAAATCTGTATATAGGGAAACATCTCAATTCTCAGTTTTGAAATTCTGTTTTCTTTATTCCTGTAAGTTGATTATCAGATTTGAAAGGGCTGTTTTACACACACACACAAAAATCACAGGATAAATTTGTTAAATATGATGTTTTGCTTTGATTTCTAAGTTAAATTCAATTTTCATTTTTTTTTAACTTTTCATGCTTTTGGATGTGTGCAGCTAACTAGATGTATGTTTTTGAAAGTTTGAATTTGAATCAACTTGTGTCATATGAGTCATTCATGTGTGCATCTGTCAAACAATGTATTAGGGTGTCTTTAATTTGAGTTAATCTGTCTAAATTGAGCAACTGTTTTCACACTTTTCAAACTCTTTTGTTCAACTTTGTCACCTGTTGTAACAACAGAATAGATTACTTAGTTAGGTAAATTTTGATATTCCTTTATAAGAATTGTACCATAGTAATCAAAAATAAAAAGTATGATCTCCTGGAAATGTAGGATTTTTTAAACATAAAACAACAACACTGTTGTTAATCTTCATCATCATCATCATCATCATCATCATCATCATCATCATCATCATCATCATCATCATCATCATCATCACAGCTGATGTTCTTTTTCTTTGTTTCTAACATTATAGATTTACAACTTGGCAAAGAAATTGTATTTGTTATTTATTTGCTGTTTAACCAGATCATCCACATCATCAACTTCACAGAATTTTTTAATGTACAAAGTAATGATAATGTAATGAGAAGTAATGGTGGCATTACAGGCATTTTTTCCATTGTAATTAATTAAATTACCATTACTTGTAATGATAAAATCTCCCATTACACATTACTTTCCATTACTTTGAAATTTGTAATGCATTACAATGCATTACCATTACACATTACCATTACCCCATCTCTGCGATGTACTCATCTTTTCCGAATCCGATGTCCGTACGAAGTTAGGAGCTTTGCTGTAAATATTGAAAACGATTGTATCTTTTCCTCCTTTCGCTTTACAAGCAAATTTTGAATTTGCATCACTTTAATACTTGGAGACCAGGGATTTTGTCTTTCATTTGAGATTCACAACTAAAAGATGCGAGAGAAATTATGTAAAACGTCTTTGTTTTCGGCTGATCAAATCCTGTACCGGCCATTTTGTTTGCTCTACGACGTTTTCCGATGACAATTTGGTCATCTCCAAGTATTGTTATAAATAGTCCTGGAGTTTTCTCCCTTATCTTAAAATCTCAAAAATTTGTCTAATCGTCAAATTGTCAATTTATTTACGTAGTTTCTCGCATCTTTGTACTTTCTCATTAAATGAAAATAACAAAGAAAACCATTTATATGGATTATCTATGTATTTATTTTGAGCTGTCTTGATATTAAGGTTCAAGCTGCTTTTAAAGCAATTACGTTTCCACCATTTCAAAATGGAATCAAAGTCTTACTATTGGTGGAATTTCCAATGTCCGCGCTCTTACTTTGGATTGAGAACACCCATCTATCCGGGTGTTCACTGGTTTGCCTTCGGACCCCAGAAATGGGATCCTAAAGATCAACAATCTGGGTCTACCCTGACTTATATTGTTTATCTTTATATGCATTCTTCAGATGCGCATTCTGATTAATCGTCGGAAGCATCTATTTTTTTTAACAGTGGAGACATACTCTGATTAACCGTCGTAGATGCCACACTAGCAGTTTACCAGTAAATGGTGCAGACTCTGAGACCGTAGACTGCCAATACAGCCAGATGCACTTTCTTTATGGCCATCGCTGAGCCTTTTGAAAATCAAAATTGCAGCCTTCTAGATTTTTCCAAATTGCAATTTAGGGTCTAATTCATTGGTTTTTCCAAGTTGAAATTTTGAATCTCAAAAATGCAGCGTTAATGATCAAGACAGTTTATTTCCTTGCATAGCTATTTATATGTTGATAATTTCCACAATTTAAGAATAAACTCTTTTCAAGTTTAAACTTCTTGATTTTGAATGACAGGCCTAGTCTTTAGCGTTTCTTAGATCCGCACAATATCCAGTATACGAATCTGGTAGAAGAGTAACCGCTTCTCACTCACTCTGTGCTTGGCTTCTTGTTCGGTTGACCAAGAAGAGTCAACCGCCCAACCGGTTAAGCACAGCTATTCGACTCATAGGCGATTCGGGCAGAGTCAGGTAGCAGGTACGGGTTCAGGCCAGTCACAATAGACCTGGTTTGAATCCCTGCCTCATATATCGAGTCACCAGGCAGATTAGTGCCTGAGCACTCGGCCAAGCAGCAACATAGGTCAACTTTAAGATTTGATCTGCTCTGGCCGACCATCGGTCACTCAGTTACGTCACATGTGAAACAACAAGATAACTAGACATGGTATAGCCACTGCTCTGGTTGTCCATCCGTCAGTCCGTTCCGTCACTTGTCAGCATAATCATCTGGTATAGAATGTTCTGGTCATCTGTCGGACTGTCCGTCACGTAACAAGCGTTGACTCCCCACACACTACGGTTACACATGCACTGAGTTTGATCCGATTTTTTGACTGAATGCATTCACTGACAGGAATGAAAAAAATAATGTAAATAAAGATGAGGCTTTCTGCTAATAAAAGAATATTTTTCTAAAATAATATCTCTCTTTTTAATATTTTAATCAGCAACTTTTTGGAACCAACTTTGCATGGTGACAGATACAAAACATTGATATTGGCTTACCGCTTGTCATCCCTATCTAGTTGTGGGACCCACCCTAGTTGTGAGTCCTACATATCTCACAGCATGTGGACCTGTTTACTCAAATATAATAGCAAACACACGTGTGTTTGCTTAACGATAAACGCACATAAGAAATTTAGAATAAAAAATCTACATACCTTACCGAACAAAACCGACGGTTAGGCGGCCATTAATGTTTGGGCGCAGACATTTTTGTCCTGAAGAATATGGGCATGCGCAGACAATGTGTCGTTCAGATGTCGGGAAATTTGTACTTTCTTTTTCTTTTTTCGGCTGAACATTTTTCTTTGTCAAACATATTTCCATATATCCTATTTCAGATCATATTTGTTTCCAAAATGTAAAAATAAAAGATAAATACACAATTTACAAATGCAGACGACGATGAAGATTGGTTTTTCGAAATTACACCGTTAAAATCCTCGTATTATAGCAAACCAGTCAACAAGGCAATAAACGCTCGAAAAAACAAGCGTCTGCGAGGTGTACCTAAAGCAGGTAACCGGCGAAATTATCGAGACGTTTCGAACAGACGGAAATTACGCCGTGAATAGCGTGCCTGGTTATTTTTGGGGGACAATATTTGAGGTTTGAAGGAACAGAAGGAAAACATTTAAGGGAGCTACCTACCTAGGTCTACCTAAAAACCTAACTAGGTCTACCTAACTACCAAGGTCTACCTGCCTACCAAGGTCTATCTACCTAACTAGGTCTACCTACCTAGGTCTACTTTCCAAGGTCTACCTACCTAAGTCTACTAACCAAGGTTTATCTACCTGGGTCTACTTACCAAGGTTCCCTTTCCTAGGTTTACTTACCTATGTCTTAGTCTACCTATCTAGGTCTACCTTCCAAGGTCTACTTATCTTGGTCTACTTACCAAGGTCAAGTTACCAAGGTCTACATACCTAGTTCTACTTCCAATGTCTACATACCTAGGTCTACTTACAAAGGTTTATCTACCTAGGTCTACTTACTTTAGTCTATCGAACTATGTCTACTTACCAAGGTCTCACTTCCGGGGTCTACTTACCAAGGTCTTCCTACAAGGTCTACTTACCAAGGTCTACCTTCTATGGTCTACTTACTAAGTCTACTTACCAAGGTCTACCCACCTAGGTCTACTTACCAAAGTCTACCTACTAGGTCTATTAACCAATATCTACTTACCAAGGTCTACCTACCAAGGTCTACCTACCAAAACCTACATACTAAGTCTACTTCCAATGTCTACTAACCTACTTCTACCTACCAAGGTCTACCTATCTACGTCTACTTACCAAGGTTTACTTACCTAGGTCTACCTACCTAGGTCTACTTACCAAGGTATACATACCTATCTATGTCTACTTACCAAAGTCTACTTACCTAGGTCTACCTACCTAGGTCTACTTCCCAAGGTCTACCTACCTAGGTCTACTTACCTGGGTCTACCTACTATGTCTACTTACCAAGGTCTACGTCCGGGGTCTACTTACCTAGGTCTACTTACCTAGGTCTACCTACCAAGATCTACTTACCACGATCTACCTACCTAGGTTTACCTACAAGGTCTACTTACTCAGGTCTACTAAAATGGATAGCTGGATACACTTATTGACAAAAAAATCCCAGCATACGGTTTTCCGTGTGTGTTTGCAGATAAGGCAGCGTGCCTTTATTTTATATTATGAGATTAAGGAAATGCACCGGTAACTTAAACCACCGATTACTGAGACATTTCGATAAACAAAGCAAAACTATTATAAGTTGAACTAATGAAAACCCATTGAAACAAAGTCATTTCAAAACCTCGGTCTGCTTTCGTTTGGGGTGCCTAAACTGTTTTAAATGCTGTGGATTCTTCCTGTAACAGTTTTCTCCGAATTTGCAGAGCGGCTTTGGTTCTGCTGCCGCCATTTTTGATACCTCCACAGTGAAGAGGTTTTGAAGCGGCCCGTAAAAATACCCAAGTATTACTAAAATGCGAAATCAGTAAAAATAATATTTTTCATTACCGTTCAGTTGGTTGACACAATAAAAAAATAACATTATCCTTGATGGACTTTTATTAGAACTTTTAACCATCTAACAGCATGCATATAATTTTACTGTGCACTGAGTCGATCAATATCTGACCATTACCTCAGCAGCTATGGAATAATTGTGACTTGCTCAAGGTCACAGCGAACGGTGCCCCGGCTAAGGATCGAACCCAGATGTATTCTCCAAAACGGTACACAACCAAATCTTACTTCTGGATAGGTCGGCCCCATTCATGGATGAAATTGTTGTTACAAAGGAAGGAGTAACAAAATTCCTTAAAGGTCTGAACCCTTCTAAAGCCTTAGGACCTGATGAACTGGGAACAAGACAACTCACAGACAAGACAACTCACCGACACGGTTTTTGAGACAATTCACCGACAGATTTTGAGACAATTCACCGACACTGCTGAAGACAATTCACCGACACTTTTATTCAAAGTTAATGACTTGTAACTGATGATCTTGATTGGCGATCATACATTCCCCATTATTGCAAAGACAGTTGTATCACGTTTTCACCGACCAATCAAAGTTTTAAGGCAGATATAAATTTAAAAGCAATTTTAAGACGATTCACCGACAGATAAAATTAAGATTTGATAGAAAATTTTAAGACGGCGCCAACAGCACAAAATAATTTAAACCCCCAAGACATGAAACAAAAAGAACCACCACAGAAGTATCGACTTGGAACGATCAGTAACAAAATGTTACTGGCGGGTTTAAATCGATTTTACATGGCCATAACCTCACCCTCAGCTTCTGCAGTGGTTCATAACATTTAGTTAGTTCTTCGGTCCTCGTGGTGAATCTCTAACTAGTCAATGAATCATCAAGAACAAACAAATAAATCATGATAAACATCCTGATGAATCAAAAACCAGGACTCACAGATTGAGTAAGCTGCCCGACGATGGAGATCCCTGGGCGCCAAATAACTTACTAACTCCGGAGCAAAAGAAAAACATCAGTTGGACCCCGGTGGGCCAAGCAACAGACAAGAAGCTCCGGCCCCAACCAACTAAAATGAATAGCTTTAAGTCGGGGCCATCATAGAGTCTGACGCCCGACCCACCGGCGTGCAATTAAAGAAGGCAGCATAGTTATCAACCGTGATTGGGTTAAAAACTAAGCATGCAGACTGTCGCATAACATTCAAGTTATAACCTATACGTCTGTAACGTGTTATGATTTTTCTAAACTGAAAAGAAAAATCATTACTTCCTATAAGTTTCTTAAATTTGTAAACCAAGTCACCATAAAATTCTGGTTCCGAAAGGCCCTCACTTAAAAGCGTCTTTAACCCAACATTATATTTGGAAATCAATTCATAGTGTCTACGATAAAATTTAGAAAAGGTTTTTCGAAGTTTATGATACCGATAGCCCTGTTGGAGAAGTTTGGCCGTTAAACATTTATTTCGAGCGTTGAAGTCTGTAACATGATTGCAGACTCTAGCAAACCTCCCTGACAGAAAAAAATCAATAATCCAAGGGGGTGTTGGTTACCTGTATTTCCAATATTGATTTCAGTAAGCTGTTAACCAGTAGATAATGCAAAAATGGTGAATAGCCCCAGAAACGCTTGGTTTTATCGTGCTTATCCTTTGTATGCTGCATACCCTTGTTTTCTCTTTGGTGAGGTGTCACAACTTAGTGTTAATCCAAGGGTGGTTAAATCTGGTCGCATATTTGTATTTTGTATGTAGTGGACTGGCGCAGGGGTAGATTAAATTCTTCTGCTTTTTCTGTCCATTAAATTCTTCTGCTTTTTTTAAATCTGACTGAGCAATACCATTTCCATTTTTCTTTTTCAAAGGGGGAATGTCTTGGGTATCTTTCCTCTGACTTTTGATATACCTATAAAATCCCTGGGATTAGCCTTAACATCCCCTACCAAGTTATTGACATACAGGTCATGCTGCTTCCTTATATCAGCTTTGATTTCCCTTCTTAAGTTTTCAAATTTAGATCTAATTTTTGCACCAGTTTTCTTAGCTTTTGCATGAGTTATATTTTTCCTGCGAATCTTCCTCCTTATCTCAGGAGTTATCCATGGGACAGAAGAGACAGAGCGACTTGTTTTTGATGGGATTTGCTTATCCACCGAATCCTGAATGAAAGATGTAATAAGATTGAAATTTTCCTGAACCGAACGGGTATCCGAGTAGCCATTGAAATACATTTCCTTTGCAAATTTTAATGTATCTGCCCTCGTAGATTCATAATCACCTTTCTGGTACCGATACACCTTCCTCCGAGGTTTCTTAATGGGGGGATAACAATCTTCAGCGATCCAGAAACAATATCATGATCGCTGAGACAATCTGGGGAGTGAATGTCTACAAACTGATTGGGAAGAGAAGTGATAACCAAGTCCAAAGTATTTCTTTCTCTGGTAGGGAAGTGGACTAATTGATCGAATCCATGATCATTAATAATGTCAACCAAAATTTGACCTTCAATCCTACTCAATGGTGACCCACATTTATTGTGTCTGTCCAGCCAAACAATATCTCCAATGTTGAAATCCCCTAGAACGTGAATTGAGGGGGGGGGTGGTTATTTCCCTTATGTTTATCCCTAATTTTGTTAAGCTGCTCTCTGAACAAAGTATCAAATTTCTGTAGGTCTTCCAAAGGTGTCAAGTTTTCATCACTATGGGGTGGCCTATACCAGCTTGCAACAAAATCAGCGGTTTTATTAGCAAATACTTTTACCCAAACTGATTCTGACTTATTTTCTAATTCTGTTATTGGCAATTGTGGGATATCCTTGTGAATAAGTAACATGACACCACCACCATCAAGAGTTCTATCCTTCCTGTACACACTATATGGGAAAGTTTCCGGAAACAATTCTGAACTTGAAATAGAACTGTCAATCTTTGTTTCTTGAATCGCTACAATCTGAGGTTCATGAAGATCAAGGAAAGCCAACAACTCAAGCTTTTTACCTCTAATGTTGTTGATGTTTATACTGAAAAAATTCAACCCACCTATAAATTTGCTTTTGCTTGCCCACATAACACATTTGTCACACTGAACCGCCTTATGGCAATTGAGAACTAAACCACTGTAAAGGCTGCACTCAGCCTTGCAGTTCGAACAATACCAAGATTCACTACCAGATTCTAATTCTTGCAATTCTTCCTTTCCAAGCTTGGCACGTGATGCGTGGAAACGCTTTTCACAATCTGCACATTCTACTACCTGATCAGCTGCCTTACAGTATTTTTACAGAGACGACACTGAAATCTAGGGCCAGGGTGGATTCATACATCTTTCTTCCGATACTTTTTAACCTCCTTAGGAGGACTTCAGAAGGAATTCCTTTGTTACCATGTGCTAAATGGGGTTAGTTGAAGTAAAACATAGAACAAGTGGATGAAATGAGTATGTACAGTGAAAGAAGAGTGTTAGTTTAGTTAAAAGCTGAAATAGTCTAGTGGTTAAGTGGATACATGCACCACCCGGCTAACAGCACAACTGAACTGTGCCACTGTGGGGAGCATGACAATGCAGGTGGGGAGAGCATTCCAATTTACCACAGTGCTGGGGAAAACTGAACTTGTAGAAGTTTGTGGAGTTTGGATTTGTCTGTATGCCAGAGGATGGATAAATCTGGACTGTCATGACAAGGCGGCTATTTATACGTCTCTGTTCTAGAGGACGCCAGTTCAGATTTTTTAGCATTTCAGTGACACTAGAAGTGCTCCGGTAATCACGTATGGCCCAACTAGCTGCCATACGCTGGGCAGCTTCGATTTTTAGCTCACCTGAGCCGAAGGCTCATAGGTGAGCTTATAGTATACCCATGCTCCGTCGTCCGTCCGTCGTCCGTCGTCCGTCCGTCGTCGTCCACAATTTCAAAGATCTTCTTCTCTGAAACCGCTGGGCCGATTGTTCTCATATTACACATACACCATCTACAGGTAGGGGGAAAGAATAATTGTGTTTTTTGTTTTGATCGGATAAGGACTCTGGTTGCTATGGCAACTTATGCTTCCCATAGACTTATAATGGAAAAAAGTGAAAATTGCCAGTTTTTGCTGTCTTGTTGTAGATATTTGAATTTTGTTTTTACAGAAATGTTTATTTAGTAGTCCTCTACGTTTCATGTGACTTTTGTTATAATCCTTCATTTTGATTGGTTGCAGGGGCCCCATATAGGGCAAAATTTCGAAAAAACATTCAAAAAATCTTCTTCTCAGAAACTGTCAAGGGGATGAAGCCTATACTTTGTATACATGTTCCTGACAGTGGCCTCTACATAATTTGTGTTTTTTATTCCAGTCGGATAAGAACTCTGGTTGCTATGGCAACTTAAAGTTTCCATAGACTTATAATGGGAAAAGTGGAAATCGGCTATTTTTCCGCTAAAATTGCAGACATTTGAATTTTGTTTTTGCAGAAATGTTTATTGAGTAGTGTTTGACGTTTCTTGTGAGTTTTGTCCTAATCCTTTATTTTGATTGGTTGCTGGGGCCCCATAAAGGGCAAAATTTTGAAAAAAAAAAAAAAAAAAAAACATTCAAAAATCTTCTCCTCAGAAACTGTCAAGTGGATGAATCCTGTACTTTGTATACATGTTCCTGACAGTAGCCTCTACATAATTTGTGTTTTTTATTCCAGTCAGATAAGAACTCTGGTTGCTATGGTAACTTTAAGTTTCCATAGACTTATAATGGGAAAAGAGGAAATTAGGTATTTTTTGAAAACTATTGCAGTCTGAGATCTGAAAAGTGGTAGATGCAAACAACTAATGGATTAGATGAAGGTATAGGATTAATTTAGGTCAAGGTCATCTCTTGACCTTGGCCGGTCTGTCGTCCATACACACTTAAGATTTTTTTCTCTGAAACCACTTGGCCAATCAAAGCCAAATTTTATATGAAGCATCTATAGGAAGTGGGAACCAATGTGTATATAAATAATCCAGGTCACATGACCAAGATGGCCGCCATGCCCATATATGGTAAAAACCCTTAAAATATCTTCTTCTCCAGAACCGGTGAACCGATTTCAACGAAACTTTGCATGAAGCAGCTGGCATGAAGTATGGATGACTCAAGTACAAAAATGTATATATAAAACATGACGCTGTGGTGACCTTGACCTATTTTATGGCAAGGTCAACATAGGTCGTCAATGCATTTGAATGGGGAAAACTTTTAAAATGTCATTTTAAGTGAAAGTCTTGCAGGAAAAGGGCAGTAGGACTGAAATTTAATGATTCTGAAAAAAAATGGACCCCAGGGGCTCATCTGCTTTTAAAATGTTATTTGAAGGGGAAAATCAGCAGGAAATTGGCAAATGGACAGAATATTGATTATTCTGAAAAAAGAAAATGGCCCAAGGGCTTCATCTGCCCCTGCACTGGGGTTAAATACCATAATATTCAAATATGTTTATTGGTATATGAAGCAGATCTCAGGTGAGCGTTTACAGGACCATTGGTCCTCTGGTTATATGCTTCGTAGTGTTTGGGAACCAGACAGATGAGGCATACTCGAGCTGAATGCGCATAAGAGTTTGCCCCAGCTGAGGTCGTCCGATATTGTGACCCCAAGGTATTTGGCGATAGAAACACTTTCAAGTTCTGTGTTGTGGAGGATGTACTTTGAGGGCATCTGGGTTTTGAGTTTAGTTATATGTAAGACCTGACATTTTGCGTGATTAAAATTCATATCCCAGTCTTTTCCCCATTGTTCAAGTTTACAGAGATCTTCTTGAAGGAGATTTGCGTCCGACATGGAGCTAATGCAGAGATACATAGCTGTGTCGTCCGCGAAGAGTCTAACTCGTTACCTGACCTAACCTGGTCTGGCAGGTCATTTATGTATTCTAGGAAGAGAATCGTCCCAAGAACTGAGCCCTGTGGGACACCAGATGAGACAGGGATTTTGCTGGAGTTAATGCCATTGGTGACAACTGACTGCTTCCTATTATCCAAAGACGGCGGATCTCTTGGTTGATCCATGGGAGACCATCACGTGTCCTGGCCTTACGCACAGGTGTGGGTGTCTATACCTTGCTGGAGTTTGGTGATAAACTCATCCCACAGAACTTGAATGTCTGTGGTAGCAAGGTCTGATACAAGTACTTGGTGGAAGTCCCTCATAGACTCTTCTAACTGGTCCCAATCAGCCTTTTTATTTTATAACTGACCGTACCAAGGCGGTACTGCTGTTCTGGTTCACACTTATCAAAGTTATTCCAATTACGAGTTTCATGTTGCATGGCTTTATGACCACCCGAATATAATGGCTGTTCACTTAGCCCTCTGCATTTAATTGTTCTGTCCAAGCTAGCACTGTGACCACCTAATACCTTCAATAGCTGCTCGCTCTGCTTTCCGTTATTCATGTTAAACGTTGGTATCTATGTTTAGTATTTTCTTAATATGATTTCTTATTTCTTGTTTATCACTGAACCAATACAGAAGCTGAGGGTGAGGTTAGGTACCTGTAAAACTGGTTTAAGCCCGCCAGTAACTTTGTGTTACTGATCGTTCCAAGTCGATACTTCTGTGGTGGTTCTTTTTGTTTTATGTCTTGGTGTTTAAATGTTTAAATTTTTTGTGCTGTTGGCGCCTTATGTATGTTTTCATATTTTTAGTTAAGTTAAGGTAACTGAGTGGCCACTTATTGGGAAAATAGCTGCTCATTCGGCTTACGATATGTTTCATGGTATAAGTACCTGATTGTTAGTTTGGTTTTTTCCCACCTCGGTTTTTGGAGTGGGAATCTTTTTCTGATTGCGCCTTTTCCTGATCTTTGCCTACTTGTACCTTTTTATACAGAATAATATTACGGGGGACCTGCTTGATGATCTTTGGTTTAACACTTACTTCTCCTAAGATAATATCATGGTCAGACAGACTAGAGAGGACAGTAATCTTGTCTATGAGGGTGGAATTTGAGGTCAGGAAAATGTCAAGTATGTTTTGACATCGGGTGGGCGAGGTTACCATTTGTTCCAGAAGGCAGTCATCAAAGATTTCAAGACAGTCTGTGTAAAATGTGGGATTGTTGCAGTCAGATTTAAGTGTCTTTGTTGTTTAGTCAATCTTGGGAAGGTTGAAATCCCCGAGGAAACAGATGGTTGAGTTGGACTGTTTGACATAGTAATAGTCAAAGCAAAGCGGAAATCCTCAATGCCAAATTATAGTCAGTGGTCAAAGGAACTCGACCTATTCTGATTCAAGTCCTGATTCCGGAATACCTGTCCTCTATGCCCAAAAAAAGACCACGTCCATATGCACCAGTGAATGACATCAATATGTGATTTATAAACAGCTTTCACAACTGAACGCCCATACAAATACACGGCCAAACAGCATTCCGTCAGCTATTCTTAGACTGGCAGCTAACGAACAAGCACCAGTACTGGCTATAGATTTTGCCAATATTACTTTATGACCATGGGTCAAGTCCTCAATATTGAAGAGACGCACAGATTGTTCCTATCTTGAAGACCCCTCTAACTTACCTCTGCTGTCCCCAAAATCATAGAACATATTATCCACAGCGAATCGATGCCGTGCTACCAGATTTTAAGAAGGTATTTGATAACGCTTTCCATCGTCATTGAAGGTGCACACTCAAGTGAAACTTACGGCATATAGGAACTGTTCTCGGACCTTTGCTGTTTCCGGCTATTGTACATAAGAACATGCCGGAAAAGATTGCTCTCTACCACCAGACTGTTTTCAGACGGCTTACTTGTCTGTACGATAATCAAGTCAAAGGAAGACCAAACTCTCCTGCAACAAGACATGGAGAGGCTACAAGAATTGGTACGCGACTGTATGATGCAGTTCAAAGCTGTCAAGTGAGAGGTCATGAGGATAATTAAAAATGGGAACCTTTTTATCCATGACTATCACATCCATGAAACAAAGCTTCGGACAGTCAAGAATGCTAAATCGCTCGAGTTTGTCATCTCACATTTCATGGAACACACATGTGGACAGCTAAAAAAGCAACCACAAGCCTCAACTGTGCCTCAATTTTCTAAAGAGGTATCTCAACCACTGCCCGTCAATAGTAAAGGAAAGATGCAACAAGTCACTGGTCAGGCCAAACTTCTTCAGCAGTGCTATCGGTATCATAAACTTCGAAAAACATTTTCTAAATTTTGTCGCAGACACTTTGAACTAATTTCCAAATTTAATGGTGTACGCGAGGGCCTTTCGGAACCAGAATTTTATGGTGACTTGGTTTACAAATTTAAGAAACTTATATGAAGTAACGATTTTTCTTTTCAAATCAGAAAAATAATTACGCTTTACAGACGTATATGCTATAACTTAAATGTTATGCGACAGTCTGCATGCTTAGTTTTTAACCCAATCATGGTTGATAACTATGCTGCCTTCTTAAATTGCACACCGGTGGGTCGGGCGTCAGACTCTATGATGGCCCCGACATAAAGCTATTCATTTTAGTTGGTTGGGACCGGAGCTTCTTGTCTTTTGCTTGGCCCACCGGAGTTCAACTGGTGCCCCAGTTAGTAAGTTATTGGGCGCCCAGGGATCTCCATCGTCGGGCAGCTTACACAATCTCTAAGCCCTCGTTTTTGATTCATCACGGAGTTTATCATGATTTATTTGTTTGTCCATGATGATTTATTGACTAGTTAGAGGTTCACCACGAGGACAGAACAACTAACTTAATGCTGTGAACCACTACAGAAGCTGAGGGTGAGGTTAGGTGCCTGTAAAACCGGTATAAGCCCGCCAGTAATTTTATGTTACTGATCGTTCCAATGCGATACTTCTGTGGGCCTTCTGTGGTGGTTCCTATTGTTTTATGTCATGGTGTTTGAAAGTTTTTGTGCTGTTGGCGCTTTGTTACTGAGTGGCCACCTATTGGGAAAATAGCTGCTCATTCGGCTTACGATAAGTTTTCATGGTATAAGTACCTGATTGTAAATTTAGTATTTTCCCACCTCGGTTTTTCGAGTGTGAAACTTTTTCTGATTGCGCCTTTTCCTGATCGTTGCCTTCTTGTACCTTTCCCTTTTAGTTATACCGGGGTGTTTCAATGAACCGCATTTTCGTGTGCAAGTTTTGATGACGTCAACAAAATAAGTGTATTTACACGGGTACCTTGACAAAACTAATTGCCATAAAACTGAACTTGGCCGCCGGAAGTTCATCACACAATTAAGTAGGCCGCCGGAAATTGCGTTTTGAAGAACGGATAAATGTATGCAACGAATGAATAATTGGTTTTATTGAGCGTTTAGTTAGCAATATAAATGTTTTTTTATTCCTTTAATATTATGATACGATTAGCGAGCTGGCCAAGCTATATATAAAACACGATCGTTTAAGGATCTTTAATCATACAGGGCCGTCGCCGCGTTTTAAAAAGTTGTCCGGCGGACGACATGGTCGAGTGCCGAAGGCACGAGAGGTGGAGAGCACGAGAGGGTGTAGCCCCCTCTCGTCTAACCCCCTCTAGTAAGGGGGGTTCGGGTGATCTCCCCCGAGAAAATTTGAGTGCGTTTTGGGGTCAGAGTTTCGATCGTTTTTTGTTAACAAAAATGACCGAAAGTCAGACAGGTTAAATTGGAAGATCTATCAGAAAAACAATTTCTTTCGACCCCTTTGCGAGTCTCATCAGGCGGAGGCCTACTGTCGAACCAAGACGGATTCTAACTTTTCGCACCGAATGTATGTTGTGGGAACCGAAAAGTTTTTGGCTGATTTGGATCGGGCGGCACTTGCATTTCCATAATGGAATTACATTGATACATTACTATTAACACAGTCTCAGAACTTAAAATATACATGCATGCAAATTCAAAATGTTTTGTATATTAATTATTTGCCAGCCGACATTTTCTTTGATAAACTACATTTCGAGATTAACAGTGTTACCCCATGTTCCGTCTTTTTTCATGTCATGGTGGCATACAAAATAAAAAAAAAAAAACGAAGATTGGATTAAAAGGCAACAATTTAATTACAACTCTAATCTGTTAATCCTAAAATACAATCAAATATGTGTCATTCTAATGGCCGCAATGTTTTGACACGCCTCGTGATTCCTGTGATGTTTGTTTTCGCACCTTTGTCTTAATGACACGAGTTTCGGGTGTTGATGATAATTTCATTAGAAAGACAAAGACGGGTAAGCACTGCTGCGGCGATCGAAAAATGTGGTACGGCGGATACCATGGTCGGCCAAAAATGTGGTCCGGCGCTCGCCGGACATGCCGCACCGGCGACGACGGCCTTGTCATAATAATGATAATGTTGATAATCTATTTATCAGTTTTATCTGCAAATTTTATCAATAGGTAGATTGATTAAATGGAACTATATAGGCTATATACTCGGCTTTATGGGGGGATTAAACTTCGATCTATGCAATCATCGAATGGGAGATAACTCTGTTGATAGATCATACCTTGTGCATCAGACAATGACGAATCAAACTCGACAATTGAGAATCAGATATTACGAAAGAAAATCATATTTAAAATGTGAATTTTTGTACATCAACTTATGCGATTATAATTACGAAATCAAACAAATTGTCATGTTTATATACATCTATACAAGTAGGTTTGTATATATATTTTATGTATGTTTTATGATTTACATGTAGGACCAAAATTTCATGTTTCCTCTCAAAATAAAGACACATTATTATTATTATTATTATTATTATTATTATTATTATTATTATTAATATTATTATTATTATTATCCTGGTCGGCAATCACACAGGCAACGATAAAAACGCACAGGCAATGGCAATTACAACGTCAAGTCAAGGACAACAGTGGTCGATGCTCAAGCCGCCGTAGACGGAATATTTCCATCGGTATTCCGTTCCATACACGTAGGAAAGTGGAACGAGGTGCCGAAGTGGAGCGGAGTGACAGTTAGCCAGGTGATCTAACGCCGACGGGGATGAATACCCTTGAAATTTTATAGCCAATTTAATGCTAAGTGCTTCAAACTAGTACGTACCGACATTGTCAAGTTTTCCTTGCTCTTGAAGTCCCGGTCAACTATATTTCAGTCAATTTTGGACGACACCACCGTATCCGGGATACTGAAGTCAGTACTATGGAAGCTCAAAGGATATTACAATAAGATAAGAAAGAAAGAAATAGATCTAGATTTTGATTTTTTTTATTTGATTAGTAGATTTGAATTTAACGCGGACATTTTTTCAGTTTATCTGGAGTACAATAAGTATGTAGAGTTGATTCAAGGAGAAGCCACGCGCATTTGCTTAGAACTGTACAAAGTTCAACACAATCGCTATTCAAGGCATCTAGTGTACGTACTGGACCTGGTCCTTTAACCTTTAACAAAATATGAAAACACACATAACAGCACAAAAGTTCAACACCAAAACATATAAACTGCCTTCGAACGATCAGTAATATAAAATTACTCGGGGCTTAAACCGGTTGTACAGGACCCAAACCTCGCCCTCAGCTTGTGCTGTGGTTCAATTATACACAGATATAAACAAGAAATAAGGTAAATCATGTAAACAAACTATAATGCATACTAGCAAGTTTCACTTTTTCCCACTATAGTTTATGGGAAGCATAAGTTGCCATAGCAACCAGAGTTAGCGATCAGAACAAAAATATTTGTTTCCCCCCAACTCACTCTAGATGCTACATGTGTAATATGAAAACTGTTGGCCTTCCGGGTTCAAGTGTCATCCCTATATTAGCAAATACACATTAAATTATTGGTCGTCGAAATAGAACCACAAAATCAACATTTCTTCTAGATGAAACAAAAAATGGCTCGATTTTGCAAGCATCTGTCAGAGGAGATTCATGCAGAAAACAAATCAATCAAGCCTATTCGCAGTTCCATCAATTTACAAACAAGTATTATAAATACAGCAGGTCAGAGTTCATTTGTAGCAGAAAATGTAAACAAACCATATCAGCTGTTCTTGCTTTATCAATGAATAAATGTAAAACTTAGAGCCTTTATACAGAGCAGTGAACATATTAATGAGAAAAGGGGATGGGTCATACCGTGGCTACTTAGCCTCTACAGTGACCCTATAGATTTGGCAACATGGAGTCAAAGAGAATCCTTTTAGCAGGGTAATTGATACAAAGACTAGTTTAATCCAAATGCGGTCAGATATATTAAACGTTGGTTAGAAAATGAATCTAAACCGATCATAACTTTCTGATTTCTCAGAATAGCCTCGCTGACCATAAGGACCAAAAAAAAAAAAAAAAAAAAAAAAAAAAAAAAAAAAAAAAAAAGATAATCTGCACTATGAATGATGTACGGGGCGACTTTTTAGGGCCGCCACACGACACAGAATCAGCTGCGGTATAAACAAATGAAAATATAACTGAGATCCCTTTAAGAGCAGGAAACATATTAATGAGAAAGGGGATGGGCTATACCGCGGTTTCAGCTACTTAAGCATCTTCATTATCATTAGTAAGTGGTTATCAATGCAAGTTTTGTAGTGTTTCTTTTCTTTTAGTTGTTATTAAAGCAAAACGTGCACAACAAATGAGCCGACTCATGGGAAAACCAACCATGTGTATAGACCAAAACAAAGACGCAGATCAGCTGATCGGCGCCTTTGTTTTCGCTACGCGGATTGTACAATTCCTCTTCTTTCTAAATCCAAAATTTCAAGCTTCTAGCCGTCTTCTGTGACTGCACATGCCGGTTTGTGTCAGACCTTGTCAAAAACCACATTGTTGGTTTTCCCTCGAGACGGCTCAAATGGTATTAGAATAAGCATTGGTCTTTTTCAAACAATGTGCATATTTCTGTCCGTTAAGATTTTTTCATACTTCCTTCTGCTTCTTAATTAATTTCTTTTCGTCAGTCGAAAGGTTCAATGCTGGGCATGTCAGAACACCACTTTTTGTTAAACATTCCTATGTAAAGCTCGCAATATTCTCTGTTGAGTACACAAATATTTATAGTACTTTGGGTCTGTCCGGAACTGGCCCCTAACAGGTGATGTAAAAAAGTATGTTAAACTCACTATGTTTCCAAAGTTTCTGCTATTTTATGAGATCGACAGATATTGAAGAACCGTCTGCAAGTATTTTCAGGCACATTCATAAGTATTTTGTGTAATTTTTCATAGCTTAAGTGTCTGTCCGTGAAATCGTGTCAATGCTGTTACTGCTTTATAAATCGTTCGATAGGTCTGTCCCCCATTGCTGTGTTTTGGTATTTTGGTGTCATTTAAAACGTGTATTATATAATATAACAATCATAATAGAAACTGACTCCCCCAAAAAGCAGTAATGCCTTGGTTTTTGACGATTGTTTAATAGCCATTAGGTATGTGATCGGCAAGTGTGTCAAATGTTGTTATCATTACAAACTTCGTAACTAATCAAATGTTAAAATACAGGGCATTGTTTAATTGCACTGTAAAGCGAAAGACATCCCGGTTTTAATTTTGCTCGAACAGATATCAAGAAACCCTACATTTAAGGTTTTGTTTCAATGCGTCAATGTTGTTACTGTCAATGATGTTACTATTGTTATGGTTACGTCTTTGAAGAATATGACTTTTTCTGTCTCATGCAGGTTGCACGAAAGATACAATTTGTTAAAAATCGGCTTTATTTATCACGATTGTACGCATTTTTATAATGCAAGTTTTACAGGAAGCCTTTCTATCATTGTTTATATATTATTCTTGCCCAAAGGTAGTAACAACATTGACTTGCATAGTAGCAACATTGAGCAGCATAGCGACA
This sequence comes from Rugalucina vietnamica, assembly GCA_964017185.1. Lineage (NCBI taxonomy): Eukaryota > Metazoa > Mollusca > Bivalvia > Lucinida > Lucinidae > Rugalucina > Rugalucina vietnamica. Next base: position 69,055,025 of record OZ024869.1, on the reverse strand, counting down.
AAGGCTTTGTTGGTATATTACTAAAATATGTTGATTTGTTGCTCGTAATAATGAGGCACGATCACTGTGATGCAGTTTTATTATTTTAAAGATCACCAGACTGGATTTAAACAACATTTTGTAATGAAATGTCAATGTAATTACCAATTAGTGGCAATTACGTCAATATTGTTACCAATTATGTCAATGTTGTTACCAGTGTCATTGGTGTTACATGTAATTATTGTGAACTTGGTCAGTTAAGGCCGAAAACTATATGAATAATTCATTTGATGCTTGCTAAATCACTTCGGTTTCATGATAACATTACAAAACCATTTACATGTAGCATTGTTTTAATGCTAACAACATTGACATTTCTTTAAAATGACCACATGTTTTAATAGCCATAGATTAAGCTTCCATATGGCTAATTCTGAGCTCCCATATGTACTTCCCATGTAATAAACGCCGCATAAGTTGAAAAGCAATGACTAGTTTTTAACCTCAAATGTGCACATTTTATGCCCGGCAAAGAAGCGACTTTCTACGGTGAACACTTCATGAGCGGAAATAAGATACCATATATTGCCAATGTTTGCGTCAACATACATTTTAGTCTATCATTGACGTTATCATAAGGTTGGTATCATTTTTGGAAAAGGGAAAAGTCTGATAGGAGGCTCACAAATGCACCGGCATTTAGTGAATTTATGCCTTGCAAGTAAACATCATATAGCAACATTAGGAACTTTAATATATTCATTCAAACGAACTCATCATGAATTTAAGGCTACAAAATTGTCGAATCCAGTACTTGAAGTTCAAGATCATCATCATCATCATCATCATCATCATCATCATCATCATCATCATCATCATCATCATCATCACGCAAAATCATTTTCTGTTCATGACGCATGTACTTCTGTGAAATCCGCATTATACTTTATCATCTGAAACCTGGCTTTACTTTTAGAAACCATTAATGTATATACAATGACATAACTGACGCCGATGCAGTCTTCAGACCTTCTCCTGCATCGGACGTCTATGTCTGGGTATCGCATCGTTTTCCTATACCACGAAATGGAATCCTCAAGCTTAGTTTGTGCGCGCATCAGAACTTTGCACAAAGATGTGGACAAGAGCAAGCAAACGCAAATTAGCCCATCCGTCTGCATAAACGGCCTCCCGTACAACGAAATAGAACCCTCAAGCTTAGCTTGCGCACGCATCAGAACTTGGCACAAAGATGCAGACAAGAGCATGCAACCTATCAGTGCCCCGCAGGTTTTCTTGTTTCGCCACAAAGCGCAACAAAGCCTGCTTCAGGGGCTTTTTCAATGCAAATGAGAGGGGTGGGCTTGAAGAACGGCGTCCCATACTTACAAATGGGATTGTCGACGCTTGCCTCGCATGTCAGTCGACGGCTTGAAGACCAGAGAACGAGTATTAACCAGTCGATACCCCGCAGGTTTTTTTTTAGTTTGGCTAGCCGCCATAGCACTTCCGGTCATTTGCATGCAGAACACAAAATAGCCCATCCGTCTGCATAAACGGCCTCCCATACCACGAAATGGAATCCTCGAGCTTAGCTTACGCATCAGAACGTGACACAAAGATGTGGACAAAAGCATGCAACCTACCAGTGCCTAGCAGGTGTTCTTGTTAGGCCACAAAGCGCACCCAAGAGGCGTTTTTTAATGCAAATGAGAGGGCTGGACTTGAAGAACGGCGTCACATACTTACAAATGGGATTGTCGACGCTTGCCTGGCATGTCAGTCGACGGTCAGAAGACCAGAGAACAAGTATTGATCAGTCGATACACCGCAGGTTTTTTTTAATTTGGCTAGCCGCCATAGCACTTCCGTTTTATTGCATGCAGAACGCAAATTAGCACATCCGTCTAAATAAACGGCCTCCCATACCACGAAATGGAATTCTCTAGCTTTAGCTTGCGCATCAGAACGTGGCACAAAGATGTGAACAAGAGAGCATGCAACCTACCACTGCCCCGCAGGTTTTCTTTTTTGGCCACAAAGCGCACCCAAGCATGATTCAGGGGCCTTTTTCAATGCCAATGAGAAGGTTGGGATCGAAGAACTGCGTTCCATACTTACAAATTGGATTGTCGACGCTTGTCTCGCGTGTCGGTCGACGGCCAGAAGACCAGAGAACAAGTATTAACCAGTCGATACCCCGCAGGTTTTTTGGTTTGGCTAGCCGCCAAACCACTTCCGGTTTTCTGCATGCAGAACGCAAATTAGCCCATCCGTCTGCATAAACGGCTTCCCATTGCACGAAATGGAATCCTCAAGCTTAGCTTTCGCATCAGAACGTGGCACAAAGATTTAAACAAGAGCATGCAATCTAAAAGTGCCCCGCAGGTTTTCTTGTTTGACCAGAAAGCGCACCCAAGCCTGCTTCAGGGGCGTTTTTAAGCAAATGAGAGGGGTGGGCTTGAAGAACGGCGTCCCATACTTAAAAATGGAATTGTCCACGCTTGCCTCGCGCGTCAGTCGACGGCCAGAAGACCAGAGAACAAGTTTTAACCAGTCGATACCCCGCAGGTTTTTTAGTTTGGCTAGCCGCCATAGCACTTCCGGTTTACATACCATTGCAGAACGCAAAATAGCAAATCAGTCTGCATAAACGGCCTCCCTTACTTCGAAATGGAATCATCAAGCTTAGCCTGTGCATCAGAACGTGACACAAAGACGTGGACAAGAGCATGCAGCCTACAAGTGCCCCGCAAGTTTTCTTGTTTGGCCATAAAGCGCACCCAAGCCTGCTTCAGGGTGTTTTTTTTTTCAATGCAAATGAGAGGGTGGGCTTGATGAACGGCGTCCCATACTAACAAAAGGGATTGTCGACGCTTTTCTCGTGTGTCAGTCGACGGCCAGAAGAACAGAGAACAAGTTTTAACCAGTCGAAACCCCGCAGGTTTTTTAGTTAGCCGCCATAGCACTTCCTGTTTACATACCAGTGCAGAACGCAAAATAACCAATCCGTCTGCATAAACGGCCTCCCATACCATAAAATGGAATCCTCAAACATAGCTTGCGTATCAGAACGTGGCACAAAGAAGTGGAAAAGAGAAAGCAATCTACCAGTGCCCCGCAGGTTTTCTTGTTTGGCCAAAAAGCGCACCCAAGCCTGCTTCAGGGGCTTTTTTTCCATGCAAATTGGGGGGGGGGGGTGTTGAAGAACGGCGTCCCACACTAACAAATGGATTGTGGACGCTTGTCTGGCATGTCAGTCGACGACCAGAAGAACAGAGAACAAGTTTTAACCAGTTGATACCCCGAGGGTTTTTTTTTAGTTTGGCTAGCCGCCATAGTACTTACGGTTTACATACCAGTGCAGAACGCAAAATAACCAATCCGTCTGCATAAACGGCCTCCCATACCATAAAATGGAATCCTCAAACATAGCTTGCGTAACAGAACGTGGCATAAAGATGTGGAAAGACAATGCAATCTACCAGTGCCCCGCAGGGCATCTTGTTTGGCCAAAAAGCGCACCCAAGCCTGCTTCAGGGGCTTTTTTCAATGCAAATGGGAGGGGTGGGCTTGAAGGACGGCGTCCCATACTAACAAATTGTCGACGCTTTTCTCGTGTGCCAGTCGACGGCCAGAAGAACAAAGAACAAGTTTTAACCAGTCGATACCCCGCAGGTATTTTAGTTTGGCTAGCCGCCATAGCACTTCCTGTTTAAATACAAGTGCAGAACGCAAAATAACCAATCCGTCTGCATAAACGGCCTCCCATACCTCGAAATGGAATCCGCAATCTCCGCTTCGCATCAGAACGTGCCACAAAGATGTGGACAAGAGCATACAATCTACCAGTGCCCCGCAAGTTTTCTTGTTTGGCCACAAACGCACCCTAACCTGCTTCAGGGGCTTTTTTTCAATGCAAATGAGAGGGATGGGCTTGAAGAATGGCGCCCCATACTTACAAATGGGATTGTCGACGCTTGCCTGGCATGTCAGTCGACGGCCAGAAGAGCAGAGAACAAGTTTTAACCAGTCGATACCCCGCAGGTTTTATAGTTTGCCTAGCCGCCATAGCACTTCCTGTTTACATACCAGTGCAGAACGCAAAATAACCAATCCGTCAGCATAAACGACCTCCCATACCTCGAAATGGAATCCTCACGCTCAGCTTGCGCATCAGAACGGACCACAAAGATGTGGACAAGAGCATGCAATCTACCAGTGCCCCGCAGCTTTCTTGTTTGGCCACAAACGCACCCAAACCTGCTTCAGGGGCTTTTTCCAATGCAAATGAGAGGGGTGGACTTGAAGAATGGCGTCCCATACTTACAAATGGGATTGTCGACGCTTGCCTGGCATGTCAGTCGACGGCCAGAAGAGTAGAGAGCAAGTTTTAACCAGTCGATACCCCGCAGGTTTTATAGTTTGCCTAGCCGCCATAGCACTTCCGGTTGTTTGCATGCAAAACGCAAAATAGCCCATCCGTCTGCATAAACGGCCTCCCATACCATTAAATGGAATCCTCAAACATAGCTTCGTATCAGAACGTGGCACTAAGAAGTGGACAAGAGCATGCAATCTACCAGTGCCCCGCAGGTTTTCTTGTTTGGTCAAAAAGCGCACCCAAGCCTGCTTCAGGGGCTTTTTTCCATGCCAATGGGAGGGGTGGGGTTGAAGAACGGCTTGTCTGGCATGTCAGTCGACGGCCAGAACAACAGAGAACAAGTTTTAACCAGTTGATACCCCTCAAGTTTTTTAGTTTGGCTAGCCGCCATAGCACTTCCGGTTTACATACCAGTGCAGAACGCAAAATAACCAATCCATCTGCATAAACGGTCTCCCATACCATAAAATGGAATCCTCAAACATAGCTTGCGTATCAGAACATGGCACAAAGATGTGGAAAAGAGAATGCAATCTACCAGTGCCCCGCAGGTTTTCTTGTTTGGCCAAAAAGCGCACCAAGCCTGCTTCAGGGGCTTTTTATAATGCAAATGAGAGGGGTGGGCTTGAAGAACGGCGTCCCATACTAACAAATTGGATTGTCGACGCTTTTCTCGTGTGTCAGTCGACGGCCAGAAGAACAGAGAACAAGATTTAACCAGTCGATACCCCGCAGGTTTTTTTCGTTTGGCTAGCCGCCATAACACTTCCGGTTTACATACCAGTGCAGAACGCAAAATAGCCAAACATTCTGCATAAACGTCCTCCCATACCTCGAAATGGAATCCTAAAGCTCGGCTTGCGCATCAGAACGAGCCACAAAGATGTGGACAAGAGCATGCAATCTACCAGTGTCCCGTTTGGCCACAAAGCGCACCAAGACTGCTTCAGGATTTGTTTGTTTTTCAATGCAAATGAGAGTGGTGGGCTTGAAGAACGGCGTCCCATACTTATAAATGGGATTGTCGACGCTTGCCTGGCATGTCAGTCGACGGCCAGAAGAGTAGAGACCAAGTTTTAACCAGTCGATACCCCGCAGGTTTTATAGTTTGCCTAGCCGCCATAGCACTTCCGGTTGTTTGCATGCAAAACGCAAATTAGCCCATCCGTCTGCATAAACGGCCTCCCATACCATTAAATTGAATCCTCAACCATAGCTTCGTATCAGAACGTGGCACTAAGAAGTGGACAAGAGCATGCAATCTACCAGTGCCCCGCAGGTTTTCTTGTTTGGTCAAAAAGCGCACCCAAGCCTGTTTCAGGGGCTTTTTTCCATGCAAATGGGAGGGGTTGGGTTGAAGAACGGCGTCCCATACTAAGAAATGGGATTGTCGACGCTTGTCTGGCATGTCAGTCGACGGCCAGAAGAACAGAGAACAAGTTTTAACCAGTTGATACCCCTCAGGTTTTTTAGTTTGGCTAGCCGCCGTAGCACTTCCGGTTTACATACCAGTGCAGAACGCAAAATAACCAATCCGTCTGCATAAACGGCCTCCCATACCATAAAATGGAATCCTCAAACATAGCTTGCGTATCAGAACATGGCACAAACATGTGGAAAAGAGAATGCAATCTACCAGTGCCCCGCAGGTTTTCTTGTTTGGCCAAAAAGCGCACCCAAGCCTGCTTCAGGGGCATTTTATAATGCAAATGAGAGGGGTGGGCTTGAAGAACGGCGTCCCATACTAACAAATTGGATTGTCGACGCTTGTCTGGCATGTCAGTCGACGGCCAGAAGAACAGAGAACAAGATTTAAGCAGTCGATACCCCGCAGGTTTTTTCGTTTGGCTAGCCGCCATAACACTTCCGGTTTACATACCAGTGCAGAACGCAAAATAGCCAAACAGTCTGCATAAACGTCCTCCTATACCTCGAAATGGAATCCTAAAGCCCGGCTTGCGCATCAGAACGAGCCACAAAGATGTGGACAAGAGCATGCAATCTACCAGTGTCCCGCAGGTTTTCTTGTTTGGCCACAAAGCGCACCAAGACTGCTTCAGGTTTGTTTGTTTTTCAATGCAAATGAGAGTGGTGGGCTTGAAGAACGGCGTCCCATACTTACAAATGGGATTGTCGACGCTTGCCTAGCATGTCAGTCGACGGCCAGAAGAGTAGAGAACAAATTTTAACCAGTCGATACCCCGCAGGTTTTATAGTTTGCCTAGCCGCCATAGCACTTCCGGTTTTTTTGCATGCAAAACGCAAATTAGCCCATCCGTCTGCATAAACGGCCTCCCATACCATTAAATGGAATCCTCAAACATAGCTTCGTATCAGAACGTGGCACTAAGAAGTGGACAAGAGCATGCAATCTACCAGTGCCCCGCAGGTTTTCTTGTTTGGTCAAAAAACGCACCCAAGCCTGCTTCAGGGGCTTTTTTCCATGCAAATGGGAGGGGTGGGGTTGAAGAACGGCGTCCCATACTAAGAAATGGGATTGTCGACGCTTGTCTGGCATGTCAGTCGACGGCCAGAAGAACAGAGAACAAGTTTTAACCAGTCGATACCCAGCAGGTTTTTTAGTTTGGCTAGCCGCCATAGCACTTCCTGTTTAAATACTAGTGCAGAACGCAAACTAACCAATCCGTCTGCATAAACGGCCTCCCATACCTCGAAATGGAATCCGCAAGCTCGGCTTGCGCATCAGAACGTGCCACAAAGATGTGGACAAGAGCATGCAATCTACCAGTGCCCCGCAGGTTTTCTTGTTTGGCCACAAACGCACCCAAACCTGCTTCAAGGGCTTTTTTTCAATGCAAATGAGAGGGATGGGCTTGAAGCATGGCGTCCCATACTTACAAAAATGGGATTGTCGACGCTTGCCTGGCATGTCAGTCGACGACCAGAAGAGCAGAGAACAAGTTTTAACCTGTCGATACCCCGCAGGTTTTATAGTTTGCCTAGCCCCCATAGCACTTCCGGTCTTTTACATGCAAAACGCAAATTAGCCCATCCGTCTGCATAAACGGCCTCCCATACCACAAAATGGAATCCTCAGACATAGCCTGCACACCAGAACGTGGCGGAAAGACGTGGACAAGAGCATGCAATCTACCAGTGCCCCGCAGGTTTTCTTGTTTGGCCACAAAAAGAACCCAAGCCTGCTTCAGGGGCTTTTTTCAATGCAAATGGGGGTCGGGTTTGAAGAACGGCGTCCCATACTAACGAATGGGATTGTCGATGCTCGTCTCGCGTGTCAGTCGACGGCCAGAAGAACAGAGAACAAGTTTTAACCAGTCGATACCCCGCAGGTTGTTCAGTTTGGTTAGCCGCCGTATCACTTCCGGTTAACTTACCATTGCAGGACACAAAATAGCCAATCAGTCTGCATTAACGGCCTCCCTTACCTCGAAATGGAATCATCAAGCTTTGCTTGCGCATCAGAGCGTGGCACAAAGATGTGGACAAGAGCATGCAACCCACCAGTGCCCCGCAGGATTTCTTGTTTTGCCAAAAAGCGCACCCAAGCCTGCTTCAGGGGCTTTTTTCAATGCAAATGGGAGGGGTGGGCTTGAAGGAGGACGTCCCATACTAACAAATGGGATTGTCGACGCTTTTCTCGTATGTTTTTTAGTTTGGCTAGCTGCCATACCTTTCCTGTTTAAATACTAGTGCAGAACGCAAAATAACCAATCCGTCTGCATAAACGGCCTCCCATACCTCGAAATGGAATCCGCAAGCTCTGCTTGCGCATCAGACCGTGGTACCAAGATGTGGACAAGAGCATGCAATCTACCAGTGCCCCGCAGGTTATCTTGTTTGGTCACAAACGCACCCAAACCTGCTTCAGGGGCTTTTTTTCAATGCAAATGAGATGGGTGGGCTTGAAGAATGGCATCCCGTACTTACAAAAATGGGATTGTCGACGCTTTCCTGGCATGTCAGTCGACGGCCAGAAGAGCAGAGAACAAGTTTTAACCAGTCGATACCCCGCAGGTTTTATAGTTTGCCTAACCGCCATAGCACTTCCGGTTTTTTACATGCAAAACGCAAATTAGACCATCCGTCTGCATTAACGGCCTCCCATACCACAAAATGGAATCCTCAGACATAGCTTGCATACCAGAACGTGGCGCAAAGATGTGGACAAGAGCATGCAATCTACCAGTGCCCCGCAGGTTTTCTTGTTTGGCCACAAAGCGCAACCAAGCCTGCTTCAGGGGCTTTTTTCAGTGCAAATGGGAGGGGTGGGCTTAAAGAACGGTGTCCCATACTAACAAATGGGATTGTCGACGCTTGTCACGCGTGTCAGTCGACGGCCAGAAGAACAGATCTAGAGAACAATTTTTAACCAGTCGATACCCCGCAGTGTTTTTAGTTTGGCTAGCCGCTATAGCACTTCTGGTTTACATACCAGTGCAAAACGCAAAATAGCCAATCGATCTTCATAACGGCCTCCCATACCTCGAAATGGAATCCTCAAGCTCGGCTTGCGCATCAGAACGTGCCACAGAGATGTGGACAAAAACATACAATCTACCAGTGCCCCGCAGGTTTCCTTTTTTGGCCACAAAGCGCACCCAAGCCTGCTTTAGGGGCTTTTTCAATGCATATGGGATGGGTTGGCTTGAAGAACGGCGCCCCATACTTACATATGGGATTGTCGACGCTTGCCTCGCGTGTCAGTCGACGGCTTGAAGAACAGAGAACAAGTTTTAACCAGTCGATACCCTGCAGGTTTTTTTGTTTGGCTAGCCGCCATAGCACTTCTGGTTTACATACCAGTGCAGAACGCAAAATAGCAAATCAGTCTGCATTAAAGGCCTCCCTTACCTCGAAATGGAATCATCATGCTAAGCTTGCGCATCAGAACGTGGCACAAAGATGTGGACAAGAGCATGTAGCCTCCTAGTGCCCCGCAGGTTATCTTGTTTGGCCACAAAGCGCACCCAAGCCTGCCTCATTTGCATTTATTTCACTGCAAATGAGAGGGGTGGGCTTGAAGAACGGCATCCCATACTTACAAATGGGATCGTCGACGCTTGCCTGGTGTGTCAATCGACGGTCAGAAGAGCAGAGAACATGTTTTAACTATTCGATACCCCGCAGGTTTTATAGTTTGGCTAGCCGCCATAGCACTTCCGGTTTAACGCAAATTAGCCCATCCGTCTGCATAAACGGCCTCCCATACCATAAAATGTAATCCTCAAACATAGCTTGCGCATCAGAACGTGGCACAAAGATGTGGACAAGAGAATGCAATCTACCAGTGCCCTGCAGGTTTTCTTGTTTGGCAACAAAGCACACCCAAGCCTGCTTCAGGGGCTTTTTTCAATGCAAATGGGAGGGGTGGGCTGCCAGAAGAACAGAAAACAGGTTTTAACCAGTCGATACCCCGCAGGGTTTTTACTTACAAATGGGATTGTCGACGCTTTCCTCGTGTGTAAGTCGAAATGGAATCCTCAAGCTCGGCATGAGCATCAGAACGTGCCACAAAGATGTGGACTAGAGCATGCAACCTACCAGTGCCACGCAAGTTTTCTTGTTTGGTCACAAAGCGCACCCAAGCCTGCTTAAGGTTTTTTTTTTTCTTTTTTTTTTCAATGCAAATGAAAGGGGTAGGCTTGCAGAACGGCGTCCCATACTAACAAATGGGATTGTCGACGCTTGCCTCGCATGTAAGTCGATGGCCAGAAGAACAGAGAACAAGTTTTAACCAGTCGATACCCCGCAGGTTTTTTAATTTGGCTAGCCGCCTTAGCACTTCTGGTTTACATACCATTGCAGAACGCAAAATAGCAAATCAGTCTGCATAAACGGCCTCCCTTACCTCGAAATGGAATCCTCAAGCTTAGCCTGTGCATCAGAACGTGACACAAAGACGTGGACAAGAGCATGTAGCCTACAAGTGCCCCGCAGATTTTCTTGTTTGGCCATGAAGCGCACCCAAACCTGCTTCAGGGGCTTATTTTTCAATGCAAATGAGAGGGGTGGGCTTGAAGAACAGAGTCTTATGCTTACAAATGGGATTGTCGACGCTTGCATGGCGTGTCAGTCGACGGCCAAAAGACCAGAGAACATGTTTTAACCAGACGATAACTCGCAGGCTTTTTAGTTTTGCTAGCCGCCATAGCACTTCCTTTTTTTCATGCAGAACGCAAATTAGCCCATCCGTCTGCATAAACGAAATGGAATACTCAGTCTTAGTTGCGCATCAGAACGTGGCACAGAGATATGGACAAGAGCATACAACCTACCAGTGCCCCGCAGGTTTTCTTGTTTGACCACAAAGTGCACCCAAGAATGCTTCTGGGGCTTTTTTCAATGCAAAAGGGAGGGGTGGGCTTGAAGAACGGCGTCCCATACTTACAAATGGGATTGTCGGCGCTTGTCTTGCATGTCAGTCGACGGCCAGAAGAGCAGAGAACAAGTTTTAACCAGTCGATAAACCGCAGGTTTTTTAGTTTGGTTAGCCGCCATAGCACTTCCGTTTTTTTTGCATGCACAACGCAAATTAGCCCATCCGTCTGCATAAACGGCTTCCTATACCACAAAATGGAATCCGAAAGCTTAGCTTGCGCGTCAGAACATGGCACAAAGTTGTGGATAAGAGCATGCAATCTACCAGTGTCCCGCAGATTTTCTTGTTTGGTCAAAAAGCGCACCCAAGCCTGCTTCAGGTGATTTTTTCAATGCAAATGAAAGGGGTGGGCTTGAAGAACGGTGTCCCATACTTACAGGTGGGATTGTCGACCGGTTAAAACTTGTGCTCTGGTCTTCTGGCCGTCCTCTGACACGCGATGCAAGCATCGATCATCCCATCTGTTAGTACGGGACGCCGTTCTTCAAGGCAGCCCCTTATTTGCATTGAAAAACGCCCTTGAAACAGGTTTTGGTACGTTTTGTGATCAAATAAGAAAACCTGCGGGGCACTGGTAGTCTTCACTTTCTTGTCCACATCTTTGTACCACGGTCTGATGCGCAAGCTATGCCAGAGGATTCCATTTGGTCATATGGGAGGTCGTTAATGCAGACGGATGGGCTAATTTGCGTTTTGCACTGGTATGTAAACCGGAAGTGCTATGGCGGCTAGCCAAATGGAAAAACCTGCGGTGTATCGACTGGTTACAACTAGTTCTCTGGTCTTCTGGCCGTCGACTGACACGCGATGCAAGCATCGATCATCGCATTTGTTAGTATGGGACGCCGTTCTTCAAGCACATCCTCATTTGCATTGAAAAACGCACCTGAAGCAGTTTTGGTACGTTTTGTGGTCATTTTAAGACAACCTGCGGGGCACTGGTAGTCTGCATTTTCTTGTCCACATCTTGGTTCCACGGTCTGATGCGCAAGCTATGCTTGAGGATTCCATTTCGAGGTATGGGAGGCCCTTTATGAAGACCGATTGTCTAGTTTGCGTTCTGCACTGGTGTGTAAACCGGAAGTGCTATGGCGGTTAGCCAAACTAAAAAACCTGCGGGGTATCGACTGGTTAAAACTTGTTCTCTGGTCTTCTTGCCGTCGACTTACACGCGTCGACAATCCCATTTGTAAGTATGGGACGCCGTTCTTCAAGCCCACCCCTCTCATTTGCATTGAAAAAAAAGCACCTGAAGCAGGCTTGGGTGCGCTTTTTGGCAAAACAAGAAATCCTGCGGGGCACTGGTGGGTTGCATGCTCTTGTCCACATCTTTGCGCCACGTTCTGGTATGCAAGCTATGTCTATGGTAAAAACTTGTTAAGTTGTCTTCTGGTCGTCGACTGACACGCGTGGCAAGCGTCGGCAATCCCATTTGTAAGTATGGGACGCCGTTCTTCAAGCCCACCCCCTCATTTGCATTGAAAAAAGCCCTTGAAGCAGGCTTGGATGCTTTTTGTGACCAAACTAGAAGACCTGCGGTGCACTGTTAGGTTGCATGCTCTTGTCCATATCTTTGTGGCACTTTCTGATGCGCAAGCTGAGCTTGAGGATTCCATTTCTAGGTATGGGAGGCCGTTTATGAAGACCGATTGGCTATTTTGTGTTCTGCACTGGTATGTAAACCGGAAGTGCTAGGGCGGCTAGCCAAACTAAAAAACCTGCGGGGTATCGACAGGGTAAAACTTGTTCTCTGTTCTTCTGGCCGTCGACTGATATGCGAGACAAGCGTCGACAATCCCATTTGTTAGTATGGGACGCCGTTCTTCAAGCGCACCCCTCTCATTTTCATTGAAAAAAGCCCCTGAAGCAGGCTTGGTGCGTTTTGTGGCTAAACAAGAAAACCTGCGGGATATCGACTGATAAAAACTTGTTTACTTGTCATCTGGTCGTCGACTGACACGCGTGGCAAGCGTCGGCAATCCCATTTGTAAGTATGGGACGCCGTTCTTCAAGCCAACCCCCTCATTTGCATTGAAAAAAGCCCTTGAAGCAGGCTTGGGTGCTTTTTGTGACCAAACCAGAAGACCTGCGGTGCACTGTTAGGTTGCATGCTCTTGTCCATATCTTTGTGGCACTTTCTGATGCGCAAGCTGAGCTTGAGGATTCCATTTCTAGGTATTGGAGGCCGTTTATGAAGACCGATTGGCTATTTTGTGTTCTGCACTGGTATGTAAACCGGAAGTGCTATGGAGGCTAGCCAAACTAAAAAACCTGCGAGTATCGACTGGGTAAAACTTGTTCTCTGTTCTTCTGGCCGTCGACTGACATGCGAGACAAGCGTCGACAATCCCATTTGTTAGTATGGGACGCCGTTCTTCAAGCGCACCCCTATCATTTGCATTGAAAAAAGCCCCTGAAGCAGGCTTGGGTGCGTTTTGTGGCTAAACAAGAAAACCTGCGGGGTATCGACTGGTAAAAACTTGTTAACTTGTCTTCTGGTCGTTGACTGACACGCGTGGCAAGCGTCGGCAATCCCATTTGTAAGTATGGGACGCCGTTCTTCAAGCCAACCCCCTCATTTGCATTGAAAAAAGCCCTTGAAGCAGGCTTGGGTGCTTTTTGTGGCCAAACATGAAGACCTGCGGTGCACTGTTAGGTTGCATGCTCTTGTCCATATCTTTGTGGCACTTTCTGATGCGCAAGCTGAGCTTGAGGATTCCATTTCTAGGTATGGGAGGCCGTTTATGAAGACCGATTGGCTATTTTGTGTTCTGCACTGGTATGTAAACCGGAAGTGCTATGGCGGCTAGCCAAACTAAAAAACCTGCGGGGTATCGACAGGGTAAAACTTTTTCTCTGTTCTTCTGGCCGTCGACTGATATGCGAGACAAGCGTCGACAATCCCATTTGGTAGTATGGGACGCCGTTCTTCAAGCGCACCCCTCTCATTTGCATTGAAAAAAGCCTGAAGCAGGCTTGGGTGCGTTTTGTGGCTAAACAAGAAAACCTGCGGGGTATCGACTGGTAAAAACTTGTTCACTTGTCTTCTGGTCGTCGACTGACACGCGTGGCAAGCGTCGGCAATCCCATTTGTAAGTATGGTACGCCGTTCTTCAAGCCAACCCTCTCATTTGCATTGAAAAAAGCCCTTGAAGCAGGCTTGGATGCTTTTTGTGGCCAAACATGAAGACCTGCGGTGCACTGGTAGGTTGCATGCTCTTGTCCATATCTTTGTGGCACTTTCTGATGCGCAAGCTGAGCTTGAGGATTCCATTTCTAGGTATGGGAGGCCGTTTATGCAGACCGATTGGCTATTTTGTGTTCTGCACTGGTATGTAAACCGGAAGTGCTATGGCGGCTAGCCAAACTAAAAAACCTGCGGGGTAATGACTGGGTAAAACTTGTTCTCTGTTCTTCTGGCCGTCGACTGATATGCGAGACAAGCGTCGACAATCCCATTTGTTAGTATGGGACGCCGTTCTTCAAGCGCACCCCTCTCATTTGCATTGAAAAAAGCCCCTGGCGCAGGCTTGGGTGCGTTTTGTGGGTTAACAAGAAAACCTGCGGGATATCGACTGGTAGAAACTTGTTCACTTGTCTTCTGGTCGTCGACTGACATGCGTGGCAAGCGTCGACAATCCCATTTGTAAGTATGGGACGCCGTTCTTCAAGCCCATCCCCTCATTTGCATTGAAAAAAGCCCCTGGCGCAGGCTTGGGTGCGTTTTGTGGGTTAACAAGAAAACCTGCGGGATATCGACTGGTAGAAACTTGTTCACTTGTCTTCTGGTCGTCGACTGACATGCGTGGCAAGCGTCGACAATCCCATTTGTAAGTATGGGACGCCGTTCTTCAAGCCCATCCCCTCATTTGCATTGAAAAAAGCCCTTGAAGCAGGCTTGGGTGCTTTTTGTAGCCAAACAAGAAAACCTGCGGGGCACTGGTAGGTTGCATGCTCTTGTCCATATCTTTGTGGCTCTTTCTGATGCGCAAGCTTAGCTTGAGGATTCCATTTCTAGGTATGGGAGGCCGTTTATGCAGACCGATTTGCTATTTTGTGTTCTGCACTGGTTTGTAAGCCGGAAGTGCTATGGCAGCTAGCCAAACTAAACAATCTGCGGGATATCGACTGGTTAACTCTTGTTCTCTTGTCTTCTGGTCGTCGACTGACACGCGAGGCAAGCGTCGACAATCCCACTTGTATGAATGGGATGCCGATGCCGTTCTTCAAGCCAATCTATCCCATTTGCATTGCAAAAAAAACCCTAAAACAGGCTTATGTGCGTTTTGTGGATGAAAAAGAAAACCAGATGGGTATCGACTGGTTTAATCCTGTTCTCTTGTCTTCTGGTCGTCGACTGACACTCTAGGCAAGCGTCGACAATCCCATTTGTAAGTATGGTACGCCGTTCTTCAAGCCCACCCCCTCATTTGCATTGAAAAAAGCCCTTGAAACAGGCTTGGGTGCTTTTGTGGCCAAACAAGAAAACCTGCGGGGCACTGGTAGGTTGCATGCTCTTGTCCACATCTTTGTGGTACTTTCTGATGCGCAAGTCCATTTCTAGGTATGGGAGGCCGTTTATGCAGACCGATTGGCTATTTTGTGTTCTGCACTGGTATGTAAACCGGAAGTTCTATGGCGGCTAGCCAAACAAAAAAACCTGCAGGATATCAACTGGTAAAAATTTGTTCTCCTGTTATCAAGCGCCGAGAATCCCATTAGTAAGTAAGGGACGCCGTTCTTCAAGTCCACTTATCCCGTTTGCATTGAAAAAAGCCCATGGGTGATTTTTGTGACCAAACAAGAAAACCTGCGGGGTACTGATAAATTGCATGCTCTTGTCCACATCTTTGTGCCACGTTCTGATGCGCAAGCTAAGCTTGCGGATTCCATTTCGTGGTATGGGTGGTCGTTTATGCAGACAAATGGGCTAATTTGCGTTCTGCATGCAAAAAACCGGAAGTGCTATGGCGGCTGGCCAAATTAAAAATCCTGCGGGTTATCGACTGGTCAAAACTTGTCTTCTGGTCTTCGACTGACACTCGTGGCAAGCGTCGACAATCTCATTCGTAAGTAAGGGACGCCGTTCTTCAAGCCACCCCCCTCATTTGCATTGTAAAATCGCATTTTATTAAGTTGACGTCATTGTATTGTCGCTCTAAAATATTACGATTTTAAAGGTCTATATCGTGAAAACAAGCTCGGAACGGCATCGATTTCTTTTTGATTTTCATATGTAGGACATCAAAATACATTCCCGTGAAAAAAAAAAAACAAAAAAAAAAAAACAAAAAAAAAAAAAAAAAAAAAAAAAAAAAAAAAAAAGAAAAACGTGAGGTCAATTACGTACGTTTGGCTTTAAGTGAAGAACAAATACTTAGTTTAGTTTAAACATATTTTATTGTCATCTCAAAGACAAAGGGGTTGGGCTCCAAGTTCTGACAACATTAGTTACAGCCCGCCCCCTACAAAATAAATTTACAATGACAAACATGGCTAAAATTGACAACTAACATCATATGACTAATTTCAAATAGTGAATACATAGAGAGAGAGAGAGAGAGAGAGAGAGAGAGAGAGAGAGAGAGAGAGAGAGAGAGAGAGAGAGAGAGAGAGAGAGAGAGATAAGTGTCAGTCATCATTACGGATAAGTAAAAACAGTGTATGGGATATGAGTGACTTTAGAATCTCAAAATCGTCTGGTGTCTTTGATGAATTGTTGGACAGCCTGAAACAGAAGATGATTATCAACGTCAGATAAGGTAGATTTGCCAAATAAGAGAGTGTGTAAGCTTAATGGGTGATACGCTCGAGTTTTATTAAACATTTCTATTCTTAATTGATTGTAATATACACATTCAAAAAAATAATGATGAGCATTTTCTATGTCATTTCCACAGCTACAGTAGGGATCATTTCTTAAGTGATTTTGAACAAGATCGTTATTAAGGTCACTACAATTGTTACGAATTCTTGCGTGCAAGACAGAGAGGCGCCTTTGTCCTTTAATGAAATAGGAAGGGATATGGGTGTCACAAAATATATCTTTTTTAACAGCATTTCTGAAGGAAATATATGAATCTGCCGTCCTAATTTCGTTGCTAAGATTATTCCACTCTGACACAGCGGAGGGTATGCATGATTTTCCTGAGACCTCAGTGCGGGTATATACATTTGCAAGATTATGACGATTACGTAAAGGATAATTGGTAACTTCTGCAACTAGTGGTGGGATAATATCAGATATGTAATCGGGAACTAGGTTGTGTTGGCATTTATACATGAAACAAGTTTTTTGGAACAGTCTTCTTTTGGCAAGAGAATCCCAGCCGCATTCATTATACAAATTTATGATTGACGTAGACCTGGTAAGGCCTGTAACAATTCGAGCAGCCTCATTTTGGAATCTTTCCAGTGCATTTTTATCTTGATCTGAGCAGCCATCCCAAACAATTGAGGAATACTTTACGTATCAAGGAAACTGTATTAGCCAACAATTCATCAAACAAATCTTTATGAATATATTATTGTTTATCGTGTTAACATAGGCCGTATTTCCTTATTTACATGTATAGTGATGCGTTTTTAAATTCCTTTAGTATACATGGGTAAGACAACTCCGGTCTGGCAGTTGTCATTATAAATCCCACCGCTGCCATCAAAAGTTACACAGGCTGAACCAAGTCACAGCTAATCAGCGTCGGTGGAAAGAATAATAATATTTTTATGTTTTCTTGTTACTCCCGTCAATCGATTTCTGATTATTCTTGGGAAGTTTACATTGTATACACTCCGGTGTGTTTGCAGGAATGGCCTACATAAATAAGGAAAGAACCTGTGTAGGGATCTTTAACATGCACAGGGGATAACAGTCCCTGCACATGGGGCCTCCAGTTAACGTCCCGAACCGAAGGACGTCGCACTGTATCATGTCATACCTGCAAGTGATACGAAGGGAAGCCAGTTCGGACCAACAAATTTTCCTCGCCGCAGGCGGAGTTCGAGCACAAGAATCCAGTGCGCTAACAACTCGGCTATATCACTTAATAATAATAATAATAATTATAATAATTATAATAATAATAATAATAATAAAAATACATGTTATAATAATAATGATAAATATGATGCGGATTAACGCATGTCACCATCACGCAGTATAGTTGGTGTTGCATTTATACTCTACCTTTGACGGCTGCTGTATTCTGGCGGCTGTGGAAAGTGTGCCAACTTCAGCTCGGTCTAATTGCCTTTCCAATCTTCCAGAAATGTTTTAAAATTTCACTAACAGTCAAGCTTTCGACCAGAAATAAACATGGTGAATATATATTTCAAAAGTTGCACGCATCCTGACAGCATGCATTAGTGCATTGAAACAGGCTTTGTTTCACTTGAACGCAAACAAATTGGCGTATCCATTAACCGTGGTATTCTGTTACCGGTGCACTGCATAAAACAAGCTCAGGACAAATCAAAATTTAGCTACAGAGCTCGATTTAGCTATAGTAGCTAAAAGGAGCTTTAAAAATTGTGTATATTTCATGTATATATCATTATAAAAAGACTCATTGAAAAAATTGCAAGTATGCTGGCCCTTCGTATTTCCGGTGTACTACTGCTTTAACGATCAGTATAAACACAAGAAACCTAACAGACAATTAAACCATGGTTAAATTATTTATCTTTTGTTATCATTCTTTCAAAGCGCAGCAAGAACCCTCATCATCATATTGGTTTTTCATAGCGTTTCGCTCTGTCAACAACCTGCGACGGAGGACGCCATCTTGAATTCTGACGTCATATACTCGGTGTAACTACTACCCGAAGTAAAAAAATGTTTCTACGGTGGCACACCGGTAACTAAATCAGTCCGTAGAAACACCCCAAACATCCAGTTCATGTAAACACGGTTGTAACTCACTTTTTGTCAGCAGTAAAAGATGATTTTATCAATTGCAGACAAATCACCATAAAACTGATTGCTTGGTTTTGAAAAAAGCAAGCCCCATGCCCCTACCACCACCAAAAATGGGACAAGAACATAAATTCATGAATTATTGTTATAAAAATGATTATCAATACTTCTTCTTTGAAATAATAGTGCTTAACATAACAATCATGACTGAATTACTTAAACTGCAAATGTTCCATGTATACAAACTACGACAAATATGACACATCAAAATAAAATCATATGTATTTCATGACACTTACTCTCCTCCGTAGTTTTTTGGACTGGCGGGAAAGATCATGTGACCGGAACTGTTCCATTCATGAATATTGATTAGCGGACAAATAAGGCTGGTGAAAACAGCTCACATTTATCATTTGTCTGTGAGAAATAAGGGTATTTTTGGGGATGGGGGTTGGTTGGTATGCAGTTTATGTACTAGTTTACTTCATGTCCTTCAGGTATCGTTTTCGTTGTAATTATGTTACCGATAATCAAAATATATAGGAAAACCTGACCTGGGCAACTGGCGGAGGTCTTCCCTGACTGATTTGCATACGTAAACAATCACCAGGTTGCGCAGTTTTTTCTTTATCTCGTGGAAACCCGTTTACACCGAGAATACGGAGCCACCGAGAATACGGAGTCCAAGTATAAATGATTAATAAAAAATGTTCACTACTTTGTATGTGTTGTGTAAACATCAAATTTGAGAAAATCCAGCCAAGAATTTTTTGCAAAAAACACCATTTTTGTTTATTTCAGAAAATGAGAATTCATATGTATTCGATCAACAGTTAGATATGCTATCATATTTTTTTCTGCTGCATAAATTGTGTTCTGTGTTCAGCATTCCATTTTTTGCACTGACTGCCACAATGAGGTATTTTATAGCATCTCGTTTCCTGCAATTATAAAATGAAGTTTTTGCAAAAAATTCTTGGCTCGATTTTCTCAAATTTGATGTTTACACAACACATACAAAGTAGTGAACATTTTTCATTGGTCATTTACTTGCAATTTTTTCAATGAGTCTTTTTATAATGATATATATATGAAATATACGCAATTTTTAAAGCTCCTTTTAGCTACTATAGCTAAATTGAGCTCTGTAGCTAAATTTTGATTTGTCCTGAGCCTGTAAAATGCCATTAACCTCGGATCCAATAAATCCCGGATGGGTAACTACGATATATTTATGGTATTTATTGGGAATATGTGGTCTCAGCTAGATTGTCAAAGCTGCAATTGATAAAGTTTAAAAGCTGATAATTTAATTATTTGAGCAAATATATCCATGATATTTTTTCATAAAGCAGTAGCCAAATATATTAACTTTAAGACAGTATCATTTTATTTCTGGAGAAACCAACATGTTCTGCACAAATCCTCAAGAAAACTAGGTATCAAATTTCACTGTTTTCAGCTTCACCAGATTTTGGTAAAAAGTGAAGGGAAAAACTCCATTTGCATTCAAAGTAACTTAAAATTTTTGATCAAACATGATAAAAACCTCTTATTAAAGCCTTAGTTGTCACTTAAACTCATTTTAGACCATCCTAATGTGTTTTGTGATACTTAAAGTCAAGCAGAGACAACATGAATTGACACTTGCTTTAGTGCCTTATCCGGGTTATTTTGGATCCGAGCATTAACTAAGAAATAATTTTACTTTACAGTGAATTATCGTGATTAATGCTGGATGTTGGAGGGCAGATTGCAATGTATTAATTCACGACGGCGCAGCAGGAGTGAGCTAAAAACCGCATCTGCCCAACAACATCATGTGTTAATCAAAGATCATTCACCTTAAAGTAAAATTATTTTGATTCTAACATGACTAATAAATAAATGCTTACATTTCATTCTCAGCAGACATGAATGTTTATGTACGACATCACAAAAGTGCCACGTTACAACACGCGTAATTTTGTTTACAGTGAATTATTGTTAATTTGCAAACGGTGACATTTCCATTAGGTTCAATGAGAAAGATGATAACGTTGCGTTAGAATCTTAGATTTTTCTCTAGAAAAAAATTTTAACCCTATAATGAAGTAGATGTATTGATTTTAAGACAAATGAGATGCCATTTTATTTTTTATCAGCTTAATGCACTAGGTCATTTAGTTCTGGTTGGCATGACATCATCGATCATAAATATGAGGTGAATTACTGGGTGCTTATCACTGTGACCTTACTGAATTAAAAGCAGGAAATAGGGAAACAAAATTTACGATTTTCATAAAAGTGTTTCATTTATCTTAAGATTTTTATTATTTTTTCAACTCAGGATATGAACCCCGTAATAACTCAAATAATGATTTCATAAGCATCTAAAAATGACACAATGATATTGAATGAGTTATACCCTTGGCCAAATGAGCGAAGAGGCAGGAAAGGTGCAGTTCCTGTGACCATTATTGATTTCTTCTCACAAAAGAGTAGCTTACCTATCGGGCCAAAGCTCTTTGTTTGACTCTTCAGACTTGAAAATATCTTTTGGGACCATGGATTAGGGGTCAAATTTCTGTCATGTTACCTGTTTTTCTGGAGAAAAACAACATTTGGGATGGGCCATGATTACTTAACTATTTTCAAGATATAAATCAGAGGCATACTATTACTAAAATGCATGCCTTGGGCCTATGAATTAAATGAGAGCCTTGAATTCTTCAAGGGTTTTGGATGAGACCACTGAAGAAAGAGGCTATTCCTAACTAGCATAATTCTTGGGAAAATCCTTATGATAAACCATTACTACAGCATTCTGTATTTTTAATTTTCAAGGTGCTAATTTTCTCGTGACTATACAAGCTGGTTTTAGTCTGACGTTCAGAAATCTCAAAGATTTATTTTTTCTTGACACAGCTCATATCTAAGAGAAGCAGGAGGTGGCTTACATTTTTCATGTTTGTTATTAAAAGAAATATAATTCTGACACGACCACAGTGGAGATGGAAGGGAATTTCTCACTTATCAAACGAAATGAAAGATTGACAAAGATTGTCAATGTTTTGAAAGACGGGAACTTTACTTTCCAGCATTCGTCTTTGTTGGAAGATTTTCAAATTGTGTGGAAAAGTTGACAACAAAAGAAATTTTAGCCAAAAGATTTCTACACAAAGTCAAACAAAATACCAAAAAGCTAAAAGGAGTCAACTCATCCCCATAATTAAATATTTTTATTTGCTAAAAATCTTCCCATGTTAGCTATCTAAAAAAATTATAATTCTTGACTTGAACTCAGTCAGGACAAGTGAGCCGCTACGCGAGAAAACCGGTCTTTGGGGTTTCAGATCAGATAGAAACCAGTCTGTACAGCCATAGAAATCGGCTAGAAGCTTGAGATTTTGGATGTAGGTAGAGGATGAATTGTACTATCCCTGTAGCAAAAACAAAGGCCCAAAAGCGCCTTTGTTTTCACATACTAAGGCGAAAATCAAGTTTTCTCGTGACATTCAAATTGTTCAGACTCTTCAATAACTTTTCAAGCACAACTGTTATGTTTCAGCCTGAGAGTGTGAGTATCAAGGTGATAAGTCGTCTTCGACCTTTCACGCCAGAGGAAACAAAGAAGGGAGGGAAGCCAGGAGTGACTATCTCGGGTGACAAGACTACAGTACATGGTGGAAAGGTGAGAGAACCAAAGCTGCTTAGAAAGATAAAATCAGTTTATTTGGCTTTGTGTCCAGTAGAAATCATTCAATCCAAGCTTTCACCCAATGTGAGAAACTAGTATTTGGCTTGTGAGTTAGTTGACTTAACTTATTGCCCATAAATGGTAAAATGCCAACCAACAGTTATAGACTCGGTGGGGGTGGGGGATAACTACCCCCCGAGGTTATAAACTGTTAGAATTTATATATTATAAGCAGGATTTTTTTCTTTTGCTTATTTCACTCTAATATTTTATATAAGCTCTCCTCATATGCCTTCTCTGCATCATTTTACCTTAAATGTTTAGCCATCTGTGCTATTTATATTTTCTTCAAACATTATTGTAACTCTGTATTATTTAGGAGCAGAGCTTTAGTTTGGATGGTGGCTACCCTGCAGAAATCAGAAATGTAAGTACATGTACACAGTGTAACTGTTGTACATTAAAAATTACAGTGTTGTATTAACTTTAATGAAATGTAGAGTTATGTTGAATTACATGTATGTGATCTATTAGAACAAGATCTTGAGTTCAAAGTTACTAAGTTATATTAAAAGTCTCTCAGCAGTTACAAAAGTGTAATTTGTACATTTGAAAATAATGTTTATTTAAATAATTTTTAAAATTACCTGTGTCAAAATTTTTGTTAGAAAAGAGAAATTTAAGTGCCGTTTTACAATATCAAAGAAGTATATTTGAGCGTTCACATGAGAAAACCAACAATTTGAGTTTCCGACCAGGTCTGACACAAACCAGCCTGTACAGTTACAGAAGCAGGCTAGAAGCTTGAAATTTTGGGTTAAAGTAGAAGAGATATTGTACTATCTGTGTAGCGAAAACAAAGGCGCCGATCAGCAGTGCAGTTACTGCACAGCTGATCTGCGCCTTTGTTTTCGCCTAAGCATTCTGTTGGTTTTTTCATGCAGTGGCTCATTTTGTTTTCTAGGATCAGATATACAGAGAGAGATGTGACCAGCTAATACAGAGAGCTCTAGAAGGAAACAATGTTACCATCATGGCTTTTGGAGCTGTAAGTCGACCACTCACCTGGGGCCAGTTTTTCAAAATTAACGATGTTGTTAGTTAATTTGTTAAAAATTACAAATACAGTTATTTGGTGTTGAAAAATGTGAGAATCATTTGCATTGCAAAGGATTTTCCCATTTTTTCAGCAAAAAGTACATGTACACTGTTATTTTTTGTTGAAAAATGTGAGAATTCTTTGCATTGCAAAGGATTTTCACATTTTTTCAGTGAAAAATAGCATTTTGCTTTTGTAGTCGATATATAGTTAATAAATTGAGGGCTTAACAATATTGTAAGCTAAGGAAGTTTTGAACAACTGGGCCCAGAACTAGAAGAAATGGTTGCTAATCCACTAGCAACAAAAGGGCTAGTTTTAAAACTGTTAGAAGGCCTGTGCTTTTTCTTTAGCAATACAGGTCAACCTCATTTTATAATGCTATCTTTGGGGTCCATAGAAACAGACCATGTTATAAGTGAACTGTGTTATAATGAGGTTATTAACAATAGACATATAGCAAACTAATCATTTTGAGAGCCATGACATGGCCATGTTATATTGAAAACTGCACTATGTTATAATGAGGTTGAACTGTACCATATTGCAAGATGTTGTGCCATCCAGTAACTAACCATTGCGAGGTTTATGTCCAAAACAAAACTAAAAAACATCTTGACATGAATATGGCTGTTTAATGGGATGATAGTCTACAAAAAAAAAAAAAATGAAAATCATTTCTGCAGACTTGTATTAGTGATTTAGTACATGTACTATGTCTTTAGTTGGATTTAGCATTGTCATATGTTCAAGGTCTCTCCATTTGCTTGTATGTTATCTATAATTGAGCCACCTCGTGGAAAAAACAACAATGTGGTTTACGAACAGGTCTGACACAAACCGGCCTGTACAGCTACAGAAGCAGGCTAGAAGCTTGAAATTTTGGAGTTAAGTAGAGGAGGAATTGTACTATCTGAGTAGCGAAAACAAAGGCGCTGATCAGCTTCGCGGTTACCGCGAAGCTGATCTGCGCCTTTGTTTTCGCCTATGCAGATTTTTGGTTATTCCATGAGGCGGCTCAATTCAAGTGGAGAAAAAACAATTCTTCCACAAGTCTCTAAAACTGAATTGTTATTGTAGACTGGCTCTGGAAAAAGTTCCCTTATGGCTGGCACAGAGGATGAACCTGGAATTATTCCTTATGTGAGTATAATTCTACTTTAAGCTTTCTAAGTTTTAATATATACATGTAATAGTCTTTCTATTAGTAAAGTTGCAATTTTTATGCCCCCAACTTCGAAGAAGTTGAGGGGGCATATTGGTTTGGGTCTGTCTGTGCAGTCAGTCAGTCTGTCTGTCAGTCAGTCTGTGATGCGTGAGCACTCGTTCAGGAACCATTAGAGCTAGGATCTTGAAATTTGGTATGTAGTTTGTATATGAAAATTAAGAGGAACAGTATTTTTTCTTTCAGGTAAATTCAAGGGGCTAGGGGCCAATTCTGTGAGAGTTATTTCCCTTTTTATTTCTTGATAAAGTGAATAGATAGTGGATACCTTGTGTGCGCAACTCCTCCTACAGTTCTATTCCGATTCTCTTGAAACTTTACAGATGTTGTGACCATGCTTTGAAGATATGCATGTGGTTTGGATATAATCCTCAGATTAATTTTTGTCACTTTTTTTCGCAATTTGAACTTAGCCATTTTTCGAGCATTTTGACAATGAAAGTGAATGGGCAGTGGGTACCTTGTGTGCACAACTCCTCCTACAGTTTCATGCCAATTCATTTAAAACTTTACATGTATTATGGGCATGGTCTGAAGATATGCATGTGGTTTGGATATAATCCTTGGATTATTTTTTGTCATGTTTTTCACAATTTGAACTTAGTCATTTTTTCGGGAATTTTAGTGGATGGATAGAGGGTACCTTGTGTGTGCAATTCCTCCTACAATTTAATACCGATACTTTTGAAACTTTGCAGACATTGTGATCATGCTTTGAAGATATGCATGTGGTTGGGATATACTCCTTAGATTAATTTTTGTCACTTTTTTACAATTTGAACTTAGTCATTTTTTGGACATTTTTACATCTAGAAAATGGCTTACCAGTTGGGGGCATAGTGTTTCATAAACACATTTTCTAGTTCCTTCTATGTACACTAAGTTATCTTTTCTTGTTAAGTAAAAGCCATATCTTTTATGATTATGACATAATCGAAAGTTGATAAAGACATTTATTTTCCCATCTCCATTTCCAGGCTTGTCGAGGTATATTCCAGCATGCATCCACAAAATCTGGTCGTGACTTCATGATCAGTGTGTCATACCTGGAGATTCGAGATGAAAAAATGACTGACCTGCTTAACCCACACAACAACAACATGACTATCAAGGAACATCCTACCAAAGGAATGTAAGTCATATGGATCAGTGGAGAAGAATGTTTACAAAAATGCAGTGAAAAGAGAAAGCTAATAGATCTATGTCAGAAGCAATGGTTCAAGTTCAACCACAGGTTTTACCTATATAAGCCTCTAATTTTGCTAGCAGATAAATACAAAGAATTAATTTTGAATTTTGCCATAAAAACATTTATGAGGAAAAGATTGGTCGCATACCGCTAATATTGTTTTGCCTTGTAAATAGAGCTTTCATTGTGGTCCAGAAAATGAAACTCAAAAAACATTTTGTGATCTGGATTTCACTGTCAGACTTTTTATTCTATCTTTCTGCATCCAGATTTGTAGATGGATTGTCCGAGCTGATTGTGAAGACTGGAGAGGAAATAAGCACCATGTATGATCAGGGAACCAGGGCTAGGAAAATGGGGGCTCCAGATCTAAGTTCTCACAGGGCCAGGTATATTATGACTTGTTGCTATTTTGCCTGTTACGTTGTGTCATTATCTTGATATGGATTTGTCAGAATAGGATGTACAAATGTTTGGTAATCAGACAAAAAGTGATTGGTCGAAATGAATTTGATTAGGAAGTTTTGCATTATGATTATACTACTGTATTTCTAGGTAGCTATAGTTAAAAACTTTGCCTCTGATAATGGATTTTCCCAGAAATGTGTTATGTGGAGGATGTTGGCAAAGTATATAACTATAAACATAAGTTCACAGAACGCCTTTTAACTGACCACTTATATGAGCTCATGAGCCCCTAATCAGCTTCTTGCCACTTAACCCATATTTGACGAATGGATTCTCTCATCATTATCAAATGGATGAGTCCACTTTCATTTTCAGGGGTGTTAGGAGTGATTTTTAGTTTTTATCCCATATTTCGATGAATTTTCGTTAAGCAAACCGCATAGCCCCAGATGGGACGCCGCGTTCTGCGGCGTCACATCTGGGGCTATGCTGTTTGCCTATGTCCCATAAAAAGGACGCCAGGCTTAAATGAGTTAATCATGTCATTTTACTTGTGTATTTCAGGGCTCATGCTATATTCACTGTCACAATAGAGCAGCGGGAGAGGCAGTCCAGTAAAGTTGGTGTCCGTTCCGTCATACATTTGGTCGACACAGCTGGGTCTGAGGAGATCAATAGTCCCGACCATAGTGTACAAGCTGGGTAGGTTGGTTTTATATTGGTTTCATTGATCAGAGTGTAAACATTACATACTGTATGTGCTCTTGTGTTGTCTTATGTTTGTAAATGCCTGTACTCTGCGATTTCAGTTTGATGAACTTACTGAAGCTATCTTTGTTAATGCATTTGGCAGCAGGTCTAAGTCAGTCTTCTTGAGGTGACATGTTACTTCATCTGTAAACAATGGTCATTGATTCAACAAATGGACCTAACAAAGCCTTCAAAATTGCTAAAAAGTGACCTTCTAGTATATTTATGTCCTGGGCCTCATGACCTTTCAACGATTCTGTTAAAAACTCCTCCACTGTAAGGCATACCTGTCACCTTTTTGAAATTTCAAAGAGTGAGATTGCGCGCGACGACCCTAAAGTGACAAGTTTTTGCGTGTATTTTTCGCTTGTAATGATTTTACCACAACTTTTAGGAGTGAGACTTTTTAGTTAAAAATCAAGACCTTGGTTCACAGACATTAGCAATAGTTACAAAACTTTCATATCAACTGGTATATATTTACACCACAGATACTTGGGGTTACTGTTTAGACGTTTTTCAAAAGCTCATACTTGCACTTTTATATTATATTTGTTGTTATCTTTTTGACCTTTTCTGCAATAGTCATGACCTTGCAAAATTAGAAATAATGTCTTGAATCTATAGAAAGCAATCGAAATGCTGATATGCCATCCTGAATGTAGAGAAAAAACAAGATAAAGTTTAAACAACTTCACCTTTCCAATTCTCACCTGTCACTTTGGCCATGCAAACTGATTCACTAATCCGTATTAGTCACGAATCTTGCATATATGACTCATATATCAACGTGTCCAGAATTCATTACACTTCAAACTGACACAGAAAACATTTAAATATTCCCTTGTGTACCCACAATATGGCCGAAATTACACAGCATGTACCAAATATATACACAGCATATTACGTTCGGGATACTTCGGTTATTTCCATTCACTTTGTATTGGAATTCCGCGTATCTAAAAATAGTCACGAGTTAGGTATTTTTATCTCGCGTGTTCGCTAAATTTAGAAACTCGCCAGAGGGCGCAGTTTCACAATCATAAACAAAAATGGCGGATGGAAATTCCAAGCGTGAGATTGAGGTAAAATCGTGTTTTTTAGCGATTTTAGCCAATTCGTGTGTGTGATGAATTCCTGTACTCGAATTCGTGTCAGACACAATTGATTCGTGTGTGTTGACAGGTATGCTGTAAGGTTTATCAAGACTATCCAAATGTTATGAAGATTTAGAAAGTAAAAGTTATTTTGCCTTATGTTTGTCAGTGTGATGGGACTACAGAATGTGTTGATGGCTTTAGGAGGCCCCAGAAAGGGTGGTGCGGTACCCTACAGGGACTCCAAACTAACCAGATACCTACAGGTAAAATCTTTTAGTCATCATGGAGTACTTTGCTGGAAACCATTAGATTGTTCCTAAGTTATAGAAATTGAAAATTTTCACCAGAAATTTTTTGGGATTTTTGCTCAAACCATTGATTGTGGGTACCCATTAGAAGCGCCTCACTGAGGCAGTTCTAATGAGTACCCACAATCAATGTTTTGGATCAAAACTGAAAAAATTAGGTATACCCCAATTTTACTATATAAAAGAGGGGTTAAAGGGGGTATTTATTTCACTGACATAACTTCCTGATTTTATTTAACAGTCATAATGAGCAGCCATTTCAGGCAGTTAGTACAGAACTGCTTATGATCAATCATGCAACAAGTTGAGCATGGGGAACGTTAAATCATTCAAATCTTTAACTGCTATATCTAAAAAAATAAATTGCTGCTAGTGATAGCTCTTCAGATATTAGTGGCAATGACATTGGTGTTTGCCACCATGCATAAATACCCATGTCACGATATTAACAGCCGTTTATTAATGAAGAGAAAGCCATTTATTAATATTTCAATTCATGTGCTGTTAATACATGGCTTTTACTTATGCTCATTACCAGACGCCACGCAAAGCATGTGTTAATAATGAGAAACTGAAGTCGGCCCGGAAAGGGCATAAAAATGAAAGCTTTTACGCGTATGAAAATGTGATTAGGCTGTAAAATATAGTGCACCATTATTTCTTTCGTTTGTGCAGAATTTATGCAATAATAGCGATCAAAAATGATTTTATCATTCATTAACATTTGCTAGGTCCCAAGGGGAGTGTTGAAAACAATGTTAATGAATGGAAAATCATGTTTGATCCCTATATTAAGATAGTCTGTGCACTCTTCAGTTGGTAATAAAGTCATTTTTACGCTAAACATGGCTGCTTTATAACAGTGTGTATTTGCAGGAATCATTTGGTGGCAATGCTATAACTCTGATGTTTGCTACCCTGTCCCCAGACAACAAGTCACACAATGATAGTCTACACACAATGCAGTTAGCATCCATGGCCAAGAATGTCAAGAATAAAGTTAAGATGAATCTGGTAAGTCTATTCTATCAGTGCTAGCCAAAGAGCCTTAACATAAATTATTGCATAAATACCTGTGTCCCACGATATTAACAGGCGTATATTAACGACAAAAAAGCTGTGTATTAATGAGTTATGAATGCTGTCATTAATGCTGTTAATACACCACATTTATTTATGCTCGTTACAGGGCATCATGCAAAGCTCATGCTAATAATGAGTAACTGAACGCCGCCTGGAAGGAACATCCCAGCAGACATTTGACATCAGTTGGACGTCAGATGGACGTCAGACTCCGACGTCATAATGACGTTGGATTTAGGTTGATTTTGAAAGTTTGTTTGACGTCAAAAACAGACGTCATTCTGACGTCAAAAACAGACATCATTCTGACGTCAGAAAAACAACGTTGGTTTGATGTCTCAAATGTGACGTCATAATGACGTTGGGGTTAGGTTGATTTTGAAAGTTTGTTTGACGTCAAAAACAGACGTCAATCTGACGTGCTAAAACCGATATCGTGAATGTTTGTTCGCAGTTAAATTAACATTCTGAAATCCTGAAGTGGATTCAGTAGTGCGGTGATGCACTATTGTTATTCCCTTTCACTCCTTTGATAGAGTTATTCGGGATATACAAAATCGGTAAATCGTTAAATCACTCTGATGTTGGTATATCTTATTCATGTCAAATTTTATTGCTATATGGTGCTAAAACAAATAAGACATTAGTGTAAATAATAAGACTATTGTGAACAATCAATAATTTAAAATGGTGAAATAAGTATTAAAATATACAAATTTCATTTTCGTCTTAATAGAAGGTTTAATAATTTAGTGAAAGACTTTATTTTGATTAACAAATAATTATTTGTTTCTAAATTAATTAAGCATGGTGATTTCCGATACGAGACCTAGATATGGCTTTTTTAAAAGTGGCTATGTTGAAATTATTATTTGAATTTGATGTTGTTACTTTTGCGCAAGAAATTATGTCAGTTCAAGGGCAGCTAACTCTGTGGACATATGACGTTAGACTTACGTTTGAATCCGGCGTCATTTCGACGTCATATCAATACGTCCACTGACGTCAGGACTGGACGTCAGGTGGACGTTGGTTATTGGTTGTATGACGTCGTGACCAAAATACAACCAATATCCGACGTCAAGTTGACATCAGATGCCTGCTGGGGACGTGTTTTTCATATATGTCGACAGAGTTAGCTGCCCTTAAACTGACATAATTTCTTACATATATGACGTCGCTGTTTTCCAGTGGATAACGTCATGTCATAAAAATCGTATGACCACACGTGTAATAACACTTTTGCGGGAATACGTAACGTCATTGACGACGTCCGTAACAACAATGTAAATTTTCATTGAAAATATGTCCACTTTGAAGGCAATAAAATCCTATTTTAGAAGTCATATGATAAAACGAATCTTACACTCGTGGTCATTTCATATGAAATTTATTAAACTCGCTGAAGGCTTGTTTAATAAATTTCATATGAAATGACCAAGAGTGTAAGATCCTCTATATAATATCAAATTCAAATAATAATTTCAACATTGCCACTTAAAAGTCATATCTGAGTCTCGTATGGGAAATCCCATATTTCGCCCTCATGCTTAATTAATGTAGAAAAAAATGATTATCTATTAATCAAAATAAAGTCTTTCACTAAATTATCAAACTTTCAATTAAGATGAAAATAAAATTTGTATATTTTAATATTTATTTCACCATTGTTCAGAATAATCTTATTTCTCACACTAATGTCTTATTGGTTTTAGCACCATAAAGCAATAAAATTTTGCTTAAATAAGATGTACCAACATCAGGCTGAATTAATATCTTGAACATTTTGTATGTTCCGAAAAACTCTATCAAAGGAGTGAAAGGGACTATCAAAAGTGCGTCACTGCTCTTCTGAATCCACTGTTATTCAAAAATGCGAAAAAATATACACCTTAAACTATTTATATGACATGAATTCAAACGTCGTTTTTAGGACGTCAGATTGACGTCAGCTTTCAGACGTTAAACCGACGTTGGCTTTAGCACGTCAGATTGACGTCTAGTTTTGACAACAAACAAACTTTCAAAATCAACCTAACTCCAACGTTATTATGACGTTGGAGTCTGACGTCAATCTGACGTCCAACGGACGTCAAATGTCTGCTGGAAGTAACATAGAAAAAAAAAGAAAGAAAGAAAGCAAAAGAAACACACAAAATGAATGATCTGATTTTTACCCAAAGTGAAGTTTCATTAATTTGCACACCACACATGGTCAGAAGTATGAAAAACACAAGGTCTAAATCACGTCTTGATTACGACGTCTAACTGACGAACTAGTTTGACGTCAAAACAACGTCCAATCCAGATGTCCAAAAGACGTCAGGAAATGACGTCTGATAGACGTTGGAAATTGGTACTATGACGTCGCGACCAAAATATAACCAATATCTGACGTCAAACAGACGTCAGGTGCCTGCTGGGATAAGGATGCTTTTATGTGTATGAAAATGTGACAAGGCTGTAAAATATAGTGCACCATTATTTCTTTCGTTTGTGCTGAATTTATGCAATGATAGTGATCAAAAATAATAGTGATGAAAAATAATGCTGTTGATCATTAACTCCTTGGGGAGTGTTGAAAATCCTGGGCTATGCCCTCTGTTTTTAACACACCTCTGGACCTAGCAATGTTAATGAATGGAAAATTAAGTTTGATCCCTATAGTGATACTCGAGGGATAATTTGAGACAGTACAAAAACATGCCCATGCAATATACAATGATTTCTTTCAGCTGTAAAAATAGAAAATTTCACCGGAGAATTTTTGATAATTTTAATATTTTTGCTCAAAATATACATGGTGGGTACACAATGTATGTTTTATATCAAAAAGTACCCACAATGTATGTTTTGGATCAAAAATAAGAAAATTATGTATACCCCTGCAAACCCGAGTTTTTCAATATAAAAGTGGTGTTTAAGGGGGTATACATTGCACGGGCATGTTTTCCTGAGGGAACTTGTGTGATGTGTTTCAGGATGAGACCAATGATGTGATAGCTGAGCTACGTAATGACATCAGTAAACTACGGGAGAGGATAGCTTCTACCTCAGAACCTAACAGAGACGATGTTCTCAAAATGGAGGTAAGTACAATTTTCTTTGAAATTAACATGGATTGGTGTAGTGGTCATAAAATGGATTAATATGATATAATACATGTAGTGTTCTATACAAAGTGTTGATGGTGAATAAAAAATCATAAACCCTCACAAGACAGCATGTACAGAATACAGATCATATTAATTGACCTGCTTTTGTCTTCAAGGGTATCAAGCCAAATGCTGTGTGTCGGGATCGTTTTAAAGTTATACCCTTCTTTCTATCTTTATATACTGCAATACCTCCTCTCAAAGTTTACATGCAGGTTGATTGCATCTTACAAGCCCTTTACCAGGCTTGTAAGAGTATGCAATGTCATTTTTAGCCCAAGGTTATATATGTTCTACACTAGTTGTACACATTTAGGACCTAGTGCGGGATCTCCAGATAGCTAAGAAACAGACCTGGGAAGAGAAAGAGCGAGCATCATCAAGATTTACAGAGGAAAGGAAGACAAACCTAGCTAATAAGGTAAAATTTTAGACTGAATTTAGTAGATTTGAGCCTCCTCATTAGAAAACCAACAATCTGCATTATATGCAAAAACAAAGACGCAGATCAGCTTCGCGCCTTTGTTTTCGCTACTCGGATAGTACACTTCCTCTTCTACTTAAATATGAAATTTCAAGCTTCTAGCTCTTTTCTGTGACTCTACAGGCCGGTTTGTGTCGGACCTGTTCGGAAACCACATTGTTGGTTTTCCCACGAGACGGCTCATTTATAGACCTGAAATATATCCCAACATTTTGTGTAAAGTTTGGGATATGCTATTCAGATCTGCATCTAAGGAAAATTAACAAAAATATTATTACAAGTTATCAAACACGCGTCATATCTGTATTTCTGGAAAATCTTAATTTATATCTTGCATTCAGGGTATTCTAGAGTGGGTTATGGACAGTATGAAGAAAGGAAACAAAGAGATGCAAGAAAAGATTGGACAGCTACACAGGGAAAAAGATCAGGTAGGTATGATTAGGCGTGGGTAGTCAGAAAATTCAAAGAAAATAATCACATAAGAGAATGAGTTATGTGGCGCCATCTTGTTTTAAAAGCAGTCTTTTTTAAGTTTAAGTTTAGTTGCGTTTAAAATTTTTGAAAATTGAGACGTTTTATGAAACTAACTTTATATTCAGTTGACAAAAAAATGTTTGGTTTAAAGTTTTTGTTTTGTCTTTCATAAACAAAAAGAACAAAAAATATTCTATGAATCATTATATTATAGATATCCGCAGCATATAAAGAGAAGAGAACTCTTGTAGACCAGTTGAAGAGTGACCTGCAGGTGAAAATTGCTGAATATGCCAAATATACGGAGAAAGGTGAGATATTGTGAACTGAAAATATTCTTTGAAAGTAAAATCATGCCTTTATGAAAAGTTGAATCAGCACCTCTTTTAATATTCAGTGATCATGAAGCATGTGTAAATGTCAATTATAAATGTCTTGCTTATGCAGGTGATAAAGTTCCCTTGAAATTCAAATTCAGAAGAATGAACTTTGCAACAGAAAGTCTGATTTTGTACATGAATTATTTTGAGATGTCCCTTGAAGTACAATACATAGATAGAAAGAAGTTACTTTTTTAATACCAGAAAATATCCTGTATTAATGTGTTACAGGTAAGACCTCAGAGTCGGAGAACAAATCACGGGTTACAGCCATACACCAACTGAAGGAAAAGTTGAAGCAAGAAACTGAGAAATTGAAACAGTTAAAACAACAACTTGCTGAGATCGAACAGAAACAACAACTTGAGAAAGAAGTATGACTTATATTCCTTTGTTGACCCTTTCCCATCCCCTTAACTTAAAGAATCAACATATTTAAGGTTGATATTTAAGAAATAAGTTTACTTTACGGTGAATTATCGTGATTAATGCAGGATGTTGGAGGGCAGATTGCGATGTATTAATTGGCAGAGTGAATTAAATATCTCATCTGCCCGACAACATCACTCGTTAATCAAAGATAATTCACCGTAAAGTAAAATTATTTCTATTCTAACATGACCAATAAATAAATGCTTACATTTCAAAATGTTTTCCAATGGACTCATTCTCGGCAGACATGAATGTTTATGTGTGATGTCACAAAAACGCCACCTTATGCACATTATTTTGTTTACTTTGAATTATTTTTGTTTTTTTACAAACGGTAACGTTTCCATTAGGTTTAGTGTGAAAGAGCATAACGTTGTGTTAGAATTTGAGATAAATTACAGAAACAGTTTCTTATTTTCTCTGTAAAAACAGAAGTTTTGTACAGACAGAATACAAAATCAAGAAATCAATGAAAGAATTAGAATGGAAGCATGTACATGTATGTAACTGCTTAATGTAGCAACTCTGTTGATACCCTATCTCGGTGTGCTTCCTAAGCAATGATCTAAATGTCAATGGTTGCATCAAGCATAGTTTTCTGTGGAATTCAAAAGAAACAAGTCACATACATTTGTTAAAATTATACAGCCAATGCCATATGTGAATACTGGAGATGTTTAGTTAATTTGATCCATTATTTCAGGGTGCCAGAGCCCAGATGACGGCCATGAAAGGAAATGCTGAACTCAGACAGAAGGTGGAGGTGAGTAGGATAAAACCTTTACATTTATGTCTGTAAAAGCCCTAAATGGTCGCACACCATAAATGTTGTTGTAGTCACATAAAACCCTTGAGATTTACCTTACTATACAGTTAATCCATATTTGACGAAAGGATTCGCCCATCATTATCAATTTGGTGAGTTCACTTTCACTTTTATGGGGGTCAGTAGTGATTTTTAAAGTCTATTCAATTTTTCGATGAAAATTCTCTAAGCAAACAACAGAATAGCCCCAGATGGGATGCCGTGTTCTGCGGCGTCACATCTGGGGCTATTATGTTTGCCTATGTCCCATAAATGGGACGCCAGGTTTAAATGGGTTAATGTATATATTCTTAAATACAAGAATCAAATGTAAAATGCAGTTTTTTTGTGCATCATTAACGATTTATTACATTTTAAATATCTGTGTCACACAATATTAACAGGTGTGTATTAATGAAGAAAAGAGCTGTGTATTAATCAGGCAATTCACCTGTTCATGCATTGTTAATGCACAGCTTTTATTTATGTTTATTACAGAACTAGGCCAGAAACAAGCGTAAAGAATGGAAACGTTTACGTGTATGAAAATGAGATGGGCCTTCAAAATATGTAGCAGTTATATTTTTTTTTTTGGGGGGGGGGGGGATTATAATAGCTACGCCCGCAGTTTCCAGCAACCCCCTCGGCCCTCAGGACCTATGTTAATGAATGGAAAATCATGTTTGATTCCTCTGTTATACTCAAGTTTATTAAAACATGTCCATGAAAAGTATACCCCCTTGAACTCCACTTTTATGTCGCAAAATTGGGGTATGCAGAAGTATACTTATTTTTTTAGCTCACCTGAGCCGTTAGGCTCACAAGGTGAGCTTATAGGATGGCCATGATCCGGCGTCCGTCCGTCGTCCGTCCGTCCACAATTTCAAAGATCTTCTTCTCTGAAACCGCTTGGCCAACCAAAGCCAAATTTTATATGAAGCATCTATAGGAAGGGGGAACCAATGTGTATATAAGAAATCCAGGTCACATGACCAAGATGGCCGCCATGCCCATATATGGTAAAAACCCTTCAAAAATCTTCTTCTCTAGAACTGGTGGACTGATTTCAACGAAACTTGGCATGAAGCATTGATGGCTCAAGCGCTACAATGTATATATAAATCATGACCCTGTGATGACCTTGACCTATTTTACGGCAAGGTCAACATAGGTCGCCAGTGCATTTGAATGGGGAAAACTTTTAAAATGTCATTTAAAGTCATTTAAAGTGAAAGTCTTGCAGGAAATGGGCAGTAGGACTGAATATTAATGATTCTGAAAAAAAAATGGACACCCGGGGCTCATATGCCCCCACCCCGGGGCAATATACATGTATATTACCATAATGTTCAAACATCATCTCCTCTGAAACCGCTTGGCCAATCAAAGCCAAATTTTATGTGAAGCATCAATAGGAAGGGGTAATCAATTTATATATAAATAATCCAGGTCACATGACCAAGATGGCGGCAATGCCCATATATGGTAAAAACCCTTCAAAAATCTTCTCCAGAACAGGTGGATCGATTTCAAAGAAATTTGGCATGAAGCATCGATGGCTCAAGTACTACAATGTGTATATAAATCATGACCCTGTGATGACCTTGACTTATTTTACGGCAAGGTCAACATAGGTTGCCAATGCATTTGAATAGGGAAAACTTTTAAAATGTCATTTAAAGCAAAAGTCTTGCAGGAAATGGGCAGTTGGACTGACTATTAATGATTTTGACAAAAATTGGACACCAGGGGCTCAGCAGCCCCCACCCCAGGGCAATATACATGTATATTACCATAATATTCAAACATCTTCTCTGAATCCGCTTGGCGAATCAAAGCCAAATTTTATGTGAAGCATCTATGGAATGGGGGAATTAATGTATATATAAATTATCTAGTTCACATGACCAAGATGGCTGCCATGCCCATATATGGTAAAAACCCTTCAAAAAATCTTCTTCTCCGAATCTGGTGGACCGATTTCAAAGAAACTTGGCATGAAGCACCAATGGCTGAAGTACTACAATGTATATATAAATCATGACCCTGTGGTGACCTTGACCTATTTTACGACAAGGTCAACATAGGTCGCCAATGCATTGGAATGGGGAAAACTTTTAAAAAGTCATTTAAGGTGAAAATCTTGCAGGAAATGGGTAGTAGGACTAAATATTAATGATTCTGAAAAAAAATTGGACCTAAGGGCTCATATGCCCACACCCCAGGGCAATATACATGTATATTACCATAATATTCAAGCATCTTCTCCTCTGAAACCACTTAGCCAATTGAAGCCAAATTTTATGTGAGGCATCTATAGGATGGGAGAACCAATGTATGTATTAATAATGTAGGTCACATGACCAAGATGGCCACCATGCCCATATATGGTAAAAACCCTTCAAAAATCTTCTTCTCTAGAACTGGTGGACTGATTTCAACGAAACTTGGCATGAAGCATCAATGGCTCAAGCGCTACAATGTGTATATAAATCATGACCCTGTGATGACCTTGACCTATTTTACGGCAAGGTCAACATAGGTCGCCAGTGCATTTGAATGGGGAAAACTTTTAAAATGTCATTTAAAGTCATTTAAAGTGAAAGTCTTGCAGGAAATGGGCAGTAGGACTGAATATTAATGATTCTGAAAAAAAAATGGACACCCGGGGCTCATATGCCCCCACCCCGGGGCAATATACATGTATATTACCATAATGTTCAAACATCATCTCCTCTGAAACCGCTTGGCCAATCAAAGCCAAATTTTATGTGAAGCATCAATAGGAAGGGGTAATCAATTTATATATAAATAATCCAGGTCACATGACCAAGATGGCGGCAATGCCCATATATGGTAAAAACCCTTCAAAAATCTTCTTCTCCAGAACAGGTGGATCGATTTCAAAGAAATTTGGCATGAAGCATCGATGGCTCAAGTACTACAATGTGTATATAAATCATGACCCTGTGATGACCTTGACTTATTTTACGGCAAGGTCAACATAGGTTGCCAATGCATTTGAATAGGGAAAACTTTTAAAATGTCATTTAAAGCAAAAGTCTTGCAGGAAATGGGCAGTTGGACTGACTATTAATGATTTTGACAAAAATTGGACACCAGGGGCTCAGCAGCCCCCACCCCAGGGCAATATACATGTATATTACCATAATATTCAAACATCTTCTCTGAATCCGCTTGGCGAATCAAAGCCAAATTTTATGTGAAGCATCTATGGAATGGGGGAATTAATGTATATATAAATTATCTAGTTCACATGACCAAGATGGCTGCCATGCCCATATATGGTAAAAACCCTTCAAAAAATCTTCTTCTCCGAATCTGGTGGACCGATTTCAAAGAAACTTGGCATGAAGCACCAATGGCTGAAGTACTACAATGTATATATAAATCATGACCCTGTGGTGACCTTGACCTATTTTACGACAAGGTCAACATAGGTCGCCAATGCATTGGAATGGGGAAAACTTTTAAAAAGTCATTTAAGGTGAAAATCTTGCAGGAAATGGGTAGTAGGACTAAATATTAATGATTCTGAAAAAAAATTGGACCTAAGGGCTCATATGCCCACACCCCAGGGCAATATACATGTATATTACCATAATATTCAAACATCTTCTCCTCTGAAACCACTTAGCCAATTGAAGCCAAATTTTATGTGAGGCATCTATAGGATGGGAGAACCAATGTATGTATTAATAATGTAGGTCACATGACCAAGATGGCCACCATGCCCATATATGGTAAAAACCCTTTAAATATCTTCTTCTCTGAAACCAATAGATTGATTTCAATGAAACTTGGCGTGAAGCATCCATGGCTAAAGTACTACAATAAATATATAAATCATGACCCTGTGATGACCTTGACCAAGTTTATGGCAAGGTGAACATGGGTTGCCCATGCATTTGAATGGGAAAAACTGTTAAAATGTCATTTGAAGGGAAAAGCCAGCAAGAAATTGGCAAATGGACAGAATATTGATTATTCTGAAAAAAGAAAACGGCCCAAGGGCTTCATCTGCCCCTGCACTGGGGTTAAATACCATAATATTCAAACATGTTTATTGGTATATGCAGCAGACTCAGGTGAGCGTTTACAGGACCATTGGTCCTCTGGTTTTAATTTTGCTCCAAAATATAGATTGTGGGTATGTGTTAGAACTACCTCAGTGAGGCGGTTCTAATGTGTACCCACAATCTATGTTTTGAGCAAAACTAAGAACAAAAGTTCATTGAAAATTCAATTTTCACAACTTTAGAAAAATCTGTACATTACATGGGCATGTTTTCGTAATGCAGTCTTCATGTCCTGTATGGGTCACATATAGCAATTTTAAAGCATATGAGCCGCCGCATGGGAAAACCAACAATCTGCATAGGCGAAAACAAAGGCGCAGATCAGCTTCGCAGTAACTGCGAAGCTGATCAGCGCCTTTGTTTTCGCTACTCGGATAGTACAGTTCCTCTTCTACCTAAATCCGAAATTTCAAGCTTCTAGCATGCTT
The DNA here is from genome assembly GCA_964017185.1 of Rugalucina vietnamica. Lineage (NCBI taxonomy): Eukaryota > Metazoa > Mollusca > Bivalvia > Lucinida > Lucinidae > Rugalucina > Rugalucina vietnamica. The sequence goes on along the minus strand of OZ024869.1, from coordinate 69,015,281 downwards.
CTGTGACTGTACAGGCTGGTTTGTATCAGACCTGGTCAGAACCCAAATTGTTGGTTTTCTCATGCACAGGCTCATATGAAAATATGCTGCAGCTTCACATGAAATAGAAAGTGAAATATTGTCAACACACAAATCTTTTTCAGCTTGAAGAAAGGAGAAACATCGAGTCTCAGAACAAAGCCATCATCTCAGATGAGCTTGAACGGGCGAGGATGGACATAGAAACAGAGAAGATCGAGATACAGCACAGGGCTGCTGGAGGCAAGAAATACAGTTCCAAGGAGGGGGCGGATCTGGAGATACAGATAGCAGAGTTGAAGGGAGATAAATCTGTTGTGGCTATGCAGGTTGGTTCTATCAAACAAAACACTTTAACACAGAATAGTGAACTGTGTCAGTCCCAAATGATGTCTTTGGTAAACCTATTTGAAAACTAAGCCTCTTAAAGATGGCCTATATCTTAATGGCCCTTAGGCTATAGGTTATTTGAGCAGAATTATTTTTAAAACCCTAAAAATACTGTTTCATAGACCCATAAATTTGAATACATGGACCTTATTGTAAAGAAATGCTCTGAAGGGAGCAGGCCGAACTACTGACATTAACCTTAACTAATTAACAAGACCTGACAAAAACTATGTAGTATACACATCAGGAAAACATATCCATGAAATAAATACCCCCTTATACCCCACTTTTATATAGTAAAACTGGGATTTACAGGGGCAAGCCTGTTTTTCTTATTTTTGATCCAAAAAAAAGATTGTGGGTACTCGTTAGAAAAGCCTCGCCGAGGCAGTTCTAACGTGTACCCACAATCTATGGTTTTGAGCAAAAATATTAAAAATATCAAAATTTTTCCAATGAAACTTTCAATTTTTACAGCAGAACAATCTCTCTCTGTATTGCTTGGGCATGTTTTCGTAATGATATATTGCTCTAATTGTGATTTTTTGTTTCCAGATCCAGTTACTAGGCCAGGAGAAAGATCGCCTGGCCCGAGAACTCGACGAGGTCCACCGCCTCCACAAAGATGAAATGGAAATCCAACAACTACAACATTATCAGACTTTCAGGAACTACCGTGAGATGTTTGAGGAACAGAAGGTTGCCATAGAACAGCGGTATCGGAGTCTGCTCGAGGATGCCATACAGGATGCTGTCTTCTTGTCCTCAAGAAACAGTGAACTTGTCGATGAGAACCAGCAGCTCAGACAGCGTAAGTTGAAATAATGTGAATATATTATGATCTGCATGATGGTGAATATCCTTTGAGAACTACAAAATCAAAGTTACAGAGAGAGGCATATTTCTTCAGCAAGGTGATTCTAATAATACAACTAAAGTATTTGTTGAGTAAGAGCAATATTTATACATGTTTTTACATAGATTAATGCCACCAAATTAGATCTTATTGAAAAATATGCAGAGCTGACTTTTTAAAAAAAAATTCCCATGTACCCAGGAAACATTGCTACATCCCAACATGGCTGAAACATTGTTGACTGGCATTTTAAGCTATATTCTGCTAACTAAATGAAAACAAAATATCTAGTTAACTAATCATCAGATTTATAGCATGTCTTTTTGTGTTTTCAGAGATCAATGAAATGAAGGATGTGGTGACCAAACTCGGTGGACGTCTTCCAAGCTCGGTGGAGAGACCTTTCTAGATTGCTGCCATACAAGACAGTATTGAGAAAACAATCAAAATCAGTCGGAGGCTTTTTTGTGTAGAACAAAAGCTTTACATTACGAAAACATGTCCATGTAATATACTGATTTTTCGTAAGTTGTAAAAATGATAATTTTCAGTAGAATTTTTTTTTATATTTCTCTTATTTTTGCTCAAAACATAGATTGTGGGTACATGTTAGAACAGGTGCAGTTCTGTGCCTCATGGAGCAGTTCTAACGAGTACCCACAATTTATGTTTTAGAGTGAAAATAAGAAAAATAGGTGTACCCCTACATACACCAGTTTTACTATATAAAAGTGGGGGTATGAAGGAGTATATATTTCACGGACATGTTTTCCTGATGGAAGACACATCATACTGACTTTGTTACTTGGGCCATCATAGTATAAGGGGGCTCACAATCCCATCTTGCCTTGTAAATCTGAAATGCTCACTAAAATGAGAACTTGTTTCTTACAGCTACCCTGTCCTTGGGTTCCCGATCTGGGCCGACAACAAAATGTTTTTTGCATCTTCATGGTATGGATAGAGGCTTGTAGCTTCTGCATGTATTAAATTAGTAGGCCAGAAGCTTGAAATTCTTAATAAAGAATGTTGAGAATGTTGAGTTTTTCTATAAGTATTTGGACCGAATCATGTGAAAACCAGATTTTCGCGTAAGCGAAAACAGAGGCGCAGATCGGCTGTGCAGTTACAGCGCCTTTGTTTTTGCCACTCGGATGGTACAAGTCCTCTATGTATACCCAAATTTTCAAGATTTAGCTTTCTTTTGTGAATGTACAGGCCGGCTTGAGTCGGACCTGGTCGGAATCCGTGAAGACTGGTTTTCTCTCATCGTAGCTCATTTGTGTACTTTAAAGCAAAGACTCTGACTAGCCTCTGTCATAAAAATGCCAAAGAAAAAATTAAAAAACCTGTGACTTGGCAATAGTGGTCAACAGTCAGCATTTGAAATGGGTGTCATTTGTTTGATGACTACAGGTATTACATTCCAAGCTCTTAATCAAATCCATTTGTATATACATGACATGTAGTTTTATGAGATTATATTTTTCAACCTTTTTTGTGTCTTGCCTTTTAAGACTTTGACTAACACTTATATTGTTTAGATTTTTTCGTTGACTTGCTCTCGTTTGCAGCACAGTTATAGATTTTATTAACAAATGGTTACTTAATGTGCAGTGTACATTTATTTAGTATAGTTACTTCAAATCAAAAGTTGAGCTATTTAGATTTTTTTTTTTGTTTAGTCTTGTCAGATTTTACGTTGAATAGTTTAATATATCAATGTTTTTGTCACACTTGTTTCTTGTCTAATGCCACAGCACTCAGTACGCACTTGTTATTTGTAAAAACTTTGTTTTTAAATTAAGTAACTTTCCATTGTTTAGACATTGAATAGAAAAATTTAAAAGTTGCTGACAAGCAAATGCAACAGCAAGGGGGCTTGGCTGAGGGGCAAACCTTTAATCAAATAATCAGACAAAACAGAGCCACAGACCAATGAATTACATGTTTATATCAGTTAATTGTGCAAGTAGCAATTTTTCTAATGACTGTTTGTCCATTGCGGAAAATTGTAGAAAAGTAGAAAATAATGAATGACCAGGAAGTGCACAATTCAAATTTAAAATCCAATCTTGGAACCTAAGTTTGGGTCAGACAGTGCCTGCAGCTACAAATTTCTTTTTTCTAAAGGTATTTATTGTTTACATTTTATATTAAAACAGCTCATGTAAATATTTAATGTTTCATTATTGTAACATCCGTCCAGACATCAAAATGTTCTTTTGAACCAAACTATTTTATAATGTGATATTTGTTAACCATATGTATATTTACCATTTGTTTTCATGTTGAATGCTGGTCATTCTAATAGCTGCATTTTTTCTTATTTATACATTCCATTGTTATGTTTGAATTTTACATCAGAGTGCATTTACAATTGCAATTTGCAAGACTGGAGAAAAATTACTCATGTAACAATATTCTTAAGTCCATAGAGGAGGGCCATTGACATTTCTTGTAAAAGAAAATGAAAATGGATATTTCTATGAAGTGGACATTTATTAGACAATCCTTTGAGAGTTAGATATGTTTCTTACGAAATGATCACCAATATAAAATAAGCCGTGGCTTAAGAAAGCCAACATCATGCATTGGCAAAAACAAAGCCACAGATCAATCAGCTGTGCAATACCCCTTCTTCTTAAATCAGACAGTTCAAGCTTCACGCTATTTTCTGTGACTGTACAGCCTGATTTGTGTCACACTTTGTCAGAAACCCAGATTGCTGGTTTTCTCAAGGGAAGGCTCAAATTCTATTAGTCATGTAACCATGTTAATGCATTGATGCTATGGAAATAGTCATTATCATAGTGATGTTGCATGTACCATATAAGCCTGTGCATGAGAAAACCAACAATTTGGGTTTCTGACCAGGCTGTATAGTCACAGAATAAAGCTAGAAGCTTGAAACTTTGGATATGAAGAGGAATTGTAGTAGCTGATCAGCTGTGCAGTTACTGCACAACTTATCTGCTTTTTTATTTTTGCATATGCAAATTGTTGTTTTTCTCATGCGAAGGCTCATATAAGAATATAGAGACATGTTATTTTTTATTCGGCAACATTATTTTTTTTTAAGAAACGATGGTCCTAAACCTATATAATAAAAATTAATTTTAAGAATATTTAGAGCTACATTTTTGTCACAGACATTAACTTTCTATATTTGTATTATAACATTTTTTAATTACGCTCTTTTTGTAAGAAATAAAGAATCAAATTTGAAAGTGTTCATTACTTTTTAACTCAAAGTGAAATGAAAGTGTTCACTGGTAATGTGGAGAACATAATGACCATTGAAGCCTCCGTGGAGTAGTGCTTGTATGCCTTGGGGGTCGCAGGTTAGATCCCGGGCTTCTCCACTCTGTCAGATGAGACTGTTAACCGAGGTCCCATTTCCATATGACCTAAGCCGTTTGTGGGATATTAAACCCAAATTCAACCACCACCGATAATGATAAAAATAAATGATATACAGGTAGATAAATAATTTTTGGCATGACTGGTTTCTGCATATAATCTAGTCTAACCATAAGTTATGTATACAGAACTGGTTCTGTTTGTTCATTATAGCAAGGTGGCACCAGTGGGGCAGACCCCACACTTCCACCCAGTACTAGATACAGACTGAGATAAAGATGTATCTGTATATATAAAGATGTATCTCTTGATACAGAGTCCCAAACCACTAGGCTACTTCCCTTCCCCTCTATTATTGTGATGTAGCCATAGATATTAACTCATTTAAGCCTGGTGTCCCTTTTATGGGACATAGGCAAACAGAATAGCCCCAGATGTGACGCCGCAGAACACGGCGCCCCATCTGGGGCTATTCTGTTTGCTTAGAGAACTTTCATCGAAAAATTGGATAAAATTTAAAAATCACTCCTAACACCCCTAAAAATGAAAGTAGACTCATCCAATTGATAATGATGGGAGAATCCATTCGTCAAATATGGGTCAAGTAAGAATAGAAAGCACAGGCTTTTAAAATCCAAACCCAAACACAAGCTGGAAAGCAAGTACAGCACAAAATGTCACAAAGATATTACAACATGCATGATGAGCAAGATATTACAACACGCATGACAAGCAAGAGACTAGTTCTTTCTGAGTCCCAACAAGTTAGTCATCCAGCCAGTACCAACCAGATTGATATAAATAGCTTATCATGATGTTTCTGACAGATGTTGCAATTTCAACGTTGTTCAGTCAGACCTATAACATTCACAAGATATGACAATCACAATTATTATAATGGTGTGTCAACAAAGCCAGAATTTAGCACAGTATTGAGGACTGGTGAAATTAAAGGCCTAGGGCGTTTAAGGCCTGTTTTTGGCCTCAGATTTTGCTAAAAAATTAATTTTTGAATTTAGGTGAGAAAGCTATTTCTAAAAATAGCCATATGTCCCCTCTTTTAAAAACCAGAACAAGTACTTCATTTATATCCTACAATCGTTGCCATGGCAATGCGCAGAAGAAGCATACATAGAGCACATTTTGCAATTTTTGGTCTATTTTTGACCATTTCTGAACACACTTTTGAATTTTTAAGTGCCAGCCCACACGACGGACAAAATGATACTTTGCATACAATATCTCTGGATGATACTTCATAATTATTTCATAATAAGAAATTGTTCGTCGCGTGGGCCGGTAGTTGAAAATGATGTTAAATGCTGAAAAATAGACCCAAAATTGCAAAAAGTGGTATTTCTTTGCTTTTCGGAAAGTTGCCATGGCAACATGCGTAATTTGAATGTGATAATTGTGCTAGAATTTATAAGCAGGGACCTATACCTGCTATTTGCAATAGTACTTCCCCAATTCAATTGTTTACCAAAACATGAGTCCGAAATTAGGCCTTAAATCCCATAGGCCTTCAGAGTATAAAACTGATTCAGTTTGATCAAAAGATGATAATAATGGATATACAGGTAACAAAAGCAAAACAAAAGAATAAAACTTTTTGTTATTGTTTAGAAAAAAAATGTGCATTTCTTTTTGTGTTGAGTATGTACCGGTGATCCCGGGTTTTATACACAGCGGAAGTTGTGGACCAAGATGGCGACGACCATAGCTGTGCGCACGAAACAGAGAATAAAAAGAGGTATATACGCGTTAATTCTGTGAATTTTGTGTTTATTACGTGATAGAGAGTAAGATTATTTGTCAGCCCATACATTCATTACTGTCATATGATTGGCACGTCACGGAAATGCAAAATTTTGGTTGTTGATTTTTACTCATTTAAGAATTTTTGTGGGTGGGGTAACTAATTTATGTTTGCATCTTTTCCAAATCCAATCACAGAATATGTAAGCCCTTTCGGCTTGTCGTCTGGCTCAGCTTCCTACTCAACTTTGTTGTCTGACTTCAGGTGTCAAGTTCTCAATGATATTTCAAAGAAAAACTCATTTATGTGAGAGTAGAGTGACAGGTTGCAGATTCGTACAGGTCGAGGATTCGTACAGTCGGCAGTTTAAGGCCACTGTAATATTAAGCTTGCATATAAGAAGACAATCGATTGTATCAGCAATCAGTAAAATATTACTGTCAATCACATCCATTGCAAATTCCCGCGTGCAAGGCAGCGCGTGCGGGCTGCAGACGATATTTACCGCCAACCAGAGCGGCAATTTTGGTACATTCCTTATTGTTTTTGTTGACATTAACATTTCTGCCTCAATAAAGGGCTAATCAGGACAGTATATGGTAAGAAAATAACTGTAATTTGTATCCCAAGTACTTACATCTCTGCCCCTTTGCTCAGTTGTTTACAGTTTTTATCAATCAGCTGCCGACTGCACTCAGCTGTCATCCTGGGATTTCCCTTAGGGAGACATCATTATTTGGTGAGATGGGTTATTACCAATTCGTTCCGTTCATGGTACTTTTCTACACCCATATTCAATTTTTTGGTGAAAATTATCAGAAATATAAATGCTCATTATATGTTTTAAGAAAATTCACTGAACTTTATTCAACTTAAAATTTTGCCTATACCAGCTGTTTTCAAGTGTTCAGAACTCACTTTCCTGTTGACAAATAGCTATGAAACTTTGCATGCCAAAGTAAATTTGATCTATTCCTAGCTTGAGAATGATTGATTACAGTTGCTCATAATTCTTATTCCATGAAGGTAGTGTAAGAATCTGCAACCTGTGATGCATGATTTTTTTCTGATTTTCATCCATTAAAATAATGAGAGATCCCTACCAAATCGGAACTGCTGAAAACGAAAGTAGGTCAGCAAATTAAACAAGAAGCGTGTATTATTTGTGTAGCGACAGATGAAAGGGCTTATTCAAAAGGTGAGTGAGGTGAGATGAAAACACTTTCAAAACTGTACGAATCTGCAACCTGTCACTCTACATTATTTCTCAACTCTAGTTCTCCAGAATTTAACATAGTCTCACTTTTGATTAATTGATTTATAGTTCTCAATTATTATATTATATGAATATTTATTCACATTTTGATACCAACAGGACCATCCTATTCAGTTCCACATTAAGAAATAGGTTCCAAATTAAAATAACAACTTGAAAGGCACAACTGTGCAACGCATTTACATTTGTACAAGTCTAATCTCGTCTTTCATGCACTGAACAATGTAGGGCTACTGCGGCCAGAAGCAGTACCCTCTCCAATCTCGTCTATTTCCTTTGTCCTTCACAACTACAATCTTTCCCTTGCTTATTTTCAGGTTTGTTTCCCCTTCTTCCTCCCTCTTATGCCTCTCTGATCGTAACTCAAATGCTAATTTCCTCTGGTTTTTCGTCAAATCAGGTGTGAAGACAGCAGCTAGGTGGGTCTGCATAGTAGGCGAATGGCATAATAAAAGTAGCGTTGATGACATGCTTAATGATCTTGACTGGCCATCCCTGGAGGACCGCAGGCTTAAGTCTTCCTTAACTTTCTTTTACAAGATTCACTCCGGTACAGTGTCTCTTGACAAAGATAAATATCTGACCCTGGCACCCAGATTAAGATCTACCAGGGCATCTCATGATTTAGAGTACACAAGATTCATGTTCTATAGTGATGCCCTGAAGAATTCATTCTTCCCAAGGACTATTCCATTGTGGAATAGTCTTCCTTCTTCAGTGGTCGCATCTAAGACCATGGAAGAATTTAAGGCTCTTATTTAGAACCAAGGGTCCAGAGGTATACGTTTTAGTATGCCTCTGCCTAGCTTCTTGTAAATAGTTTTAATGGCCCATCCTGAATGCATCCCCCATTTTGCTAAATTCAAAATTTAGCCACCCACCCCACACCTGAGGTGATGATCAGAAATTGATTGACTCAGTATCTGAAGAAAGAAAGAAATTGAAGTAAACATTGCTGAAAATTATGTCAGTACAACCTCTGAGTAAACTATTTGCTTTCAGTATTTGTCTCTTATGATCAAAAATCTCTACTGTGAATTTTTTTATCTCCACTCTGACTTTTGGTCCAGCAAATCCCCACTAAAAGCCCCACCCTGTTGAAACTGATTGTTGGTAGAACTACTGCTGTTTTCGCCTGCAGCCTGCTATATTTTCATTTCACGGCCATTGTTGTTGTTGTATAGTTTTCTTCCAATAATTAAAACACCTCTTCACAGAGTAGTATAAAGTTGTTTTTAACACATAAAAAGATGCAGATGCCACCACCCTTTTTGTACAGTCTAACCCATATTCCACAACATATTTAACTCGGGGCATAACTCAAAAGTCATTCACTGGGACCCGGGGTGGGGTGGGGGGATAAGGGGGTGTGCTGAGCACCAAACTGAACACGGCAGTGGGGCCAAAATGACTTTGTCTTCCCAAAACTGTAGTTGTATCTATAGCTTGGTTAAACGAGTTGTGCTTATTTTTCTTAGTGTCATTCACAGATTCAATTTCCCAACAAACTCTGTTTCATTTATTGTGATCCATTTGATTTCGGTGGAGGCATCCTGGATCCAGATGGTTTTTAAAGAATGAATTGGGGAAAAAATGTTGCTTCCTAGTGTTTTAATTGACTACACTGGAAAGGGTACTTTCTGACTGGACACATTTTAAAGAGAACACAGTGAAAAGGGGGGTCAAATTCAAAATGCCGATCACACTGTTTAGGGTATGTTTAACAATCCTTTGTTCGCGCATCGGGTACACCGCGGACCAGAGAGCGCCCCCTTCCCCCCCCCCCCCCCCCCCCCCCCTTTCTTCCCTTCTAAAGCATATTTGTGAATTGACATTTTGGTACATATGTACTACATAAATCTTTATATTGCTCCCTTACTTGAAAATAGGAAGAAGTTTTGTTCATTTCTGAAGGAAACTATTTCTCGAAGTCACCATGGAGCTTACTCCCTGAATACAAACAAACAAATAAACAAAGTTATCTTGCTTATTTCAGAGCCAACAGCCTATAATGAGCTAGCCCTGCGACAGAATGCCGGTATCTTGGAGTACTCTCGGACGTCAATGTCATCTCTGTCGGGGTGTGCTGCGGGGATACTTGGACTCACAGGCCTATATGGGTTTGCCTTTTACTTCATCACAGCTTTTCTATTGTCTGTAAGTACATGTCATTCTATTTTCTGATTTTGTTTTTGACAAAGACAGTCTAAAAAGCTCATCATTCTCAACTGAAAAATAATGATTGCTCATCTGAAGAGTTATTGGTAGAATCAAAGGCTGAAATCATTAAAGCCATTGTATTAATTCATACTGCCTGCTATGATGGTCATAATTGTTTGCTCTTGAACATAAATGGGTAGGATAATTTTCTTGCTCATTTGTGTTGAACCTAAAAATATTTGCACATGTATACAGTTAGGTATTTTATTTATGACGTTTGGTTTTGTAGCCATTCCATGCAAATTAAAGTTTATGACATTATTGATTTTCATAATCTAAGCATTGATTAAGTGAAAATACACAACTTTCTTGATAATTTAATGAAATGAAATGCACCTAGAAATATGGTCATTTTATAGGAAAGTAAGCATCATAACTTCTACACAATAAACCTTTTATTACACATTTTCTATGCATTGACAATTCGACATGTTCTTGAGTCATTCATAATGTTCTTGTCTGTTTTCAGTTTTTACTTCTGATGAAAGCTGGTTCAAACTGGAACAAATATTTTATGTCCAGGAGAGATCTGTTGACGAAAGGACTGTTTGGGGGACTTTTTGTATCCTTTATCAACTTTGTTGGTTTGTGACATGCAGAAATTTTGAGAGATACATGTAGAAAAACTTGAAATTCTGTTTAAATATGAATAGCTGGACTGTCCTGTTTAACATCCATTTGTCTTAAGAATAATTAATATATACAAGCTTTTCGTTTCATATTTAACAGAAATTTTGAAATTAAAAACAAATGAACGGTTCTATATGCCACAAGAAACGGTTAAATTTTTTTACCTCTTTGTAGAAGAAGAGAAAAATTCACTGAAACACCTGTATTTGCCTTAACACACATTTTCAGACATATGTTTTATGTTGGACGTATCCTTTTGAAACAGATTTTATTATTATAATGCGGTGTTGTTACAAGCTAAAGGTAAGTATTTACATTTAGGAAAATTATTTCAAAGATGAGTGTTTCACAGAAAATTGCAGTTACCAAATTATTGTATTTACAATAGCTTATACTGAACATGGTGGGTGTTTTCATGATGAGTGTAAGGCTGGGGTCATGAGCAATCGATGGGCTGCTTGTGCCTCCTGGCAAAGCTTATACACCTGATTACTGGTTAAATATTCGCTTAGGAGGTGCAAGCCTGCCCATAAAAGGTGGTTTATCAAACCATACACATATTTTTAAGCCTTAGTTTTTCATTTGGGTGTTTATACTTTTGAAGCACATTTTGAAAGACCCAGTTTTTCATTTGGGTGTTTATACTATTGAAGCACGTTTTGGAAAGACCCTAAGTTGGATGAAATTAAAGTGTATAGAATTTATGGTTAGAAGCCTTAATGTGGTGTAGATTTTTGTATGGTATGGTTCACGTGTACTGACGATTCACAACACAAATACAGATGCCAGTCTCGATAACAAGCTGGATTATGGGACATTCATGAGAGTTAACTGTGCCATCAAATCAACAAGACATTATTGGAACAGAAACTGTGGTACCATTGATTCAGACAGATGGTTATATTATTGGATATTTAAACATCTAGACTCCGATATGAGACGCGTTCTGACAAAACCGGATTTTTGCATAGGCGAAAACAAAGACGCAGATCAGCTTCGCAGTAACTGCGAAGCTGATCAGCGCCTTTGTTTTCGCTACTTCTTCTGTGACTGCTCAGGCCGGTTTGTGTCGGACCTGGTCAGAAACCCCAAAGGCCGCTTTTCTTGCGTCATGGCTCATATAATAAACTACATGTATGATGACACTGAGAATGGCAGACCACAGGAAATGTCTGTATCTACAATGCATGCGCAATGTTTCATTTTGTATCATTATTTATTCAGAATAAAAATGAAATACAGAAGACTTACTGTTATTTATTCAGTGTATAATGGGCCATAGATATCTAAGATAATCATATTTATGTTCTTTTTTTCTGAATTAGACTATTGTTTGTGATCAAATACATGCAACATCACATAAAATCTCTATTTAATTATTATTGATCTTTTATATGACTTTCTCTGTAAGCCCACCTTAGCCACTAGGCTGTCAAGGTGACTTAGGTGCTTTGTTGACCATATGTGAACTCGGTTCATCATTTTCAAAGATTATCTCTGAAAGCACTTGGCCAATGAAAGCGAAAAAAGCAAAAATTTTTATTGAAAGGTAAAAGTAGGCAATGATCAGGAAATGGGGCAGTCAGAAAGAAATTCCCACTCCAAAAAAACGAGGTTGGAAAAACTTAATTGACAATAAGATACGAAGGGAACATCGTACGCCGAGTGAGCAGTTACCCGAACTTAACTAAATGAAAACGTACATTAAAGCCTTTATGTGTAGGCTGAACAGAAGATTGTTTGTGAAATGCAGATTCTCTTCATGGCTGCCATGCTGACAAATGCTCAAACAACTGTTTCTTTAGAACAGGTTTGCTGATTTTCACAAAACTTGGTGTGTCCCACCATAGTTTAGTTAGCAATGGTATGTGATTTTAAAAGTAAAGTCATATGAGCTGATATTCACGAGCTGTTAAAACATGGCTTTTGGATAAAATCTGTTGACGCCATTGGTCAATGTCATCATTGGTCAATGCGACATGACATCACCATGTTCCATAGAAACGATGACCGACGCTCAACAGTGAGTTTTAATGATGTTTATGTTATTTTCAACAAGATATTGAATTAAATAGCCGTGAAAATGCAAGAATAATGATCAAACATGCTTATTTTAATGCATGAATGTTTGCTGAGCTCTTTGAAGCAGTTTGAACCCTCGGCCTGGCAGCCAAGGGTTTCAGACAACTTCCTCAAGCATCATCAAACATTAACTCATTTAAGCCTGGCGCCCCTTTTATGGGACATAGGCAAACAGAATAGCCCCAGATGTGACGCCGCAAAACGCGGCGTCCCATCTGGGGCTATTCTGTTTGCTTAAGGGAAATTCATCCAAAAATGGGATAAAAAAATAAAAATCACTCCTAACACCCCTAAAAATGAAAGTGGACTCACCCAAATGATAATAATGGGAAAATCCATTCGTCAAATATGGGTTAATGCATGAAAAGGCATGTTTGATCCCAATAATCATGGTATTATATATTCATCTGGACCCAGTTGTTCAAAGCATCGTTACCTTAACAATATCATTAGGACATAAATTTGTTAAGCAAATATCAGCTAAAGTAACAAATACACTGTTATTTTTTGTTGAAATAAGAGCTGTCGCAGGACAGCATGCTCGACTGCTTCTGACCTTTGTCAAGCATAAGGCCAAACCCGACCAGTAACCCAAAGCATTATGCTCACATCTTTTTGCCTTGATGCAATAAGGCAAAATCACAACCATGAAAGTTAACTATAACTACCTAAGATTTAAAGGTCTCATTCATATTGTGAAAGAAGTGTGTTCATATACCAACTGAGTGCCAAGACACAACGCAAAATCACTGAACCGTGAAAAAAGGTCACACTGACCTATAAGTATTGCAGGGTCAAAGGTCTAGTGATACTTACTCATGATGTGAAAGAAAAATGATCATATACCCATTCAGTGTTGAGATATAAAGCAAAATCACTGAACCATGAAATTAGGTCATATTGACCTATAAGTATGTTTGGGTTAAAGGTGTGGTCATACTCATTCATAATCAGAGAGAAGTATGAAAAAATACCAACTGAGTGTTGAGATATAAGGCAAAATCACTGAACCATGAAATTAGGTCACAGTGACCCAGGACTACTTTATGGTCAAAGGTCTTGTCATACTCATACATATCGTGAAATAAGTATGTTCATATACCAATTGAGTGCCGAGATATAAAGGAAAATCACTGAACCGTGGAATTAGGTCATATTGACCTAGGACTACTTTAGGGTCAAAGGTCTTGTCATACGCAAACATAGTGTGAAAGAAGTTTGTTCATAAACCACTTGAGTGCCGAGATATAAGGCAAAGTCACTGAACCGTGAAATTAGGTCACAGTGACCTATAAGTATATTGGGGTCAAAGGTCTGGTCATACTCACTCATAATCTGAAAAAAGTATGAAAATATACTAATTGAGTGTCAAGATATAAGGCAAAATCACTGAACCGTGAAATTAGGTCACAGTGACCTAAGACTACTTCAGGGTCAAAGGTCTTGTCATACGCAAACATGCTTTGAAAGAAGTTTGTTCATAAACCATTTGAGTACCGAGATATAAGACAAAAATCACTGAAGCGTGAAATTAGGTCACAGTGACCTATAAGTATATTGGGGTCAAAGGTCTGGTCATACTCACTCATAATCTGAAAAAAGTATGAAAATATACTAATCGAGTGTCAAGATATAAGGCAAAATCACTGAACCGTGAAATTAGGTCACAGTGACCTAGGACTACTTCAGGGTCAAAGGTCTTGTCATACGCAAACATACTTTGAAAGAAGTTTGTTCATAAACCATTTGAGTACCGAGATATAAGGCAAAATCACTGAACCGTGAAATAAGGTCACAGTGACCTATAAGTATATTGGGGTCAAAGGTCTGGTCATACTCACTCATAATCTGAAAAAAGTATGAAAATATACTAATTGAGTGTCAAGATATAAGGCAAAATCACTGAACCGTGAAATTAGGTCACAGTGACCTATAAGTATATTGGGGTCAAAGGCCTGGTAGTACTAACTCATAATCTGAAAGAAGTAAGAAAATATACTAATTGAGTGTCAAGATATAAGGCAAAATCACTGAACCATGGAAAGTAGGTCAACCGACCCTTACCGTCATGACACACAAGTCAGTGTCACAAAGTCAAAAGATGAATGACCAACCATCCTCCTAAGTTGTTTCTATTAAGAAATAAAAAGAAAAAAAAATCGAGGAGTTCTAGATTTTGACCTCTAGCCCCGCCCCCTGACTCCTACCCAGAGGTCCAATGTCATGGAACCTAAAGTGTATGAAGTATGAATGCTTTATGATAAGTTGTTGTCAAGATATGCCTCCTTGTTAAAGTTACACAGCAGTACATCTATTTTTTAGTGTTCTAGTTTTTAACCTCCAGCCCCACCCCACAGGCATGGACCCAGGGGCCCGATGCCATGGAATGAAACTCAACCCTACAGGGTACCTATGGTCCGAGTATGAAAGCCCTCTGATAAAAAGTTTTCAAGATATAGACTTCTAGAATACTATATCACAGAAAAGCCATTATTATTAATGGTGTTCTAGATTTTAACCTCTAGCCCCACCCCCTGGCATGGACCCAAATATCTGATGCCATGGAATGAAAGCCGACCCTACAGGGTGTCAATGGCCCAAGTATCAATGCTTTCTGATGAGTGGTTGTCAAGATATGGACTTCTAGAAAACTTTAACATAAGAATTGCCATTTTTGAAGGTGTTCTAGATTTTAACCTCCAGCCCCACCCCCTGGCCTGGACCCAGGGGCCCGATGCCATGGAATGAAAGCTAACCCTACAGGGTATCTATGGTCCAAGTATGAATGCTTTCTGATGAGTGGTTGTCAAGATATGGACTTCTAGAAAACTTTAACGCAAGTGTGACGCGCACGGGAACGCGCACGGGAACGGGAACGTGGACGACCGGGGTGACTGCAATAGCTCTATGCACTTCGTGCAGTCGAGCTAAAAATGTGAGAATCCTTTGCAGTGCAAAGGATTCTCACATTTTTTCAACAAAAAAATAACAGTGTATTTGTAATATTAATGTTTGAAATTTTAACGAATCATTAACTAACAACGTTGTTAGTTTTGAACAACTGGGCCCTGTTTAATGCTCCAGAGAAAAGCCACCCATTGCCCAAAGTATCTTTATACAAAGTCAGACAACATGGAGATGTAGCTCTGCTGATTTGCATCTTTGCTTGGTGCATATACTCAATTCCTTCATCTTGTTCTAAAGCACTACTTATACTTTTATGTCTTTTAGTACAAGAGAGCATGTGTTTATGATACAAAATATGATTTAGAAGTTCAGCAGGTAATCTGCAGCTTTATTTTATTGCTGATTAATCATTTCTGTGGAAACATTGCAGAACTTTGCAAATGAATCAGGTCTTTCTGATGAATATGAAAAGCTATCTATATTCAATGTAATTTTGTACTGTAAATTTCCAATGAGCATGGACTATCATTGTAAAAAGTTTCATTGATAAGACTTCACTTGTAAGATACTGACCAATCAATTTACACAAAGTGTCTTAAATTAGAACATTTACCCTTTGTGATTCAGCATGGTCAAGGCAAAGAAAAAAAAAGGAGTAAACAACATGAAATTATTATATCAATTTTATTTGCATATTTTCACTTTCTTTAGGTATGTATAAAGTTAATTTGAGGAAGTTTGTTTTGATTTGGATTTCTAGTGTTCGCTGGTTATCATATTTCCATGTATAGAGTTATAATTATGAAGACAAAGAATAGATTTTTCTGTGCACTGATACTGTAAGTATCCAAGTGACAGTATTGATTTTTCTTCTACACTGACTGACTGACTACAGTTTGAAAAAACAGGTAAATTCGTTTGTCCACGCTCATTGGAAATTAACAGTATATACATGTACAAGGAGTGGCATCAAGAATCTGTGTTGGAAAAAGACAACAGATACCAACTGGGTGGTACCAGTATTGTTTACTCAATACTCAGGTACATAACTAAAGTGAGTTTCCTTATAATGGCTGATAATGGCTTTTCACAGATATTTTGCAACTGTATAAATCTAGATGAAATATTTTCTTGGTACATTTGAGCATTTAGTTTGTTGCCAAATGTGCAGCAAAAAATTTGAATAAAAAAGTTCTGAGCAACAGGAATTTTGAATAGGGATTTTTTGTACAAACATCTCATGAATGAAAGGGAGTAAATATTTTCCTGCAAAAATGTAAAATTCTTGGTATTTCATATTGATTGCTCAAAAATATTTCAAAATCATACAAATGAAATACTTGAGACAAAAACTTCACAACGAAAAGTACCCATTTTCATGATTATGGATTATCTCCCTTGCCAATGCAAAATCCCTATTCAAAATTCATTTTGGCCATTAAACTTTTTCTGCTGGCCAATTCAGGTCCTATTAGGACAAAAAACTTTTTCTGCTGGCCAATTCAGGTCCTATTAGGACAAACTAAGATCAAGATTTTGACATAAAAATAACTTTCTTATCATCATCCACACAATTTTCTGCAAAAAACCATTATCAGAGGCAAGTTTTTGAACTTAAGTATGGAAGAAATTATAGAATGTATTTTTCAGTGGATCGCGGTGGCCTGGTGGTACAGCATTGGATTTGAATTGAGAGGTACTTGGATCAATCTCCACCCGGGGCACAGTGTTTTGTCTTTGAGCAAGACATATTAACTCCCCAGACTACGCATTAAAACCCAGGAAGCAGTGGTGCTGTCCTGACATGACTGAAAATCTGTTGAGTAGAATGTTAAACTTCAATACGAACAAACAATTTTATACCCAATCAAATGAGAAACCTTAGAAAAATTGCTTTAAATATAGGCCAACAAATTCACGGAAACTAAGAAAACAACTTTTGTTTTCTTATGGATGTAACTGGTGCATGTATGCTAGTAACTATTGTGCCCCCCCCCCTCCCCCCCCCCCCCCCCCCAAAGGAGGGGGAATTGTTATTGGTGTGGATCACTTCTGTGTGCTTCTTTCTCCTGCAATAGTTTTTGAATGTGTGGCTGGATTTTGACGAAACTTTCACAGATACATGGTCGGGAGGGGGATTAAGAATTAATTAGATTTTCGTGACCTTGACCTAATTTTCAAGGTCACCAGCCTGTGAAAAATGTATAAATTTACTGTTCTGACGTGATATCTTCTGAACAAACTTACACAAAAACATTGTTTGGAGGAATCAAAGAGTTGATTAGATTTTGATGACTTTGACATAATTTTCAAGGTCACCAGCCCATTAAAAATAATGAAATTTGGATTTCTGATGCAATATCTTGTGAACAAATGGATGGATTTTGACCAATACTTACATAGAAACATTGTTGGAATGAGACCTAAAGTTGATTAGATTTTGGTGACCTTACCTTATTTTCAAAGTCATCAGCCCATGAAAAATGTTTGAATTAGCTTTTCTGACGCAATATCTTGCGAACAAATGGATGGATTTGGACCAAACTTACACAAAAACATTGTTAGGAAGAAACAAGAAGTTGGTTAGACTTTGATGGCCTTGACCTCATTTTCAAGGTCATTGGTCCATTAAAAATGTTGAAATTAGCATTTCTGATGCAATATCTTCTGAACGAATGGATGGCTTACAGAAATATTGTTGGAATGAGACCAAGAGTTAATTAGATTTTGGTGACATCAACCTAATTTTCAAGGTCAGCAACCCATGAAAAATGTTTAAATTAGCTTTTCTGATGCGATATCTTCTGAACAAATGCATGGATTCAAACCAAACTTGCACAGAAACTTTGTTTGGAAGAGACAAAGAGTTGATTAGAATTTGGTGACCTTGACTTAATTTTCTATGTCAACAGCCCATTAAAATGTTGAAATTAGCTTTTCTGACGGGATATCTTCTCGGCCAATTGATGGACTTTTGTCTAAATTACACAGAAAAGTTGTTGGGAAGAGATCTAGAAGTGATTAGATCTTGATGATTTTGTCTTAATTTTCAAGGTCACCAGCCCATGAAAAATGATAAAATAAGCTTTTCTGACATGATATCTTCTGAACAAATGGATGGATTCTGACCAAACTTACACTGAAACATCGTTGTGAGGAGACCTTTAGTTGAATAGATTTGGGTGACCTTGACCTAATATCCAAGGTCACCACCCATGAAAAATGTTGAAATTACTATTTCAAATGCAATATCTTCTGAACCGATCTATTGATTTTGATCTAACTAGCACAGTACAGAAACATTGTTGGGAGAAACTTAAGAGTTGATTAGATTTTGGTGACCTTGACATAATTTTCGAGATCAATGTTCTTAAAAACTGGAAAATAGTTTTTCTGTCACAATGTCTTCAGAACCTATGGATTGATTTGTTGCACAGAAATATTGCTGAGAAAAGTCTAAGAGTTCACTTAATGTTGGTGATCTTCACCTAAGTTCAATGAAAGTTGCACAGGAATATTGTCAGGAGAACATAATGTCTTTGTTGGGTTTGGTCAGTTGGGAGGACATAGTTTTCTTCAGAAAACACTGTTTTAATTACTGAATGTATTGAAAGCTTCTAAATGAGTACTCACAAGAGAGTGAAATAGTAAGAAATAAGAATGCTGCAGAGGTCAATATCACACCTGCATCGGGCAAAATAATTAAAAACGTGAAATATAGGTCGAGGACACCAGGTCAAGGTGTGAGCTTAAAGGGTACTTACTATGCAAGGTTTCACATTCGCAGCTACCTTAGGTGCAGAGAAAATCAAACTTGGACTTAAAGATTAATAAAGTGGATGGACCATGAAATATAGGATAAGGGTAATGGGTCAATGTGCATGCTTGAAGGGTATATCAAGGACAATAAGTATTATATGCAAGATTTCACACTTGCAAATATCACACGTACGGAGAAAACCAAACTTCGACATAAAAATTAACAAAGTATTAAATGGACCATGAAATATTGGTCAAGTGCACAGGGTCGAAATTACTATATATATGCAAGGTTTCACACTCCCAGGTATCACAGATGCATAAAAAAAAACTTCCACTTAAAAATTGACAAAGTCAATAGACAGTGAAATATAGGTCAAGGGAACTCAGTCAAGGTGTGTGCTTGGAGGGTATGTCAAGGACAATGACAATGCAAGGTTTCACACTCGCCGCTATGACTGATGCAGAGAAAACCAAACTTCTATGTTACTTTGATGTAGAAATTAACAAAGTCATTGGACCGTGAAATATAGCTCAAGGGCACTGGGTCCAGGTGTATGCTTGAAGGGCAACTCAAGGACAATTACTGTGCAAGGTTTCTTGTGCAAGGCTTTCACTGATGCAGAGAAAACCAAACTTCGACGTAATATCTAACAAAGTCAATGGACTATGAAATATAGTCAAGGGCCCCGGGTCAAGGTGTGTGCTTGAATGGTATGTCAAGGACAATAACTATGCAAGGTTTCATACTCGCGGCTATTCACTGATGCAGAGAAATAAAAACATACCGTAAAAATTCTATTAAACGCCCATACTCTATTAAATGCCCGTCCCCCTGTTTGGATGCCCCAAATGGCCATTTTATCTGCGAGTTTTGGAATTTTAGGAACCTCTAATTAACGCCCACTTTGAAAATGTGGGGAAAAATCCTATATCTTCAAGCAGTAGATTTCATATATAAATCATATAACACACTAGTCAGTTTTTCTCTTGTGGTCCGAATAAATGGCAGTTATAAACAAAAGTTCTGTCTGGGGTAGATAGAGGAGGGCCAATAATTTCAAATTCTATATATGAATGCTTGAACATTGCCCAACAATGTAGCCTCCAATAAATGCTCATCCCCTTCTGTAGAAAATGCATTGTTTATAATAAACGCCCGGGCGATTAATAGAATTTTACGGTACACCTTTATCAACCCTGTTTTCAGTATGCAAAGGCAGGGATTGACGGTGACTTGTTTACATGCTGTCAAAGAACTTGGCCAAGAACATTCTGTGAGACAAGACAAGATCTGACATACTATGAGGGCGGTTCCACTGTTGTTTTCTCAGGTATGAGCTGCATCACCAGAAAACCAGTCTTCGGTGTTTCCAGCCGGGTTCAACATTACCCCATCTGTACAGCCACAGAAGAATGATAGAAGCTCCAAATTTTGAATATAAGTAAAAGAGGAGTTGTACTATTCGGAAAGCGAAAACAAAGGCACTGATCAGCTGTGCAGTTACTGCACAGCTGATCTGCGTCTTTGTTTTTGCAGAGGAAAGCATTCTGATTTTCTGGTGACGTGGCTCGTATGTAACTGGTATGGTAGGAATTACCTACTGTATTCTCTAGTGGATATTAACTACCCAATTAACCAGAAAATACAGGTGAAAAAATTTTTGGGAAAATCTGTTTTTTGGAGATTATGATTGTGATCCAAAATCAAACAAACAAAACAACACAATAAGGTACTATAGTTAAAACTTTACACCACCATTTACAGTCTAGATCATGTTGAGACAGTCAGTTATCCTACTGCGTCAATCTGTTCCTGAACAAGCTTTTCCCAGGCTATTGGTGGGATGTTAGGCCACCACCACCACAGCATCTTAAATACACAAATTTGGAGCCGACAGCAATCTGATTTGATTATGGTGCACGGTAGCCAAGTAGTAAGGTGTAGGACTGTAGAATTGAGAGGTCCTTGGTGTAAATAATTGAACCCGCTGACGTGCAGGGTTGGCACATAAACTTTAGTTACTGCATGGTTGGTACTCAGGAAACTGTAGCTCTTTCCCAAGAAGAATGAAAAATTGTTTACTGGGAATTTAAAGCACCCAGAAAATATGTTGAAAACAGGTTATATCATGAAGTGACTCAATTAGCAATAATTAGACTAAGAAAGAAATTTGACTTTTTTCTGTGTGCTTTCCCAGGTAATTTCTTGGTTAGTTGCAGATTCAAGATTTTTTTTTTCTCTGGAAAATATTGATAGAAAATACCTTGACTCAGATTCTGTTAAAATTGACCTGGAAAAAAATTCTTATATCATCAATATTGATGGAATCTTCAAATTCATACCTGGAGTTTCGATCAAAGCAGGTAGTTAAATATAAATCATGGGGATATATAATGAAGACCGATTTTCTCGCGTCGCAGCATATATATATTATATATATGCTGCGACGCGAGAAAATCGGTCTTCATGGTTTCCAACCAGGTCTGACACAAACCGGCCTGTACTGTCATTGAAGGAGGCTAGAGGCTTGAAATTTTGGCTAGAAGTAGAAGAGAAATTGTACTATCTGTGTAGCAAAAACAAAGGCGCTGATCAGCTGTGCGGTGACTGCACAGCTGATCTGCGGCTTTGTCTTCGCCTCTGTAAATTATTGGTTTTCTAATGCAGTGGCTCATATATATATCAATTGTGTTGGGAGAAATCATATTATCCTGGCTTCTGAAAAGGTTCAATAGACCAAACTGGGCTGCGCTAGAAACTTGGAAATTTGTTGTATATTAGTTAAGAGGAGTTTATTATTGCATGGGTGACAAAAGCAAAGTTGTTAGTTTACTGTGCAATTTACCATGCTTCTGATCCATGCCTTTGTTTTCGCTTGCACAAGTGACAGATTTTCAGATGGTATGGCTTCTACTGTACATAAATAATACCTTCGATAATATCACCTTGGAATGATAAAAAATATGAAATGTGCAGTGTGATTACTTAGATCTTTTTGCAGTAAAGACGCAGACCAGTGTTCGCATCTCTGCAGCCTTGTCGATGCATGCCTATGTTGCTTGCTGCCAAGATCACTACATCTTGACAGTGAACTGTTTATACTGAATAGAAAATATTAGCCTGTAGCCTCGGAATCCTACTGGTTGCTAAGTTCAACTTAACAGAATCATCCTGAAGGCAGTTTTTCTCATGATTGGATTTGGATTGTAGGTGATGAGTTACTGAGAAGTTGAACAATAAAATTTTGGAAAATTGATACATTCAACAAAATAAAAATTAGAGCATTATTTGTGTTGCAGAAAAACCATGTGGTGAAGAGAAATTGGACTCAGTAAAGAAAGACAGAATTTGAAGTCACAAGAAGACTATTGAAGGTAATATGTTTATCATTGTTTATCATTACGAAACAGACATGGGGTAATCATAATCAGTAATTTAATCATCAGTAATTGATTACAAATTTTTGAATACATGGATAATCAGTAATCACAAAATTTCAAAGTAATTTTAATCATAATTCAATCATATTCATGTTTTTACTAGGTTAGTAATCATGATTATTTATGATTACTTTCATGATTACAGATAAAAGTTACATTATCAATATCATTTAAAATAAAATATGGTTGCAATGATGATGCTTCACACTTAGAATGAATGAAACCCTGTGAAGCACAGCTCAAATAACAGTTGGCCTGGCTGACAAACCATGACTGGTCTGACATAACCTTCCTTAGAAGGCAGTTACCTTTACATGTAAGTGATTTGCTCAGCCATTTATCATATTTCTAGAAAGGCATCTAGCATCTAGCAGCCCAACAATTATTTCTCACAGCTTTAATAGATAGAGATGAGAAATGAGAAAATCAACATTGACCCTAGACCCTAGATGGAGTGAAGTAACACTGAGGCCATGTGTATTTAAAAGTTATTGTTGCAAAACAGCAGTGATTTATAATATGCTGTTTACACGACGAATTTGTTCCGAACCAGGACCGGACCTGGTTCGGTCCAAGTGTTTAGACGAACACATTTGGTTCGCTTCAAAATTTTGGAACGGTCCAACTTGGCCCGGTACATAACCTAGGACCTGGTCCGGTCCAAATCTTGTTCCGATCCTGGTTAGGTACAAATATTCCGTCTAAACACTTTGGTTCGGTCCAACGTAGAATCAATATTTATTTTAGACAATCTGGAAATGCACAAATAATGATAATAAGCTGAATGTATTCGTTGAGCAATTGTTTCTGAGTAATGAAACTGCCAAATGTAGGTTGTGTATTTATTCAGAGTTTCCCGCGAAAGTCCAGTTTCACACATTTTTCCGACTGACATACGCCGGTACCATAAAAATATTATATGGGAAAGATCTAGTAAAATACTTGCAATGGAAATAAATCAAATTATACTTAACTGTTTACAGACAGTCATGTTTATTTTATGCACCTATGGTTATTTGTCTTTTGTTTAGAATGCACAGCTTAAATAATTACGAAGTAGTAGCGAAAAGCTGAGCGTTTTCCCGCGACATACTTTGATTTAGTATACGAGATATGCATGTCATACATGTATTAAAAATAGGTTCTTTCTAGTGCGCTGAATATTGTGAGTCATTTGTTCCGATCTAAATAATTCAATGTAAACAGCAAGATAGATTTATTCCGGACTAACTTGGACCGGTCCAATATAGATCGGACCTGGTTCGAACCCGTCTAAACAGACTATAAGTTAGAAAGTCAGTGGACCAGAGTTTTATTATAACCAGAGCAGGGACTGATGAGCAGTTTTCGATCTTTATCACAATACCTTAGGTTTGAACAGGATATACACTTTTTATTCTAGCATGTACATCCTTTGAGTGGGGGATGCCTATGTTTCATGGAGATTTAGGATTACTACACCATGCATCATTGCTAGTGTCAAAATATAGAAAAAATAATGTAAGAAATGGCAGAGTTGCAGTGATCCAATTCAAATTATCCCTTCATTATTTATTTCAAAATTCAATGGTACATCTGTGTAATGGTCACGTCAGCTATACCTAGTAGGTTTCTGTTGTACCAGATGAAGGATCTGGATCTCGTTCAACAAAAGAAAAAATAAATAAATAATGCAACAACAACAACAACAAAAGTTGTAATCATTAAACATAAAAGTAATCTGATTACTTTTTCACATTATCATAATTATACCCCCAGGCATTTATGCCGACGGGTATATAGTTTTCGCTTTTCCGTTCGTCCGTTCGTATGTTCGTTGGTTCGTTCGTTCGTTAGTTTGTTCGTTATTCCGGAACGTTCGTGGAATTTATGTCAAAGCTTTTGTTAAAGTTTCTCTGGTGGTGTATATCTCATGAACTAATGATCAAAAACCATTCATATTTTAACCATAGGTACCCTATAGGGTTTGCTTTGTTTCTGTGAGTTTGGACCCCGGGTCCATGCCCGGGGGTGGGGCTAGAGGTCAAAATCTAGGTCACCTTTACTTTGGGTCAAAGTTTTGGTTTAAGTTTCACTGGTGGTGTATATCTCATGAACCAATGATCAGAAACCATTCATATTTTAACCATAGGTACCCTATAGGGTTTGCTTTGTTTCTGTCAGTTCGGATTTTGGGTCCATGCCCGGGGGTGGGGCTAGAGGTCAAAATCTAGGTCACCTTAAAATGTGCTATTTACATAGTGCTTTTTCATCTCTAAGTTCATATCTTAACAAATACTTATAGGAATGTATTCCTGTTTGGATCATAGATACCCTTTAGGGTTGAATTAAATTCCATGGCACCAAACTCTAGGGGTGGGGCGAGGTCAAAATCTAGGACACATAAAATACAGTAGTTACAGTACAAACAGCGCGATAGTTCTATAATACACGCAAGAAAAACAAAAAAACTCGCGCGGATTTTCCATGAATTTCGCATGAATTTTGCGAGAAATTTTGTTGCCAGTCGCGGGACTTTTCCACGCTACGCTCGCGCGTGGCGGGAAAATTTCACGTGTGGCGGGAAAAGTTCACGCGTGAATGGCACGAAAATTACATGGAACTTGAAGTATGTTTTGACAAAATGATGTGTTGCATGAAAAGTCAAAGTGACACTTACGGTCTATAAACTTCTGAATATAGTTTGAAGTGTATTTCCATGTGTCCCTCATAACTCGTTGGTCGTTTGGTTCTTTAGATTAGTTGAATGTTCATGTCGTGACGTCGTCCTTATGGAATATAGTCAAGATACATGTATAATCCTGCGACATAACGTCGGAACATCGAAGTCATGAGTAACATCGATTGTGATAGGTCAGCATTGCGGTTAAACGTTACAGACGACGTACATGTTTGTTGGAAAATCATAACATGTCCAGTGGTGTGTGATAGGTCAGCATCGCGGTTAAACGTTATAGACGACGTGCATGTTTGTTGGAAAATCATAACATGTCCAGTGGTGTGCGTACGTAAATTGTTGTTGTATGTACGAGTACGGTCGGAAGTCAAATTGTTAAGATTCGAAATCTATCTATCTATTTATACGACAATACTGTAAAATATAGCTCACCATTATTTGTTTCGTTTTGTGCAGAATTAATGCAGTAATAGCGATCAAAAATGATTTTGTCATTTATTAACATTCGCAAGGTCAACCTGGGAGTGTCGAAAACCGAGGGCTACGCAAATTTTAATGAAGGAAAAATCATGTTTGCCGAATCCCTATTTTGATGCAGTAAACATCACTTCTTCCGCCAAACAATGCTAAAAGGCGAGGAATTTGCTGTGTACCCACTCATGTACATGCTGTGTTAAATTACGACTTCAATGAAGACACATGCAAACGTTTTCATCTTGTCACTACGACCTCCTTTGTAAACTGGGACAAACACATATAATTTCATGCATGTTTTTGCTTTTCCACTGTCGCTGAGCAGAGGTTGTGTCATGCTCTTTTGGAACCCACGTTAGTGTACAATATTTCCCCAACGTTTCTTGACCATTGTCCCTACTTACATGTACATGTAGAATCCGTAACTCAGTTTGTACTGATTTAGAAGTTATCGCTTGTTCTCCGAAAACTGGTCTAAATCGATGTTAGAGAAGCCTCTGTGGTGCAGTGGTTATGTCACTCGCCTTGTAAACCAGGGGTCGCAGGTTCGATCCCGGGCTTCTCCAGTCCGTCAGATGGGACTATAAACCGATGTCCCGTCTCCATATGACCTTAACTGTTGGTGGGACGTAAAACCCTTATCAACCAACCAACCTAAATCGATGTTAAGAAGTACATGTACATGTAGACTAAGAAGTAAACACATAGTGTGCAGAACTATCTACATCGCGCATGGTCAGTGGTCAAAAATTATGCCGGCGTGGCTTACTTTGATCATCACTGAATCGTGTTCACGTTTTGTGCATGAGGAAAGCATGCTTAGCAGGTGCGTCCGTAGAAATATTATCATTCG
The DNA here is from genome assembly GCA_964017185.1 of Rugalucina vietnamica. Lineage (NCBI taxonomy): Eukaryota > Metazoa > Mollusca > Bivalvia > Lucinida > Lucinidae > Rugalucina > Rugalucina vietnamica. The sequence goes on along the minus strand of OZ024869.1, from coordinate 68,988,573 downwards.
TGTACTGTTTTGGGGATGAAAATTACATGATATCCTAAAGATATCGGGTTTTTTTCTAAACTGAATCAAATGAAAAAAATAGTAAAAGATGCATGCATGGTAGAGCCACCGTCGTCAAACACAACTTGGAATTTCACCGAGTTGTCCGTTGTTTAGCATCCAATTAAAAGAAGTATGTTCGTATCTGAATTTTGCACCCCGGTGGTCCTTGGAATGAACGAACACAATGATCGAAGCACTTTTCAAGCAAGCAACATATGCATGGACGGCCAAACATAACCACTACCATGTGTCGATAGGTTGATAATTGACTTTGTCAAAATTGTCATAAATTATTGAAAAAAAAAAATCTTTTTTTCTTTCAGGACTATGAGGCATCAAGTGTCCAGCAGGAAGCGGTTGCTATGTCCCGACATGACTGAAAGCGTTTGACTGAGACATGAAGCCATAACAAAATAACCTTTTTTCAAAAGATATGCATGGTCTATTACTTCCAAATATTTTTCGGGAAGACAGAACTTCCCGTTTCGATTCCTGCCGATGTGTTTACCTTTTATAAGTTCGTGTCCGCATTTGACTTGTATTACAATCTATTGAGTCACGTACACATGTAAGAATATATGCGTCCCACTGACATTTCCGCTACTAACGACTGGGCAGGCTGATTGTGGATGCTGTGATTCTACATCCAGTGGACTTCAACTACGACGATCGAAACTGGGACGACAACCGGTGTCATAAAAGCATGCATGTTGTCGAGATCGTAGAGATCTGATCAATAGACTAAATGTTTCATCCACTTTAGAACCTGAGGACAAGGTTGGAATTTCGTTACCGGTTCCTCCGGCCCTAGCTTTCTATTTCTCACCATTTCAAGTTCAAGTTGTGGGTCTACTTGTTTTATGTTTCGGTGTCGATATTTTTGTGCTGTTTGTGTCTTTTGTGTGCGTATTCCTATATTGTTAAATGCTTGACCTCCTTAATGGAAATAGTTGCTATCTCGTATTACGATATCTCCTTTGAGTATCAGTAACTAATTGTCTGATTTGTGTTTTTCGCAACATGGGTTCTCATTGCCCCAGCTCCTGGTCGCTCAATCCTACCGTATCTTTATCACCACACATTGCTTCATATATTCATGTATATGTATAAAATGCAGTCTGTTAAGCTGTTGACCGTAGTCGTGGACGAAAATCAATTACACAAGATTGTACAATCACAGAAGATCAATGGAGAGATCAAAACCAAACGTAAGTCTGTGCTTTTGTATTTTTACGTATGTGACGGCGACGTCAAGGTGACATTCTGTCTCCACGATCTTGCGTGGATTTTAATTATGATGCAAGATACCCTCTTGATTGTATATCGCACACATGTACATGTATATACTTTTTAATATGCTTTTAAAACCTTTCTATATTAAGTAACTGACCAAACCTGTACCAACAGAACACTAAAACCAATATAGCTGTCTTTTTCTCTCTATCTTTTTATTCTAACACACCTCGCCTATATAGCAAATGATTAAAAATGTGTTATATTGTGCAACATTTCACTGGGCGAATAAGCGTGACGTTACTTTGCGCCATGTTCGTATGTATATAGTGTTCCGCCGTTGACTTATCGGCGCACCTCGTTCTAACCCCGAGTAAGGGTAATAGAGAAGCTAGTGTTTGCTATGTGTGAATGCTGAGCGCCAAGCAAGGTAGCCACTGGTACCATTTTTAGCGTCTTTGGTATAACGCGGCCCGGGGTCGAACCCACGACCTCCCGTTCCCGAAGCGGATGCTCTAACCATTACGCTATCGGGACCGGTGACGTCAGCTATCCCATCAATCACCGTTAGACGATGTAACGTAATTTATATTACTGATCGTTCCAAGGCGATGCATCTGTGGTGGTTCTTATTGTTTTATGTCTTGGTGGTGTAATCTTGCTGTTAGCACATTATAAAAATGTAGGTTTTCATTTTTAGTTACGTTAGGGCATTTTCGTCAGAAAAAGATAGCGTTCGACACTGCGGCTCCTAAATGAGTTAAAGCGTTTGTTTCAGTTCATCTTCATACCACTTTGCAATTTGGAAATCAATTAACAATTGCTAATAAGTATCATAGTATAATTGCAGTGATTTTCTTTTATTATTTCAGGAGTTTAACCTTACTTGAAGAACATTACATGCTTAGGATCCAAACAGCATCACAAGCATCGCTATGATACATTGGCGGCTCTGAAATTGGTCCCTGGATAACTATTTTTAACGACCTAAAGAATATAGCTGTCTTTTGTAACGGACGAACACTTTAAAAACACACAGAACGTCCATCATTACGACATCTAAAGTCCAATTCGCATGCGCCAAAAATACACACGTGTAAATATACTCCGGTGTGCAAATTTTTCTCGGGGTAAGTAAATGGCGCATGCGAACGCAAATACACACCGGAGTATATTTACATATGGGTAAATTTACTCCTGGGTCTGACCAGATGCAAATTTTATTTTTACAAATACACACGTGTAAATTTACTATTATGTGCCATGCGAACGCAAAGTAAAATTTACCCATGAGTATTTTTATTTCAAGTCAATATTCTGCTTTTAGACAACGAATTTTCACATTTTTTGTTCCTAACTGATTATATGACAGTTGCTGAAACTGTGGACATTGTTGCTAAATAAGAGTTTATTGCCATTCATAACATTTTAGATCATATGGAGTGCAAACAGCCATACTATTTCTTCATCATTCTCGGTTAGGATTCTTGGGGCATTTTAACAGTAATTCCTTGTAAAAGGATGAAAAAAGGGAACTGTATAACTGCTAAGGTTATGCCTGACCATTACGTGATTCCCCTCTGCTGCCAAAGTCTACATGAACACCTTGAAGCAGCCTCTTCTTGTTAAGCAAATACAGAAAGCTTAAATGAACAGGTTTTAATCCAGAAATGATAAATTTACCTACAAAAATACTCCTGGCGATAAAACCCATGCGAACGCAATTTAAATTTACTCTCGGGTTGATTTGCACACCGGAGTATAAATACACACCGGAGTATATTTACACGCGTGTATTTTTTGCGCATGCGAATTGGACTTAAGATTTAGGAGAAATCTGCACGCAATGTTTGCATCTGGGAAGTAAGAAAAGAGGGATCAAACACTAGACTGGAAAGGAAAAATATAACACATCACAAACCATATTTCCCCAACAAGACACGGGTAGAGCATGATGACTAGCTCTTTCCCAACAAGGTAGTCATTCGGTTAGTCTCAATCAAAACCAAAGACAACGAGCGCAACAGAGAGGCAGGCAGAATAAACAGAAGTTGTAGCATTCGGAGCAATCACTATTGGTTGCCCATTACCCTTTTAGTAGCATGGTGGCGTTTAAATTACTGTGGCTTTAGAAATGAGCCGCGTCATGAGAAACTCCGGATTTTTGCCCATGCGAAAACAAAGGCGCAGATCAGCTGTGCAGTAATCAGCACAGTGCACAGCTGATCAGCGTCTTTGTTTTCGCTAAACGGATAGTACAATTCTTCTTCTTACATCCGGAATATCAATCTTTTAAGCATCCTCAGTGTCGGACCTGGTCGGAAATCCCGGTTTTCTCGCGTCGCGGTTCAAATAAAGATTTTTTTAAATATATATAGAATTCAGTTTTACGTCCCTTTCAAGATTATTTCAGCTCATATGAGACGGGCCAATCAGTAGGTTGGCGCAAACGGGAGGACCCCGAGAAAAAACACCTGGCACACCCACAAGCAGAACTTGTCTTGTCTCACATGTGGCCAGTGCGAGGCTCGAACCCAGCGGTGAGATTATCGAGAGATTAAGAAAACAGCGCTCCTAACCGCTCGGCCACCGGGGTCGCAAATTTACTGAATACAAACAAACATTGTGTGGCCAACACATGGTTTAAAAATGATGTTAAAATTCCAAACAGGCGCACCAGGCGGGTGTTGTCGTCATTTATACGTTCAAACATTTTGTCATCGTCTTCGTAAAGCAGGATTTAATAGTCGAAACCGCGGTATGGCATCTTTCTCATTAATGCGTTCACTGCTCTTAAAGGATCTCAGTTTTAATTTTTATTTCTGACAATTTTAGTACGACGACATGTCTCCAAAAAAGAACATTTCGAAATGGTTCATCCCAATCAAACAAGTACATGCAATTCACATATCTAGATCTGCGAAATAATGGTTAATGTAGGCAATGATCAGGAAATGGCACAATCAGAAAGAAATTCCCACTCTAAAACCAGAGGATGGAAAACCTAGATTAACAATCTGTTACTTATAAAAAGAAAACGTATCGTTTTAAGTTGAGTGAGCATGTTACCCAAACTTAACTAAAATATGAGCCGCCCCATGGGAAAACCAACAATCTGTATAGGCGAAAACAAAGGCACAGATCAGCTTCACGGTGTAACCGCGAAGCTGATCAGCGCCTTTGTTTTTGCTACTCGGATAGTAAAATTCGTCCTCCACTTAACTCCAAAATTTCAAGCTTCTAGCCTGCTTCTGTAGCTGTACAGGCCGGTTTGTGTCAGACCTGTTCGGAAACCACATTGTTGGTTTTCCCACGAGGCGGCTCATATGTAAACGTACAAAAGGTGCAAACAACACAAAAATTCAACACCAAAACGTAAAACAATTAGAACCTACACTGAAGTATCGCCTTGGAACAACCAGTAATGTAAATTATTGGCGGGCGTAAACTAGTTTTACAGGACTAAGGACTGGGACTCAGCTGCTGCAGTGGTTCACGACATTAAGTTAGGTCAGAGCGCATGTTCAATAGCTTTAGTGTCCATCAGTATGTGCAGATGCAGATCATGTCTTCATCAGGTCACGATCTTCTTTTTGTGTCTTGCTTCGTTTCTGTTGGTGAGCAGTAGTTCCAGGTGGCTGATGGTTCCCATACCTACCTGCGGCTATAGGAGAGATGACCCTGGTTAGAAGCTACAACATAAAACAGAGTGCATGGTAAACAGTTGTTATTATTGCGAACTTTTCCACACATTTCAACATTAAACAAGTCACTATAGACAGGATTTCGGAACATCGTACAAGTGCGTACGATATGTTGGATTTGTGTCTGTTCAGTTCTCTATCACATTCACTTACAGGAAAATGGGTCTTTCCTAAAATCTCACCAACTTGCTTCTATTTACAAAATGTTCCGTATATCTGTTGTTCCATTTTCAAACATGATTTGTATAGTACTAGATCAGCTAGCTGACCAGCACTTCGTACACAGTTCCATTTCCGCGTGGAAATGTATCGCGGAATGCCGACGGGAGGATCCTGTCTTGTATACAATCACGAAAACCGTATAATGTATACCCCTTTGAACCCCACTTTTATATATAGCAAAACTGGGGTATGCAGGGGTAGGGTATACCTATTTTTAGCTCACCTGAGCCGTTAGGCTCACAAGGTGAGCTTATAGGATGGCCATGATCCGGCGTCCGTCCGTCGTCCGTCCGTCCGGCGTCCGTCCACAATTTCAAAGATCTTCTTCTCTGAAACCACTTGGCCAACCAAAGCCAAATTTTATATGAAGCATCTATAGGAAGGGGGAACCAATGTGTATATAAGAAATCCAGGTCACTTGACCAAGATGGCGGCCATGCCCATATATGGTAAAAACCCTTCAAAAATCTTCTTCTCCAGAACCGGTGGACTGATTTCAACGAAACTTGGCATGAAGCATTGATGGCTCAAGCACTACAATGTGTATATAAATCACGACCCTGTGATGACCTTGACCTATTTTACGGCAAGGTCAACATAGGTCGCCAATGCATTTGAATGGGGAAAACTTTTAAAATGTCATTTAAAGTGAAAGTCTTGCAGGAAATGGGCAGTAGGACTGAATATTAATGATTCTGAAAAAAATTGGACCCCAGGGGCTAGTATGCCCCCACCCTGGGCCAATATACATGTATATTACCGTAATATTCAAACATCATCTCCTCTGAAACCGGTTGGCCAATCAAAGCCAAATTTTATGTGAAGCATCAATAGGAAGGGGTAATCAATGTATATATAAATAATTCAGGTCACATGACCAAGATGGCCGCAATGCCCATATATGGTAAAAACCCTTAAAAAATCTTCTTCTCCAGAACCGGTGGATCGATTTCAAAGAAACTTGGCATGAAGCATCGACTGAATATTAATGATTCTGAAAAAAAAATGGACCCCAGGGGCTCATCTGCCCCCACCCCGGGGCAATATACATGTATATTACCATAATATTCAAACATCTTCTCCTCTGAAACCGCTTGGCAAATCAAAGCCAAATTTTATGTGAAGCATCTATGGAATGGGGGAATTAATGTATATATAAATTATCTAGTTCACATGACCAAGATGGCTGCCATGCCCATATAAGGTAAAAACCCTTCAAAAATCTTCTTCTCCGAATCTGGTGGACCGATTTCAAAGAAACTTGGCATGAAGCACCAATGGCTGAAGTACTACAATGTGTATATAAATCATGACCCTGTGGTGACCTTGACCTATTTTAGGACAAGGTCAACATAGGTCGACAATGCATTGGAATGGGGAAAACTTTTAAAAAGTCATTAGAAGTGAAAATCTTGCAGGAAATGGGTAGTAGGACTAAATATTAATGATTTTGAAAAACAAATGGACCTAAGGGCTCATATGTCCACACCCCGGGGCAATATACATGTATATTACCATAATATTCAAACATCTTCTCCTCTAAAACCACTTGGCCAATTGAAGCCAAATTTTATGTGAAGCATCTATAGGATGGGGGAACCAATGTGTATATTAATAATCTAGGTCACATGACCAAGATGGCTGCCATGCCCATATATGGTAAAAACCCTTCAAATATCTTCTTCTCTGAAACCGATAGATTGACTTCAATGAAACTTGGCGTGAAGCATCCATGGCTATAGTACTACAATGTATATATAAATCATGACCCTGTGATGACCTTGACCAAGTTTATGGCAAGGTCAACATGGGTTGCCCATGCATTTGAATGGGAAAAACTGTTAAAATGTCATTTGAAGGGAAAAACCAGCAAGAAATTGGCAAATGGACAGAATATTGATTATTCTGAAAAAAGAAAACGGCCCAAGGGCATGATCTGCCCCTGCACTGGGGTTAAATACCATAATATTCAAACATGTTTATTGGTATATGCAGCAGACTCAGGTGAGCGTTTACAGGACCATTGGTCCTCTGGTTCTTATTTTTGCTCCAAAACATAGATTGTGGGTACTCGTTAGAACCGCCTCGAATTAGAACCGCGAACCACATCGGCATAGAGGCGGTTCCGCCGAGAATTGTACATGTGTCGTGGAATGCCGACGGGAGTATCCTGTCTTGTATACCATCACGAAAACCGTGTATTGTATACCATCACGAAAACCGTGTAATGTATACCTCTTTGAACCCCACTTTTATATATAGCAAAAACTGGGATGTACAGGGGTATACCTATTTTTCTTATTTTTGATCCAAAACATAGGTTGTGGGTACTCGTTAGAACCGGCTCGGCATAGAACCGCATCGCCGAGGCGGTTCTAACGTGACGTACCCACAATCTATGTTTTGAACAAAAATAATAATAAAAAAAAAAATCGCAAAATATTTTCCAATGATTTCTTTTTTTCTAATTTTTACAGCTGAAAAAATCTGTTAATTACATGGGCAAGTTTCCGTTATGCAACGTCTTTGTTAAAGGGGATTTCTGCTATCTGAGAGGCATACAGTAGATGGCCAAATTTGTTGTAGAAAAGATATGAGTTACACTAAATTTGCTCATTTCTCAGGTGATTATCTAATATCAAGCAAAGGACTTCAAGCTTTAATCTGCGATCTTTGATTGAAGAGAAAGCATATGCAATATTCCATGCAAAATAGCAGCACTCAGTGAATAAGAATGTACACGTGCACATGTATATGGGTAGTAAGTAGAATATGTTATTGGCCATGCACTGTAGTTCGCGTGGCAACAAGTTTACACAAAGTAGCACGTGAAGTAAGTCTAAATAAAACAGCCGATGTTGCAATACATACATGTAGCAAGGATTGCAAAAGCATGTGCATGTAGCAATACACGTGCTACTCGTGGTGCTGACTAGTGCAAGCCCGATCATATTCTACATGTCTACATATTCTATGCTACGGAGCACAGATCGTCGGATATAATAGCGGCCGAAAATTCGTTTTATGGTGACACGTAGCGAAACCATTAAACATTATTTCAGGCCCGTATATACGACGATATGCATCTTCACTATTCTCATTCTGCAGCAACTTTTTTTTCTTTCAAAACACCACAAATATCCTAATTTTCCACCGGACGTCGACATCGTCAGTGACCTTCACTGATAAACTACGATGTTTACAAAGCCTTCCTGGCGTCGTTCAGTCAGACGTAGCGTTGTATTCGCAAGAATCCCAGAATATTAAGGACTTGCACCTGTGGAAACACTTTGTCTATTTGGGAAACGTCAAGGCAAGAAAATTCAGTCTTATCTAGCAGTGGCAAAGAAAACTAGTGATGAGGGGCGCATCCATGAAATACTCTATACTTTGTCATTTGTATTGCACTTTAAGGCCGTCTCACACAGAACACGGTTGGGCACACGGTTCCAATACGGTTTACTCGGTTATACACGGATTGACTGGTACGAGTATTGCGCTCCAACCGTGCCTGATGTACGATTTAGACTCGAATGTAGCAAGAGTGAGTACGAACAAAGCACGGATATACCCGATCAAGCAATGTTTGTCACGGTTTGGACACGATTTGCCTACGATTTTCATACGATTGTTTTACGGTTCCAAGTACGGTCTAGTTCGATCTGTTACGGCCTAGTACGATAAAACACGACGTTAACACGATTTATATACGGTCGATTCCATACGATTTATATACGATTTTGACACGATTGAGCTTACTCGTGCTTTTTGCTTCATGTACGGTTGTATATACGGTCTCGTACGGGCTCACACGGTCTCTCACGGTCTTGTACGATCGCTTATACGATTATACACGGACATCGCACCCGTGCTAGTTTTTTAAAAGTTTTAAAAATTATACACGGCTTACACGGATACACTCGAATGGCCCGAGTGCAAGTCGGATAAGGCCACGGTTTATTCGGTTGTATGTACGGTTTACACGGGTGGCCAACCGTGTAAACCGTGTGTTCTGTGTGAGACGGGCTTTACCGTTAACACGTATCTCACTAGGACCGATCCTAAATACAGTACACGCCACACGCTTAATTCATGCGAGGAAATTCCCCGTGCTTCACGCTTCATGTGTGGAAATTCCCCGCGCGGATTTTACCGATGCAGGGGAGCTGCGAGAAACTCGCGCGGATTTCGCATGAATTTTGCGTGGATTTTACGTGAATTTTAATCCTTTCCCGGCTATTCCCCGCATCGCGCGGGGACAGGGAATATCGAACCTTCGCGGTGTCTATACTGTACCAAGATTAATATTCTGTGTGTCTATATCTTGACAACCATGCATTAGAAAGCGTTCATGCTTATAACACAACATAGGTACCACATAAGGGCTAGGCCCATTGGTCCATGCATGGGGTGGGGGTGGGACCTGAGGTCAAGATCTAACATTTTTTTTTTTTTTTTTTTTTTTTTTTTTTTGTTTAAGAATGACATTCTACTTTCATTTCAATCTAGGACTGAGGACCTGACCCAAAATGTCCGCGCTTATGTCCTAGATTGGGTATACACGTCAGCTCTGTATACCACTCTAAAATAGATATGTCATTCTAAAACTACACTTCCCCATGTTTGTATGTAAAGTACTTTACACTGCTTATTTCTAAAATGTACTTGATTGTGTTACTGTCTTTCATTGGTGATGTGAGGTTCAATGTCAGCCGGGTTGTTTAGGTAGGGGATGGGGAAGGCGGCTTGGTGGTTTCTAAAATGTACTTGATAAGGGTACTGTTTTTCGTTGGTGATGTGATGTTCAATGTCAGGGGTGAGCATGTACAGGGTTGTTTAGGTACGAGGTAGGGAAGGGGGCTTGGTGGCTACCAGCCGGGGGTATACGTGCCTCTCAAGGCACTTTTTCTAGTTTAATCAATTACTCTTGAAAAAGTGGGTAATCATAATCATAATTTAATCATACAAACAGCTGAGTAATTGTAATTTAATCATTACTGATACCCCAGTATTCGCCCCATGCCTGTTACAAAAACTAGCCCATGCAATATACACAGATTTTTGAAGCTTTAAAAATGATATTTTTTCTTAATTTTGCTCAAAACATTGATTGTGGGTACACGTTTGAACCGCCTCAGTGAGGCAGTTCTAGCGAGTACCCACAATCTATGTTTTGGATAAAAAATAAGAAAAATAGGTACACCCTGTTAACCCCAGTTTTACTATATAAAGTTGGGGTATAATGGAGTATATATTCACAGACATTTGAGCCGTCTCGTTGGAAAACCAACAATGTGGTTTCCGAGCAGGTCCGACACAAACCAACCTGTACAGTCACAGAAAAGAGCTAGAAGCTTGAAATTTTGGATTTAAGTAGAAGAGGAATTGTACTATCCGGGTAGCGAAAACAAAGGCGCTGATCAGCTTCGCGGTAATGGCGAAGCTGATCTGCGCCTTTGTTTTCGCCTATGCAGATTGTTGGTTTTCCCATGAGGCGGCTCATTTTATTGTGATGTTTTGGAGAAACGTGATGCATTCATACTTGTTATACAGCAACTACCATAGTAACTGTTTCAGGGAAGCCTCGTAGCCCAATGGTTAGTGTGTCGGCATTACAAAGACAGGCCAATGCAATAAACAGAGAATTCTTTTCAGCTGCAAAAATTGAAAATTGCAATGGAATCGTTTTCATAATTTTGATATGTTTGCTCAAAAAAAGGTACAAGTAGGAAAAGGCGCAATCAGAAAAAGATTCCCACTCCAAAAACCGAGGTGGGAAAAAAACCAAACTAACAATCAGGTACTTATACCATGAAACACTGATTGTGGGTAAATGTTAGAGCCGCCTCACCAAGGCGGTTCTAACGAGTACTGACAATCTATGTTTTGTAGCAAAATTAAGAGAGATACGTATACCCTTGTAAACCCCATTTTAACTAAAAAAAGTAGGGTACAATGGGTATTCATTGCATGGAAATCTTTTCATGATGGATTCCTGAATTCCATAGGCACAGGTTGTGTCCTGGAGCAACTCCAAATAGTACTGGTTAATACCTGTAAAGTGATATCCTCATCCTAACATGACTGAGGAGAGAGCAGTGGTCTTGAGGTAGAGCATCACACTCAGAATGGAGAGGTCCTGGGAATTATTAAGCACGGGCAATGCAGCTGAATAAATACATGTATTAAGCACTGAATGTGACTGAATTCTGAATAAAATGCCACTGAATGAACAAATCATCAGCTCAAGGTTACAGAAAAGTTATATTAAAACTTGTTAACTTCCCACAGTCCAAAGCTGAATTGACTTTTCAAAATGTCAAATTCCCATTGAATGTTACAATAATATTAAACAAAAGCTGTCACTTGTGCAATATGTCCTCAATTATGATTCATTTATCTATATCAGGGGAAAATACATAAACTCAAATGCAGAAAATCATATTACTTGCTAGTTGCTTTCTATTAATGTGCATAAATCATGGAGTTCTTTTGAAACATGCTTTGAGTCAACAAATATATAAATAAATTTGAAAAATATTGGCTAACTGAAAGAGAAAAATTATCATCTGGAAAATTAACTACATATTTTAAAGTAAAGAACACTTTTCATCAGGAGAAATACTTATCAATAAATAAATTTAAGCTGAGAAAAGCTATGTGTAGGTTTAGAATTAGTGCTCATGATTTAAGAATAGAATCGGGTCGATATGCGAAAAATTACATTAACAGGACTGACAGAATATGTACAAGGTGTGACGCGCATGAGGTTGAAAACGAATTTCACTTTTTGCTGAACTGCTCCTTGTATCACGATGAAAGGGAAAATTTGTTTAATAGAATAAATTTGCTTAATACTAATTTCAGATTTTTAAATCTAACAGATAAAGGATTATGGTTATTAACGCAAGAAGATTTGAATATTTTAGAACACCTTGCAAGTTTTATAGAAAATTGTTTTTTAAAAAGAAAAATCCATTATGTGTAGAACTAGGATAGGGTTAAAATGTAGATAACTGAGAACTTTAGATTTGAATACATGTATAGACCTAGTTTAAGAGTCCTCCGTCATTCACCATGGGTTATTATCTTTAAATATATGAAGATATTTCATGTTAATTTATTTATTGTGTACATACTTTTTATTTCCCTCTTTTTTTCAAATCAATCAAATCACGTTATATTTGTTTGTAATAATTTATTTGTTTGTAAATATCTACCCGAAAGGGTCCATAATTGGCAAATAAAATATATTCTATTCTATTCTATTCTATTCTATTCTATTCTATTCTATTTGCCAAATTATTAGCTCACCTGAGCTGAAGGCTCACAGGTGAGCTTATAGGATAGGCAGGCACCCGGTGTCCGTCCGTCGTCGTACGTCCACCATTTTCAAAGATCTTCTCTGAAACCGCTTGGCCAAACAAAGCCAAATTTTATATGAAGCATATATAGGAAGGGGGAACCAATGTATATATAAGAAATCCAGGTCACATGACCAAGATGGCCTCCATGCCCATATATGGTAAAAACCCTTCAAAAATCTTCTTCTCCAGAACCGGTGGACTGATTTCAACGAAACTTGGCATGAAGCATCGATGGCTCAAGCACTACATTGTGTATATAAATCATGACCCTTTTTCATGGTAATTGGTGGTGCGACGGTAAAGGTCTTCACACGATCTAAATTTCGTACCAGTCATTTCATTCAATGTCATTTTCCGACGAAGGGATGTCAGGTAGTGTATGGCTGAATGGAAGTATGATGGTAAATAGCAAATAAATGCTGTAAAAGACTCAAAATATCATTTAAAGCCCATCAATAGACAAATTAAAGCCCTAAGGTAGACTAATGTCAATGAAATAACTGATAATTACCCAGCCACCCTATCCCCACCCCCGCCCCCTCTTCCCCCATTCCCCGCACCCTCTCTCCCTGTCCCCCACCCCCTCTCTCCCCGCCCCCTCATCCCCCGTAACCCTGCCCCCACTGTCCACCCCGCCGACGTAGGCCTTTAACCTAATTTTCAAGGTCACTACCTATTTAAAAGTAGTACAATTAGTTTTTCTGACTCACTACCTTCTTAAGATCTCTTAACCTATATGGATGTCAACGAAACTTGCATAGAAACATTGTTTGGAGGAGTTCATAAGATTTGTGGCCTTGACCTAATTTTCAAGGTCACCAACCCTTAAAAAAATTCAAAAAATTGTTTTGTGCAATTGCTTAATGGTAAAGGGCATAGTTTTTCTCAGAAAATACTGCTGGTGATGTTATTGAGCTACATGCCATGTAAACCAGGTCCCGAGGTTATAAAACTTTTTCCATGCTCAGCACAGCTGAGCATAAAATTTTAACTGCTCATAAATGACGAATTTAAATTTCAGGTTTATATATCACCAAAGCCTGTAATTTATGCTGCTGAGAAATGTTAAAATGCCATCAATTGTTGGCATTTTATCATTTATGAGCAGGATAAATTTTAGTCTCAGCTGAGCTGAGCATGAAAAAAGTTTTATAACCTCAGGGGCCCTGGGAATCTGGTTGTGATCCTTGGTGTTTAAAGTCTTCCAAAGAAGCTGAAAATCAAGCTCTGAAATGACATTGGGAGTGTGGTAGCCTGAATGACATTGGGGAGTGCAGTGGCCTGAATGACATTGGGGAGTGCAGTGGCCTGAATGACATTGGGGAGTGCGGTGGCCTGAATGACATTGGGGAGTGTGGTGGCCTGAATGACATTGGGGAGTGCGGTGGCCTGAATGACATTGGCGAGTGCAGTGGCCTGAATGACATTGGGGAGTGTGGTGGCCTGAATGACATTGGGGAGTGCGGTGGCCTGAATGACATTGGGGAGTGCAGTGGCCTGAATGACATTGGGGAGTGCAGTGGCCTGAATGACATTGGGGAGTGCGGTGGCCTGAATGACATTGGGGAGTGCGGTGGCCTGAATGACATTGGGGAGTGCGGTGGCCTGAATGACATTGGGGAGTGCGGTGGCCTGAATGACATTGGGGAGGTGGTGGCCTGAATGACATTGGGGAGTGCCGTAGCCTGAATGACATTGGGGAGTGTGGTTGCCTGAATGACATTGGGGAGTGTGATGGCCTGAATGATATTGGGGAGTGCAGTGGCCTGAATGACATTGGGGAGTGCAGTGGCCTGAATGACATTGGGGAGTGCGGTGGCCTGAATGATATTGGGGAGTGGAGTGGCCTGAATGACATTGGGGAGTGCAGTGGCCTGAATGACAGTGGGGAGTACGCAGGCCTGGTGGTAGAACATCAGACTTTGAATCGAGAGGTCCTGGGTCTGATCCCCAAAAGGTGCACTTTTTTTTTGTCCTTGAGCAAGACACATCAACTCCCCACACTACTGGTTAATACCCAGGAAGTGACATGACTGAGAAAGTGTTGACTGGAACAATGTAATACGGTAATGCTAAAGATCATTGGCATATGACTCTTTGTGTTTGGTTATGATTGATTTATTTTTTCATAAAACTGAAAAAGAACTAATTATTGTCTGCCAACAGATAGCGGGATCAAGGTGCACTGATAATTATGCTATATATGAGCCGCCTCGTGGAAAAACCAACAATGTGGCTTCCGGACAGGTCCGACACAAACTGATCTGTACCGTCACAGAACCTGGCTAGAAGCTGGAAATTTCGGATTTAAGTAGAAGTGGAATTGTACTATCCGAGTAGCGAAAACAAAGGCGCTGATCAGCTTCGCGGTTACCGCGAAGCTGATCTGCGTCTTTGTTTTCGCCTATGCAGATTGTTGGTTTTCCCATGAGGCGGCTCATATAACAATTTCTTGTTAACAAAAACTCTCAAATTTGGCAAGAATTCTGCTAGTCTGTTTCTCATAGTAAAAGCCCTGGTGGGTGGAGGCAAAGAACCAGTTTTGTTTTGAGGTTAAATGTCCCAGTTAACAATTTTTCTGTCATGTCAGGACGGTGCCATCGCTTCCTGGGTATTAATCAATACTCTGCAGAGTTAATGACTGCTTTGCTCAAGGATACAACATGATGCCAGCAATGATGATTGAGCCCAGGACCTCTTGATGCAGAGTCTGACGCTCTACCGCTACGCCACTGCGCTCCCAGGCTAAGAACCAGGACACATTATTTCACTACAAGTTAGTGCAATTCTATACATCAAAAAGTCAGCAAGAAAACAGAATATTTATATAACCTGTTTTGCTGATAATGCGTAATATTCTTATCTTTTCATGCTGTTTTTGTAGAGATTAAAGTTTACTTATGTGAGATGGCTATGCAATACATTTCCCAGGAAATCTATTGAAGATATCATAAATTCTGATTTTGAATAAAATGTGTTTATGCCATTATAATTAGAGTTTGTACAAATTTACTTTATAAAGAGAAATTGTATCATTTCCATTATTAATTGGCATATTTAATTTAATATGTATGAAAAGATGGTCCTCAGACATGACTTGGCATTGCTAATTTCTGGGATATTAAGTTAATTTGTTTGAATTGATGCTTTATGTCCGTCAACAGCAATGGTCGTGTTGGGACATTATTTTATGGGACTTATACCCAACATTAGGGTGTCATGACACTCAGAATGTGCTTCATAAATATAACCATCCAACTAAGCCAATAAGGTTATGTATGGGTGGTTTGACTGAACCACTTTTCGTGGACAGGCTCAGACATGAGCGGTTAACCAGTAATTAGATGGTTGGTCAGTAGATCAGAAACTTTGGCTGGAGGCACAAGCAGCCCATCTATTTCTCCTAGGCCCCAATGGGCGGGGGCCCAGGATATTAAGTACATGTTATGCAATATACCTTGGAACTTTGTTCTAAAGAAAAAGGTGAAAATGATAAAAAGTTAATCACCTTTAACATTTACTATGTCTAAGAGAAATGAAGCTTGTTAGTGAATCTTGGCAAATGTTGGATTCCGAGAGTGATTTCACTTGTTATTGTAACTGAATCTGAATATGGGCCGCATGGTGAAAACAACAATATCGTATAATGATGTACATACAAGTACCCAAAAAAACTTGTATAAGCATGACAATCTGCAGGCTGTTCAGTTGACTTGTCTTTGTACAAAAAGGGGTCTGCTCGGTGGCCTAGTGGTAGCATGTTGCATTCCAAATTGAGATGTATTAACTGGGGGCACCGAGTTTCTTCCTTGAGGACACATTAGGACTTTTAACTGCCCTGGGGATTACTGGTTAATATCCAAGAAGCTGTGGCTCTGTCCCAACATGAGGCCTAAATGATTTATATGTGTGGTTCCGGTTTCCCTACCTACCCTAATTTTTGTCCCCCGCCTTTTCGAAGAAAAGCGGAGGGACATAGTTTTTGGCTTTCCGTCCTTCCGTCCGTCCTTCCGTCCGTCCTTCCGTCCGTCCGTCCTTCCGTCCCCCTATAGGAGTATGTACCTTGTGTGCGCAACTCCTCCTACAGTTTTATTCCGATTCTTTTGAAACTTTACAGATGTCTTCATCATGCTTTGAAGATGTGCATGTGGTTTGGATATAATCCTCAGATTAATTTTTGACACTTTTTTCGCAATTTGAACTTAGTCATTTTTTGGGCATTTTGATAATGAAAGTGAATAGACAGTGGGTACCTTGTGTGCGCAACTCCTCCTACAGTTTTATTCCAATTCTTTTGAAACTTTACAGATGTCTTCATCATGCTTTGAAGATGTGCATGTGGTTTGGATATAATCCTCAGATTAATTTTTGACACTTTTTTTGCAATTTGAACTTAGTCATTTTTCGGGCATTTTGATAATGAAAGTGAATAGACAAAGGGTACCTTGTGTGCGCAACTCCTCCTACAGTTTTATTCCGATTATTTTGAAACTTTACAGATGTCTTCATCATACTTTGAAGATGTGCATGTGGTTTGGATATAATCCTCAGATTAATTTTTGACACTTTTTTTTGCAAATTGAACTTAGTCGTTTTTTGGTATTTTGACAATGAAAGTGAATGGACAGTGGGTGCCTTGTGTGCGCAACTCCTCCTTCAGTTTTTAATTCAGATTCTTTTGAAACTTTATAGATGTCTTGATGATGCTTTGAAGATATGCATGTGCTTTGGATATAATCCTCAGGTTAATTTTTGACACTTTTTCGCAATTTGAACTTAGTCGTTTTTCAGGCATTTATACAATGAAAGTGAATGGACATTGTGTACCTTGTGTGCAAACTCCTCCCTCAGTTTTATTCTGATTCTTTTCAAACTGTACAGATGTCCTGACCATGATTTGAAGATTAGCATGTGGTTTGAATATAATCCTCAAATTAATGTTTGACACTGTGACATGAAGTAAATGCATGTGATTTGGATATACATTATTGTCAGATATATTTGTGTAACTAAACAATTAAGGCGGGGGACATAAATTCTCTGAATTTGCTTGTTTCACCCTACTCTAATCATTAAAATTGTCTTTGGGGAGAAAAACAACTTAAAAAAAAAAAATAGCCACATTTTCCGATTTTGAAGCCGTTTTCTGTCTTAAATGTTTTGACTAAATGAAATAATAATCCCTACCTACCCTAATTTTTGGGGGCATGAAACAGGAACCTCACATATATTTCATTTAGGCCTGACTGAAAAATTGTTGAACCTGATCAGTACAAACAAACCAACATTGTACATTTATTAAAGAAATTAATAAACATTTTATATAGTTAGACTTTGATATTGAAGGTTGGGGCGACTTGCTAACTGCTAGATGCTATTTGCTAAAATGCTTATTTTATTGTCTTTTGCGAAATAGGAATTGCTAATTGACAAATCCTAATTGCAAATTTTGTTTTTGTTTAGTTCCTACAACTAACAGGGAATGAAAAGTATGGAAGGCCGGGGCGACATGCTAATTGCTATTTGCTAATTGCTAAATGCTTATTGCAAAATGTTAAATGGTAACAAGAATTTTGAAAAGGGTCGATAAGGGATATTGAAGGATATTGAGAATATTCATAATTTCACACTATGTTGGAATTCATTTTCAATATAAAACGTTATATATGTGCAAGCATTGAGAGTTAAATTTACAATCAGCATTAAGCAATTAGCATCTAGAATTTAGCATTTAGCAAATAGCATTTAGCAAATAGCATTTATCATTTATAATTTAGGCAAATTTGTCAATGTAGTCTTCCTGTTGAACAAAAACGTGGTTGACCACAAAATTTTCCATAAGGATGTGTCAATTAGCAATTTGAATTTAGCAAAAGACAATAAGCATTTTGCATATAGCATTTAGCAAATAGCAATTAGCATGTCGCCCCGGCCTTCCATAGAAAAGGGAAAAGACAAAGACCACAATGTCTAATTTATAAATGCTTTTTAGCTCGACTGCACAAAGTGCATAGAGCTATTGCAGTCACCCCGGTCGTCCACGTTCCCGTGCGCGTTCCCGTACGTGTGCGCGTGCACGTGCGCGTCACACTTGCGTTAAAGTTTTCTAGAGGTCCATATCTTGACAACCACTCAACAGATAGCATTCATACTTGGACCATACGAGGGGAAAGCAAAAAGTTCGTGGACTTTCTTAATAACTTTTATAATTGACGTCCGATTGTTTTCGTATTTTCACAAGTGTAATAATGGTCTATTGTCGACATTCATGTAAAATGTTGTTTGTCGAATCTTATTTTTGATTGGTCAAATTACATCGACAAACACGTGGGGTTTGCTACCCCGGAGCACGCCGTAAAATCTCTGTTTACGTGTTTATAAATATATAAATATTTTAAAAAATGTCATTTCTAAATCTCCTTAAATTATGGAAATATTGATAATGATGTAACTCGGCTTCAAATGTGAAATTGCAGTTCTCGCATTTGAAAGACAACGCTACAGCGTAACTTTTTGAAAGACAAGTCTAAGCAAAAAATTAGTAAAAATGACGTTACTGGTAAATGGCGGAAACTTGCACATCGATAAAATTTGTGCGAGACTTCCGAATAAAACTTACAGAAACGTCTGATTTGTTACAAACAGCTAGAGACACATCAGAACTGAAGCATACAACAGTGTTCAATGATGTGCAAAGTGTTTGTCACAACGAAATAGCGATTAAAAACAACAAGTAAGCACAAAAATCTACGCAAACAACTTAAACGTCATGGCATGCCCCGTATAATCCTAGCGTCTGTCGCAGAAATTGTCATAAAAACTAAATTTTTCTAGCGATTTGCCTTAAACTTTCTACTGTAATCCTTCACGGATGGGGAATAAATATATGAAAATTTGCTTGAAGTCAAATGAGAAAAAATGTTTTTACAGGATTTTTTGACTCGGCCAGCGTATACAGAAAACCCGTTGGCAAATGACGTTAACGTCTCAACGTGCTCCGGGTAGCGCTAACACGCATCAAACAAATTGCAATAGAAACGACGTTTATCAAGCGATTTGTCTGAAACTTTCTATGCTTGTTTGTATTAAATTGATCGCAAAGATACGGTAATTTCAGAGAAATCGCATATGTACTTTTGATTTTATTGACAAAGTCCACGAACTTTTTGCTTTCCCCTCGTAGATACCCTCTAGGGTTAGCTTTCATTCCATGGCATCGGGCCCCTGGGTCCAGGCCAGGGGGTGGGGCTGGAGGTTAAAATCTAGAACACCTTCAAAAATGGCCATTCTTGTGTTAAAGTTTTCCAGAAGTCCATATCTTGACAACCACTCATCAGAAAGCATTGATACTTGAGCCATTGACACCCTGTAGGGTCGGCTTTCATTCCATGGCATCAGATCCCTGGGTCCATGCCAGGGGGTGGGGCTAGAGGTTAAAATCTAGAACACCATTAATAATAATGGCTTTTCTGTGATATAGTATTCTAGAAGTCTATATCTTGAAAACTTTTTATCAGAGGGCTTTAATACACGGATCATAGGTACCCTGTAGGGTTGAGTTTCAATTCATGGCATCGGATCTCTGGGTCCATGCCTGGGGGTGGGGCTGGAGGTTAAAAACTAGAACACTGTAAAAAATAGATGTACTGCTGTGTAACTTTTACAAGGAGTCCATATCTTGACAACAACTTATCATAAAGCATTCATACTTCATACACTTTAGGTTCCATGACATCGGACCTCTGGGTGGGAGTCAGGGGGCGGGGCTAGAGGTCAAAATCTAGAACTCTCTGAATTTTTTTTTCTTTTTATTTCTTAATAGAAACAACTTAGGAAGATGGTTGGTCATTCATCTTTTGACTTTGTGACACTGACTTGTGTGTCATGACGGTAAGGGTCGGTTGACCTACTTTCCATGGTTCAGTGATTTTGCCTTATATCTTGACACTCAATTAGTATATTTTCTTACTTCTTTCAGATTATGAGTTAGTAGGAGCAGGCCTTTGACCCCAATATACTTATAGGTCACTGTGACCTAATTTCACGGTTCAGTGATTTTGCCTTATATCTTGACACTCAATTAGTATATTTTCATACTTTTTTCAGATTATGAGTGAGAATGACCAGACCTTTGACCCTAATATACTTATAGGTCACTGTGACCTAATTTCACGGTTCAGTGACTTTGCCTTATATCTCGTTACTCAAATGGTTTATGAACAAACTTCTTTCAAAGTATGTTTGCGTATGACAAGACCTTTGACCCTGAAGTAGTCCTAGGTCACTGTGACCCAATTTCACGCTTCAGTGATTTTGCCTTATATCTTGACACTCAATTAGTATATTTTCATACTTTTTTCAGATTATGAGTGAGTATGACCAGACCTTTGACCCCAATATACTTATAGGTCACTGGGACCTAATTTCACGGTTCAGTGATTTTGCCTTGTATCTCGGCACTCAAATGGTTTATGAACAAACTTCTTTCAAAGTATGTTTGCGTATGACAAGACCTTTGACCCTGAAGTAGTCCTAGGTCACTTTGACCTAATTTCATGGTTCAGTGATTTTGCCTTATATCTTGACACTCAATTAGTATATTTTCATACTTTTTTCAAATTATGAGTATGACCAGACCTTTGACCCCAATATACTTATAGGTCACTGTGACCTAATTTCACGGTTCAGTGACTTTGCCTTATATCTCGGCACTCAAGTGGTTTATGAACAAACTTCTTTCACACTATGTTTGCGTATGACAAGACCTTTGACCCTTAAGTAGTCTTAGGTCAATATGACCTAATTTCACGGTTCAGTGATTTTCCTTTATATCTCGGCACTCAATTGGTATATGAACATACTTCCTTCACGATATGTATGAGAATGACAAGACCTTTGACCGTAAAGTATTCCTGGGTCACTGTGACCTAATTTCATGGTTCAGTGATTTTGCCTTATATCTCGACACTCAGTTGGTATTTTTTCATACTTCTTTCTGATTATGAATGAGTATGACCAGACCTTTAACCCAAACATACTTATAGGTCACTATGACCTAATTTCATGGTTCAGTGATTTTGCTTTATATTTCAACACTGAATGCGTATGATCATATTTCTTTCACATTATGAGTAAGTATCACTAGACCTTTGACCCTGAAATACTTATAGGTCAGTGTGACCTTATTTCACGGTTCAGTGATTTTGCCTTGTGTCTTGGCACTCAGTTGGTATATGAACACATTTCTTTCACAATATGAGTGAGACCTTTAAATCTTAGGTAGTTATAGTTAACTTTCATGGTTCAGTGATTTTGCCTTATTGCATATGCAAAGCAAAAAGATGTATGAGCATAATGCTTTGGTTTACTGGTCGGGTTTGGCCTTATGTTTGACAAAGGTCAGAAGCAGTCGAGCACGCTGTCCTGCGACAGCTCTTATTACTATTTGCTAAATGCTGTATTTGCTAAATGCTTATTGCTAGTTGCTGATTGCTAGTTGCTAAATGCTAACTGCTTAATGCTTATTGCAAATTTAACTGACTATGCTTGTATGTTGGTTGGTTGATTGGAGTTTAACGTCCCACCAATAGCTAAGGTTATATGGAGACGGGGCCTTGGTTTATAGTCCCATCCGACTGACTGGAGAAGCCCGGGATCAAACCTGTGACCCCTGGTTTACAAGGCGAGTGACATAACCACTGCACCAGGCTTCTTATACTTGTATGTATAATGTTTTTACATTGTTTATC
Organism: Rugalucina vietnamica; assembly: GCA_964017185.1. NCBI lineage: Eukaryota > Metazoa > Mollusca > Bivalvia > Lucinida > Lucinidae > Rugalucina > Rugalucina vietnamica. Next base: position 68,966,256 of record OZ024869.1, on the reverse strand, counting down.
AATCCAGCATCATGTAAAATTATGAATATTATCAATATCCTTTAATTCAACTCTTTTCAAAATTCTTAGTTTGCAAAAAGCGTTTAACAATTAGCATTAGCAAATAGCAGTTAGCATGTTGCCCCGGCCTTCCATACTACAAAGACATCCAGTCACTCTGCTTTTGTCCAAGGGAAGTAACTACTACAAACAGTATGAAAAGATATCATAATGAGTAGTCTACGATGGGCTGCACAAAGCTAGTATGCAACTGACATGAGTAATGGCTATAAGTAATTGCTTAGAAAGTCTGCCCAGGAAACATGGACATCCATAGGCTTTAGTCCTTTACTTGGCTGGTGCTATATTTCAGCACATTGAGGATGTCATGACATCCTGGGCCCAGTTGTTCAAAATTAACGAGATTTGTTAAAATTTCAAACATGAGTATTACAAATACACTGTTATTTTTTGTTGATAAAATGTGAGAGAGATTCTCACATTTTTTCAACAAAAAATAACAGTGTATTTGCTTATGTAGTGGGCATTTACTTAACGAGGTTAGGTCTTAACGATGTCATTAAGCTAACAAAGTTTTGGACTTAGAAATCCTATGAAAATGGAGGTGACGTCTCGACGTAACCATAGCTGTTGACTTGGACATTAAGCAACAAAGCAAAGAGATTTTCCTCAGATGTTTAAGACAAACAATTCCTCTGTTTTCAGGAACTACAGCCACAGTGATCTAGGATAGACAACACCAATGATTTCGTCTACAGTCAACAAGACAGATGAGGTTAGAAAACTTCACCCCCACTCCCACCTCAACAAGTCACCAACCCTGACAAGAGAACAATACCGACATTTGCTCAAGTGCTTCCTTTAAAACTTGCCCATGCAATAAACAGAGATTTTTTTAGCTTAAAAAATTGAAAATTTTCAATTTTTCGCAGTTGCGAATCTGATCCGTGCCTTTGTTTTCACATAAGCAAAAATCCGGTTTTCTCACTATGCAGCTCAAATAATTATGATCTACTGAAACTGTACTCAGAGTACTGCACTATGTTTTCTCATATCTTAGATCTACAATGTTCAACAAACATCCTAGCTAACACATTACAATCAATAGATGCTTTCTTTTTTGTTCTAGTATATGTCCACTATTGTAAAAATGGAGTGGACAGAATTTGAGAATGGGTCAGAAGCTTCCTTGGCAGCCTAGAAGGGACTGATAAACATTATGGTTATACATAGTTTGTAATTTATAATTTTGTTTTTAAAAATGTGTATTGTTAGCAACTTTAAAAAAAAATACTTGTAATAATATTTTGTATTCTTTCATTATTTTGGATACTCAGTTTAAACATTAAGATTATTTACAGTAAACTTTCTGAGAGTGATGGATTCAGTTTGTTCCTGTTGAAGAAAGGCAGCTTGTTTAGTTGCCAGAAAGTCAATTTACCTGAGAGGTCTTTCTTTGTCTCTGGAGAGAAAATGATAACAGTAAAATAATTGGGGTACCGTAGTTGCTCTAAGGAACACTAGCAGCAATTGGACCCAATTTTATTCTGAAAAGGGGAGTTACCCATTTGGACCAGGGATGAAATAGAATTGCTATCCAAATGGGTTACTTCACTGTAACATGTAAAACTGCATTTAGTAAAATAATCAGGGTAGCATGAGTTTGCTTCCTATCTCTTTATCTTCTTGGATGATGTAGAACTCAAAACAAGGGCTTTGTCATTCAATTTTTTTCAGAACATTCAATATGTCAGTTTTGCAGCATGATATGTTTGGTATCATCATTGCCATCCTCATGTCCATTATTGATCATTATTAGGCCAGTTTAGGTGGGTGCCTTGTTTATGAGGTCAGCCTACATGATAAGCTTGATCCAGGTGCATTATAGTTTCTGTTTCAGCTTATTAGTGATGCTAATGGCTTATTTTGACCAGATTGCAGGTTTAGATATGTTACAGATCCAAACAAATATACAGGTAAATGGTAATGACCCTATGGTAATACCTGTTTTATCAGGTATGTTTGGGTAAGCACCATAGACCCTGATCAGACCAGACCTCTAGAAGCAGTAGACCTCTAGAAGCAGTCTAATTAACTGCCACACTGTTCATAACTTCATCATGTGTTTAACCAGAGAATTTTCTCAGAACGAAGTCCCAGCTCCCTGTGGAAGGGTCTTACAAAACATTTACACGGAGTCCCATCCCTGTGGAAGGGTGTTTCAAAACATTTACACAGAGTCCCAGCTCCCTGTGGAAGGGTCTTACAAAACATTTACATGGAGTCACAGCTCCCTGTGGAAGGGTCTTACAAAACATGTACACAGAGTCCCAGCTCCCTGTGGAAGGGTCTTACAAAACATTTACAAGGAGTCCTAGCATCCTGTGGAAGGGTGTAACAAAACCTTTACCATTTACTAAAAAAAACAACAATAATCTAGGAAAGCATGAGGGAGGTACCTAGACCATTGGTGCAAATCACATCTATGTTGCATTTTAAACAGCTCTTCTAAATCAGGTATTGAAGACGCATCTTGAGAAAACCAACATTTTGCATAAACGAAAATAAAGGTGCAGATCAGCTTCACAGTAACTGTGTTGGTTTTCTCATGATGTGGCTCATTTAGAAAAGGTAAAGAGTCTTCCTTGCAGAATTATTGAGCCACAGACAAACAAAATATGGATAAAATAATTGGTTACCATAAACGACCACATATGACCATAGCTGTTGACTGGGATGCTAAACCACAACTCAAACAAACAAAAGACCACATGTCATGATAAAATCCAACAAAAGCAAAATAATTAATTTGCATCATTTATGATGTTAATCCAATTTGATGGTAATAAAACTTTTGAGGTCAAAACAACATGCCAAGAATGCCAGTTTTCATTTTCTACATACTGCTTGTTAACAGATAATAGATGAGCCGCATCTTGAGAAAATTAACATTTGGCATATGCGAAAACAAAGGCGCAGATCAGCTTCGCAGTAACTGCGAAGCTGATCAGCGCCTTTGATTTCGCTACACAGTTAGTACAACTCCCCTACCATTTAAATCCAAAATCTCAAACCTCTAGCCATCTTCTGTGCTTGTACAGCTCGGATTGTGTCGAACCTGTTCAGAAACCACATTGTTGGTTTTCTCATGATGTGGCTCAGATATTTTCAGCATAATTACCATGATAAGCACAATTTTATATCAAATCAATAATTCTGTCTTTGGCACTATGAGGAAAATCTGCCTTATGGCATATTGGAATCAAGCAATGCATACTGCCAGGAAATTTGGGTTTCAGTAGAACGAACTGTTAGAAATTGGTGAACATCTGATCTGGGTCTGCACTGCAAGCCTGGGATTATTGAAGGCTAGATGCCTTGTAAAATAATCTTTTGCTAGGATGTGGTCGCAAATTCCATTGCTGAATCATCAAGTCTGTTATCCAGAAATAACTTGGGATTTGAATACAGAATTTTTGAAATTGGAATAATTGTCTGTGATGAACCTGACATGTTTCTGTGATAATTAACAGGAGAATTCTTTATCAGGAATTAACTTTTTACTTAGTGTAATTGCAGTCTTGTCAGGGATATTAAGGAAGCACGGATGTTCATGTATGGCGACTATCATGGGGGACAATAGAGATTGTTTTTGTGGTCATTGTTCTTTGACGAATATGCTTTTATTTTTATGTTCGCCAGGGCTGTTTGTTAAGACTGTCTTACAAGATCTTTACTTCTAATATAGCCTCTGTAAATAGTCTTGCCTGGAATATGTCTGATGCCTGGAAAACTGCTATTCTGTGGGTATCACTCCTCTTTCAGAAAAATGCAGTTGCCGTAAGTTATATCAGAAGTGAATTCAGTCTCAAATATATACCAAGGTCTGTACCACCCAAAGCATCATCAATGCATGAACTTGAAAAATAACATGTCAGGTTATGGACTTGCTTGTGTGTAATATCATATAATAATTATGGTAGCTTTGGGATTCTGTTTTCACAGTGGTTTGTAATTTGTCTGGGAGATGATTTTGTTTACATGATTTAGAACCTCATTGGCAGCCAAATGGACAGTAATTGCTTAAACTCTCACATCAAAGCATACCTAACCTTTGTTATCCTCTTGGTGCTAAATAAATCTTTCTTGTAATGGGTAATACCATTGTCAGGAACATCTCTTTTCAAGAGTTGTTTCGTTTTTGTTATGGCTTAACATCCCAGTCAACAATTTTTTAGTCATATCAGGATGGAGTCAATTCTTCCTGTGTATTATTCAGTGCTATATTACTAAGGAGTTAATCTATCTTACTTTAGGTAGTAACTGGGCTAGCTTTGCATAAGGACACAAGTGGGGTTCAAACCCCAGACCTTTTGATCCAGTCTGATGTTGTTACAGCTGGTCCACCAACCAAAGACTTGTGACACAAATCACTGTCCGCTGAATGAGCTGATCATGGCAGGGATACTATGGTCAGGTCGTTGTTTGTTTGAGTTTCAGTCAAACTGGACCCTGCACACCTCTGGTTCTTGGAAAAAATACTTTTCGTATGTTCTGTGTGTGGTGTTCACTCATTTAAGCCTGGCGTCCCTTTTATGGGTCCCAGGCAAACAGCATAGCCCTAGATGCGACGCCGCAGAACGCGGCGTCCCATCTGGGGCTATTCTGTTTGCTTGGAGGAATTTCATCAGAAAGTACACTGAAGAGCTTTAAAAACGCAAAAAAAGAGAATTGGTATTTTTTGCACCAAGGACATTTTTAGTCTTTCTTAACAGATGAAAGGGGTCGGTTACTGTACTCTACTTCTATTTTTACATGAAACCGGTATTTGTAACGTCACTGACCACCCAAAGGAATAAAAAGCTATTTTACACATTTTGCTATGTGGCGCCTCGTTGAATTAATGAGAAAAAATATTTGACCATTTCACACGGAGCTTGTAGTAATCCATATATAAAAAACAATAAAGTTTTACTTTTGTCTAATTTTTGACCATTCTACGGGTGTTTGAAAATGAATTATCCGGCACAATTGAATTTTTACAAACTTGATGACATATATGTGACGTCACGTGACGTCATATTTACCATCTTTCATCAATACGGCACTACAGCAGTCCCTCCCAAGCTATTGGAACAGTGAAAGGTCGACGCCGGTCTGATCAACCGAACTTTTCACGTCAAGGCACTAATGTCTCTAGAGATTTGACGTAAAAAACGCTATATTACGTCGATTACGTCGACCAAGACCATTCAGACAAGCTAGCATTATTGCCAGACAATCAAGGCAACTCGCAAAACCTTTGCTTTTAATGAAATATCAATGCTCTTAATACAAAGGAGCAAATAGTAGTCGTGCTTAATATCGTTTGCAGTTTTGGATTTTAGGGGTATCGCCATTTCAAGGACTGTTGCTTCGACATAATTCATTATTTTGAAACAAAATTCACAGCATAGTTTGCAAATATATCAATGCTTATGTGTGTCAAATTTCATTAAAATCGAACAACTAGAAATACGAAAAAACATTTGAATTACAACTTTTGCGTTTTTAAAGCTTTTCAGTGTAAGATAAAAATTAAAAAATCACTCCTAACACCCCTAAAAATGAAAGTGGACTCATCCAATTGATATAATATTGGGAGAATCAATTCATCAAATATGGGTTAACTTTATTTGAATGATTACATAAGTTTGTGCATTTTAGATGCTGCATGAGGTAACATTTTGATGCCTCTCTGAGATAATTTGGCAAATTCTGGGTGAATCATTCTGATAGCACAGAATTCCAGACTGATTGCTTCAGGGATATTTTGACTTGCTGAACTGAGATTGATCAGTGATAAGTTACCAAGTTTACCTTAAGGAAGTCAGGGGCTTTGTGGATAAATGTCACCAGTAATTGTGATGGTATTCTGGCCCATGTTACAATTTAATGTTACAGGTTGTTCACAAAAGTTTGTTCATTAATATTTGAAGTACATAACTGACTTTAGACTTGCATTTGCCGTGGCAGTATAATTTCTCTTGCCAATCATTGATGAGCATTTGTTGGAACTCACTAAGGAGATAATCCTAATTTTTAGAACTTTTACTAAAGGTGTTATCAGCCTCATGTACCTGTACTGAGAAACCATTGACTCAAGCTTTAGACTTGTTTGGAAGGTATAAAGCAGTTGGTTTTATGAAAGATATTTTTGAATGCTGACAGAATTTTGGATGGTTTTATGGATTTTATAGAGGATGGAACACATTTGTGCTTATGCTGATTAGTTTTCATGAAATTTGGAATGCAATTGCAGTATCTCTGAGACTGAAACCAGCTGTGTTGTAATGATATGAAAATATTGAGGAAAATAATTAAGTTTATTACTTTGAGGAAACTATGTTGATTTCATAGAGTCAGTTTGGATACCAGGAAGTACTTTTGAGGAGACCTGCTGTTTACATAACAACATGATATAACTTAGTCACCATTGTAGACAAAATCGCTCTTGATGAATAGAATCTATAGTTGAATAATTTTGTATAGCAGTAAGACAAGGTTGGAAAAGCAATTTCAAACACTTTTATTTCTTGACAAGGCAAAACTCTTGATTTAATAATAAAACACTAGAAAAAAAAGGATTAGGCAATGAATCTGTAAATTAGGCAGTGACTTTAAATTAGTGAATGGTGCAGGCTGTTAATTGTGGACTTGAGTAAAAGACTACTTCATCTAAAGGATTTTTGAACCAAACCTTAACCCTGGAGCAGCCAGCGAAAAGCGATCCTTTCGAGTCATTGGCAGAATGGTCTAGCTGCCTGGAGAAGAAGAAGATGGATGATCATCGCCGTATGTGGGAGGACGATCTTGGTACCGTCAAAGACGTACCGCTGTATAATCGTATGAACTTTGCCACGATTCCAAGAAAATCTGTAAACAAGAAAACCTGGTAAGTTAGATCATGTTTTAGAGTTTTCAGTGATTTGACAAATATTTTGTTGACAAACTTTTTTGTTTCTTTGTTTGATTTACCGGTAGTGCACCATGTCCAGGGTCAATAGCAAAGGTCATGTTGGGATGGTCAATCATCTTAGCAAGTTAGTGATGCTGTTCCTTAGCAAGCCTCCCAGAGGCAGGTTACCAGTAGTCAGTGCACACTTCTTTCACCACTTGCTGACAAACATTCTTGTTTGATAAGTGGAAGAAGAAGAATGCCTCTGCATTCTAATATTTTCATGACCAAAATGATCGATCACAGGTCAATTTCATTATAAATCGGGGACATGCTGTTGATTGAGCTATCATGAGCATCAGGTAATGTGGGAAGGAGGTGGCCAGCTGGGGTGGTCATGATTAGACAGGCTTTGGGTATTTGAATAGGCTATGTTGGTTACAGCTTTCTGCATGAATACACTCGGTCACACAGGGGTCTGTTCTCCCAGAATTTCCTAGGAAAGCAGTAATCATCATGTACAGTTAAACTTCACGGGATACTGTCAGCCAAGACATTATTATTTGAAAATGATATGTCTAATGAGAATTTACTACACATGTGTTTGCCCTCAGATGTTGAACTTTGCAGGGGTTAATACAAGAAGTCAATTTCTTCCTAGCAGAAGATTTCGAAAATATAAATTCATTCGAAGGTAAAACTCTTTCACAAATGATTTCATATTGAATATTTTCCTGATGAATAAAACTGTTACAAATATTTTGCCATCGTATGATTTTTGCCATCATATGATTTTTGAAATAATTATGGACATTCTTCTTATAAGTTTTATAAGCAGGCTATTTGAGCCACTTCATGAAAACACCTGTCTTTGGGTTTCTGACCTGGTCTGAGACATAGCATGCTGTGCAAGAATAGAAATAGCTTTAAAACAGTGAAAACAAAGGAACTGAACAGCATTGTAAAAACAGTTTTTTTCCTGTGATGCATCACATTTTGAGTTTTATAAGAGATAATTTTTATTTTTCTGTTATATGATGTTTTGATGAGATATTCATTTTAGTTGGTTGGGGACGGAGCTTCTTGTCTGTTGCTTGGCCCACCGGGGTCCAACTGGTGTTTTTTTTTGCTCCGGAGTTAGTAGGTTATTCGGCGCCCAGGGATCTCCATCGTCGGGCAGCTTACTCAATCTGTGAGTCCTTGTTTTTGATTCATCAGGATGTTTATCATGATTTATTTGTTTGTTCTTGATGATTTTTGACTAGTTAGAGATTCATCACGAGGACCGAAGAACTAACTAAATGTTATGAACCACTGCAGAAGCTGAGGGTGAGGTTAGGATCCTGTAAAAACGGTTTAAGCCCCCCCCCCACCCCAATTATTTATAACTGACCGTTCCAAGGCGGTACTGCTGTTGTGATTCACATTTATCCAATTCATTCTTATTATGAGTTTCATATTGCATGACTTTGTGGCCACCAGAATTTAATTTCGCTGTTCACTTAGCCCTCTGCATTTTACTTTTTTCTGTCCAAGCTAGCACTGTGACCACCTTACTTCAATAGCTGCTCACCCTGTTTTCCGTTTTACATGTTACATGTTGGTACCTATATTATAAATTATTATATATGTTCGTATCATGATTTACCTTATTTCTTAATATATCTGTGTATAAATGAACCACAGCAGAGGGCGAGGTTAGGATCCTGTAAAATCGGTTTAAGTCCGCCAGTAACTTTGTGTTACTGATCGTTCCAAGGCGATACTTCTGTGGTGGTTCTTTTTTGTTTTGTGTCTTGGTGTTTAATTTTTTTTTGTGCTGTTGGCGCCTTATGTATGTTTTCATATTTTTAATTAAGTTAAGGTAACTGAGTGGCCACCTATTGGGAAAATAGCTGCTCATTCGGCTTACGATATGTTTCATGGTATAAGTACCTGATTGTTAGTTTGGTTTTTTTCCCACCTCGGTTTTTGGAGTGGGAATCTTTTTCTGATTGCGTCTTTTCCTGATCTTTGCCAACTTGTACCTTTTAACATCACAGACTGTCGATCTTATAGTAGACCAATGCTTCATTGATAAAATAATTATTGTGAGTACACACATAAGTCATTTTATGGAACAATAACGATAAATTAACAAGGAAACCTGATTGAAAAAACAGGGTGCTTTATATTTTGTGAAAATTAATTTTAAAATTTTGCTCGCAATCGTATGCATTTTAATTAATATGAGCCAGTCTCGTACAAAAACTAACAAGGTGGTTTCCGAACAGGTCCGACACAAACCGATCTGTGCAGTAATAGAAACAGGCTTGAAGTTGAAAATTTCGTATTAAGAAGAAGAGTAAGTGTACTATCCGTGTAGCGAAAACAAAGGCGCTGATCAGTTACCGCAAAGCTGATCTGCGTCTTTGTTTTCGCCTAAGCAAATTGTTGGTTTTCTCACAAGGCGGCTCATATGCATAGAAACATGTGGCTAAAACATTTCTTGTGCAATGGACATTCATTTTTTTTTTTTTTTGTATCAAATAGGAAACTTGTTGTAGTAATAAGAGTACTAGTGGCTATTTAGTGATAACTTTATGACAAGTGGCATATAAGCGCTTATATGCCACTTGCTTTATGATTATTTGGCTTAGCATGTGATGGAAATAAAATATGGGGATACCAGGAGCCTATAATCTCTCCCTATAGAGATTATAGGCTCCTGGGGGATACTCAATAGAATTAAATGGCGGCCCCCATGGCCGAGCGGTTAAGAGCGCTGTTTCTGAATCACTCGATCATCTCACCACTGTGTCTGGTGTGGGTTCGAGCCCAGCTCTGGCCACATGTGAGACAAGCCAAGTTCTGCTTACTGGTGTGTCAGGAGGTTGTTCTCGGTGTTCTCCCGTTTTCGCCCCATCTACTGACTTGCCCGACTCATATGAGCTGAAATAATCTTGAAAGGGACGTAAAACTTAATTAAAAGAGAAAAAAAAAATAGAATTAATTGCTATATAAACATATTTACTCATATTATGTTTTATGAATTTTAACTTTTAAATTTGAAAATTTCTGACAATTATTACCATTCCAAGCAACAGTGTTCACTAAATGTATGATTCTGTTTGCTGAAATCCCACATCCGGAAAATCTCTAGTGCTATATCTGACAGATTTAATGGCCATATCATTTACACATGTTCATTCTTAATGTCAAAAAGGTGCTAGAGCTAACTGTCTATCCTCTCTAATGGGCTGCTCAAAATTGAGCTACCTAGAGACCCCTGTGTGGCCGAGTGAATATGCTTACAATAGCAGTTCAAGTGCCTCAACACACTATGCAGAAAAATAAATAGAGAAAATATGGTATTCTACAGTATGTTTACTGGATTCTTATGTTTCTTTTTCTGATATCTTACAGTTTTTATCAGTTAGATACCTGAGGGAGGGCTGATTAACCCTATGGGGTACATCAACAAACACACACTCAGTGGCAGCAGCTAATCACTTGGCATCTCTTACTGAGACTGCTTATCTCTATGACTCACAGGGTGTCATACTTTTACCTACATAATTATGAATCTACATGTATTTGGGTAAAAAGGTGCCAAACCAACCAACCTAGAGGCTGGTTGTCTTGTACATTGAAAATGCAGTATTCGCAAATCCGTATTCCAGAAAAAGTAGGTGCAATGACACTCTCCAAAACTTATCCCCATCAGGTGACTAGAAAGTTTTGGTTCAACTCCCAAGCTTGCATGATCAGAGTTTGTTCTTCCGAATGATTCTTTCTGTTAAGTGCTACAATTTTGTTACATGAACTGATCACCTGAAATGATGATCAGAAAATGATTGACTCAGTATAATGAAGATACAGTCATGTTGATAGATTTTAGGATTTTAGCAAGACCAAACACTTGTAAAATTTGAAAAAAAAAAATGGCTTTGACTCAGAGCGTTATGAATTTAATTCTGTTCTGAGACCCGCACTTGCATTGCTAAAGTTGCTGGAGAATAAGGGTGTGCACTCATGTCTGGATAACAAGTTAAAGGTCAACCGACATAAAGTCATGAATACCCTCCACCCCTTTTTTTTCAAATGACTAAATATAGACTCAAAAAAGCTGCAATGTTTTATACATATAAGTGCTGTTGTTTTCACTATCTATAGTACAGTACATTCTAAATCATAAGTTTCAAGCTCTTAGCCATTTTTACTGTGGCATTATCTATTTAATTTTTAGAGCAAGTACAACAGGTATAGGTGTGTGCTAATTGATGGATGATTAACAATTATCAATGGCTGATCTGTAAATACCATCAGTAACATTCTGGGAGGTCGACCTAGAAATAAAGCTTACGAAAAATAACTTTGTTAGATTATCATTAGAGAAAATGGTGTCACCAGGACAAGGCTTTCGGACTTAAAGAATTAACATGTTTACAGGATACACCTTCCCCTCCATAGTGTGGGGTCCAGGGGCGTATCCAGGCGGACGCCTGGAAGCCCGGGCTTCAACGTGATTTTTTCAAGTATGGTATTTCCCCCGGTCTTTCTGAGAAAAATTATGAAAAACAAGTAATTTTAACTGAAAAAAGGTGTTGGGCTTCAACATTACACATTTCCTGGCTACGCCCCTGGGGTCCATACCAACCTCACAACATATCATTTTCCAAAGCAAAAATTTTGCAAGACAAAACAGCATTGTAATTGGCGGAATTAATCTTGCCTGTTTGCCCCTGTTTGTGCCAGTATTTTTCACAAGCAAAGGCAGTACTTTTTGTGCAGGGACAACATTCTTATTATTTAAGTCAGCAAAAAAAGAAAGGAAGAAGAAGAAAAAAAATACATGATTTCAGTGACCTCAAGTCATTTCTTTTTGGTATGAGTATTAGCTGCTTCACTGCATAGTCATTCTATTTTATTGAAGATATGGAATGGTCTAGGTATGAGTATACTAGCTTATCAATGGAGGTAACTCAAAAATGTTGCTTATTCGAATTAACTCTAGTTTGCTCCCTTGATATATTATTAGAAAAAAAAATCTACAGATACAATCCAAAACTATGGAACATGACATGAAAAGTTGTAAGCAGTTGTGTTGTTGTTATTGCATAGTCCCAATTTAAAATGTTTCACAAACGACAAAATAATTAAATTTATGATTGTTATATTTGCAGAGCCCCAGACAAGGGTAGCATTTGACAAAAAATATGCATAATTTAAAGCATGCCATAAAGGCATTATACACATCAGGTTCTCTGCATTATCCAAGATATTTCAATCTGAAACTTGACGAAGATTGATGATTGTTTGGCATTTTAAGTCCAAAGAATGCATTTTAACCAGGAATTTCATAAGAAGTGGTAAATATAAATTTGTTTATAGTCATTTAGAAGACATTTTGGATGACCCTTCGGTTGACCACAATATGAGAAAAAAATAGGTTCAAGTTCACCAGCGTCCTTACCAGTTGTGGGCCCCTGCCCATTAGGGCCTAAAGAAATAGATGGGCTGCTTGTGCCTCCAGGCAATGCTTCTACACTACTGACTGAACATCTGATGCACTTGTCAACTGCTCACTGGCGCTCAGGTCTGAGCTTGCCCAGGAAAAGTAGTTCAAGTCAAACTATCCATACTTATAAGCCTTAATGGTTTAGTTGGGTGGTTATATTTGAAGCACTTTTTGGATGTCATGACATCTTATTTTAGGGTAAAAGTCTCGTAAAGTGGATTCAACATCCCGACATGACCATAGCTGTTGACTGGGACGTTAAGCATCATTTCAAACAAACAAACTTACCTGTTGTGTTTTTGGGCAAGACACATTAACTTTGTTCACCATAGTACCAGTTAACACCTAGGAGAAATGGTGACTCCATTCGACTTTCTGTATCTCTAAAGGTATAGGACCATATATGACATATATTTGATATAGGGTCTTTGGGTATAGTGATTCTATTGAAAACTTGTTGACTGGGATGTTAAACCACATAACTGTAATTGTACATTAATCTGGCATCTGACAAAATAGTGTCCTATAACAATTATTTTCATTTTTATTCTCTGCTGAGTGCCATTCAACACAGTTTCTCAACCAACAAAAAAGATTTCTACAGGAAATAACTTTTGGCAATATCCTGTACCTCAGTGTGTAGTGGAATACACAAAAGTGTGTTGACTGAACCCTGTATTGTGTGACAATTTAGACATTTCCTGTTTGCCAATTAAGAAACTTTGTTTATGGCGACTGGTAAATGGATGTTTTGTCTACAGGATCTTGGCGTTTTGACCTGAATAGAAACTGCAGGTAATGAATAGCTGATCTGGGTTTACATTTTGAGTGATAGTTTTTGTTGGTTTCTTGACTTTCTGTATCTCTAAAGGTATAGGACCATATATGACATATATTTGATATAGGGTCTTTGGGTATAGTGATTCTATTGAAAACTTGTTGACTGGGATGTTAAACCACATAACTGTAATTGTACATTAATCTGGCATCTGACAAAATAGTGTCCTATAACAATTATTTTCATTTTTATTCTCTGCTGAGTGCCATTCAACACAGTTTCTCAACCAACAAAAAAGATTTCTACAGGAAATAACTTTTGGCAATATCCTGTACCTCAGTGTGTAGTGGAATACACAAAAGTGTGTTGACTGAACCCTGTATTGTGTGACAATTTAGACATTTCCTGTTTGCCAATTAAGAAACTTTGTTTATGGCGACTGGTAAATGGATGTTTTGTCTACAGGATCTTGGCGTTTTGACCTGAATAGAAACTGCAGGTAATGAATAGCTGATCTGGGTTTACATTTTGAGTGATAGTTTTTGTTGGTTTCTTTGTTTACAACAATTTCTTATGTGTAGACCTTTTCAGGCTTTTGAACAGAACTTTGTGTAAATAGCTGAGATATTTCTTTCGTTAAACAAAAATGCTTTCCAAATCCAAACCTTGTCATTAAAGAGGCATTTAAGTTGCAACCGGGATGCGGGGAGCTTGGTGGCCTAGAGGTTTACAATACTAGGATCTGAGCCCACTGGCACAGTGTTATAGACCCGGTCTGCAAGCTACTCTTTCGTGAGAAAAAATCAATATTGGCTACCGGAACTGCACCTTTACCCGCCTCTTCGCTCATGTGGTCGAGGGTATAACTCGGTCAATATCGTTGTGATTTATTCATTTTTAGACGCTTATAAAATCATATGCCCAAAATATAACGGGGTTCATACCTTGAGTTGAAGAAATAATGAAGAGCAAAAAATACATGCAAGTTTTTTATTAATATTTTAATTTTGTTTTCATATTTTCTGCTTTAAATTCAGTAAGGTCACAGCGATAAACACCGAGTAATTCACCTCGTACGAATGACCTATGACGTCATGCGGATCAATGTCTTTGAGCAAAATGTTTGACATAGTTTGAAACTTTGCAATGGCATTCACTGCAGAAAGTAGAAAAGGTTGTGTGTTGTGATTGCGATAAAGTGGGTGGGACATAACCACAGGTGTTCTGTCCATAAACATAATGATTCACTAAAAGGTAGTCCCATTAAATGAGACTTCGCAATTCAATTATTATCATTCACATTTTTATTTTACGTTTTCATTGGTCATTTTCTTTTTATATTTATGTTTATGTTATCTGGCTGAATTGTGACAATATCCGATGAAAAAAAAAAGAATGCGAACTCAAAAAATTGGAGTAACTAAAAGGCAGAATCTCAATGCGTGCTCACCTTCAGTTCACACATTTTTTGTGAAATATTATATGTCTATGGACACAACTATGAATGCCTGTGGACATAACAAACCACGACAGTTATGTTATATAGTATGTAGCAAAATGAGTTGGTCCGTTGTGAAATAGGAAGAAAGTTTTCAATCCAGCAAACTACAGATCGTTTGCATTCTGTGTGTTAAGACGTGAAAGCATTTTATCAAGGTAGCCTCACGTCTTATCTAGTTGCATAGCCCTAAAAATAAATATGTTTCCGATTTCATCCCCAATTTTGCGTTGAATTACATTGCAGCCCGGTGAGTGACTTTAGCGTCCATGCTTCTGTATGGTGTATCACATTATCATACAGGTATTACAGCACATGCAGTTTTCGTAAATGAAACGGGACATTGGGAAGTTAGATTCATTCGAGTTTGAGCCAAACAAAGATGCCTAAAAAGGCGGGATATTTGTATGCACCAAGGAAACAACCAAGTGAACAAAAAAAAAACAAACCCTTTCCACTTCGCCATTCATAAAAACAGGTGTTGTCAGGTTCAAGTCTTGGACAATAGTGAATGCTATTATGATTCATATTATTGTGCAATGGGCACAAACCTGCTTATAAAATGAGCCGCCCCATGGGAAAACCAACAATCTGCATAGGCGAAAACAAATATCAGCTTCGCGGTAACCGCGAAGCTGATCAGCGCCTTTGTTTTCGCTACTCCGATAGTACAGTTCCTCTTCTACTTAAATCCGAAATTTCAAGCTTCTAGCTCTTTTCTGTGCTTGTACAGGCCGGTTTGTGTCGGACCTGGTCGGAAACCACATTGTTGGTTTTCCCACGAGGCGGCTCAAATGTCCAGTTTTATGTTTACCTGTAGCAGACATTGACAGAATGTAGAAACATGTCAATCATTGGACTGTGACTAGGTTGGCCCTGCCCCAACCACTTGCAAAGAATTCTTCTATTGACATTACGTTCCTGGTCATTCTGTACTATGACACCAACTGCCGGGGTCAGACTGTTATAGACCTTAGTGCAACATGGTTATATCCCTAATAGACTGTGCGAGTGCATTGGTGCCTCTAGGGTACATAGGCTTATGATCCCTACCATGGTTGTCATGGATACCATGGTTGCGTGAGAAAAAAAGGAAAGGGGCAAGAAATTTACATCTGGATATCTGATATTCTATTTATTTTTAATCTATTTGAAGTATTTCATCTTCCTGCTTATGTGAGTGGTGTCATTGTATTATTATATTCACAAGTTAATAAAATGGTTTTATTATCATTACATAATATTGTTTTGGATTATATCCTAGATTTTACTTTCATATCATTGTCTTTTAAGGGTTTTTTTTTTTTTTTTTTTTTTTAAATACATCTGATATATAAATAATATAAGCAAACATTGTGGTTGCATTGTTTTAGAGGAGGTATTGCATATTTGGACATGATGGACCAGACAATTAGAATGATGCATGTTGTTCAGTATCTTTGCATGTATAATGGTGTGTGGATGATCTGAGCAGATCCCTCAAAATTAATTGAAAGACATTGTGGACAATATTCTCGAGAATTGGCTCGATGTCGGTGAGTGGCTAACCTTTAATAACAGTCTTGTGTTCAGTTTCATTTATTTCATTGTGTTAATTGAGCCATTCAATGAAAATTCTGCTTGACATCATGATAACATGTCCGTGAAATGTATACCCCCTTAAACCCCACTTTTATTAGTAAAACGGGGGTATGCAGGGGTATAACTATTTTTCTTTTTTTTTTGTTCCAAAATAGATTGTGGGTACTCGTTAGAACCACCTCGGCACAATCAACGTTTTGAGCAAAATTATTGAAAATATCAAATTTTTTCCATTGAAATTTTCAATTTTTAATGCTGAAAAAATTCTCTGAACACTGCATGGGCAAGTTTTCGTAATGATTATCTCAGTCAAATCCCTCAAAATCAGTAGAAAAGACATTGCGAAGTTTCAATTCAAGAGCCGCCTCGTGGGAAAACCAACAATGTGGTTTCCGAACAGGTCCGACACAAACCGGCCTGTACAAGCACAGAAAAGAGCTACAAGCTTGAAATTTCGGATTTAAGTAGAAGAGGAATTGTACTATCCGAGTAGCGAAAACAAAGGCGCTGATCAGCTTCGCGGTTACCGCGAAGCTGATCTGCGCCTTTGTTTTCGCCTATGCAGATTGTTGGTTTTCCCATGAGGAGGCTCACAATATATTCTCAGAGTTGGCTATATGTCCTTGAGTGACTATTGGGCTCAGTTTCATTTATTTCATTGTGTGACTTGAGCCATTCAATGAAGATTCCTGCTTGATTTACGGTAAATAAAGTTGAGTCATGGTCTTGGACAGTTTTTATTCATGACAAACTGATTCATTGATCAGAAACATAAGCCGGTGATTTTTGTCGATTTTTTCTCCTCTATCGCAATTTATTTGTTGTTTGTTCAGCTCGTAAATTGTTTATCAAGATGGGATAATACTGACAATGGATAAAATTAAACTCAGGTAGGGTTTGTTTGATTAGTACTTAATTCACTTTTATTGTTTTAATATCATTTAATTGAAGTAATCTGTTGGAACAGTAACTTCATTTAATTTCAGATTGAGAAATTCTGTATCGAGAAAATCTTAGCTTTGGAATTGCTATTGTTATTTTGTGGACAGTGAAAAATTAAGCTTCATTAAATTTTAGATATTTTCAATTTAATATCAGAAGAAAGGTAATAGAATGCTTTTGTTATTTGGTCAATTTAAATTTTTTCTATTGTTTTTGTTGTTGCTGTTGTTTTGAAAATTTGGCCTTGAAAATTTTTTCCTCTTCTGCTACATGTAATTTCAATGAATGGCATCAGAAATATGCACTTAGTTTTGTCCAATATTACTAGAATACTGCAAATCATACCTGACCTGACCTCAGCTGTGATGGAAGCAAACAAGGGAGGCAAATGAAGAGGATCAATGAGTCTTGTAGAATTTGAGTTGTCTACCTGGAATCAGGTGTAACACTGCCTACAATTGCTTTCTTCTAGGTTCTTACATGAATCATAAATAACGACAAAAATGAGCCGTCTCGTGGGAAAACCAACAATGTGGTTTCCGAACAAGTCCGACACAAACCGGCCTGTACAAGCACAGAAGATGGCTAGAGACTTGAAATTTTGGATCTAGAAAGTAGAGGAATTGTACTATCCGTGTAGCGAAAACAGAGGCGCTGATCAGCTTCGTGGTTACCGCGAAGCTGATCTGCGCCTTTGTTTTCGCCTATGCAGATTGTTGGTTTTCCCATGAGGCGGCTCAAATGACATGACATGCACTGACTCTTTTCAGATCTGAATACATGAAATGTCTTAAGATTTTTGTTGTGGCGTGTTTTTGTTTGGCATGTTTGGCCCTTTTGTGTGAAATTTATTTGCGACAGCTATTGACCTGTTGATGAGACGCTTTATATTCTTGTCACAAAATAAACTGAGTCATGAAACAACATGAACGACGTGACTCAATAAATGATCAATTCTGACTTGGTCAAAGAACTGTTTATTAGTTTCTTTATCAAAGTGTAAGAAAATGATTGCAGGAATGGAAGAGATTCCGATAGTTAATGGAAACGGCTTTGATGTGTGAATTACAGTAGGGCTTCCAATAATTATCCAAGAAAAAAACTGGTTTCAGAAATGTATGTTGTATTTGTGTTAAGAAATCCAGTAGTTCAACCAGTTTATTCCTTCATAAAGTTTAGGGACTGACATCATTAGTTGTGTATGTTGTGTTTATTTTTCAATAGAACTACAGGTAGCAATATAATTCCTAGAAAACCCTGGGGTTTTAAGACTGGAACTAGAAATCATATGAGACGTGTCATGAGAAAACCAGATTTTCGCCTATGCCAAAAAAAAAAGGTTCAGATCAGCTGTGTAGTAATTGCACAGATGATCAGTGCCTTTCTTTTCGCTACACAGATAGTACAATCCCAGTCTTCTTCTTTAACCAGAAAATTCTATCTCATAGCCATCTTCTGTGACCGTACAGGCTGGTTTGTGTTGGACCTGGTCGGAAACCCCGAAGACCGGTTTTCTTGCGTCACAGCTCAAAATTGTATAGGAAAGATCAGCTGGGATAGATCCTCAAGGAGTTCTTGAACAAAAAGTCATTTCGATGAAAAGAATAGTTCCTTTTCATATTGTTGTTTCTGTTGTTTTCCTTATAAGGAAACAAAGCTGCAGGGGCATCAGAAATCAATAATGATAACAATTAAAACTTTTATCATTGTTTGATTGAAACTGTGATTGCCGTGGCCTTATGAAAATGTGTATTATGTCCATATGATCAAACAGTCTGTGGTGCTTCATTCAGTACAAAACCTGTGTGATATTCCTAGCTGTGTTTGATTTTAAATTTCAAGACTAATATGGTATTTTTTGAAGGTTCAGTTCATGTTTGATATTGCTGGAAACTTCCCTAAGACATGCTTTTGCATGATATACATGTAGCTTGTTAATGTCAGTTGTATAAACATGAAAGAAGATGGCATCATAAAGCTGCATCAAACTTGCAGAAAATGAAAATTTAATGGCTTCATTATTTGCTTCTAACATCATGACAAAATCACCATTATTATGCTCATAAATGACTCAGATCAACAAGGGCATTGGCTATGTTTGACCAGAAGGGTACCACAGTGGACATGTCTTCTTTGATAAGACTACATATACGTAGATTCCTCGACTGATTTCAGGTTTTATTCGGCTCATTCTGTCAAGTTGTGGTTCGAATTTTCTCTTTCTAATGCAATAAATGCATTATTGATGCTAAAATGCAATTTCTGTGTGGCATGAAATCCCCAGGGCATTGTCAGATAGTGCTAATTAAGAACCTTTTGTGAAGCAAATTGAAACATCAACAGAAACAATTGAATTAAGTTACAAGGCTATAACAGTTCTTATTTGCAGCCTAAATTTGCTTGCAAATATTCACAGGGTAACAGCCACTGGAGGTCTCACAGTAGATGTGACTTGCGGCGGACAGTAACTGAAACTGGAAGTGGATACACTGATTGTTACAGTTTCATCTGGTACTGTAAATTCGGAAATTTTCGCGTGACTTTTATTTCGCGAATTTTCTATTTCCAAATTATTGGCGAGTTCTTGAATTCACGAGTTAGAGTCCATGTATTCTATAAAGTTTATAGTGACTCTTTATTAGCGAGAACTTTGAATTTGCGAGGAAACCAATTCGCGAATATTAGCAAAAATTAAGTTCTCGCAAATAATATTTCCGGATCTACAGTATTAATTGTAATATGGGAATTACAGCCAATATGATATTGCTTGTGTTGGGGACATTTTGGCAAAAGTGATGGCCGACCTAAGATATTATAAAACAGCATTTTTGTTGTAAGACTCTCCAATAACATGTCTTGTATGTGCAGAGACTGGGTCAGCTATCTGTTTAACTCATTTAAGCCTGGTGTCCCTTTTATGGGACATATGCAGAACGCGGTGTCCTATCTGGGGCTATTCTGTTTGCTTTAGAGGAATTTCATCGAAAAATGGAATAAAAAATCAAATTCACTCCTAACACCACTGAAATTGACAATCAGTGGACTCACCCAAATGATGATAATGGGAAATTCCATTCGCCAAACTGCTACTACACTATCGATAGTGTGGAAAATGTACTTTTTGCAGTCACTGTCAACCACTGAGCAGGTCTGCAGCCACCATATACTGCCCATTCTTGACCACTCCGCTGAAAGAAATTCTCCAACAGAAAAAAGGACAAAATTAGTCTGAATACCAGACATTCCAAGACAGATTCTGGTATTGATAAGGAAAGGATTGTCAAACACCAGTAATGAGAAGGTTTTAGAATATATGAGACGTGATGCGAGAAAACCGGTCTTCGGGGTTTCTGACCAGGTCCAACACAAACCAACCTGTAAAGTCACAGAAGCAGGCCAGAAGCTTTATGAAGAAGAGAAATAATTGTGCTATCCGTGTAGTGAAAACAAAGGTGCTGATCAGCTTCGCAGTTACTGCGAAGCTGATCTGCGCCTTTGTTTTTGCATAAGCAAAAAATCGGTTTTCTCATGACACGGCTCATATCATACTAGACATTCGGGTCACACAATCTGTCTAATTTGTCCAGAATTGGACTGGGCTTGATGTAAAACAAGTGACATTAATAAATCTATAGGATTCTAATATCCTGTTATAATGTTTTTAGTTTGAGCCTTTTGTCATCTACAGAAGCCAGTGCACCAGTCATTGGCAATGTCGTCCTCCTCGGGACCAGGGATAGCAAGTGTTGGGGGTGGGTGGCATAGCTAGGCTTAACTGCATTATTTGTCTTCCCCAGGGGTTTTGATTCCTCGCCCAAAATTGTTGAAATTTCGGTGTTCCTGCTGGGATTTGAGTGGGCCTGTTGCAGAGCTTTGGTTGTAAGAGTGTAGCAACAGTGTAGAGTTATATCTGGGGTTTGAAAAGACAAAAATCATATCACCACTATTCCTCGGTCATGAAGGGAACATTGTCATAAATGACTGGACTGGTGCATAATTTGTGACCTTAGCTTTTTAGCTCACCTGTACGAAAGTACAGGAAGAGCTACTGCAGTCACCACATCGCCGTTGCTCAAATGTTAAAGTTTTATAAGTCTATATCTCTTGAACATATGGATGGATCAAGTTGATACTTTGCATGTTGATAGATATTGGACAATTGGTCTGAAGTTTTATGCTGTACCATCTTGACCCACCTGGTCGACATAGAGGTCAAGGTCATTTTGTCTTAAAAATTTTGGTTAAAGTTCTGTATCTTTTGAACATATTGATGGATCAAGTTGATACTTTGCAGGTTGGAAGTAATGGTCTGAAGTTTCATGCTGTACCATCATGACCCACCAATTGGTCACAGACTTAGAAATTTTGTGATAAAGTTTTCGGTTAAAGTTTTTATAAGTCTATATCTCTTGGAACATGTTGATGGATCAAGTTGATATTTTGCATGTTGGTATATATTGGTCAGAAGTGTACCATCACAGCCCACATGGGTGACCTTGAGGTCAAGGTCACAGGCTTTAAGGATTCTATATTTCTTGAACATGTGGATGAATCAAGTTGATAATTTGCCTTAAGTTATATTAGTCTGTAGTTTTATGGTGTACCATTCTGACCCAGCTGAGTGACCTTGACCTCAAGGTCATGGACATGGAAAGTAGATTTTAATAGTTTTAGTGGCAAAGCACAAGTCAGGCGAACTACATACCATGTCCTGCGACAGCTCTTATTATGCATTTGTATAGTGCCACAGTTGTACTTTTATGAAATCCATTCTTCTTGTTGGTTGGAATCAGATCAGTGAACCTGAATAAACAAACATTGATCTCTTGTTCCTGAAGATTGGCAGCTTATTAGGACCAAGGTTTGTGAGAATGAATTATTGTCATTTCTCACATCATACTGGACAACAGAGTAAAGCTGCTGACTGTAAAATACATGTAATACAAAAATGAGCCGCCGCATGGGAAAACCAGCAATCTGCATAGGCAAAAACAAAGGCGCAGATCAGCTTCGCAGTAACTGCGAAGCTGATCAGCGCCTTTGTTTTCGCTACATGAATAGTACACTCCCTCTTCTTCTTAAATCCAAAATTTCAAGCTTCTAGCCGGGTTCTGGAACTGTACAGGCCGGTTTTTGTCGGACCTGTTCGGAAACCACTTTGTTGGTTTTCCCATGAGGCGGCTCAAATGTTATAAAACATTTTTTTTTCTCTAAAATAAGCAATTCTATTCTCAACAAAAAATTGTTATGTTATCTCAATTTTGGGTAAGCTTTAGGACTTAGGAGTCACTTGAAAACAAGTGTTTGAAATCCCTACATGACATCGCTGTTTTCTGGAACATTAATTAAAAAAAAATCGAGTTATGCCCCTTGCATTATTCATTTGTCATTTCAAAGGAGTGTAATTTGTCTCTCGGGAAGTGCGCTGCTTGCTTACTCAACCAGACATGAGCTGTCTGGTTTTACATTCGATCCAGTATTATTTTGGCCAGATATCAAGTCGCGTCCAATCAGATACTTTCCGTTTTTATATCCCCCTGATAAATTGAATGTCTGTCAGCCGACTTAGATAAATACCAAGCTCGTCTTGCCTTAAGTAGACATCGAGTGTCAAAGAAGTTCAAAATAATTCAATGTTCGTATAAACGGCAGGTTATTATTGTGTCATAAAGATGTTTCCTGGAAATCATTTTGTCTTTAACGCTATTGATCAGGTACGCTTTATTATATTTTGTCCACTGTAAATTTGATAAAATGTCTGGCTTGATATTTCATACAAGTGGTTGCTTTTAGTTCTTTCATTTGCTTCATAAAATGATATATACTTTAAAAACTATGGGTTATGGAAATATAGATCGATTGAAAATCATGTCACATGACTAAAATGGCTACCATAATCAGAGAATCAAACTGCTGATAACCAGATTTGTTATACCCCCGGCTTTTATGCCGACGGGTATATAGTTTTTGCTTTTCCGTTCGTCCATTCGTATGTTAGTAAGTTTGTGTGTTCGTTCGTAATTCCGGAACGTTCGTATCTATAGAATTTACGTCAAAGTTTTGGTTAAAGTTTCTCTAGGGGTGTATATATCTCATGAGCCAGTGGTCAGAAACCATTCATATTTGGACCATAGGTACCCTGTAGGGTTTGCTTTGTTTCCATGAGTTTGGACCCCAGGGTCCGTGCCCGGGGGTGGGGCTGGAGGTCAAAATCTAGGTCACCTTTAAAATGTGCAGTTTACAATGTTAATGTTTCTTCTCTTAGTCCATATCTTAACAAAGAATCATAGGGATGTATTCTTATTTAGTTCATAGATACCCTATAGGGTTTGCTTTCATATTCCATGTCACCAGATCCTGGGTAACATCCCCAGGGGTGGGGCTAGAGGTCAAAATCTAGGACACATTTATAATATGATAGATACATGTACCATGATAAATTTTCTGTAAGTCTATTTTCTTGCCATCCATTAAGTCTTGTCAGAAAGCATTCATACTGAGACCATAAGGTACCATGTAAGGTTCAGACTCTAGGGTCCATGTGTGGGGGTGGGGCTAGAGGTCAAATTCTCGAACTTCTTTAAAAATTTTATTTTCTGTACTTTTCTTCACCACCATGTTTTGAAATCATTCATACATGCACCATAGGTACTCTATAAGGTTTGCATTGTTCCTAATGACATTAGACTCTAGGGTCTATGCCAAGGGTGGGGCTAGAGGTCAAGATCTAGGACGTTTTTGTTTTTTTTATTATTAATATTATTGAAGAATGACATTCTATTTTCCATCTAGGACCGAGGACCTGACCCTCAATGTCCGCGATTAAGTCCTAGATTGAGAATGCATGTCAGCTCTGTATACTGTTTTAAAATAGATCTGTCATTCTACTACACTCCCCCCTCCCCATGGTTTTATACAGTGCTTTTTGCAAATACAAATTTATAAGTAGTACTCTTTTATTCGAGAGGGCAGGTTCCTTGTGTCAGTGTCAGTGAGCATGTCTGGGTCGGGGGCCGTGGGCCTGGTGGCATGGGGGTGGGGAGGAGCTACCAGCCGGGGGTATACATGCCTCTGAAGGCACTTTTTCTAGTTTAATATGTTCCAAACGTGTTTGGAAATTTTGAGTTAGTGTGAGGCCAAAAACTAATAGTGTTTTTAGCTCACCTGAGCCGAAGGCTCACAAGGTGAGCTTATAGGATGGCCATGATCCGGCGTCCGTCCGTCCGTCGTCCGTCCGTCCGTCGTCCACAATTTCAAAGATCTTCTTCTCTGAAATCGCTTGGCCGATCTTGTTGAAATTTTATGTAGAGCCTCCTTGGGTAGTGGCATTTCAAGTTTGATCGCGAAATCCAGGTCACATGACCAAGATGGCCGCCACGCCCATATATGGTAAAAACCACTCAAAAATCTTCTTCTCCAGAACCGGTGGGCCGATTTCCACGATACTTGGTATGTAGCATCGGGGACTTCAGCCCATCATAGTTTGATAAAATGATGACCCTTGGATGACCTTGACCTATTTTATGGCAAGGTCAAATTTGGAAACATAGGCTTTTACATGGGAAAAAGTGAAAACTATGGATTTTTTGAAAACTATTGCAGCCTGAGGCCTGAAAAGTGGTAGATGCAAACAACTAATGGAGTAGATGAAGGTATGTGATTAATATAGGTCAAGGTCATATCTTGACCTTGGCCAGTCTGTTGTCCATACACACTTTTCAAAGATCTTCTTCTCTGAAACTGCTTGGCCAATCAAAGTGAAATTTTATGTGGAGCATCCATGGGTAGGGGAGACGAAAGTTTGATCGGGAAATCCAGGTCACATGACCAAGATGGCGGCCACGCCCATATATGGTAAAAACCACTCAAAAATCTTCTTCTCCAGAACTGGTGGGCCGATTTCCACGAAACTTAGTATGTAGCATCAAGGACTTCAGCCCATCATAGTTTGATAAAATGATGACCCTTGGATGACCTTGACCTATTTTACGGCAAGGTCAAATTTGGAAACATAGGCTTTTACATAGGAAAAAGTGAAAACTATGGATTTTTTGAAAACTATTGCAGCCTGAGGCCTGAAAAGTGGTAGATGCAAACAACTAATGGAGTAGATGAAGGTATGTGATTAATATAGGTCAAGGTCATCTCTTGACCTTGGCCAGTCTGTTGTCCATACACACTTTACAAAGATCTTCCTTCTCTGAAACTGGGCGGCCAATCAAAGTGAAATTTTATGTGGAGCATCCATGGGTAGGGGAGACGAAAGTTTGATCGCGAAATCCAGGTCACATGACCAAGATGGCCGCCACGCCCATATATGGTTAAAACCACTCAAAAATCTTCTTCTCCAGAACCGGTGGGCCGATTTCCACGAAACTTGGTATGTAGCATTGGGGACCTCAGCCCATCATAGTTTGATAAAATGATGACCCTTGGATGACCTTGACCTAATTTACGACAAGGTCAAATTTGGAAACATAGGCTTTTACATAGGTAGAAGTGAAAACTATGGATTTTTTGAAAACTATTGCAGCCTGAGGCCTGAAAAGTGGTAGATGCAAACAACTAATGGAGTAGATGAAGGTATGTGTTTAATATAGGTCAAGGTCATCTCTTGACCTTGGCCAGTCTGTTGTCCATACACACTTTTCAAAGATCTTCTTCTCTGAAACTGCTTGGCAAATCAAAGTGAAATTTTTTGTGCAGCATCCATGGGTAGGGGAGACAAAAGTTTGATCGCTAAATCCAGGTCACATGACCAAGATGGCCGTCACGCCCATATATGGTAAAAACCTTTCAAAAATCTTCTCCAGAACCGGCAGGCCAATTTTCATGAAACTTGGTATGTAGCATTTGGGACTCCATTCCATCATAGTTTGTTGAAATGATGACCCTATGATGACCTTGACCTATTTTACGGCAAGGTCAATTTTGGAAACATAGGCTTTCACATGGGAAAAGGCGAAAACAAACTGTTGCAGCCTGAGACCTGAAAGTTGCTAGATGCAGACAACTAATGGTGTCAATGAAGGTAAGTAATTAATGAAGGCCAAGGTCATGTCTTGACCTTGGCCCAAGGTCATTTAAATATCAAAATTAAAATCATGGTTTTCTCAGAAATCACTGGGTTTGGAAACTATTGCAGCATGAGACCTGAAACTTTGCAGATGCAGACAACTTATGAAGTGAATAAAGGTGTGTGAGTATTCAAGGTCAAGGTCATTTCATTATGACTTAATACTCCAAGATCAGGCTTCAGGTGATCGTTCTCAGGACCAATGGTCCTCTGGTATTAGTATGCATTAAACTGGTAAAAAGGTTAATTAGCGAAGATAAATGGAAACCTGTTTTAAATGAAAGATATTATGGGCTGCAGCAAGTTTTATTAAAGAAAATGTAATAAAATGTTATGATCCATTACACCTGTTATTTCATGGCTAAGTTAAAGGTTCACTTTGATGTTATACAGGCAGTTTTTACTCACTTGAGCCAAAGGCAGACTCACCTGAATCAGAAGTTCATGCATTTTAGGTGAGCAGCATCGGTCTGGTCATCGATCTTTCCAAACAGTTCCAAGGTGCAGCAGCATCATTGGGATGAGGGTTGCAGTTTGGAAAATAGGTCAGTATAGAACTCTGGTTTCCAAGGCAGCAAATGGCTTCCATAGGGTTGTTGTGGTCATGACTGTGACCCTACTAGCAGTTTCTTTTTTTTTTTTTTTTTCTTTCTTTCTTTATTAAAAAATGTGTTCGACATGATATTGGTCATAAGATTTGTTGTCCATAGTCCAGGAGTTTCAGTACTAAAATTGTATTTCGATTTCAGAAAGGAGGCAACAGATTTTTTTTCCACATTCTGTATACAGTAGGAGGGCCTCATGGAAGATTATCTTATATTTTGTTGCTAAACGTGTAACCCTCTCAGTAAATAGAGTCTGTAATAAAAATAATAATAATAAAATAAACACATCACAAAATTAATAGACTAATATGCTGTTTACACGGACGAATTTGTTCCGAACCAGGTTCGGACCTGGTTCGGTCCAAGTGTTTAGACGAATACATTTGGTTCGCTCCAAAATTTTGGAACGGTCCAACTTGGCCCGCTACATAACCTAGGACCTGGTCCAGTCCAAATCTTGTTCCGATCCTGGTTCGGTACAAATATTCCGTCTAAACACTTTGTTTCGGTCCAAGGTTGAAAAAACTAATAATGTACAAATGTGCACTAAGTACAATTAATTGGATGCCAATATAATGGAAATAGCATTGAATATGCTTTGACGGATTTGTTTGTTTGCTTGTTATTGTGTTTGTCTGTTTAATATTATTATTATTAGGTTGTTGTTGTTTTTGTTTTTGTTGAAGTCGCACCTATTGAGTGAGGGAGACATTAAATTTTGTGCTTCTTTTATTAAGCCCAGTCTAAATACGAATCTGAATGATCATGGATGCCAGTGCACAAAACATGTCAGCTTATCGCACGAGACATTTGTTCCGATCTAAATATTTCAATGTAAACAAGAAGAAGAATTTGTTCCGTACCAACTTGGACCGGTCCAAGTTGGATCGGACCTGGTTCGAACCCATCTAAACAGAGTATAAGTCACTGTTAATCAAGGATTTTGGAATGTGGAGCATTTTCAGTCCTGTGCAAAGCCACGTGGATTCCATTAAAGTTTACTTCAGACCAGACATATCTTTGGGGGTAGGTAATGCCACTATAATCATTATGAAAATAAATAGGGAGAAGCTGCTGCCTAGCTAGGGGTCATAGTAACTGTACAGGTAATTGGCACCTAAGGTTCTATAAACAATTCATAATTGAGTACAGATTTTTTAAAGAATTATTTTTCACATTTTCCCCCAGGAAAAATGGTTTTCAGGTCCCTAATAAAAACGGTAATCTGCATCCCAGGAAAAGTGGTTTATCTTCATGATACAACTGTTTATTGTGCCTGACTCTCTGTTAGGCCCATGCCTTTGGTTTTGGTTGAAACTTAGCTGGATGGCTACCTTGTTGGGAAAGAGCTAGTCATTCTGCTCTTCGAGTGTGTTGTCGGAAAAACGTTTTATGTTTTATGTATTTTCTTTCTCACCTGGTGTCTATGTTGGGACTTTAAATTTAATACAAAGTCCATCGATTCCTGGCCCTCTATTCTTACTTTTCATCTAATTTTGGTATAACAAGCATTTAGCTTTTCATAAAAGCGAGCAAACAATGTGGTGTAGAAGCTTTTACTTTTTTCTGTGGCTTGGATTTGATTAAGTCTTAATTTTTCTCCTCATTGACTTTTATGATTCTGTTTTTGACAAATTGCTTGATTGCATGTTGAAAAACTGCTAAATTGCATGAAGAATTAATTACAAGAATTGATGAATAAAAAATATGGTATAAAATCATAACCCTTTCAAGCCTGGACGTCGGTAGATACAGATCGCAACTGTCATATAGCAGACCAAATGTGATGTTTAGTTCATTTTATAAAGTTGATCAGTGTGTTTAATTAAACAATTTCAATTTGCAAATTATTGCCAGAGTCCTCTATAATATATATCCTGATTATAATATGGATTTTTCTGTAATGAAAATGAGTTAAAGTTCATTATCAATTTGATCAGTTCGAACATATGGCAAATAGAGCAAAAACTGAGCAAATAACAAAGACCAGAAATGCAATATTAAAAAGCTAGATATTAATCACGTGTAACAGTTGCTTTAATACTTTCAGCAACAAAAAACAATGTGGTGCTTTTAGTCCGGCAGGAATATGGGATATTTTCACTGGACCTGGTAATCAGGTATAAAGTTTTTTTCTTGATGGATTCTTGTACTATAGGCATTGTCTTTCAAGAATCTGACTGATGGCACTTTGTCATCATTGGGGGTTTTGAGAAATTCAAGATGGCGTCCAATATGTCTGCCAAATACAGGGATTTCAACTATAATTTTAGTTATAATGATTTTAAAGTATTTCTGTGCTTATTTTGTCATCAAATCATGACTGCTGATTAAAGGTGAAGCTTCACTATTTGTAAGAAAGCTGTAAACATCAATCTTTTCAAGATGGCATCCAAAATGCCCGACAGAAATATATTTTTCAACCAAATCATTATTCACAATGACCTAAAAGTATTGTTGTATTTATTTTTAATGACATTAATAATGGGGGACAATTAAAGATGTAGCTTTATTCCTTTTAAGAAAGCTGTTAACATAAGATGTTTCAAGGTGGCATCCAAAATGGCTGCCAGAAATATACGATTTTTCTTTAGTTTTCATGTCGGTGCAAAATTGGCAAAAAAAGCCTGGGTATGATGATGCCATATATCTTCTAAGTCCATTAACTAGTGTTTTGCCTATATTTTAATGAATAAAAGCTTTGCTGCATCTCAATATCTAATGAAAAGTACAGATTTAACACAACAGAAGACTATATGTTCACAGTTCTAATATTGTATTACTGAACATGAAATGACAAGTCGGGGAATATGATCCACGAATAAATGGCTTCAATGTAATTGTATATTTAACACAAAGCAGTTATCGTTAGGCAATAACTTCAACAGTAGCATAAACAGTGTAGCATAAGAGGTTGACACAAAGATTTGTTAGCTTGTATATGTCTGTCCAATTTGATCAGTGTTTGCTTCATACGTGGAAATGATAGTAACAATCTACTAAGCACACAGTGGGTACTTATATGGTTTATAATGTCCAGGTTTCCATATTAATAAGTAATGCTGTGTATGAATTGTTATATTCTTGCCAGTCCAGATGCATCTACTGAAAGTTACAATAAAGGGTCTGGTTTCCTGTCCACTAAGTGGTTTGACTCAAAACTCAACTATAATTGAGCCGCAACGTGAGAAAAAACCAGTCTTCGGGGTTTCCGATGAGGTCTGACACAGAAACAGCTGTAGCTTGTAAATTTGCAATTGCTTTTAACTTAACTTCACGTTGAGGTAAAGAAGACTTTACTAGAATAGAACTTCCACCAGAAGCTCTGGCACAATCCCAGTGGATGTGATTGTAAACATTAAAGCCTTTGAAAGTAAAGTTGTCGTCAGTTTTCAGAAAAGTTTCTTTAAGACAGAAAACAGACGGTCCTAGCAGAGTTAAGTTTAACATCAATTACTCATAACTTGGTTTAATTCCTCGACAATTCCACTGTATACATGTAATTCTTTGTTTATTCTTTCCATTAAATGATTTTCAGAGAATTAAGAACTTGACCTTTCTTTATTATAAAAGACAGGAACCTACTTTCAGTATTGGTAATTCTTGGAAGATGCAATTTGCGAGGACTAGGAGGAGTGATATCCTCTTCCATGCTCTCACCAAGACAGTCATAGTAATTCTCAGATCTAAAGGTGTCTTCAGCCCCTTTAGGTATTTTCTCGGACAGAAGCTTCTGTTTTTTCCTTTGCTGAGTGAGGTTTTGATGGTGGAAGAGGCTTCCCTCCAGCAGCTGAAGGTTTACCACTTGCAGTAAGATGCTTACCTTCTGCAGTTTTGCTCTACGGAGTGCTTTGCACAGAGGGAGGATTGCCTCCTGCTAGTGCAGGGGATACTTTACCTCCTGCAGTCTGGTTGGTACCAGAAGGGGCATCGCCTCCTGGATTTTTACGTTTTTTAATCTGAACGTCGTATGTTTCATCAGTTTGCGTCATGGCATCAACTAGTTTGACTTGTGTGCCAGTACTTTTTATGATGCTGGCGTAGTTCTTGTTTGTCGTGGGTGGACGATTGCTGTTCTACAATTTTTCGCGCTTCAATGAAGGACAGATTTCTTGTACATTTTATCTTAAGGAGCTCCTTTTCTTTGTGCCAAGTCGGACAGTCATGTAAAAAAGTTGGGTGTGGGCCACTGCAGTTGACGCACTTTGCTGCTTTCTCAAAGTTGCGATCATCACTGCAGTGTTTCTCTTCTCCACAGTTTGAGAAGCCTTCGTGGTGCAGTGGTTATGCCACTCGCCTTGTAAACCAGGGGTCGCAGGTTCTCCAGTCCGTCGGATGGGACTATAAACCAAGGTCCCGTCTCCATATGACCTTAGCTGTTGGTGAGACGTTAAACCCCAATCAACCAACCTCTCCAAATTTTGCACATACCTTTTCCCTGGTACATCTACTTTCATGATGGCCGAAAAACTGGCAATTGTAACATCGTAGAGGATTTTGTACGTATACCTCTACGTTCACAGAT
Organism: Rugalucina vietnamica; assembly: GCA_964017185.1. NCBI lineage: Eukaryota > Metazoa > Mollusca > Bivalvia > Lucinida > Lucinidae > Rugalucina > Rugalucina vietnamica. The sequence goes on along the minus strand of OZ024869.1, from coordinate 68,934,814 downwards.
ATATATGCTGCTTTTATTTTCTTTGGCAATATGGGTGTAGTGAAAGTCAAAATGTAAGTGTTTGTTCGTTTGAGGACACTGTTTCTGCGAACGTGAATGTTTCGAATCTCTATGACACCTTGAGTTGTCACCTTGAGACTGCATGACTGAGAAGCGCGATACGTTCGAAGCTGATTGTGACGCTGTGTAATGGGCTTTTGAGTTGATGGTTCAGAATCCGAAGATTCATCCGACTCCTCCGCGAATTTCTTACGCTTGGATGAAGTTTGTGACGATTGCTTATTCGAATCTCTCATAATTAAATGGATGGATGATTCATCTCAAATGCGCTACGCCCTCCATTTAGCACTACAAGGGAACGCATAAAATGAGTGGCTTTCCAACTCAAAGAAATACACAGAGATATACTCGTAGAATCTTGATGCTTACACGATTGACCCGTTGAACCGCCGCATTCTAGGAATGATAAAGATAGAAAGACGTTTATGGGCATATGGTAGGTATCAGGGACGATACTGAAAGACAGGAAGAGGAAGCAAAATGTATTCCTAGGGCTTGGCGCGACAAATTCGATTGACCATACCCGAGTCCGCATGGCCTCCCATCTAGCCGAAATCAGGGCCAAAGTGATGTGTTGCACGCCGACTATTAACGTCAGCACAGCAGACACACTCAATCACCAGGATCCCTTAATCCAAACGACACGGGTCGCCACTCATGGCAAACGAGCCGCTCCTCTATTCGACCAGGTTTAATGGTTCCGCAAGAGGGGGCGACCGGCCAATTCTAACGTGGGTCTGGCACAGGACGGAGGTTAATCATGTTTTGTTTTTAATCATGCACCTTCTTGGACACAAATTTCTATGTAATGGCTGAGAAGTACTTATATCTGATGAGTCCATAATCTCCCTATTGTCAAAACTATTAAACATCACAGACTTTCCACATTATGGCAGCCATCTTGGACATCATCTATGATTAACAAATGTTAATGCTAAGACTGTTGAGTTAAAAGCACTACGAGTGAATCCATAATTGCTATGAACAATATCACTGAAAATCAATATTCTGGCAGCCATCTTTGAAAACTATTGGCAATCAAATAAGAACCATATTGTGGCAGCTATCTTAAACATCGTGATTCAACGACAAATCTGTGAAATTATGACACAGTCAGATATGTGAATGTGGGCAGTTTTTATAGAAAACAATGTATGCTAAATGCATTGTCAAAACTGTTAAAATTACCGAAAATCGATATTCTGGCAGCCTTCTTGGACACCATCTTTGATACACCAGTATATTCAGAATGACTACGGTCAGATAAGTTGCTGTGTGCAATATGTGAAGGAAAAATGCATTTTTGATTCATTTACGGGATGAAAAGTACCATTATATCAAAGCTTTGAATTTCTGGAAGACCTTTTGGATGCCATCTTGATTTTCTCAAATTCCCCAATGATGACAAGGTGTCATCAGTTGGATTCTTTGAAGACAATGCCTATCCAACACGAATCAGTAAAGAAAAAAACTTTATACCTCATTACCAGGTCAAATTGATTTCCTGCTGGACTATTTCAGTCCAGAATTGGTCAGTGCGATAAAAAAAGGCGACTTATTGCCCACATCAATAATGGAGCCGCATCGTGTGAAAACCGGATTTTTGCCTATGCGAAAACAAAGGCTCAGATCAGCTTTGCAGTAACTGCGAAGCTGATCAGCGCCTTTGTTTTTGCTACACTGGGGATAGTACAATTTCTCTTCTTCTTAAATCCGAAATTTCAAGCTTCTAGCTTTTTCCTGTGCTTGTACAGGCCGGTTTGTGTCGGACCTGTTCGGAAACCACATTGTTGGTTTTCCCACGAGCTGGCTCATTTCAAAAAGTCCAGGATGTGCCTTCTACTTTTTGTATGTTTTCAGGTCTGTGTTAAGCCTATAATAATAATATAATAAGCTATGGATCCAGCGCTCATGACATACAGTTTCCCAGTACCATTTATGTTTGCAGTGGCTTTGTCTTCTACTCATTGCTGGGAACCAGATCATTGACTGGTTACAGCATAATTACTTTGGTTCAGCATCATTTCAAGCTGAAATTTGCTACTGTATGTACCAGTCTGGATTTCCTTGTTACTTTTGATTACTGTGAAACTTTTTTTTTGACATTTACGGATACCACCATGTGTCAGCAGTTATCATGACTTGAGAAAATGTCAAAGTTTTTATTTTCATTACATGATTTTGGAAAGTTGTACTGGTAATGGCAACATTTTAAAGAGTGTTAATACATTATTACTATATACTAAAATTAACATTTTGATGTTCGGCAATTTGATTAAACGTATTATGTGACTTTTAATCAAATTAAATGTTAAATTATGTGAAAATGTGATGATTTTTGTGACAGTTACTGCATTGAAATAATAAAAAAATATATATGTTCGATAGTTTAATACTAGCTGTTATTATATAAACAAATACAAACTTTAAAAATGACTTAAATTTGTTTATGGTACAATAATTAAAAAAAAAAAGGTAAATGTATTTAGGATGTAATTGTGGTTATAGTGGAATTGTTAGAATGAAAGACAAACTTAGATGACTAAACATGACGTGTATTTGAATTATATTGTTAATTAATGTTGTTGGAACTATTTGTGTCCTGTGGTGTGATCTCTAATATTGTTGACAACGTCTCAATGAGGCTTTGGAAGAAGAAAAAGATGTCCACTCATTCGTTTAGGTAATCCATTTCTGTTACCATACATTCATTATTAAATGAGCCGTGCCATGAGAAAACCGGATTTTTGCCTGGGCGAAAGCAAAGTCATAGATCAGCTTTGCAGTAACTGCGAAGCTGATCAGCGCCTTTGTTTTCGCTATCGGATAGTACAATTCCTCTTCTTAACTTAAAGCCAAAATTTCAAGCCTCTAGCCTGCTTCTGTGACTTTACAGGCTGATTTTTGTCGCACCTGGTCGGAAACTCTGAAGGCCGATTTTCTTGCATCGCGGCTCAAATTAAGCCAACCCAAGAATGACGCCCGCGGTGGCGTGTGTCCTGTACATTTCTTTCTTGAAGATTTTGTCATTAAGATAAAAGATTCTATGGCCACTCCTCCTCTTCTTCTGCCAATTACATGTATATTGTCTGGGAGCAGGGTTTTCCCTGGCACACTACTTGACACTAAAAGTGCATTTTGATGCCTGTTGGCCTCCAATGACCCCCAAAACTGTCCAGAGAGGGGACAATGATGTCCCCCTAAATTCTCAATAATTCTGTTTCCTGAAGTAAAATCCCCCAAAATCTCAACAGTTAGTCAAAATGTCCCTCAAAAGCTGCCAGTAGTGGGACATTGGTCCATTAAATTAAAACTCCAACACTGGGGAGTGTGTGTGTGGGGGGGGGGGGGGGGGGGGGGGGTAGGGGGAGGGGGTTTGGCAGTGTTAGGTTAGTGCATAATACTGTAGTGAGAGGTTTGGGTTCAAAAACCTATGCTTATGACGTTATGTCTCCCCCACACAAGGTTTCTATATGTTTGAAACTCACTAAGGACCATTATAAGGCGGTGATTCAGATGTAATCTATATGAGCCGCCTCATGGGAAAACCAGCAATCTGCATAGGCGAAAACAAAGACGCAGATCAGCTTCGCGGTAACCGCGAAGCTGATCAGCGCCTTTGTTTTCGCAACTCGGATAGTTCAATTCCTCTTCTACTTAAATCCGAAATTTCAAGCTTCTAGCCTGCTTCTGTAGCTGTACAGCCTGATTTGTGTCAGACCTGTTCGGAAACCACATTGTTGGTTTTTCCACGAGGTGGCTCATATGTTTTTATTATGTCCTGAGTGTTTCCATTCTGTTGTTTGTTCTTTAAAATGTTTCTGTGTGAAGCTATTTTCTTTTTCGCCAAGAAGCCTCTGTGGCATTGTGGTTAAGCCGCTGGCTTCGTAAACCAGGGGTCGTAGGTTCCATCCATCAGATTAGACTTAAAATCAAGATGATGTCTCCGTAAGCCCATATTGGTGGGACATTAAACTCCGTACCAACCAACCTTTTGCTCTTAGAGCTTAGGATTGCGATATATTGGCTGCATTGCTTGTTTATGGCATTCCCTTGGCCTTAGATATTAATTGCCTCCATGGTTCTTTAGTTTCATTGGCAAATTGGTATTGGTTTTATGTGATTTTAAATTGTTTAATCAAATCGTAAAGTATGAAATGTGATTTTAAATTGTTTAATCAATAAGGAAATCATAATTGCTTTGATTAAATGGCAGAGTTAATTGAGCCATGTCATGAGAAAACCGGATTTTTGCCTATGCGAAAAAGGCGCAGATCAGCTGTGCAGTACAGCTGATCAGCGCCTTTGTTTTTGCCACACAGATAGTACAATTCTTCTTTTTCCTTAAAAGCTGAAATTTCAAGCTTCTAGCCATCTTCTGTAGCTGCACAGGCCGATTGTGTCAGACCTGGTCGAAAACTCCAAAGACTTGTTTTCTCACGCCGCGGCTCAATTGATATTAGTCACACCCAATCAGGGTATGAAGTCATTCTGCACCTGTAATTTCTGTGAAGAAATATTGTAGAACATTCAATTAAATTGAAAACTGATCGAAGGTTTTGATTTTAAGGATCTGATGACAGTTTGATAATGCATAACTGTTTTTCTTCGATTTTATCTAGCTGGAACCTACAAAAATTGAAGGTGAATGTGCTGCAAGCTTTGTTGCGTTTAAGAGTTACGTCCTATCAACATCCTCGGATGCAAGAAAGACACCAAAGAAAAAAAATGACATTTAGTTGAATAGAGATTGCCTTACTGAAATAAATAGTGTGTGGCGCTTCCATGACCTGAATGCAAAATGTGACTTCGTTAGGAAGTTTACACCTATCAAGGTAGATCATGATGCTGCATTCAAATTAATTCATTTTCTATACAATGAAATTTAGAGTGATATTGCTGACATAAACATTCATGCAGCATTTACATTTAAGGTGAATGAATCCTTAAGTTGGCATAGCCCCAGTTAGACAGTAGTATGAATGTCAAATGCTTAAAGAAAAAAAAAAAGTAAACTCTGGACAAAGGATTGGCTATTATGATCATCCTTTTCATCATCTTCATCATCATCATCATCATCATCGTTTGCAGAAAATCTTCAGGATGTTTTGGAACCCTCACAAGGGGCTCTCTGACTATGATATAACATGCATCATGGTTTTTGAAGTTGGTGCGATGCAAGAAACACTGGTCTTCGGGGTATCCGACCAGGTTCGACACAAAATGGTCTGTACTATCACAGAAGCAGGCTATTAGCTTGAAATTTCAGATTTAGTAAAAAGAGGGATTGTGCTATACTCGTAGCTAAAACAAATGCGCTGATCAGCTGTGCAGTTACTGCACAGCTGATCTGCACCTTTGTTTTCGCATAGGCAAAAATCCGGTTTTCTCATGATGCCTGTTTCTTTCATTCCTAAATATTCAAAATCACATGGCTACATCTACAGCTGCAGTCAATGTCAGAGCTGATAATGGGCACAAAACTGTGTTATTCTTTACATATTTACCTTGAGTTTCCTATTAAACAAATGCATTAGTGAAAGTTTATGTAAAACACCTGTGTGGTGCTAATGATGTGCTCCTTTTGTTGTTCCAGGTTAAAAACAAACACATGCTTTTAAAGAGGGAATAACGAAACCTTACTTGCTTAAGCTTTTCACACTTGTGGCTAAGTATCTTAAAAGCCTCTGATTTGCATTTATGTATTTGCAGGAGCATATAATCTCTATGCTCCTGGTATTTGTAAGTGCACAACAAGTCTCCTATCGTATGAGCTCTTGTGTCTCAGTATGCCATGACTGGGACCCGGCCAGGAGTTTTTGGGAGCTGCGGAGAAGGGCTATTTATTTTAACAGAGCTGAGGAGACCCTGAAAATATTTTAAGGGAGATGGGGAGCAAGCATAAAATTTTGAGGTTTTAGGGAGCAGGGAGCGGAATACTGAAGAGAAACATTTTAAGGAGGTGGGGAGAAAGGTTATTTCTTTTTCAGGGAGCAGGGAGCCAAGACCCACCCCCGCCCCCATGCCCCCATCCTCCTTCAGTAGGGCCACATGACTTTGCACATGGCTCTGAGAACATAGGCAAGGCTTGGGTCAGCTAGCACAGCAAGCAGATCTGAAATTGGGTTTGTTTTAGCTGCGGCAAAAGGTTAATCCAGCTGTCTTACAAGGCTTTCCTCTTCCTGCTGGGAGGATGAACTTTATGCAGGTTTTAACGCAATGAGTAAGCTTTGTTTTCTGTGAGAAAATGATTACCAGAAAAAAGGATAAAAACAGGTGAAAGTAATTCAAAGGTTTGATTTTGTAGCTATAAGTCTATTGCAAATGGCTAAACTTAATTTAGTTCTCTGGATTCTGTGTATTGCAACTGGCTAAAGCCCCGTTCTAACTGTCCCGGTTCGCCACAGTGAAGACAAGCTGGTATACAGTGGTAAACCGAGGGACGGTTCCTACAAAATGTCTACGGCGTCTCGGTGACAGCCAGTCACGCCACAGTTATGTCCCGTTATTGAAAATGATAGCAACCGGGTTAAAATTGGATACCAACAGGGTGAACCGGGACGCCACCGGGGCAAACCTGGGTGCACCGTGGCCAAATCTGTAAAGCCAGTTTGCCCTGGTGGCATCCTGGTTCACCTTGATGGAGTCCGGATTTGTGCCAGATTACCCTGGTGGTATCACAGTAGGTCCTGGTTCTTCCCAATTTGCCATGGTATTGCTACGGTTCTATCCCTGTTTATCAAACCGGGGTCAACTGGGGAGTTAAACTTGGACAGTGAACACATAGCTTAAAGTGTTCCACAGTGATTGTAAATGACAATTCAAGCCACATTTAAAAACAAAAGTGTCATATTATAATGCACTAGTCATTTGTACCCCCCCCCCCTCCCCCCCCCCCCCACACACACACCAAGGTAGCAGAATGTGGGGGGGGGGGGGGTAGGAAGCCGTGTTTTTATTAATGTGCAATCCCCCCGCAGGGTGGGGCTTTTAGAAGGGATTTGCTGAAACAAATGTCAAAGTCCACACTATTCCTCTGGGGGCTGTGCGAGTGGGGGGTTACAAATGACTAGTGCATAACTTCAATAAAATTTCACTGAAATTGCGGTTATTTCACGGAGTCAAAGATTTGATAATCGAATGTCTTATTATATCAGAACATTTAGATTTAATTTGCTTGTCATGAAAAACTCCTTGTGTGTGAAAGTGAAAGTTCTGCAAAACTCATGCACCCCACCATATTATCAGAAAAGCACACTATGGGATAGACAGTCGTATCATATCATATCACGTTTTGAAGGGTTGCACATTAGGTTGCACATTAGATAAAGTCTTTATCAATGAAATGCATTTCAAGCTTCTAAAGATTTGCAAGGCCTCGCGGGGGGGGGGGGGGGGGGGGGGGGGGGGGGGGGGGGGGGGGGGGGCACCAAGGTTCCACTTGAAGGCTAACAAATTATTGGGGGGGGGGGGGCACCAAGGTTCCACTTGAAGGCTAACAATTATTTTATTGTTCCATTTTGATGATGGTGATGAATGGTAAAAATTAATCAGGTTATTCACCTGGGAAAAATTTAGAAGAAAAGTTTCTGAACAACAATATCATGTAACAGCTTAAATGGTGGTCTTTGAGAATTGCAGGATGTTTTAGTAATCATTATTAGCACTAAATTTTCTCCGAAATCACCTTTATTATGAAGTTTTCTTACTTTCTAACCTTTCTAACCATTCTAACACCAAATCCAGAGGCCCTAGTGCAGAGTTGTGTTTTTGAGAAAGTTACATTTAATTCCCGATGAGCTGCAACACCAGAAAACAGGTCATCAGGTTTTCGACCAGGTCCGACACAAACCAGCCTGTGCATCGGTAGAAGATGGCTAGGAGCTTGAAATTTCGGATTTAGGAAGAAGAGGAATTGTACTGTGCAGTTACTGCACAGCTGATCTGCGTCTTTGTTTTCGCATATAGGCAAAAATGTGGTTTTCTCATGGCACGGCTCCTTTAGTATGTACTGATTAATGTGGTATCCTGAGGAAGCAGTGGCACCATCCCAACATGACTTTAAAATTGTTGACTGGCAGTACTTAATTTAGTGCTAATTTTAAGGTAATCAAAATACTCAGTCTGAAAATTTTTGGTATTTGTGAGCCTCGAAAAACTTACCTTATTTCTTTTTTAGCTCACCTGAGCCGTTAGGCTCACAAGGTGAGCTTATAGGATGGCCATGATCCGGCGTCCGTCCGTCCGTCCGTCGTCCGTCCGTCCACAATTTCAAAGATCTTCTCCTCTGAAACCGCTTGGCCAATCAAATCCAAATTTTATATGAAGCATCAATAGGAAGGGGGAACCAATGTGTATATAAGAAATCCAGGTCACATGACCAAGATGGCCGCCATGCCCATATATGGTAAAAACCCTTCAAAAATCTTCTTCTCCAGAACCGGTGGACCGATTTCAACGAAACTTGGCATGAAGCATTAATGCCCCAAGCACTACAATGTATATATAAATCATGACCCTGTGATGACCTTGACCTATTTTACAGCAAGGTCAACATAGGTCGCCAATGCATTTGAATGGGGAAAACTTTTAAAATGTCATTTGAAGTGAAAGTCTTGCAGGAAATGGGCAGTAGGACTGAATATTAATGATTCTGAAAAAAATTGGACCCCAGGGGCTCATGTGCCCCCACCCCGGGGCAATATACATGTATATCTCCATAATATTCAAAAGTCTTCTCCTCTGAAACCACTTGGCCAATCAAAGCCAAATTTTATGTGAAGCATCAATAGGAAGGGGTAACAAATATGTATATAAAAAAATCGAGGTCACATGACCAAGATGGCTGCCATGCCCATATATGGTAAAAACCCTTCAAAAATCTTCTTCTCCAAAACCGGTGGACCCATTTCAGCAAAACTTGGCATGAAGCTTTGATGGCTCAAGCACTACAATGTGTATGTAAATCATGACCCTGTGATGACCTTGACCTATTTTACGGCAAGGTCAACATAGGTCGCCAATGCATTTGAATGGGGAAAACTTTTAAAACGTCATTTAAAGTGAAAGTCTTGCAGGAAATGGGAAGTAGGACTGAATATTAATGATTCTGAAAAAAATTGGACCCCAGGGGCTCATGTGCCCCCACCCCGCGGCAATATACATGTATATTTCCATAATATTCAAACGTCTTCTCCTCTGAAACCGCTTGGCCAATCAAAGCCAAATTTTATGTGAAGCATCTATAGAATGAGGCAATCAATGTGTATATAAATAATCTAGTACACATGACAAAGATGGCCGCCATGCCCATATATGGTAAAAACCCATCAAAAATCTTCTCTGAAACCAATAAACTGATTTCAAGGAAACTTGGCGTGAAGCATGGATGGCTTAAGTACTCCAATGTATATATAAATCATGACCCTGTGATGACCTTGACCAAGTTTATGGCAAGGTCAACATGGGTTGTCTATGCATTTGAATTGGGAAAACTGTTAAAATGTCATTTGAAGGGAAAAGCCAGCAGGAAATTGGCATTTGGACAGAATATTGAAGATTCTGAAAAAAGAAAATGGCCCAAGGGCTTCATCTGCCCCTGCACTGGAGTTAAATACCATAATATTCAAACATGTTTGTTTGTATATATGCAGCAGATCTCAGGTGAGCGTTTACAGGACCATTGGTCCTCTGGTTGTTGCTTTTTGTCAATGGTGTTCCTGTTCCAATGAGTATGGATTTTACATTGTGAAATTCTTTTGACTCTTTCCCATAATATTACATATACATATCTTCATGAGTTACTCGAAATGCTTGATTTACTCTAAAATCAATTTTTGACAATGATTTAAACAGATGGTTGATGAGCCTGTTGACATTTGAGCTTTCGATTTTATCTTAAAAATGAGCCGCCTCGTGGGAAAACCAACGATGTGGTTTCCGAACAGGTCCGACACAAACCGACCTGTACAGTCACAGAAAAGAGCTAGAATCTTGAAATTTCGGATTTAAGTAGAAGAGGAACTGTACTATCCGAGTAGCGAAAACAAAGGCGCTGATCAGCTTCGCGGTTACCGCGAAGCTGATCTGCGTCTTTGTTTTCGCCTATGCAGATTGTTGGTTTTCCCATGAGGTGGCTCAAATGTTAATGGATGAAAACTTTAATCATGATAATCATGCAAAACTGCATTTCATGCTCATGAAATGATAAAGGTGCATCAACATCATGTATTTGAGCCTTTGCATGAGAAAACCAACAGTTTTGGTCTCCGACCAGGTTGTATTACAGTCACAGGAGCAGGCTAGAAGCTTGAAATTTTGGTTTTAGAAATTAGAGGAATTGTACAATCCATGTAGCTAGTGAAAACAAATCAGTTACTGCGAAGCTGATCTGCGCCTTTGTTTTCGCATACGCGAAATATTGCTTTTCTCATGATGCGGCTCATTTTACTTCTTACATGAACATGAAATGCAATTAAAATGATATGAAAATAATGTGTTTAGTAGTTATTCATGATGTAAGAATTCCCATTGCTCTGCCTACTGTAGTTTTTCTACATCTACAAAAGAGTGCCATTACATTTTTTATGAGGATGGGGTTGGACACTTTATCATTGTTTTCATATGGAATATACATAGAGTAAAATGACAGCATGAAATTATGTTGGGACAAAAAAATTTGTGGCCTTTGCCAACTTCTGCTGGATCCTTCTAGAGGAAAGTATCCTTGGTCCTACCAGAAGAATGTGCAGTAGTTTTGTTTATAATATGGACTCTAAGTTTTATTAACTCATATGAGCTTGGCATGTTTTTATGGGATATAGGCAAACAGCATAACCCCAGATGTGACGCCACAGAATGCGGCGTCCCATCTGGGGCTATTCTGTTTGATAAAAGGAATTTCATCAAAAAATGAGATACAAATTAAAATCACTCCTATATAACGCCCTTAAAATAGAAAGTGGACTCACCCAAATAATAATGATGGACAAGTTCATTCATCATAATTTATATGGGTCAATTTTTTGCAGGTGAAATCTGTAGCTCAATGACTGACTCATGACTGGATCTAGGGGTTGAGATTTCAAAACATTGTCAATGAGCAAGACAATTTACTCCCCACATTACTAGTTTAGCTCCCAAGAAGTGATGGCACTGTCCCAACATGACAGAAAATTTGTTTTAATAGGACGCATCAGAGAATAGCCTACACGGCGATTAGGGAAAATAGTCTCCCTACATGAACAAACTTCTTCCTTTTTTCAGTTTAGGGAGAAGAGAAAATATATAGAATATATAGGCAAACCTTTAATTCAAGTAAAAACTTCTCCCAAATTTTCTTGGGGAGAGACAAGACTTTGGCTAGTTTGAACCCTGCACATTAAGCCATATTTCAAAAAAACATATTGTCTATTTTCAGGTATTTGGTCCACCATACCTATGCAGCGTCATCATTCAATAACACCAAGATGGAGGACCTCGGCGATGCTTTTCATTCCATGAACCACGCCGAACGAATGATGAAGAAAATGGAGGCTTACGTCAACAAACGATCCCTCTGTGATGTCGTACTGGTTGCAGGGCAACGGAGACTGCCAGCACATAGACTAGTACTGAGTGCGGCTTCGGATTACTTTGCGGCGATGTTTACTAATGATGTCCGAGAAGCGACAATGGAGGAGATAAAGATGAAGGACGTGGATCCAGATGCTTTGGCAGCCATTGTCAACTTTGCTTATACAGGTAAAAAACCTGGTTTTGTCAACTTTGTTGAATGATTAAAGTCCAATTCGCATGCGCCAAAAATACACACGTGTAAATATACTCCGGTGTGCAAATTTTACTCGGGGTAAAGTCCAATTCGCATGCGCCAAAAATACACGCGTGTAAATATACTCCGGTGTGCAAATTTTACTCGGGGTAAGTAAATGGTGCATGCGAACGCAAATACACACCGGAGTATATTTACCTATAGGTAAATTAACTCCTGGGTCTGACCAGATGCAAATTTTATTTTTACAAATACACACGTGTAAATTTTACTATTATGTCCCATGCGAACGCAAAGTAAATTTACCCATGAGTATTTTTATTTCTAATTAATAATTTGGTTGCAGAATCTGCTAATAGAATATGCATTCAGTATTGTATTGTATTGTATTGAGGCTTAAAATCCCTGTCAACAATTTTTCAGTCATGTCTGGACAGAGCCAATTCTTCCTGGTTTTAATAAGTACCATATAAGGAGTTAATGGTCTTGCTCAAGGACACAGTGCGGTGATGCCTGTGGGGATCGAACACAGGACCCCTCGATTCGGAGTCTGACGCTCTACCACAACACCACGCTCCCTGAATATCTAGCTTTTGGATTGATGGATGGATAGAGAGAGAGAGAGGGAGAGAGAGAGAGGGAGAGAGAGAGAGAGATGAAAACAAGTGTAGTCTCATTAGTCTGATTTCTATTATCTTTTTTTATTGCAGTTATTTCATTTTAATTCTTTTGTGTTGTTTTGTATTCCCATTTTCTTGTGAAAGCAGAATGTGACCTTATGTCATCAATTCACAGTTATTTTCATGAATTGGCTACTGACACTTTTGTTAGATTGATTTATTTTCAAAACTGATTACCCAAATACATGATATAATAAATGGGCTGTGCCATGAAAAATCTACTTTCTGCAATGCCTAAACCAGTATATAACTAAATAGCTGACCAGCACGTATTTAAGGTAGAGCTTCTTTTTCCAAATTTTGAAGTAAATTTTTAAGTCTAGCAGATAGCCATTTTTTTTTTTTGTGATTGGATAGCCTTGTTTGTGTCGGACCTGGTCGAAAGCACTGAAGACAGGTTTTTTTTTTTATAATGAAGCTCAAATGATAATCTGTTTACAACCTGAAAAAAATACTTCCCTCAAAATCAGATATCATCATATACTCTCAGTTTAAAGCTGCAAGACCTGAAATATAGTGTAAAAAATGTCAAAAAGTTGTAAAGGGGAAAACTCCAAAGGAAGGGGAGCCGCCTGGTCAGATGAGGAAACTGAATGTCTTTTGAATATTTGGATGGATAAAAATATTGAAGAACAGTTGGAAGATGGGAAAGTCAGCTGTCAGAAAATTTATGTTTCTGTGTCAAATGACATGAAAGAAAATGGTTACAAGAAGACATCAGAATAGTGTAAAACACGGATGCATACCTTGAGGAGAAGTTACAGGAAATGCAAAAATGCTCTAAATAAGAGTGGAAAAGGAAGAATAACATGTAAATTCTATGATAAGTTAGATATGATTCTTGGAACCCGTCCTGCTTCAGAGCCAGTAATAGTCATAGAATCTGCTAAGAGAAAGGCACAGTCTTCAGACAGTGATATGAGTGATTCAGAGAATGAGAATGAACAAGATAAACTGACAGAGGGGAATGAAAAAAGTGATGGCAATGATATGGATGAGGCAGAAGAAAAAGAGAGTGTAGAAGATGACAAGAATAAAGCTAATGATGCTACTGCTGAAAACTTGAAAGTAAAGAAAAAAGATGAGACAGATAAAGCCAAGAACCCAAAGGATGAGACAGATAAAGCCAAGAACCCAAAGGATGAGACAGATAAAACTAAGAACCCAAGTTATCAAAAGGAGTCAAGGGTGAAACGAAAAATGAGAAAAAGTCGCCTAGAAATTGCTCTTGGTTCAGTCATGGAGGGTTTTAGTAGTTCAAATGAAAAAACTGAAGGAAAGTTTGCAGATCTTCAAAAGGAAAAACTTGACATTGAGAAGAAAAGGCTTGAGTTTGAAAAAGCAAAATTAGAGTCAGAGGAGAGACAGAAACGTGAAGAAAGAAAGCATCAGTTTGATATGATGCAAATGATGATGAATATGATATCTAATTCACAAGGACATCTCAACACTAATTTTCCACCTCAGGCATCGGCCAGCACTTTGTTCCAGCCTCAGACATTGGCCAATGCTTATTTCCAGCCTCAGACATCAGCCCATGCTAATTTCCAGCCTCAGACATCGACCAATGCTAATTTCCAGCCTCAGACATCGACCAATGCTAATTTCCAGCCTCAGACATCGACCAATGCTAATTTCCAGCCTCAGACATCGGCCAATGCTAATTTCCAGCCTCAGACATCGGCAAATGCTAATTTCCAGCCTCAGACATCGACCAATGCTAATTTCCAGCCTCAGACATCGGCCAATGCTTTCCAGCCTCAGACATCGGCAAATGCTAATTTCCAGCCTCAGACATCAGCTATTGCTAATTTCCAGCCTCAGACATCGGCCAACATCGATTTCCAGCCTCAGACATCAGCCAACATCGATTTCCAGCCTCAGACATCAGCTATTGCTAATTTCCAGCCTCAGACATCTGCCAGTGCTAATTTCCAGCCTCAGACATCATTCCAGCCTCGGTCATGGGTCAACGAAAATGGCCAGCCATCCGAGAATGCAAACATTTACCAGCAACAGACATCCACCTGTAGTAATCAGCCACTGATATCTGACAGTCCTTATCAGTCACAGACCTCTACGACAACCACTTACCTGACAGACTCCCAGGAAAGCTACCTTGGAAATTCAACGAATGAAGAAATTGATATCATGAGCCTGTGAACTTCAATGTGATTTGAAACAGAGTTGAATTATTTTTTTTTTATTATTATTACACAGAAGGGTTGTGTTTTTTCATAATGGGACATCATAAAGACAAGAAGTCTTATGAGACATGAAATTGAAAACTGATTACGTTTATTATTAAAGGCCTTGTCATATACAAGCAAAAGCTCCCCAATGTAGGCATTCATTTAATTGCCAAAAGGAGTTGTTATTTGATTGATTGATTGTTTTACTTCCCAGTCAACCGATAGCATCCCAACATGGCCACCTGTTGACTGGGACATAAAGCAGTAAATCAGAGAAACAAGAACTCATTTTCACAATTCAACCAAAATCTATTTCAAAGAAACTTTTGCTTATGAGTGACCAGGCCTTAAGAGTGTAAAAACACAATAGGTAAATCTTGTTTCCATATCCAGGAAGGCTGATCTGGGTACTCCATAGTAAACTAGACGTTAATAACAACATGAATAGCTTCTGATTTTGTTGTCATCTGTCTGAAGCAGACATTTTTTTCAGTACACACATTTAATTAGTTTTATTCCAGACTTAAATAAATTTTTGGTTTATTACTGTTCGTTTGACTTTATCATTTAAAAGAAAAACTGAGGGTCAAAAATTGTTCATTCATTACTTCCATTGCTTTTTGTCAATTGTGTGGTTTTTATGTCCCATTCAACAAGTTTAGTCATGACAGGTTGGATGAGCTATCAAATATAAACCTGCAAATCATTTTTATTTCAAGCTACTAGCCATACTGACTTAACGAAAGCCAATCAGAATCAAGGATATGAACATTATATATGTAACATCCCAGTCAACATTTTCTCAATCATGGCTGAATGGATCCATTAGGGAATTAATGTGTCTCGCTCAAGAACACACCAAAGCTGTGGTTTGAACCCATAGTCTCTCGATCCAGATTCTGAAGAGACATTAGGTTACTGATTTTTCACATATGCAAAAACAAAGAAGCAAATCAGCTGCACAGTAAATTCACTGCTGATCTTCACTGCTGATCAGCACCTTTGTTTTTTGCTACATAAGTAGAACCATCACTCTACTTTCTTCAGACAAACTTTATGATATGGCTATGATACTGTAAGCTCAGAAATTTTCTTGAAAACTATTTTTTTCCTAATATTTGGGAATTGGTTGCCTTGCAAATTAAATATTCTTGCTAGTAAAGAATTACTACAAGCTTTATAGACTGTTCATGTATCCATTGCTAAATTAAGAAAGAACTTACTAATAATTCAACACTAGAAAAATCTCCAAATAAAAGTTAGGTGAAAATTTCTGAATTAACAGTATCTCACCAATGACCATACCGACATTACATTAGCTGTAGACCATGGAAGTAAAGCATTAAAACAAAAAACAGGAAAGATTTAGCAAGAAAATAATGATGGTTGATTGATTGGGGTTTAATGTCCCACCAACAGCTAAGGTCATATGGAGAAGAGACCTCGGTTTATAGTCCCATCCGATGGACTGGAGAAGCCCATGATTGAACCTGCCTCAACAGCAATTTTGTTCAGGAACACAAACTGGTACCAAGTTGGACATGGTGCATCTTGTTGGTGCATCATTTGGATCGGGGAACCTTTTATGTTTTTTCTTAAACATCAATACACTGGTTCTGGGGATGATGATGTATAGTTCTAAGCATTTGTAAGCATGGTGGCCATGTGCATATAATGCCCTACATTTTATGAACCAACTTTCTTCAATGGATGTTGCATATTTCTCTTTCAACAGCCAAGCAGTTTCAGAGGACAAGACCTTTGAAAATGGTGGACAGACAGACAGGCAGAATGATGACAGACAGGTTGACATATGCTAGGGTATTGTTATATGTTAAGTTCACTTAGACAGACAGACAGACAGACAGACAGACAGACAGACAGACAGACAGACAGACAGATGCCAGAGCATTGCTATACTATAAGTTCCCCTAGACAGCCAATGGCAGATAGACAGACAGACACATGGACAAATGCCAGAGCATTGCTATACTTTAAGTTCACCTTGAGAGTCATGACAGACAGACAGATGAACGGACGAACGGACAGATGCCAGAGCATTGCTATACTATAAGTTCACTTTGAGAGTCATGACAACAGACAGAGACAGACAGACAGACAGACTGACGGGCAGACAGATGCCAGTGTAATGCTATACTATAAGTTAACCTTGACAGCCTGATGGTTCTGGCGAGCTTAAATAAAGAAGACAACACAATTCACTATTCATATATCAAATATGAAAATAATGCAATAAATGTGCAGATTCAAATAATTCTTTTTGGCAGTAAATTACATTCATATTGATTGATTTTGGGGTTTGTGGCCTATCAACACTTTTCATGATTTTGGTGAAATGTAAAGATATCAAATAAGCTGGATTATAAATGTCTTTGGAGCAGATTCATATAGCTATTTTAATTTCCCCTTTTTATATAGTAGCAAGGTTCTTTGCAGTCTCTGTTCACCATTCAGAATGCAATCAATATAAGTTAATATCATGGTTGTTCTCATGATTTATATAACATTATTTGCAAACGCACTTGCAATGTCATCTCTAAGTCTTTTAGCATCTTGGGCAGCTTCAGCATGACCATCCTCTCTGTCCACCATATCAGCGTTAGCCTCCACTACATTCAACCAGTCCTCATTGTATCCCTCGTTATGGATTTCACAAACATTGTGCAAAATTACGCAAGCAGCAATTACTGTACAAGCAAAAGATGTATCCACATCCAAACGATATTGCAAGCATCTCCAACGCCCTTTTAGCCTTCCAAATGAATTTTCTATTGTCATCCTTGCTCTACTTAATCTGTAATTGAAAGCCTGTTGCACAACAGACAGCTGACCTCTGTTGGAATATGGCCTTAAGAGCCAAGGTCTCAGAGGATATGCTGGGTCTCCAATGAGTACAATTGGGAGAGACACTTCCTTATCTGGCAACTGCAACCGTTTACACCAGGAAGGAAACAAAGCACCAGTTTCTCCTTTCAAGAAGATGTCTGAATTCGCAAGCACTCTTGCATCATGAACACGACCAGGCCAGCCAATATTAATATCTCTGAATATGTACTTATAGTCACATACAGCCTGCATAATCAGAGAATAGAATCCCTTCCTATTCACATAGTCCCCATGAGCATTCTGAGGTGCTCTGATAGGTGGGTGCCATCAATGGCCCCTCCACAGTTAGGAAACCCCCAGCGTTCCTCGTACCCAGCAACAACATCTTTTAAGTCATCATCTTTTGGGAAACGCACATAGTCATCTAACAAGCATTCCACCAAAGCATTGCAGACATCATGAACACATTCGTGAACTGTTGATGTACCGATTCCAAATAAATTTCCAACTGTCGGATATTCTGCTGAAGAGGCTAGCCAGTAGAGTGCCACGGCAACCTGTGTTTTAACATCCAGAGGTTTTCTCACATGTTTCTCGTCTGCTGACAGTGTGGGTTCTAATTTTGAACAAACAAATTCAAATGTTTCTCTCTTCATTCGAAAGTTCTCAATCCACTGTTCTTCCGTGAAAGTTTCAAGGACAATTCTTTCCCACCAATGGGAGGATGAATCCCTTTTCCATATCTCCTTTTCATATGATAATCCCAGTGTCAGCCCTACAACAATTCCTTGCAGCAGCTTCTTCTTGTTTTGCAAACGCAAAAAATCAAAATATGTTGACATCTTCACTGATCAAGATTTAATCCAGAAATGATATTTACCTACAAAAATACTCCAGGTGATAAAACCCATGCGAACGCAATTTAAATTTACTCTCAGGTTGATTTGCACACCGGAGTATAAATACACACCGGAGTATATTTACACGCGTGTATTTTTTGCGCATGCGAATTGGACTTAAGTAAATGGCGCATGCGAACGCAAATACACACCGGAGTATATTTACATATGGGTAAATTTACTCCTGGGTCTGACCAGATGCAAATTTTATTTTTACAAATACAAGCGTGTAAATTTACTATTATGTCCCATGCGAACGCAAAGTAAAATTTACCCATGAGTATTTTTATTTCAAGTCAATATTCTGCTTTTAGAAAATGAATTTTCACATTTTTTGTTCCTACCTGATTATATGACAGTTGCTGAAACTGTGGACATTGTTGCTAA
Source organism: Rugalucina vietnamica (assembly GCA_964017185.1). Taxonomy (NCBI): domain Eukaryota; kingdom Metazoa; phylum Mollusca; class Bivalvia; order Lucinida; family Lucinidae; genus Rugalucina; species Rugalucina vietnamica. The sequence continues at coordinate 68,915,979 of OZ024869.1, read as the reverse complement.
ATAAGAGTTTATTGCCATTCATAACATTTTAGATCATATGGAGTGCAAACAGCCACACTATTTCTTCATCATTCTTGGTTAGGATTCTTGGGGCATTTTAACAGTAATTCCTTGTAAAAGGATGAAAAAAGGGAACTGTATAACTGCTAAGGTTATGCCTGACCATTTCATGATTCCCCTCTGCTGCCAAAGTCTACATGAACACCTTGAAGTAGACTAGCTACTAGTCTGTAAAACATATTTATGTCATATGATTATTGTTTTCATTTTTATTATTTTCTCTATATTGAAATTTCTAGAGTCTCTAAGCTAGTCTATCAATGAATTTTTCTGCAATCATCTTGGCTGAGTTTTAGAAATCGAGCCCCTTCTATAGACTAGACTAGCCGCAGAAATTAAAAAAAAAATGAAAATTACGAAAGGCGTTTTTCTTTATTTCTAAGCCTTGGGCAAGGCTAACCTTGAAGCAGCCTCTTCTTGTTTTGCGAATACAGAAAACTTAAATGAACAGGTTTTAATCCAGAAATGATAAATTTACCTACAAAAATACTCCTGGCGATAAAACCCATGCGAACGCAATTTAAATTTACTCTCAGGTTGATTTGCACACCGGAGTATAAATACACACCGGAGTATATTTACACGCGTGTATTTTTTGCGCATGCGAATTGGACTTAAGATGCTCATAATGACATTGAAGAGTTAGTTAATGGATTTGTGTTTAAAGTCCCACCAACAGGTATGGTCAAACAGAGGCACAACCTCAAGTAAAGTCTCATCCGAAAGACTGGGGAAGCCGGGATGGAACCCACAACCCCAGGTTAATAAGGAGATTGGTTAAATTCTAAAAATGTTTCTCCTGGACATCAGCAACACTATATTGTCTCAATTAATAAAATTAGCCATGTCTTGAAAAGAAAACACAACACCACTTTCTTTATGCGAAAAAAGTTAAGGACAGATCAGTGTCTTTGTTTTGCTGCCTGCTGAATAATGTGCCATAGCGCTTGGAAATATGTGTATAATGCCCATCTTTTTAGGCTATGCAGTCTGAATTATGACAAAATTTTCTTGCTCATATCTTCTAGGACAATGGCAGCAACTATTGTCACGATAAATAAATGATCATCTTATGATTGATGATGTGTTACAAAACTATCACTAATGTATTGTCTGAGCAGCCAATGGCAGGAAAGCAGCCACCAAACTGTAAAGTATCGGAAAAAAATCTTTCGTTTAAACTATACATGCAAGTTTACGAGTAGCTGAAAATTGAAGAATTTTAAGCCAATATTAATATAGAAGATTTGATATAGGAGAGCAGTCTGGTCTACAGTGAATGAAAATTTGTATATGAGCCTTTGCATGACAATATCAACAATTTGTGTTTCCGACCAAATCTGATGCAAACTAGGCTGCGTAGCCTCAGAAGATGACTAGAGGCTGCACATTTTGGGGAGTTGTACTATTCCTGTAGCGAAAACAAAGGCGCTGATCAGCTTCGCGGTTACCGCGAAGCTGATCTGCGTCTTTGTTTTCGCATATGCAGATTGTTTGTTTTCCCATGCGGTGGCTCATATAATGGTGCTTCAAGAGTTGTTGCCAATGCCATTGCTCTATATATTCCATTGGGATGTCGGCAAAGTGACAAAGCTTTACAACAATTTGTGAAAAGTGTCACTGACTCAACAGACAGTAACTTGTCGCTGCGCAGAAAGTCATATTATGACAAAACATATAGAATGACTTCTGAGCTGAAGATCTTTAATCCTTCAACAGTCTTTCCTTTCTCATTCATGATAAACAACATTCATAGAAGCCACTGACTGGCCAGTGGTAATGTAACTCGCCTTGTAAACCAGTGGTTGTAGGTTTCATCCTCAGTGCTTCTCCAGTCTGTCAGATGAGACTATAAACCGAGTCCTGTCTCCATATGAATGAGACTATAAACCGAGTCCTGTCTCCATATGACCTTGGCTAATGGTGGGATTTTAAACCCTAAATCAGCCAACCAAGACAACTTTTAGCGGTTATCAGTTACTGGTGAAACGATCAGCACTAAGTACTGGTTAACTGCTTTTATTTAGTTTGGCTGTACAAGGTATAGTCAAGATAAACTGATCATCTCAACATGATTGTACTCAGCTTTTGGCGGCAGATGAAGAGAATCAGAGCAAAAAATGAGTCTCTTTATGAGAAAACCAGCATTTTGCATATGCGAAACCAAAAGGTGCAGATCAGCTGTGCAAACTGCACAGCTGATCAGCACCTTTGTTTTCGCTACACGGATAGTACAATCTCACTGCTCTACTTTTTGAACTCAGAATTTTCAGCCTCTAGCCAGCCTCTGTGCACAATGTGCTTGTACAGCTCTGTTTGCGTTTGTTGGTTTTCTCGCGTCACGGCTCAGATGAACATCACAACATCATGATATATTAAGATAGGCTTTTGACCGGAAAAATCATGAATGCAATTGTTAGTCTTTCTCATATAACAATAATGGCTATAAAGTTTCAAGAGGTTGTGTAATTGTTTTCAAAGTGTTTTATGGCTTTATTAAGTTTTGTCCATGAACTATCATATCAATTGCATGTGAAACATTTTGTGAAATTGTTAAGCTATGGTTTCAATATCATGAAGCCGGAACAATTTAAGATTTGATTGCAGGTGAGATTTAGAAAATTAATTTTCTTACAGGAATATGAATGATCAAATCGCAATGGTCAGGTTGAGCTATGTTATAGAAATGATTTATACTTTAGGGTTGGGAGTGGGGGTTGTGACAAGATCTGACAAAAACTAGGCTTTAGAGTCTCTGGGTGGTAGGGGGCTTGAATTTGAATTGAGCTACATTGGGGATCAAGCTGTGTTACATTAAAATAAAAATAAATGCGCTGAACACAGTGAGTGAACAGTGTGGCATGTAAGTTTTTAGAACATCTATCATTCTGTGATTCCTTGGTTCTAACACCATTTCTTAACTTTCTATTCTGGTTTTAGAATCATTCCAAATGTAATTGCTTTTCACCATTTTGCCTCAAATTATGCAAGAAGATTCTTTAAAATTGCAGACATTTGCATTTTGGCTCCTAGTCAGATCTTAAGTATTATTTTCTATGTTAACAATGCGAATCAGAAACAGTTGCAGATGAAAAAATGTGATAAATACGGGTAATTACTGTTGCAGACAGTTGCAACATTTAATATCGGCACAGACAGTGCAGACACATTTAAACAAGACTCAAGCGTTCTTAAGGATAATAGTTTTGCACAAAATTTTGTTGACGCCTGTCTCAATTGCTTGCAGTTATTACAATGCTTTTTCAGTTTCTGAAAATGTTCTGGTAAAACTTGGTGCGAAATGTCTGTTTGTTTCATCTGCTCAGTGCTAGCCTTTCCTAACAGTAACGCCACTTGGGCCAAAATCATCTTGCCTTAACAGGGTCCAAATTTTGCCATACATTAAAATATGAATGGGCCCCTGCCCATTGGGGCCTAGGAGAAATAGATGGGCTGCTTGTGCCTCCAGGCAAAGCTTCTAATCTAATGACTGACCATCTGATTACTGGTTAACCGCTCATGTCTGAGCCTGCCCAGGAAATGTGGTTTAGTCAAACCATCCATTCACATATTTGGGTTAGTTGGGTGGTTATATTGATGAAGCACATTTTGAGTGTCATGACATCCTAATGTTGGGTAAAAGTCCCTTAAAATGGAGGCAACGTCCCGACATGACCATTGCTCTTGACTGGGACGTAAAGCATCAATTTAAACAAACAAATAAATATGAATTTGCACTTAATACATACAATGTACTCAGGTAAATAATTTAGCATTTAGAGATTAAAAAATACATTTAAAAGTCTCCAGTATAATTAAGAAAGATTCAGACACATCTTAGTTGTCTCTTTTTTTTTTTTTTTTTTTTTTTTTGATACTTTAAAATATTGCATCATGATGCACCTTTTAGCCAGATTTAATTTTATTATTTTGATGATGCACCTTTTAGCCAGATTTAATTTTATTATTTTGTTAATTGACTGGGCGGAGGAAAGTAGAAACGGCAGCCTGTCTTTAATTACTGCAACAGCTGCACAATGAAAAAGTCGGCAGCAAAAACGTGATGCATGCACTCATATAGAATGTCATTTTCTGCACTCTTATCACCTTTCTAGTGCATAAACTGTCAGCTGAAAAACATGGCAAAATATGCTTACAAAGAAATTACAGATCAGGTTTTGATTTTATAATTATTTTCACTCAAAACATATATTGTGGGTACACGTACCCACAGTGTATGTTTTAGATCACCAATAAGAAAAAGTAGGTACTGTAAAGTTCTCGCTAATAACGAATTACTATATCAAGCTTTATAGACTGCACTAGTACTCGCTCGCGAATTCAAGCATTCCTGAATAATTCGGAAACTGAAAAATCGTGAAATATAAGTCACACGAAAATTTCTGAACTTACAGTATACCTCTGTATACCCCATTTTTACTATATAAAAGCTGGCTATAAGGGGGTATACATTACGCTGGCATGTTCCTGATGTTGTTTGGTGTCTTCTCCTTTCAGTGGTCATAATGTTCATTGTATCTCAAATCTTTTTAACATTGGTCAAAAGTTTTTCAGTTATATGGAGACAGAACCAATGCTTCCTGGGTACATTATCCTCTAAGATGGGTGACTTACAGTATCTTGCTACAAATAAATCAGGACAGCAATAGGATTTGTACCCAGAGTCTCGAACTATAAAAGCTCAAGTTTGACAACAGATACTAACATCTTATATGAGCCGCATCATGAGAAAACCAGATTTTTGCCTATGCGAAAACAAAGGCTCAGATCAGCGCCTTTGTTTTCGCTACTTGGATAGTACAATTCCTCTTCTACTTACAGCCAAAATTTCAAGCCTCAAGCATGCTTCTGTTAGTGTACAGGCTGCTTTGTTTGTTTGTATTGAGGCTTAACATCCCAGTCAACAATTTTTCAGTCTTGTCGGGACGGAGCCAACTCTTCCTGGGTTTAACCAGTACTGTAGAGAGTTAATGTGTCTTGCTTGACACAACACAGTGACGCCTGTGGGGATTGAACTCATGACCTCTGGATTTGGAGTCCAACGCTCTACCACTATGCCACCACGCTCCCTCAGGCTGATTTGTGTCGCACCTAGTCGGAAACCCGGAAGGCCAGTTTTCTCGCATTGCGGCTCATATATTTTGCAGCAGGTTATCTCATCACATGACTATTAAGTTCTATTCAACAAGGGAGACAATTAGGAGCCAGGACTCTTCATTACATGTTGAGTTAATTAAGAGCTTTGATTAAAATGGCTCTGTAATAAATATAAATATTGAGCTGTTCCATGAGTAGAGCTGATTACTCATAATGAACACAAGATACTCATGTCATGCATGCTGACTTTATCAGCCTGCTTTCCAGCATGATTTTATTTTTTAATGGAAAGAAAGTGAACATTAGTAAAACTTTTTAGCCCGGTATACATACTACAGTACATGTATTTAAAATAGCAGATCTGGGGCATGATCAGCATTAAGATCTTGGATTTGATTCATGGCCCCGAGGTTATAAAAACTTCAACTGCTCATAAATGTTGAAATAGTCAAAAATTGTGGAAAATTCAGGTTCAAAACTCAAAAACTAGTAATTCATCCTGCTCATAAATGTTAAAATGCCAACAATTGTTAACATTTTCACATTTATGAGCAGGATAAATTTTAGTCTCAGCTGAGCTGAGCATGAAAAATGTTTTAAAACCTCAGGTCCAGGATTAGGCAAACCTTTTTTCTGTGAGAATGTTGTTCATGATCCTCATTATGCACCAGTCATCCTCCCACATACGGGGAAGGGTGGGGGGTAGCCGAGCTAAAGTGCCAGTCAGTTACTTTTTAGCTCGCCTGTACGAAAGTACAGGAAGAGCTATTGCAGTCACCCCGTCGTTAGCGTTGGCGTCGTCGTTGCTCAAATGTTAAAGTTTTTGGTTAAAGTTTTTACGAGTCTATATCTCTTGAAGTTGTAGATGGATCAAGTTGATATTTTGCATGTTGGTAGATATTGGTATGAAGTTTTATGCTGTATCATCATGACCCACCTGGGTGACCTTGAGGTCAAGGTCACAGACTTAGAAATTTTGTGTTAAAGTTTTTGGTTAAAGTTTTTATAAGATGGTGATGGATCAACTTGATACTTTGCATGTTGGTAGATATTGGTCTGAAGTTTTATGCTGTATCATCACAACCCACTTGGGTGACCTTTAGGTCAAGAAATTTTGTGTGACAGTTTTTGCTTTAAGTTTATATCTCTTGAACATGTTGATGGATCAAGTTGATACTTTGCATGTTGGTAGATATTGATCTGAAGTTTTATGCTGTATTATCACGACACACCTGGGTGACCTTGGTCACGAAATTTTGTGTTAAAGTTTTTGGTGAAAGTTTTTATAAGTCTATATCTCTTTGATATTTAGATGGATCAAGTTGATACTTTGCATGTTGGTAGATATTGATCTAAGTTTTATGCTGTACCATCATGACCCACCTGAGTGACATTGAGGTCAAGGTCATGGGTCATAGATTTTAATAGATTTAGTGGCAAAGCACAAGTCAGGCGAGCTAGGCTGTCCTGCGACAGCTCTTATTAATTGTCCTGGCAGTGCAGTGCAGTGTGGGTGTCCTTAATCCCAGAGAGATTTTCTATTGCAAAGTGCGGGGCAAAGAGCTGAGTTTTGACCTCGAGTTTGTCCCCTGGGGATGGGGCTCATAGCAGGGCACTGATACTGAAAAGGCAGAATCCCCGCCCTTCCGGGTAAGTGGAAGGGCGGTGGTTACAGATGACTGGTGCATTACTCATGAGATCATTCTATAACTACTTACTACTTGTTTGTCTAGAACAGTCGTCAGTTTAAGAATGTGCAAGAAGCACTGTTTAATTAGACATGCTTACATGCTTAAGTATGGCAAGGGTAAAGGTTTCCATGTGTATCCCATAGGAAACTGTGAACCTGCATCTTGTTAAAGTTAATCACATAGCCCTTTGGCATGCTACAGAATGTTATATTGCCATTATGTAACAGTTCTGGGCAATTTAAGATCATCTTAGGTCAGCATTGTTCACATTTTTCTACTTTTTAGAAGTTCCTACATTAAATGAAAACCCTGGTTTTAATTTCAGAGGCATTTAGGTGGAGTTTAAAGTCACTAGAGGTTAATCATTTCTGAAGTCTGATATTTTGATTATGTATTTCTTTCATGTTTTGAAGTTTGACATAATTCATATATTCCCCATGATGTTTTAGTGATTCAAAGTATAGCATTTTGACATCTTTCTAATTACTAAAGATGGTTTTTAATGCAACAAGATCTCAGAATGTGTCTACAGCTATATGAGCCGCGACGCGAGAAAACCGGTCTTCGGGATTTCCGACCAGGTCCGACACAAACCGGGCTGTACAAGCTCAGAAGCAGGCTAGAAGCTTGAAATTTCGGATTTAAGAAGAAGAGAAATTGTACTGTCCGTGCAGCGAAAACAAAGGCGCTGATCAGCTTCGCGGTTACCGCGAAGCTGATCTGCGCCTTTGTTTTCGCCTAGGCAAAAATCCGGTTTTCTCACGATGCGGCTCATATTAGAAATCTCATAGGATTCCTGGTGAAGAAATCTTTTCCCTCATTTGCACTTTGCACATGTTTGCTATGATTCTAGAGTTAAGCCCCTTTGAAGAAATTTAGAACCCTAGAGTTAAGTCCTGCAGGAAGTGATGTGCAGGACCAAAGGATCAAACCCACGAAAACTTACTTACAAGGTGAAGACACATCCGACCAAGCTATCAGCTCGGTCAAAACTAGAATACTTTTATCTATTTTGTTTTATTTAGATGGAGAAGCCAGCAAGGTTGAAGCCAGCAAAGTTATCTCTGATCACGAAATTTCTTCAGTTAACATAGTCTTGTTTGAAGATTAAAATTAATTTTGACCATTATATCTTCAGGTTCCATAGAGCTCCGAGAGGATACAGTGGAAAATCTGCTGTCTACAGCGTGTATGTTACAGTTGTCCGAAGTTGTCGAGGCGTGTTGTAACTTTCTGATGAAACAACTTCACCCCTCTAACTGTATTGGTATCCGACAGTTTGCTGACGCTCAGGGTTGTTCCGACTTGTATAAGGTTGCAAATAACTATGTGATGGTGAGTATAACCAGAAAAATTACCAACTTCGATAAAACTAGATCAGACTGTTCTGTAGGTGGCTGAAAGGCCAAAAAACATGTTTGGTTATAAAATATAAGAGAATTGCAAGTCGTTTAAGTGCAGCAGTTCTTCAGAATTTGATTTGATTGTATCAAGTATCAATCTACAGGTCAGTTTTAGTGGCTTCCCCTTGAAAAATTTGTTCCTCCGTTTCACAAGAAAATGAGAAAATTTTAGACTTTTTGCATATTTTGTGTTATATTCACATACTTATTTCAGATTATGAATGAGTATGACCAGACCTTTGACCCTAAGTAGCCCGGCGTAATGTGTTTCCGCGTTATTTATCGCTAAAAAACGAATACCGGAAAGACAGCAACATTAACAATAAAAACATGGTTATTTTTTCTTACCATTAAATGCCACGCATCATCCTGACAAACAACCAGGAAGTCCCATTTGTCTTTGATTTGGCACCAACAATTTGTTCAATCCAACCTCATCGCCGCCATCTTGGATATTCTGAATCAGTTCTCGCGGTATTTGGGAAAATCAATATACGGTGGCCAGTAAATGTCATACCAACAAAAAAACAGGTGTATCTAAACGCAGAAACATTTTTAAATGTAACTGTTCATCAAAAGTGAAAAACTTCATTAAACTAACATATTTACATATTTACAATGTTTCATTTCCCTTTTAGAGGTTAGTTTTTGTGGAGGCAATGAGGACATCTGAACACATCTCCCCTCCTGAGTACTCTGGTAGTGCAACAAAACTTCAGATGTGTCCAGTGTCCACATGATTCACATTCTCCCCAGTTCACAAAGTAGACTTCATCGTGGTTCTTCAATTCTTCAGGCTCAAATTTGTGGCAAACACAACACTTCTCTTCATCATCAATGGAAATGTCACTTTCAGCTTCAGAATCTTCAGGTGTTGTCAAATTTATTGGACCTCCCCTATTACTTAACCCTGATGTTCCTGGTCTTGCTGATTCATCTTCTACCACTGGCTCTCTTTTCACTTTTGATTTGGATTTTGATATTTTAACGCTTGGTGGACTTTGCTTTTTGGCTTTGGGTTTGGCTATAACTTTTGGTTTAGTGACTGATTGTTGTTTGACTTCTCTATTGTTAGCTTGTGTTGTCAGGGTTTCAATGTTTGTTTTCTTCATCAGGCTACCTGTGACGGCATATGGTGTCACAAACTTCTTCTTTGGCCTTTGTACAACTTTAGTAATTGTCCTTGAAGTGAAGAATTGCTCTATTTTCTCAACATGATTGTCATTTGAAGTTTCAATGGTTGTGGTCAGTGTTTCATCTGCATTTTCATGAGGGAGTTGCTGTGTTTCACCCATGGTTTCAGATGCTTCATGTCTCTGTGTCTCACTGGAGCTGGACTTGGGTACTGTCTCTGATTCTGTCATTTCTGTTTCATAGATTACTGCTGGTGCTACCTCAGATGGTGTAATCGTTTTTGAATTATAGGGATAAATTCCAGATTTACGGAAGGCTGACACAACATTTTCAGGACAAACTGCTTTTAAATAAGGCTTGGATGTTAATTTGGCGACTTCATACTTGGTAATAGTGACTCCTGGGTTCTTCTGTAGGTAAGCCTTGCATTCCTTGTTGTACTGACTCTTAAATGGACCGAACACACCCATGTCCAGGGGCTGGGTCAAATGGCTTGTGTGTGGTGGGAGGACAAACAATATAACATTGCGCTTTCTTGCCCATTCAGTCAGAGTAAGTGAAAGATGAGACTTATGCCCATCATACATTATCAAGGTACTTTGTTCGTTGTTCTCTGTGATTTTGGCATGTTTGGCTAAGTGTTCTGTCACATAATGTTCAAAAACACCCATATTTGACCATCCGGTACCAGACATTTTCCCTGCAGATCCAGCTGGCGCACCCTCTAAAAATTCATCACACCACCTCTTTCCTGGGATGACATAGAACGGTGGAATGCTGTTTCCTATGGCATTTGCTCCTGCAATGATGGCCACATTTGACTGCCTAGGGGAGGTTACTGCTTAGGGCTTAGAGGTAGAAGCACAAACAATCTTTGGTGGGGTGTGTTCCATGCTGATACCAGTCTCATCTATATTGTAGATTCTCTCTGGTGCGTCCATAAGGTTGTTTTGTCTCAACACATCACCGAGCTCACTGAAATATTTGTCAATTGCTTCTTTGGATGCACTTTTCGCCCTTGATAGCTGCAGCTTTTGAGGCTTTACTAGCTTAATATCTGGCCACCGTTTCATAAAGGCATAGAACCATATACTGCTTAAACCATTTTCAGAATTTTTCACGGATTTTCCAACTGACTGACAATAATCTGTTGCCATGTACTGGATCTCACTTTTAGTGTAACCGTAACCGATGTCTCCCATATACTTGATATGATCAACCAAGTGCTTTTCCTCTTCTGAAGAAAGAAGTGTACTGGGGCCCGGACGTGTTGTATCCAATGCTACATTGCACCTCGTTCTGTCTCTTAGAGTTGACTCGGGAACAGAGTACACACGAGAAGCCCTAAAAACTGACATTCCTGACTGAGTGGCCTCATATGCCCGAATAAGGTTGGCTTTATCATACGGCTTCTTTCGACTGGAGTTGGCGTTGAGCTAAAATGAGAATAAAAGATTTTTTCTAGACTAATAGAAGCAGAATTGCACTCGCAAGTATCTATTTCAACATTTGCAACGAAATTTTCTGGCAATCTCCACTTGAAAAATAGGGCACATAAAAATCGGAAAATTTAAGGCACATCTAGCATTGAATTTAGGTCTTACACCACAAAAATACAAGTGAAGTAGCTTCAGCTTTCAATAAAAATGGGTGTGTGAATAATGCACCAGTCATTTGTAACCACTGCCCCCCCACCTACGGGGATAGCCGGGGAATGGCCGGGCTAATGAGCGGGGTAATTACCTATGGAGTGCCCCGGCAGGGCCGTGTAAGTGCTGGGATAGTGATTTGGCGCCAAAATAGCGGGGCGATAGCCGTGGAATGGGCCGGAGAAATAGCAGTGTTTTACGCGTGTTTTACCGGAGCGATGGTCGTCTTTTAGCAGAGCAGTAACGATGAAATCTCCCGAGGACATTTCAAAGAAGATGGTGGCTTCGAAGCAAAACAAAAGTGAGAAAATTCTATCAATATTTTTAACAAAAATACCTATTCCCGCAGATGCTTCTGCGTTCTCGATAACTCCAATATGGGCGTATTTTTACGCGTGTTTTGCATTTCGCACGCCTAAAATTCACTGCCGTGGATTCTCGCGCATTACGCCATGTTTGTTTCTGGCGACACGTCCAAAATTTTCCATAAATTAGGTGAGAAAATTAGCTACTGCTGAGAGATCAAGGCATCGTAGCCGCTAGACATTGTTCAAAGGTCAAGCTAGTGAGGGACACGTGTCACTGACATGGGGAAGCAGTAGGCGTGAACTAATTGTGCACTTAGCCAATCAGAGCGCAGTAAGCTGACGATCAAGTTTTTGTTGATGGAGATTGACAGGTCAATTTTCACGGATCACAAATTTGTGTTAGCTCATGATGTAGTTATACATGTATATTGTTAGCGATAAGACACTGCAGTGAAATAAGTCTACGCAAATATGCTCATCGTAATTTTGGAAGGAAAATTCGCTACAGAGACGGAACAATTTACACAATAGAGAGATCGTTTTCTTGTGCGATTTTCCCGTTTCTTGCACATGTTTCCACTACTATTTGCATAAAAATTCTCTGAATGAGAGAATGAATCACAATGTTTTTAATGTCCTGGTGAAATAATGTTATTTGGCGTGTCACCAGTAAACTATTCAGATTTTAAGAACTTCTGAATGATAAATCGGCAGAAAAGAAGAGAAAAAACACACCTTTCTACGGCCACGAAAACTAATGACATTACATCGGTCCCTTTAAAGCACAAGCATTTTTATTTTTGTAATGAATATTCAGCAGTCTCCTGGCATCGGTATTGGTCTTAATTGCCTTCATGTGTGATAAAAACTTTAATTTATAAATTTTGGCTGCTTCTACTTCAGTATTCTCTAACAATTTTGTTACGTCTGGAAAAAACAATTATTGGCTTTTTGTAAAAACAAAAAAAAACAAAAAAACAAAAAAAAAAATGGACATGAGCAAATTTTCAGTGGAATCCTAGTTGAAAAAAAAGTTTTTGAAATATATTATTAAGGGTAAAACTCCAAGTTTTCATGGTCAAACTCCTAGTTTTCATTAATGACTCCCAAGTTTTCATTTCTGACTCCAACTTCTTCTTCTCCAACTTCTTAGAATCCTGTTCTCAAAATCCTAGTGAGAGCTTATTCCCTCCTTGAATCGATGTACACTCAGTGGTCATAAATGAGTTCCCAAAGTAAAAAAATGCAAGTTTTTAAGTGAATTTGGGGGATAGAAATATGAATTTTAATTATATTGCAAAACAATTCTTGTCTTGTTATGTTATAAAGTAAAATTTCTAAAAGAAAATAATGTTTTGTTGATCATAACTGCGATCTTAAATTCTTGGCTGGTTGCTAGGCAATTTAAAGACGTGACTGAAAAAAATGGGTACCCGTTCAACTAAAATTGTTGCCATGGTAACATACATGTTAACACCTGGTTGATTTACCACTGAAAGTAAGGACTATGTATTTACCTTTGCATAAATATATGTTTGGACAAGTTTGAACACGCCAAAATGAAACTGCAGCCTTTTAAATTTTTGTCAAGCAAAAAAGACAAAATTATTATGGGAGTCAATGGGAGTGAAGGTGTTCTCAGAATCTCTGCTGCATATAACTAGTGCCATTTTAAACTTCATTATTTTAAGACCTTTAGGTCACTTATAGATTAGCGCCTAATATCTTACCTTTCATCTCACCCCACTGTTACCATGGCAACCACAAACAGCAGACTGATGCTTTAGATATTTTATGTGGTGTTGTAAAATTGCTTACCAACAAACTCCATTTGCATCAAGAATAATATAAATATTTTAAGATTGCTTGGAAATGTTTTCCCTACATGATGGTATGTAATATGATAGAAATTATATTATGTTGACAAAAAATGACTAAAGATCTTGCATTTTTTTCACTTTGGGAACTCACTTATGGCCTCTGAGTGTAATTAATCAATGCAGACAGTTTACATGTATTAAGACTTCAACTGAATTTTAACAAAATGATGTACATGTACTGCAAAAAGATCTGTTGCAGGGCATTGTATTTACATAAAAGTGGTAAATGTTTTTGTTGATGAAATATTTGACATCTACAATCAAAATTTTTTACATGTCCCTGGGGGTGGGGGAAAAAGAGCAGTGTTTTTACCTCCAATATGTCCCCACAGTGCGGGGGTTATAGCAGGGCTCTATTTTGTAAAAAGTTGCTGTCCCCGCCCATCCCCGTAGGTGGGGAGGCAGTGGTTACAAATGACTGGTGCATAAGTGGTGTGGTTTTATTAAGCGACTACAACAAGAAAGATTGGTAAAATCATTCACTTTGGTGCTTCCGTACTTTTTTATTTTGCGGCGGGAAGTGCGGAGCACATGTCACGTGATCAAAATATTTACAGACGCCACAGAACTGTCAAAACAAAGTGGATTTTTATTGATTTTGGCATGGATTTGGAGTTTTAATTGATAGGGGTATTGCAGGTTTGTGCAGAATCAATTGATTTTCATATGGGAGACTTTTTTCATTGATAACTTACCTTCAAACGGAACATATTTGAAAAATAGTGATGGTCAGTGAAGCGTAGACTTTTACGTCAAAGGTTATCCCGGGAAAACACCCGATAGGGGGCGTGGCGGTTTGTTTTCTCGCAAAGTACCGATTGCCGCGATATCTGATATAGCGTGGAAACACATTACTCGAGTATACTTATAGGTCACTATGACCTTATTTCATGGTTCAGAGACTTTGCTTTATATCTCAATTATATCTGGATTTTTAATTAGTTTTAGTACTTCTGACTCCATGAGAGCGATTTTTCCTCCTATCTTTTCAGGAACGTTTCAACGAGGTTATGAATACTCAGGAATTTCTCATCCTACCTCCAGAAGAAGTATGCAAATTACTTGCCAGTGACGATCTAAATATTCCGAACGAAGAAATTATCTACCAGTCACTGTTGATGTGGATAAACCACGACTTAGCGACGAGAAAGAAATACCTTCCAAAACTCATGTCACACATTCGTCTTCCATTGATGTCCCCACAGGTAAGTAAATGGTGGTGCTGATTTTTACCCAAAATACATATCAAGTCTGTCATGTTGTTTTAGGTTCAGTTTTTTGTGCAGCTTACAAAATATCTTCAGTCTGGTCACAACATTTCCATATTGTAAGTTTGTCCTTACAATTTAATCAAGCCCAAATGGCTGGAGTGGAGTGTGTTTTGGTCTTAGTGAGGTACATGTGCCATGTTCAGTCTGTGACAGGCCAAAGCAGTGGTTGTACCCTGTATGCATAATCGAATGTTTGGAGCAGGGTTAGATCTGCTGGCTTTCCCTGGCAGTGTCATTATGTGACTGTACTTGATACCACAATAAGCATTGCACTCTCTGCACCAAGTAGACACCTTCATGATCTATGACTAAAAGACTTTTGAAAACATCATTAAATTCAAAACCACCCACTGGCATTATTGATATTAGCTTTTCTCTTGAAGTGAATCATGAATAATGTTGTTTGATGAACTCTTTTGAAATCTGGGAAAATGCATGAGCAGCAACAGATGGAATTGCATTGAAAGATGAAAAGCAAAATATAGTATGCATTATGAGAAAAATTGTTTCTAGCAAAAGTGAAAACAAAGGCACTGATCAGATGTGCAGTAACTGCACAGCTGATCAGCGCCTTTGTTTTCGCTTCACAGAAAGTGCATTATTCCTCTTCTTCTTCAATCTGAAATTTTTATCTTCTAGCCTTCTAGGTTTAGACTGTATATGTCATTTTGTGTAGGACCGTGTGGCAAACCCAAAGATTGCTTTTCCCCATAGTGGCACAAAATATAATACACAAAAGTCTGAAAGTGGCAGATGTTTTACTGTTACTTTGTCACAGTGTTGTCTGCGTAACATATTGAAAGCTGCGTAATATATCATCATGGAAACAAAGAGCTGCTGTGGATATAATTGATTATATCACAGCTTATTCTGTGCATTATCTTCCAAATTGGGTAATAAATATTTCAGCGCCATATCGGTTAAAAGAACAAATGTACCAGTAGGTGACAAATCTATCGAATTTCACTCTGCGCACGAGGAAGAAGTTGCTCAGTCTTATAAACTTGTGCCCTTAATCGAGCCTTGTCATGAGAAAATCAGATTTTTGCTTATACAGTATTAAAACTGCTCAGCTGATCAGGGACTTTGTTTTTGCTACACGGTTAGTAGAATCCCTTTTCTTCTTAAATCCAAAATTTCAAGCTTCTAGCCTTTTCCAAGACTGTACTGCTCGGTTTGTGCTGGACCTGGTGGAAATGCCGAAGACCCGTTTTGTCATGTTGCAGCCCAATGGATAGCATGTGTACTGGCATAAGCAGCTGTGATCAGAATGGGTTTATATTTAGACTGGATTAAGCTTGCCGGATGCAAAGACAATATGAGCTGCGCCATGAGAAAACCGGATTTTTGCCCATGCAAAAACAAAGGCGCAGATCAACTTCGCAGTAACTGCGAAGCTGATCAGCGCCTTTGTTTTCGCTACAGTTTAAGTGTTAGTTTAGCAAAGTTGTTAGTTTAGCAAACTCCTACTTTCAATCGCTTTTCAACATGCCTTACCTTACGAACAAAAAATTATTGTATGGTGGTTTATAATCCATATTTACTCCTCTTTCGATTAGCGAAAACATTTTTTCAAATATTGCAATATCTGATAAATATCCACTGCAAAAGAAGTTGAGGTAATTAATACATCTATTTTAAGGATGTTCGCTGCTAACATTTGACATTTTGGAACTTCCGGTTTTTCTTTTGTTGAATATCTCGTAAACGGTTGCAGATATTTTCCTAATACTTTATATTTGGATACATATTGATAATATGCATTGAATGAGCTATGAAAATTGTCAATCTAAGAAACTTCATTTTTTCACCCCATTTTCTGCAACATTTCAGAAAATTTTAGTTGTCAGTTCAATTTAGGGGGTAGGGTAGATTAAACTTGAATATTACACATCTTCAAATTAATTGCACTAGTTCGATGTTTATTTTAGCTGCAGTATATATGTACATGGTCTTATAAGTCAGTATTTGGGTCTTTGGTGTGCTGGTTATAAAATTTTAGGTGGTTTTATGAAATGGGCTTTAAAAAACAAGACAGTCGAAAAAAGGCTGAAAATGGCGATTTTCAAGTTGTTGGTTCTCTCTTATATGCACACTACCCTATATATTTCTTTCTTTTATTCGAACAATATAAACAAGGTCTATTTTGTGTGAAAATACAAGAAAAAGTTTGAATCAACAAATATGGGTTTGGCACATTTCAAAATATTGCAATTTTCCGACATTTTAAGTATGGGGGTAGGGTTGGAAAAGGAATCGTAAAATATTATCATCCACTTCAAGTTGCAAATTTTTCTTTGCTTTTGGTCCAAAATAGTCTGCGATACGTAAATATTATGACTTTTGAAAGCATTCTTAGTATATGTTATTTCAAGACAGGTATGTTTCAAAGAATTAAAAAATAAATTAATTTTACTAAATTTAAAACATGGTGCTCAGACGTCTCATTCAGAGGCCTGTAGCTTGAAAAAATGCACACTACCCTATATTTATTTTGTCATCAAATGTCTTGTGTTGTATTTTGGAATCAAAAAAGAGGGGTTAGAAAAAAAGTTTGAATACTTTTTCATTGGCAGCGAACATCCTTAAGTCGCTTTTAGCGAGTCTGATATTTTATGACACCCGATCAATGACGTAATACTGGTACACACGGCGTGTCACAGGATATTAAATCTGCTAGACTGAAAGACAAATTTATCAGGTATGCACTCATGAAAATAAATAGAAAATATGCAAACGCTGTAAAAATTATTCCATGTCAAACATAAGCAAGGTGTGTTGTTAGTTCCGCAAACTCATTTTCACCATGCTGAAATCAGTCGTGACGGTTCAAACACAACTAATTTATGTCCCAGACAACGGCTGTGGTCATGCTAGTTTATGGGACCTCTACAGACATGATGGAATGTCATAAGTGTCGAGACGTGGTGAGGGGGGGGGGGGGGGGGGGGGGGGCGTAAAGCGCAGCCCCGGAAACTGACGGCAATGAGGAACAGTAGCTTGGTCAATTGGAGCTGGTCTAATGTACAACTCAATGGGGGTGGGGGCTTGATTATCTGCATATATTTACAAATTAAATAAAGAACATAAACCATTGTATATATATATATTATTGTAGGCTATATGCATGTGTATACTTAATGCTGAATAAATTTAATTGTATTTGTATTGTATAAACGTAATTACATGTAATTTTGAAAAAAAAAATGACTTAAGCACAAAAAGTATTAGTACTTTTATTTGGCCATTTTTAGGTCCCGTCCCCATATCACCTTAGCTGTTGGTGGGATGTTAAACCCCAAATCAACGAAAATATGTTTTCAGAAAACGAGACTCCTAAATTAGTAGAACTGTTGTTAGTGTCATAATTAGGGACTGAAAATTGAGATTCAAGCGAACGTAAGTTGTTCTGTCACATGCAATGTAAATTTAGGTTTCACGTCAGCGTATGAGGAATGTTGGGCGCATCTTTGTAAGTCCCTCACGGTTTGAAATATCAAACATATCTTCGTAAATGTCAAGAGGTAGTTGTTTACATACAGCAACAAGTAGTATAACAAAAAAAAAAAAAAAAAAAAAAAAAAAAAAACTCATCATATTGCCTAGGCACATGCTTATAATATTGTCTTATACGCTCTTTAGACGAAAACAATGATTTACAGTTTAGCATAAGGAAAGATGGTGATAAGCATGTGTGTTTCTGGCATGTTCAGAACTCAAAGTCGGCAATACTGTCACACTTTTGTAACTATTGTACCCAAAAGGCGATGCTATCGAAGTTATCTCTTGAAAATTTATATTTCGATAACTTCGATTTCTGAGACGGAATTTTGCGAACGTTGTAATAACGTTGATCTAGTTTAACATGGTTCATTGATTTTTTTCTATATCTTACGGTGTTATTTGAGAAAGAAAGACATAATACACCTCAATGTATCCTCCTTTGACTATTTTGTGCACAAAAGGCAGTTTGCAATTCTTCTGTACATGTTTATTTCACTGACCTAATAGCACTTGCTGAACTAGACACAGGTTTGCGGATCTAACAACAGCTGGTGCCCCTACATTTACGCTTCCAGAATCGAAACGGAAGACGCGAATTCAAAAAACTAATCTGCATGTGAAAGGATATAAATTTGTTGATATGCTCATGCCAAACCATTTTTGATATATGCAGTAGTAATTTCAGGATACCCCGACGACGAGAAGTGTTTGCGGAACTAGACATTTTACTGTACACAGCTATGATCAGAATGGGTTTATATTTAGACTGGACTAAGCTTGCCCGATGCAAAGACAATATGAGCTGCGCCATGAGAAAACCGGATTTTTGCCCATGCAAAAACAAAGGCGCAGATCAGCTTGCAGTAACTGCGAAGCTGATCAGCGCCTTTGTTTTCGCTACACAGACAGTACAATTCCTCTACTCACTTTCTATATCCGGAATTTCCAGCCTCTAGCTATCTTCTGTGCTTGCACAGCTCGGTTTGTGTCAGACCTGGTCGGAAACCACGAAGACCACTTTTCTGGCGTCGCAGCTCATATTGTTGCATGTTGACACGAAACAAAAATGATCTACACTTTATGTGGGCACTGGAATTGTCAGAGCATAAAAGTCAAGGGTACTTGAAAACACATGTACTGAATGTAATAGAATATGCATAAGGCTTTTAAGAGAATAAATTCAAGCATGCAAATAAAGTGGGTGTGATGTCATGAAGACATGGATGTAGTGAGAAATACATTTAGCAGGTCTGTCCTTTAAGCAACATACAATGTGTCGTCATATGAACTGCATCATGAGAAAACCAAAAATGTGGTTTCCAAACAAATTCGACAAATTGAGCTATACAAGCACAGAAGATGGCTAGAGACTGGAAACTTTGGATTTAGAAAGTAGAGGAATTGTACATTTTACTATCCTGGTAGAGAAAACAAAGACGCTGATCAGCTTCTCAGTTACTGCGAAGCTGATCTGCGCCTTTGTTTTCGCATTATGCAAAACTCGTATTTGGGTTGGAAAAAACAATCCAAATGGGAGTCTAAAAATGGTCTGGTGAACAAATTGCTTGGCACCAAAGGTGTCTGAGAGTAAATGAGGTGCACCAATAGAAAACTTGCCTATTGCTGACCAGAAAACTTGGTGCTCTTCAGCTGGCTTTTAATGAATGACAGTACAGTACATCAATGTCCAAAGCATTGTTTTTCAACTTTTAGCTGTGTTCTGTGACTTACAATAGGTATTGTGTAGAACCTAGTTAGAAAAACCCACATCGACAGGGTGGCTCAGATATGTTTACTATAGTGCAGTAAGGTAGCAGACAATCCCGAAAAGCCATTCAAATCCAATCATCGCCTAATATACATGTATAATAGATGAGCAGTAGACAAAAGGAAGACTTTTTCTTCATAGTTTGACATAAGCATGGACTTTACTCATTAATCACGCCCTCACGTTTTATCCAGTACATTTTCATGATTCTCTGCTTTATAGATAGTGCACAAGTTCTACTTTTGGATCCTGAACAATGAATTATCAATAAATCTAGACTTGATATCAGGAAAGCTGTTTTAAAGAATTGTGAATATAATGTATAATGTGCGGATCATGGCTCCCGTTTTCCCTATTTGGTACACATTGTACAGTATTTCTTAAATCTGGCTTTACAGTCAGAATGCATTCAGGCTAGACGGAATATTTTTATCAGTATTCCGTTCAACCTGTCAGGGAAGTGGAACGAGGTACCGAAGTGGAGCGGAGTGACAGTTAGCCAGCTGATCTACATTCAGGCCTGATTGAAATCTTGCAAGTCAGATATTCTCATTTTTTTGGCTTATTTGTGAACTTGACATTTTATACTATCTAGGCAACTAACATAGCTGCTAATAAGAAGACTGGATGCACATGCTGAGTTGCATCTTCTTTGCAACATGTTTATGGATGCACATGCTGAGTTGCATCTTCATTGCAACATGTTTATGGATGCACATGCTGAGTTGCATCTTCATTGCAACATGTTTATGGATGCACATGCTGAGTTCCATCTTCATTGCAACATGTTTATGGATGCACATGCTGAGTTGCATCTTCATTGCAACATGTTTATGGATGCACATGCTGAGTTGCATCTTCATTGCAACATGTTTATGGATGTACATGCTGATTTGCATCTTCATTGCAACATGTTTATGGATGCACATGCTGATTTGCATCTTCATTGCAACATGTTTATGGATGTACATGCTGATTTGCATCTTCATTGCAACATGTTGCATGCTGATTTGCATCATCATTGCAACATGTTTATGGATGCACATGCTGATTTGCATCTTCATTGCAACATGTCTTAGGATCAGGTGATCCTCTTTTCTTCCTGTAATGAAATTTTGGTGTTTTTGCCTAATTTAGTGATCAAATTTGTTCCAAAAAAGGCCACATAATCTAGTTTAGGCACATTAGGAGATTTATAGTAAATTGCTTTATGTCTGGGAAATTCGGATTTT
The DNA here is from genome assembly GCA_964017185.1 of Rugalucina vietnamica. Taxonomy (NCBI): domain Eukaryota; kingdom Metazoa; phylum Mollusca; class Bivalvia; order Lucinida; family Lucinidae; genus Rugalucina; species Rugalucina vietnamica. Next base: position 68,894,961 of record OZ024869.1, on the reverse strand, counting down.
TGCATATGCGAAAACGAAGCTGCAGATCAACTGTGTAGTCAGCTGATCAGCGCCTATGTTTTCGCTACACAGATAGTACAATTATCCCTCTTCTACTTACTTATATCCGAAATTTCAAGCTCCAAGCTATCTTCTGTGACTATACAGGCCGGTCTGTGTCGGATCTGGTCAGAAACCCCAAAGAGTGATTTCCTCGCGTCGGAGCTCCAATTGCTTTATGTCTGGGAATGAAAATGACAGGATTAGGTGATAGCGTGTAGGGGGAAATTACATACCTTAGAGGATGTATATTGTGATCAGAATATCTAATGGAGTGACGCAAGAAAAACCGGACCTGGGGTGATAGCTTGCGTTCAAAGTAAAATGTGTTAGATTGATGTCTGTTGGTGAAAAATAAGGAAAAAGTTTTCTCCTTATATAAATGAAAGTCTAAACTGTGTCAAAAGTGTGTGGTAGCACTGGGCGTAACATATCCTGGTCATATTGAAGCGAACTTGAGCTAAGCTAGATCCATGTATATTATCATAATATTCAAACATCTTCTTCTCTGAAACCACTTGGCCAATCAAAGCCAAATTTTACATGAAGCATCTATGGGAAGGGGGAACCAATGTGTATATAAATAATCCAGGTCACATGACCAAGATGGCCGCCATGCCCATATATGGTAAAAACCCATCAAAAATCTTCTTCTCCGGAACCGGTGGACCGATTTCAACAAAACTTGGCATGAAGCATTGATGGCTCAAGCACTACAATGTGTATATAATTCATGACCTTTTGATGACCTTGACCTATTTTACGGCAAGGTCAACATAGGTCGCCAATGCTTTTGAATGGGGAAAACTTTTAAAATGTAATTTAAAGTGAAAGTCTTGCAGGAAATGGGAAGTAGGACTGAATATTAATGATTCTGAAAAAAATTGGACCCCAGGGGCTCATGTGCCCCCACCCCGGGGCAATATACATGTATATTTCCATAATATTCAAACCTCTTCTCCTCTGAAATCGCTTGGCCAATCAAAGCCAAATTTTATGTGAAGCATCTATAGAATTGGGGAATCAATGTGTATATAAATAATCTAGGTCATATGACAAAGATGGCCGCCATGCCCATATATGGTAAAAACCGATCAAAAATCTTCTTCTCTGAAACCAATAGACTGATTTCAAGGAAACTTGGCATGAAGCAGCGATGGCTAAAGTACTCCAATGTATATATAAATCATGACCCTGTGATGACCTTGACCAAGTTTATGGCAAGGTCAACATGGGTTGCCTATGCGTTTGAATTGGGAAAACTTTTAAAATGTCATTTGAAGGGAAAAGCCAGCAGGAAATTGGCAAATGGACAGAATATTGAAGATTCTGAAAAAAGAAAATGGCCCAAGGGCTTTATCTGCCCCTGCACTGGAGTTAAATACCATAATATTCACACATGTTTATTGGTATATGCAGCAGATCTCAGGTGAGCGTTTACAGGACCATTGGTCCTCTGGTTATGCACCTCACTATAGTGCGGTTTTCAATATATTACAGCCATGACATGGCTCCCAAAATGATTATTTTGCTATATGTTTATAGTAAACAACCTTGTTATAATATGGTTTCACTTCTAACAAAGTCTGTTTCGATGGACCCCAAAGATAGCATTATAATGAGGTTGACATGTGAGCCGCCTCATGGGAAAACCAACAATCTGCATAGGCGAAAACAAAGGCGCAGATCAGCTTCGCAGTAACCGCGAAGCTGATCAGTGCCTTTGTTTTCGCTGCATGGATAGTACAAATCCTCTACTTTCTAAGTCCAAAATTTCCAGTCTCTAGCCATCTTCTGTGCTTGTACAGCCTGGTTTATGTCGGACCTGTTCGGAAACCACGTTGGTTTTCCCACGAGCGGCTCAATTGTACCTTCATCTTTTCCAGTTCATAGCAGATCATGTAGAAACCAACCCGTTGTTCAAGGAGAGTAAAGAGTGTCAGGGTTTGATTATGGAGGCATTGAAATACCACCTGTTACCAGAGAGACGATCATCATTCCAGAGTCCGCGGACCAAACCACGCAAATCTACCGTTGGGATTATGTTTGCTGTAGGGGGCATGGATTGTAACAAAGGTGAAATTTTCAAATCGGATGTTAAGTTTAAATGTTAATCTGGATGTGGTTCACATCTAAGCATTTTCAGGGTATTGAAAAAATTGTAAACATTGCTTTGGAAAAACTATTATGATTTAACCAGCTTATGGTCAGTGCAGTCTCAGATTATACCTTGACAAAATTACCAAGTTGACACTTTGTAGGCTTAATGGTTGCAAATAACTCAGTGCATGCACAAAGTCTAAAAAGTATATCATTGACACTAAAAAGTATATCATTGACACTAAGGTTCCGTTCTTATGCTCTGATCATGCTTGGGTACTTGTTTACGATTCAGTTATGTAATGCCAAACAAAAGGACATTGTAATTGTTTATACATTCAAGAAAATATAAATCTCGGAATTGAGATCCATTTTTTCAGGAATTAATCAATTCTTCAAAATATTTCAGGACCAACTACTATCGAGAAATACGACCTTCGGACAAACACCTGGACTCAGGTGGCCAATATGAATGGTCGGAGACTGCAGTTCGGTGTTGCTGTGCTCGACAACAAGCTGTACATTGTTGGTGGGAGGGACGGGCTGAAGACATTAAATACTGTGGAGTGCTATGATCCGAGGAAGAAAACTTGGACCCTAATGCCTCCGATGTCAACACATAGGCATGGTTTAGGTAGGAGTTTCACACCAAAATTAACAAGCAAATTCAGAGAATTTATGTCCCCTGCCTTGATAGTTTAGTTACACAAATATAATCTTAGAATAACATATATCCAAACCACATGCACTTTCTTAGTGTAAATGCCTGAGGAACGACAAGTTCAAATTTCGAAAAAGTGATAAGAATTAAAGTGAGGAACATATCAAAACCACATTCGTATCTTTAAAGCATGGTCAAGACATCTGTAAAGTTTCAAAAGAATTTGAATATAACTGTAGGAGGAGTTGCGTGCACAAGGTACTCACGCGTGCACAAGGTACTCACTGTCCATTCACTTTCATTGTCAAAATGTCCAAAAAATGACTAAGTTCAAATTGAGAAAACAGTGTCAAAAATTAATTTGAGGATTATATCTAAATCACTTGCACATCTTCAAAGCATGATTAAAACACCTGTAAAGTTACAAAAGAATCAGAATAAAACTGTAGGAGGTGTTGCTTGGACAAGGTACCCACCACCCATTCACTTTCATTATCAAAAATTTCGAAAAAATGACTAAGTTCAAATTGTGAAAAAAGTGTCAAAAATTAACCTGAGGATTATATCCAAATCACATGCACATCTTCAAAGCATGGTCAAGACATCTGTAAAGTTTCAAAAGAGTCGGAATAAAACTGTAGGAGGAGTTGCTTGCACAAGGTACATACTCCTATAGGGGGACGGATGGATGGAATGACGGAAAGCCAAAAACTGTGTCCCTCCGCTTTTCTTCGAAAAGGCGGGGGACAAAAAGACTTTCATTTTGGTGTCAGAGGATCTTATTAGCATTGTGCCTAGAATTAATGTCTTCACTGAAATAACGCGATGAATGTGTTTTAGTGGGTGGGTTAGAATTATTGGGTCTCGCACAAACTCTCACTAGATGTCATTTCATGATGATTGGGAAAAGTTTGATTAGAATTCCTGTTTTAACACGACCATAGCTGTTACCTTGCATGGTAGGCAAGAAATCAAAGTACATTTGAGTCCAGGTACACAAAATAAAACTACACTGTGGACTGAGGATAAAGGAACAAACACAATTTTAAAACATCTGATTGCTCCTGGATATATATTTCATTCATTCATCCACAGGTGTTGGTGTGTTAGAGGGTCCAATGTATGCAGTAGGTGGCCATGACGGTTGGTCCTATCTCAACACAGTAGAGCGCTGGGACCCCCAGGCTAAACAGTGGAGCTATGTGGCACCCATGTCAACTCCTAGGAGTACAGTTGGGGTGGCTGTACTGTTTGGAAAGTAAGTTCTCATTATTTGGTCAGTTGATATGCTATAGTACTAGTCACCCTTAAGTTTCAACAAAATAGATGAGAAAAAAGGTAAAAAAAAAAATACTAAGGTATGAAAAAAAGATTCACTTTCAGGCCACCTAATATTGGTTTTCACTTTCTTCTGGCTTGTATGCTAACAAATAGAAAAATAAATGAATAAAAAAAATAGTGGCATATACATGCTCTTATTTCAAATGTAGATGAAATAGGGCGAGCTGACCCCTATCTACTTGTAAGAGCTTACGATTGCTTTTTAGCTCACCTGAGCCGAAGGCTCACAAGGTGAGCTTATAGGATGGCCATGATCCGGCGTCCGTCGTCCGTCCGTCGTCCGTCCGTCCTTCGTCCACAATTTCAAAGATCATCTTCTCTGAAACCGCGTGGCCGATCTAGTTGAAATTTTATGTGGAGCCTCCTTGGGTAGTGGCATTTCAAGTTTGATCGCGAAATCCAGGTCACATGACCAAGATGGCCGCCACGCCCATATATGGTAAAAACCGTTCAAAAATCTTCTTCTCCAGAACCGATGGGCCGATTTCCACGAAACTTGGTATGTAGCATTGGGGACTTCAGCCCATCATAATTTGATAAAATGATGACCCTTGGATGACCTTGACCTATTTTACGGCAAGGTCAAATTTGGAAACATAGGCTTTTAAATGGGAAAAAGTGAAAACTATGGATTTTTTGAAAACTATTGCAGCCTGAGGCCTGAAAAGTGGTAGATGCAAACAACTAATGGAGTAGATGAAGGTATGTGATTAATATAGGTCAAGGTCATCTCTTGACCTTGGCCAGTCTGTTGTCCATACACACTTTTCAAAGATCTTCTTCTCTGAAACTGCGCGGCCAATCAAAGTGAAATTTTATGTGGAGCATTCATGGGTAGGGGAGACAAAAGTTTGGTCGCGAAATCCAAGTCACATGACCAAGATGGCCGCCATGCCCATATATGGTAAAAACCACTCAAAAACCTTCTTTTCCAGAACCGGTGGGCCGATTTCCACGAAACTTGGTATGTAGCATCGGAGACCTCAGCCTATCATACTTTGATAAAATGATGACCCTTGGATGACCTTGACTTATTTTACGGCAAGGTCAAATTGGAAACATAGGCTTTTACATAGGAAGAAGTGAAAACTATGGATTTTTTGAAAACACAGACCGAGGCCTGAAAAGTGGTAGATGCAAACAACTAATGGAGTAGATGAAGGTATGTGATTAATATAGGTCAAGGTCATCTCTTGACCTTGGCCAGTCTGTTGTCCATACACACTTTTCAAAGATCTTCTTCTCTGAAACTGCTTGGCCAATCAAAGCGAAATTTTATGTGGAACATCCATGGGTAGGGGAGACGAAAGTTTGTTAGCGAAATCCAGGTCACATGACCAAGATGGCCGCCACGCCCATATATGGTAAAAACCACTCAAAAATCTTCTACTCCAGAACTGGCAGGCCAATTTTCATGAAACTTGGTATGTAGCATTGAGGACTCCAGCCCATCATAGTTTGTTGAAATGATGACCCTATGATGACCTTGACGTATTTTATGGCAAGGTCAATTTTGGAAACATAGGCTTTTACATGGGAAAAGGCGAAAACAAACTGTTGCAGCCTGAGACCTGAAAGTTGCTAGATGCAGACAACTAATGGAGTCATTGAAGGTAAGTATTTACTGAAGGCCAAGGTCATGTCTTGACCTTGGCCCAAGGTCATTTAAATATCGAAATTAAAATTATGGTTTTCTCAGAAATCACTGGGTTTAGAAACTATTGCAGCCTGAGACCTGAAACTTTGCAGATGCAGACAACTTATGAAGTCAATAAAGGTGTGTGAGTATTCAAGGTCAAGGTCATTTCATTATGACTTAATACTCCAAGATCAGGCTTCAGGTGAGCGTTCTCAGGACCAATGGTCCTCTGGTCAGTTAATATTTTACTCGGAAAGGTAAACATTTGTCAGTGTTTATTACAAAAGTTGCTGTACCTTAAATCTATGTTTGGTTTAATAAGACAGTCATCATCGTTACTAACATAAGAAATTTACACCTATAGATTATATGCAGTAGGAGGTAGAGATGGTAGCTCCTGTCTCAAGTCAGTGGAATGTTTCGATCCTCACACCAATAAATGGATGCCATGCACATCAATGTCCAAGAGGCGGGGCGGTGTGGGGGTAGCTACTTGTAATGGTTTCCTGTACGCAGTAGGAGGTCACGAGGCACCTGCAACCAATCCAACATGTAGTAGATTTGAGTGTGCAGAAAGGTTTGTAAAAATAATATAGTCATTAATATGAGTGCTTAAAAGAAGATCCTAAAACTTGAGATACATGTACATGAAAAAAAAATGATGGAACTCATCCTTTGTCAGAAATACAAGAGAACTTGAAATAATTCACGTTCATTGGAAGCAATGAAGAACTAAGAAATAAATCTTAGATAAAATCTTTTCATTCCTTTTACTGCCTTTGAAAGTCCCTTTTTGAAAAGCAAGTTTTTTGAAACTTTTAATTTTGCATTTGCAGATATGATCCCAAAACGGATCAGTGGACAATGGTAGCTCCTATCAGTTCTCCGAGGGACGCCGTAGGGGTGTGTCTACTGGGAGACAGGCTGTACGCAGTAGGGGGTTATGATGGGCAGCAGTATATCAAAGATGTCGAGAGCTATGATCCAATTTCCAATGAATGGTCAAAGGTATGGTGTTCGATTCAGGACCACTCAATGTCATCTTAATGTTGCATTTAATTACCATGTCATGACATTTTTGTTGAATAGCGTTTCTGTGTTGTGATCATTTCACATAAAGCTGGATATCATCACCTTTGTCATAACTCTAGATACATGTACTGCAGAAAATGAAGGAGAATTATTTGTTTAGAATGTGCTGGTCATATAGAAAATTACAAAATTGTAGCATCTTTGGATCATCTAGTTATCATTACTTTGTCATCTATGCTCACTGTATCTTAAATCTTGACATCTTTGACCATATATCCATTATCTCTGTATTACAGGTAGCTCCACTTTGCACAGGCCGTGCCGGTGCCTATGTGGTCCATGTGCCTCACAGTTGACAAAAACCCCGCTGGTCCCTGTCTTCCCTGAAGAAGTGGCCATCAGGTTTCTTCCATCGCCGGAAATCCAAAATGAACGCTTCATCCACGTGGGTCTGAGATCATGACTCCAGTGTGATGCCTATGTGAAGACTTAAATGATAAATGGTTGAAATCGCCAAAGACTAGACATGGCTAACTTAGCCATTTGACTTTGAAACTTGTGCGATTTTCCAAGTCAGTGATTGGACAGTAGCGTGGTAAACTGTAAAAGCAGTTGGGAGGGAAATTCACAATAAAGTGCTTCTATTTCAAGAGATTCACAAGTGAGATGAGCAAAAATAAAATATAGAATTCATCATTAGTACTGTGTGCAAAATTGGGAAAATTTATAACCTGAACCTGAGAGTCAAGTTTCCCTGTAGATGTAGAGGGATTTTCTCAGTAACTCAACCCAGAGTATACAAATCTGATCTCTCATGCATTGTGTAAAAGCATGGATAATAGGAGTTCATGGGACCAGTTTTTGTAACTAAGGATGTGACATTTGAAGCAAGATTTGAGCCTTGCGATCTGACAGGAAGGCCTTCTTTTGACAGCCAATTCTTGCAACAAGCTTTACTCCATGCTTTAATGGTTTTGAAGATTTGAGTTATTACGACTCCACTCCTAGTCAAGGAATGAAAGAATAATTAATGCAAAATGTTTCCTTTATCAAGCCAGTTATCCAGAGACAACCAATGCAGATGAAAGCAATAAGCAGTAAATACCTGTCTGGGAACAACTTACCACAGATCATCTTGATCGTTGGTTGAGTTGTTCCCATACAGGTATTTGCATATTTGCATCCTATAACCTCATATTGATATCTTCTGTGTTAATTGTACTGTGTCACATTTGTTTTCTCTGGTTACCCGGTGTATGTGCTACTTTGTGTTGGAAAGAGTTTGTTTGTGAGAAAAATGTGATAATAAGCATGATACATGTATTTTCTTTGATTTTGAAACACGAGTCACTTCGTGACAAATCATTTTCTGCTTTATGCTGAACGCTTCTAAAAGTGAAGCAAGAAAAAGAATCAGAAATGAGTGTAATGTGTAGATAGAAAATTTGTTTGTCAGGATCAGGGTTTTGCATCACTCAGCAAAGCCTTGTGATCTGACAAACTGACTCTCTATCTGTACCTCACACCATTGTAAGATTCATAAATTCTTGTAATAAAAAATTCTTGTAAAAATTATTTCACAGTTGCGACAATATTTTAACAATGATGTTATGAGATTATGCTAGAACAGCCATTTTGCACAGTTTTTAACAAACAATTATTTTTCTACTGTATGGTGATGTGTAATAGTCTTCCTATTCACCATTATGGTGCTATAAATATATTTAAGTGCCTATTTTTGAACACATCATATCAGCGTTTAGCTTTTGCTTGCCTATCGAATATTGGCTTTGACATGTATACACTAGTGTAGTACACATAGCACTTTGATGTTGTGCAATATGTATGCTGTATTTTTACAAGTTTAGCAACTTGACAACTGGTCTGAATATTTGTCATTTTTTTTTTAATTCAGTTGTACGTCCCTTTCAAGATTATTTCAGCTCATATGGGACGGGCCAGTCAGTACCTGGCACACCAACAATCAGAACTTGGCTTGTCTCACAGGTGGCCAGTGCAGGGCTCGAACCCATACCAGACACAGCGGTGAGATGATCATGTGATCAGAATCAGCGCTCTTAACCACTCGGCCACGGGGGCCGCCATATGTCAGTTTTGAAAACATACACCTACTTTAACATGAAAATAGCAGGAGTTATTGGTAAAAATGTAGTTTTTCATTCTAGAAACAAAAAACAGCAAATGGTCTGCAATGTTTTTTGCAACCTCGAGAATGCAACATGGCTAAATTATTTTGTTCTCTATGAGCTTTCGCATGAGAAAACCAACAATCTTGGTTTCCGACCAGGTCCTACGCAAATCAGGCTGTACAGTCACAGAAAATGGTTCGAAGCTTGACATTTCATATTTAGAAAGGAGAGGCATCATAATATATATATATAGCGAAAACAAAGGCGCTGATCAGCTGTGCAGTTACTGCACAGCTGATCTGCGTTTTTGTTTTCGCATGTGCAGATTGTTCATTTTCTGGTGCGGCGGTTCATATGTTTTGTAACGTGTTTTTAAGTTGGTAGTCTAGTCTAATTGAAATATTTAGTCCCTATTCTTGTACATATTGCTTAAAAGTGCTGTTGATTTCTCATAACTTTACATTTCCAAATTTCTTTCTTCATATTTAGTTTAGTCCCGACTGTTTTCAGAAGAATACCATGCAACAAAATTCTGTGACAATGTTCAGTTGAGATGACATTATAATGCAATCAATGGTGACAGAATGATCTCAGTTTAACCCATATTTGACGAATGGATTTTCCCATCATTATCATTCGGGTGAGTCCACCTTCATGTTTAGGGGCGTAAGGAGTGATTTGGAATTTTTATTCCATTTTTTGATGAAATTCCCTTAAGCAAACAGAATAGACCCAGATGCGACGCCCCAGATGCGGCGTCATGTCTGGGGCTATTCTGATTGCCTAAGTCCCATAAAAAGGACGCCAAGCTTAAATGAGTTAAGTAAACCTCGCGTGCTTCAAATTAATAACCATTACATCATCTGCTTTTCTGTATAGTTTTAACAATAAGTTGCAAGGCACAGTGTCATTATTATTTAGCTTTGTTTGTGTGCTTGAATTTTATTCATGCATTTTTGCAAGACATATGAGCCTTCGCATAAGAAAACCAACAATCTGGGTTCCCGACCAGGTCCGACTCAAATCAGGCTGTACAGCTACTGAAGCAGGCTAGAAGCTTGAAATTTCAGATTTAAGAAGAAGAGGGATTATGCTATCTGTGTAGCGAAAACAAAGGCGCTGATCAGCTGTGCAGTTACTGCACAGCTGATCTGCGGCTTTGTTTTCGCATATACAAATTGTTGGTTTTCTGATGCAGCGGCTCAATTATTCCTTGGTATTTTCTTTACATGGTATCTCTTTTTTTATCTTTTCAGTGTCGATTATTCTTGTCTATACCATTGTGTATTGTAAATATCTTCTTGTACAGTGTATATAAGACTTTTTTTTAAAAAAACATTATCCGTGTTGATTGTACATCCTTCTTTGATTATGATCTGATTATGTATGCTTTGATAAAAAGAGATGAACAGTTCAGATGCATATTCTGTAATAATAAAAGATAAGCACACTATAAAAACTAGTTGTTGGTTCTCATTCAAAGTTCTTTTTGAGGCACATGAGTACCCACAAACGTTTTTGCCAAAAACAACTTAATTATCTTTCAAATAGATACAACATCTGCATCTGATGTGTTTTGTCTGATTTTCTAGAATGGGGTCCATGTATGAAAAGCTTTTTTCATTACAAAAACACGCCCATGTTGAAAATTTTCAGTAGATTTTTTTTTTGGTTTTCTTATTTTTGCTCAAAACATAGATGATGTGTTCACATTACAACCACCTCAGTCAGGCAATTCTAATGAGTACCCACAATTAATGTTTTGGAGCAAAAATAAGAAAAAAAAATAGGCATACTCCTCTATACCCCAGTTTTGCTATACAAAAGTGGGGTATAAGGGGGTATACATTACATGGACATGTTTCCTGATGTTTTGTATCAGCAGTGACAGTGTTTCCAATGTGATAACAGTGAAGATTCCAAAGATTATTGATATTTGTTACCAGTTCTACTTATTTTTAGTTTCGTTTTCGGAAAATTTGGAGAACTGTTCCCTAGCAAGGAAAAGTCCAAAATGTATGAACTCTTTAGGTGAGACAGCATGTATTGGCACATGTAGCTGATTCCTGTCCCTTTATGGTCCTAGCTAGTGCAGTCTAACTTAAAGACCTAAAGCTTAAACACATTAAGTACATGTACATCTGCAAATTTTGTCATGTTTATAAAGAGTACATGGATCCTGGTATTTCTAAATGACTGTAGTACACTGTGTGTATTCAATTTGAAATTATTAAAATGTTTCATGCAATGAAATAAAAGAAAAATCATTGACAACTTTTCGTTACTTTATTAAAACCATTCTCTTCTCTTCAAAATATGGTATCATTAACAGAAACAAAATTAAAATAGCCAATATAATGGATCACATGGGACATAAAATAAGAAAGCCTGCCTACAAAGCTGCATACAGTTGTATAGTGAGACTGTGTTAGACCTAGCAGAAAACAAGAAGACAGGTTTTCTTTTAAAATAGCTAAAATATGGTCATGTATCACTAAGACACAAGTATCACAAGTCAATTATTATCACAAATATACTCTGGCTTGTTCGGTTTGATGGAATGATTCATGGTCATCAACTTGTGTGTTTCCCTTAATTTGATCTTGAGCATGAGTCTGTAACTTCAAAGGCTTCAAACGCTTTTTACATTACGAAAACTCACCCATGCAATATACAGAGATTTTTTCAGATGTGAAAATTGAAAATTTCACCTTAAAATTTTTTATATTTTTATATACATGTGTATTTTTGCCAAAAACATACATTGTGAGTACACGTTAGAACCGCCTCGCCAAGGCGGTTCTAACGAGTACCCACTATGTATGTTATGGATCAAAAATAAGAAAATTAGGTATAGTTTTACTATATAAAAGTGGGGTTTAAGGGGTATTCATTGCATGGACATGTTTTCCTGATGCATATATTCTGGACGGAATACTAAGGCTTGTGGTATGCTGTGGAGTTTTTTGAGTTACATCATAAAATTTCAACAAGGAATTGAGCTCCAGCCTAGAAAATGCTTGAACACACTATGTTTGTTGTGGATTTTTCTTCAGTTTTGCAAGGAACTGAGCTCTAGCCTGTAACTCTATAGCCTGTTTATAGTCTTTGATGGCTTTATCTTTCAAGCCAAGCTTCCCTCGGACGTCAGCTCGTCTCTTCAAGACCAGAGCATCATCAGGCTGCAGGTCCAAGGCTGGAAACAGAACAGACAAAAATTTTAAAATATTTTTTGAGATCATTTTGTTCTTTTCCTTTTATATGTTTTGCCTTATCAATATGATTCCATTTATTTCTAGCTGAAACAGTCCCCTCTAAATAAACACTTGTGAGGTTTAAACATACGACCATGACCTGATTACCTTTTTTTCTGATTAAGCATTAAATCCATTTCAAGATTCGTTCTACTCTTAAGAGATGGAGTCAATCAGTAGGTGTGTGTGTTTGGGAGGGAGGGGGGGGGGACCCTGGGAAAAATGACCCAACACACCAGCAAGCAGAACATTGCTTGACTCACATGTTCCCCATACTGGGTTCGAGCCCACACTGTATACAGCAGTGAGATGACGAAGAGCTGTACTTTAACACTATGCCATGGGAAAAATGAGAAAAACAGATTTTTGCATATGCGAAAACAAAGGTGCAGATCAGCTTCGCAATAACTGCGAAGCTGATCAGCGCCTTTGTTTTCGCTACATGGATAGTACAATTCTTCTTCCTAAATCCAAAATTTGAAGCTTCCTGCCATCTTCTGTAGTTGCAGATCAGACCTGGTCGGAATTCCCAAAGCCCGGTATTCTCTTGATGTGGCTCAAGTCCTTGTAAGCGCTAGATACTACAGGTCTTACCTATTCATCATGCATTCATCATGGCATAAAAGCTGTAAAATGTATACAAAATGACCTCAAAATGATTTAGCTTAAAAATGCGCAATCAAAACCAGAGGACCACTGGTCCTGTAAATGCTCACCTGAAACCTGAGATATATACCAATAAACTTGTTTGACTAGAATGGTAATATACATGTATATAACCCCAGGGCCGGGTCAGAGCAACCCCTGGAGTCAATTTCTTTTTCAAATCATAAAACTTCAGTCCATTTACCAATTTACTGCAAGTTTTGCCCTTCAAATGACATTTTAACAATTTTCCCCATTCAAATGCATGGGCGATCTAAGTTGACCTTGCCGTAAAATAGATCAAGGTCATCCCAGGGTCATGATTTATATAAACTTTGTAGAGCTCCATACCCTGATGCTTCATGCCAATTTTCAAAAATCATAGGCCTTCTGGTACTGGAGAACAAGATTTTTAAACGTTTTTGCTATTTATAGCCATGGCGGCCACCTTGGTCATGTGACCTTGACCATTTATATAAACTTTCATTCCCTCTTCCTAAGGATGCTCCACAAAAAGTTTGGCTTTGATTGGCCTAGCAGTTTCAGAGAAGAAGATGTTTCAATATTATGGTCATATACATGTATATAGCCCTGGGGCAGGGGCAGACAACCCCCTGGGCCCAAAACATTTTCTCAAACATAAATCTTCTGTCCATTTCTTCATTTCTAGCAAGTTTTCTGCCATTTAATTACATTTTCCTATTTTTTCCCATTCCAATGCATGGAAGACCTAAGTTGACCTTGCCATAAAGTAGGTCAAGGTCATCCCAGGGTCATGATTTATATAAACTTTGTAGAGCTCCAGTCACTGATGCTTCTCACCAAGTTTCAAAATCATTGGCCTTCTGGTTCTGGAGAAAAAGATTTTTAAAGGTTTTTTCTATTTATAGCCATGGCAGCCATCTTGGTCCTGTGACCTTGACCATTTATATAAACTTTCTTTCCCCCTTCCCAAGGATGCTCCATATGAAGTTTGGCTTTGATTGGCCAAGCGGTTTCAGGGGAGAAGATGTTTCATTATTATGGAAATATACATGTATATAGCCCCGGGGCAGGGGCAGACAACCCCCCAGGGGCTGAAATTTTCCATTAACATTAATCTTCTGTCCATTTGCCTATTCCCAGTAAGTTTTACCCATTAAATAGCATTTTACCATTTTTTCCCATTCAAATGCATTGGCGACCTAAGTTGACCTTGCCATAAAATAGGTCAAGGTCATCCTAGGGTCATGATTTATATAAATTATGATGGGCCCTCGTCCCCCATGCTATATACCAAGTTTCGTGGAAATCGGCCCACTGGTTCTGGAGAAGAAGATTTTTAAAGGTTTTTGCTATTTATAGCCATGGCGGCCATCTTGGTCATGTGACCTGGACCATTTATATAAACTTTCGTTCCCCCTTCCTAAGGATGCTCCACATGAAGTTTGGCTTTGATTGGCCAAGCGGTTTCAGAGGAGAAGATCTTTGAAATTGTGAACGACGACGACGACGACGGACGACAGAGCATGGGTATACTATATGCTCACCTGTGAGCCTTCGGCTCAGGTGAGCTAAAAAGGGTTATTATAAAATACATTACCTTTTGTGTAATCTTTCTCAGCTTTCTCGTACTGTTGTGTTGAAGCATATAGGTTCCCTCTGTTCAGGTACATGTGAGCAGAATAGGGACTCAGTTTTATAGCTGACTTGAAATCATCCAGAGCACCATTGGCATCTTTCAACATCACCTGAAGGGGAAATCTTTATGATGAGTTTTCTCAATATGACATTGCTTACTGTAAATTCGGAAATTTTCGTGTGACTTTTATTTCGTGAATTTTCTATTTCCGAATTATTAGCGAGTTCTAGAATTCGCGAGTGAGTGTCCATGCATTCTATAAAGTTTATTGTGACACTTTACTAGACTCAGACCTTCGGCTGTTATTTACAATCTCCATGCATGTTTACACAAAAGCATTCCAAATGTGTCTTACAGCCTCAGTGCCAAGCGTGTACAAACCGGTCAAAAATAGTTTTACTTTACACATCAAATTTTGAAACCCGAAATTCACTGTGAAAAACTAAATCCCGCTCACCCTCACTTCGCATACTGTTCACAGAGATATTAAATTTTCTCTCCAGGTGATGTTCCATAAGAAAAGTCTCTGATTTCCTGCTTTAAATCCATAATTTCTGTGAGATTTACACATTAAGCTAGCTTTTGCTCCCACTTTTGGAGAGCAACGCTAAGCCAATCAAAAAGAAGCTCCTCATGCTCACGCAACAAAGCGCACGCCGTGACGTCAAGGCACCTCCGTGACGTCAACTAGGTCAAGTTCGGATGCACTCACCACGTGTCAACCATGTGTAATCCTGTTTTATTCCATTTTAAATTGTTTCATCAAATAGAACCATCAAGGTCCGCAACGGAACATAGTGGAGTGAGGTTTAGCAACTACATGTAACACTTTACTAGCCAGAACTTTGAATTCGCTAGGCAACCAATTCGCGAATATTAGCGAAAATTAAGTTCTCACGAATATTTCCGGATCTACAGGATTCTAAGATACCAAAAAAAAATTTTTTTCTGCATTTACACATTTTGTTGAAACTTTTCTTGTAAGCCTGTATTAAAGAGTGACCATTGTAGCAGACATCACACCCGAGAATGTCACCATCTTGAAATTCAAACTTGGGTATTGCAGTGCCTGAAGATGTACATTATTTAATTAACCCATATTTGACGAATGGATTTTCCCATCATTATCATTTGGGCGAGTCCACTTTCATTTTTGGGGGCATCAGGAGTGATTTTTAAATTTTATTCAATTTTTGTATGAAAATTCTCTTAGCAAACAGAATAGCCCCAGATGGGACGCCGCGTTCTGCGGCGTCACATCTGGGGCTATACTGTTTGCCTATGTCCCATTTAAAAGGGACGCCAGGCTTAAATGAGTCAAGTCTGATAATTCATTGGTTCTTATTGACAAAATAGCTTGTTGTTCACCATTAAAGGTTTTCAATGAGATACAAAATAAATGCCAATTTTTTGGCATCATCAGAGACGGAATACTGACCTTAGTAATGGCTCTGTTGAGGAAAGCTGACTCATCTTTCTGGTTATACTTTATTGTGAGCGTGAAATACTCAAGGGCCTACAAAATAAATAAGTTATTACATGTATTAGCAACAATGCAATTTCACAAGCCATATAAATCTTACCATCAATTATATTTGAATTAAGACCTTTCAGACTTGTTCATTCAGACTGTAAACTTGATTAC
The DNA here is from genome assembly GCA_964017185.1 of Rugalucina vietnamica. NCBI lineage: Eukaryota > Metazoa > Mollusca > Bivalvia > Lucinida > Lucinidae > Rugalucina > Rugalucina vietnamica. The sequence goes on along the minus strand of OZ024869.1, from coordinate 68,878,834 downwards.
ATTATCATAATTCTGATTATCTTTCAGCCCTGTCAAATATAGAAACAACACTTTTTGTTTCTTGTCAGGTGTAAAATAGAAACATAATTTAGTTACAAATAAAAATGTATTACCTGTCTATTTGGAAGTAGGCAACGCCTACTTTGAAGTCTGCCAGAGAATGGGACAAAAACTGCTGCTTATACCCAATCCAGCTTGAAACATACACTACTTGATGACTGACATGGAAACTAGCCCAAGGGCAACGATCGCTCACCTGAGAGTCAACAAGTACAGTCACTGGACAAAGAGTATTTTTTTTTTTTTTTTTTTTTTTTTTTTTGAAGATCTGATCAAAATTGAAGACGCTTGAGTGGCCACAACACTAAAAATTGATTTTTCAAACATTCAAGGGCAGCTAACTCCGCAGTCCAGGGTCGAATCTGGCTCAAATTCGAACTCATCCAAGATGTTATGGTTATCCTTGTTACTTTCAAGAATGAACTTGTTACTTTCAAGAATGAAGAAGATCTGATCAAAATTGAAGGCGCTAGAGTGGCCACATTACAAAATATTGATTTTTCAAACACTAAAGGGCAGCTAACTCCGCAGTCAGAGGTCGGATCTGGCCTAAATTCAAACTCATTCGAGATATTGTAGTTATCCTTGTTACCTGCAAGAATGAAGAAGATCCACTGAAAAACAAAGATGCTAGAGTGGCCACAACACAAAATATTGATTTTTCAAACACTAAAGGGCAGCTAACTCCGCAGTCAGAGATCGGATCTGGCCTAAATTCGAACTCATACGAGATATTGTAGTTATCCTTGTTACCTGCAAGAATGAAGAAGATCCACTGAAAAACAAAGACAACACAAAATATTAGTTTTTTCAAACACTCTAGGGCAGCTAACTCTGCAGTCAGAGGTCGGATCTGGCCTAAATTCGAACTCATCCGAGATATTGTAGTTATCCTTGTTACCTGCAAGAATGAAGAAGATCCACTGAAAAACAAAGATGCTAGAGTGGCCACAACACAAAATATTGATTTTTCAAACACTCAAGGGCAGATAACTCTGCAGTCAGAGGTCGGATCTGGTCGAAATTCGAACTCATCCGAGATGTTATGAATGTCCTTGTTACTTCCAAGAATAAAGAAGATCCAAATAAAAATGAAGGCGCTAGAGTGGCCACAACACTAAATATTGATTTTTCACACAGTCAAGGGCAGATAACTCTGCAGTCAAGGGTCGGATCTGGCTGAAATTTGAACTTATCCGAGATGTTATGGCTATCCGTGAACTTCCAAGTATGAAGAAGATCCAATCAAAATTGAAGGCGCTAGAGTGGCCACAACACGAAATAATGATTTTTTATTATAGTTGTTATTATAGATATTATAGTTGTCCTTGATACCTGCAAGAATGAAGAAGATAATGGCACTAGAGTGGCCACCACATTTTTCCCATTATAAGTCTATGGGGATTTTTCCAGACGCTCAAGGGCAGGTAACTCCGCAATCTGAGGTCAAACCTAGCCGAAATTCGAACTCATCCGAGATGTTATGGTTGTTCTTGTTATTCCCAAGAATGAAGAAGATCCAATCAAAACTGAAGTTGCTAGAGTGGCCACAACATTTTCCCCATTATAACTCAATGGGAGCTATCTGTTGCCATGGGAACCAGAGTTCTGATCCGATCTGGCCCAAAACCTGATGCAACCTTTCCCTCTCCTCAATGATGCTTTAGATAAAATTTGATTGCGATTGGCCTTGTTGTCTTAGAGATATTCAAGTTTGAAAATGTGAACGCACGGACGGACGGATGCCGGCTCAACTACTATACTATAAGCTCACCTGTGAGCCTTCGGCTCAGGTGAGCTAATAAACATATTGCTGAGAGACCATTAATTTAAAACTGTCCTAGAATAAAACGAAGACTCTAGTACCTGTGAGAATTGTCTGGTATGGAAGTAGACATTGCCAGCATTGAAGTAGGCCAGAGAATAGGTCTCATCTAACTTTATAGCCTCCTGATAGTCCCGCATAGCATTCTGTTTGTCACCCATAAACTGAAACATATATACATTATATGAACATCTCAATACTAAGAAACAAGACATTACACTTTATGATGAAATTTTTTGGCACACTGCTTTATTGGCCACCTTTTGGTAAAGAGCTTGTGAATCAGTTTACCTATTGTTCTTTTTGTAAATTTGCTTATTTGTGACTTGGACTGTTTTCCACCTCGGTCTTTAGGGTGGGACACTGGCTCTGACTGCACTTGTCTTAAGGTTATAAAACTTTTTTCATGCTCAACTCAGCCAAGCTTGAAATTTAAATTGTCCATAAATATTTGACATAGCCCAATTGAATTGAAATTCAGGGTCTAAGTCACCAAAGCCTGTTATTTATCCTGCAAATAAATGTTAAAATGCCAACAATAGTTGGCGTTTTAACATTTATGAGCAGGATAAATTAAAAGTCTCAGCTGAGCTGAGCATGAAAAAAGTTTTATAACCTTGGGGCCTGGTTTCTTATTACTGTTTACTTTCTCTAGTGGTCACAACATCTGGTAATAGTCTTCACCACTTGGCAATAATTTGCAACCCTATACCTCTTTTCTTATTTCTTATTGATCGACCCTCTAATGTATAATTACCTGGTATATGACTCCTCTGTTAGTGAGTAGTTCTGCTGTTGGGTTGACTGAAACTGCTGCACTGATATCCTGATAGGCTGCGAATGTATCACTCATCTGTAGGTTGATTATTGATCGACCCTCTAATGCTGGCTTGTAAGCTGAAATGATGTACAAATTGTATCAAGATAAATGAGCCGCGTCATGAGAAAACCGGATTTTTGCCTAAGCGAAAACAAAGGCGAAGCTGATCAGCGCCATTATTTTTCCTACACGGATAGTACAATCTCTCTTCTTCTTAAATTCGAAATTTCAAGCTTCTAGCCTGCTTCTGAAGAGGTCTAGGTCTGTTTGTGTCAGACCTGGTCTGGAAACCCTGAAGACCGGTTTTCTTGCGTCGGGGCTCAAATAATATTGTCAGTAGATTATAATGTTCGTTGACTTAAAAAAAATCATAGGACAGGACCATTCATGTAAGATTTGTTTTACTTGCTGCTTTTCATCCATGCTAAACAACTGTGGTCACGTTTAAATGGTTTGTCACTCCTAGAAGCAATTTCCCATATGATTATCAACGATAAAGTCAACTTACTAGGTTTGAGGTCTATGGCTGTTGTAAACTGTCTCCAGGCCTGCATGAATCTTCCAGCCACCTGTAGGGTGTAGGCTAGGTTCACCCTGGCTGGCAAACACATTGGGTCAACTTACTTGGTTTGAGGTCTATGGCTGTTGTAAACTGTCTCCAGGCCTTCATGAATCTTCCAGCCACCTGTAGGGTGTAGGCTAGGTTCACCCTGGCTGGCAAACACATTGGGTCAACTTACTAGGTTTGAGGTCTATGGCTGTTGTAAACTGTCTCCAGGCCTGCATGAATCTTCCAGCCACCTGCAGGGTGTAGGCTAGGTTCACCCTGGCCGGCAGACACATTGGATCAACTTACTAGGTTTGAGATCTATGGCTGTTGTAAACTGTCTCCAGGCCTGCATGAATCTTCCAGCCACCTGTAGGGTGTAGGCTAGGTTCACCCTGGCTGGCAAACACATTGGGTCAACTTACTAGGTTTGAGGTCTATGGCTTTTGTAAACTGTCTCCAGGCCTGCATGAATCTTCCAGCCACCTGTAGGGTGTAGGCTAGGTTCACCCTGGCTGGCAAACACATTGGGTCAACTTACTAGGTTTGAGGTCTATGGCTGTTGTAAACTGTCTCCAGGCCTGCATGAATCTTCCAGCCACCTGTAGGGTGTAGGCTAGGTTCACCCTGGCTGGCAAACACATCGGGTCCAGCCGCACAGCTCTCTGGTAGTCACACCTTAAAAGACAAAGCTTGATAAAAAGCTCACAAAGTGGGGTCAGCTATATGTATGTCCTTAGTATATGATAAAGAAAAAATATGTGGGCTGTTAGTTGCACAGTATTACCATTATATTTTCAAGTGTTTCAGAACAAACAAATGCATGAATGATTAAAACAACAAGTAGCCCAAAGGCAACGATCGCTCACCTGAGAGTCAACAAGTACAGTCACTGGACAAAGTGTTGTTTTTTTTTTGTTTTTTTTTTGAAGATCTGATCAAAATTGAAATTGCTGGAGTGGCCACAACACTAAAAATTGATTTTTCAAACATTCAAGGGCAGCTAACTCCGCAGTCCAGGGTCGAATCTGGCTCAAATGTGAACTCACCCATGATGTTATGGTTATCCTTGTTACTTCCAAGAATGAAGAAGATCCGATCAAAATTGAAGCCTCTAGAGTGGCCACAATACGAAATATTGATTTTTCAAACACTATAGGGCAGCTTACTCCGCAGTCAGAAGTCGGATCTGGCAGAAAGTCTAACTCATCCGAGATATTGTAGTTATCCATGTTACCTGCAAGAATGAAGAAGATCCACTGAAAAACAAAGATGCTAGAGTGGCCACAACACAAACTATTGATTTTTCAAACACTCAAGGGCAGATAACTCGGATCTGGTTGAAATTCGAACTCATCCGAGATGTTATGGATGTCCTTGTTACTTTCAAGAATAAAGAAGATCCAAATAAAAATGAAGGCGCCAGAGTGGCCACAACACTAAATATTGATTTTTCACACAGTCAAGGGCAGATAACTCTGCAGTCAAGGGTCGAATCTGGCTCAAATTCGAACTCATCCGAGATGTTATAGCTATCCTTGTTTCTTTCAAGTATGAAGAAGATCTGATCAAAATTGAAGGCGCTAGAGTGGCCACAACACAAAATATTGATTTTTCAAACACTCAAGGGCAGATAACTCCGTAGTGAGAGGTCGGATCTGGTCGAAATTTGAACTCATCTGAGATGTTATGAATGTCCTTGTTACTTCCAAGAATAAAGAAGATCCGAATAAAAACTAGAATTGTCAGAGAATCTGACTATAGCCCCGCTTCTCAGCTTTTTTTGCAGGGTGAAAAAAAACAATGACAGGTAACTATCACAGGCTATCACAAGCTAGATCTCATCAATATTGATGCTCATACAAAATTTGGTCTGATTATGTCAATTCGTTCTCTGTCAAAATTTTGCGAAAAATGACGGTAATAATCCAAAGCTAGATCTTGTCAATGATGATGTGCATACAAAATTTAGACGGATTCTGTCAATTCCTTCTGAAGATATTGAGCGGAAACAAAATTCTGAAGTCAATCAAGGGCTGTTAACTCCATCAAAATTTTGTGAAAAATGACGGGTAACAATCCCAAGCCAGATCTTGTCAATGTTGATGTGCATACAAAATTTGGTTGGATTCTGTCAATTCGTTCTCAAGATATTGAGCGGAAACAAAATTCTGACGTTAATTAAGGGCCATAACTCTGTCAAAATTTAACAAAAACTGAAGGGTATTACAATCCCAAGCTAGATCTTGTCAATGTTGATGTGCATACAAAATTTGGTCAGATTCTGTCAATGCGTTCTCAAGATATTGAGCGGAAACGAAATTCTGACGTCAATTAAGGGCCGTAACTCCGTCAAAATTTTGCGAAAAATGACGGGTAACAATCCCAAGCTAGATCTTGTCAATGATGATGTGCATACAAAATTTGGTCCGATTCTGTCAATTTGTTCTCAAGATATTGAGCGGAAACGAAATTCTGACGTCAATCAAGGGCCATAACTCCGTCAAAATTTTGCGAAAAATGACGGGCAACAATCCCAAGCTAGATCTTGTCAATGTTGATGTGCATACAAAATTTGGTCGGATTCTGTCAATTTGTTCTCAAGATATTGAGCGGAAACGAAATTCTGATGTCAATCAAGGGCCGTAACTCCGTCAAAATTTTGCAAATAATAACAGGAAACAATCCCAAGCTAGATCATGTCAATGTTGATGTGCATACAAAATTTGGTCGGATTCTGTCAATGCGTTCTCAAGATATTGAGCGGAAACGAAATTCTGACGTTAATCAAGGGCCATAACTCCGTCAAAATTTTGCGAAAAATGACGGGTAACAATCCCAAGCTAGATCCTGTCAATGATGATGTGCATACAAAATTTGGTCCGATTCTGTCAATTCGTTCTCAAGATATTGAGCGGAAACGAAATTCTGACTTCAATCAAGGGCCATAACTCCGTCAAAATTTTGCGAAAAATGACGGGTAACAATCCCAAGCAAGATCTTGTCAATGATGATATGCATACAAAATTTGGTCCGATTCTGTCAATTTATCTTAAGATATTGAGCGGAAACGAAATTCTGACGTCAATCAAGGGCCATAACTCCGTCAAAATTTTGCGAAAAATGACGGGTAACAATCCCAAGCTAGATCTTGTCAATGTTGATGTGCATACAAAATTTGGTCAGATTCTGTCGAGCCATTCTCAAGATAATGAATGGAAACAAAAATGTCGGAAGGACGGAAGGACAGAAGGACGGAATAACGGAATAACAGAATAACGGAATAACGGAACTACGGAAGGACAGGGTGAATCCAGTATAGCCCCCACTTTTTCAAAGCGGGGCTATAATGAAGGCGCTAGAGTGGCCACAACACAAAATAATGACTTTTCAAACACTCAAGGGCAGCTAACTTCACAGTCAGAGGTCGGATCTGGCTGAAATTCGAACCCATCCGAGATATTATAGTTGTTCTTGGTACCTGCAAGAATGAAGAAGATAATGGCACTAGAGTGGCCACAACATTTTTCCCATTATAAGTTTATGGGGATTTTTCGAGACGCTCAAGGGCAGCTAACTCCGCAATCTGAGGTCGAACCTAGCCAAAATTCGAACTCATCCGAGACATTATGGTTGTTCTTGTTATTCCCAAGAATGAAGAAGATCCAATCAAAAATGAAGCTGCTAGAGTGGCCACAATATTTTCCCCATTATAACTCAATGGGAGCTATCTGTTGCTATGGAAACCAGAGTTCCGATCTGCTTAAAAACGTATGGCAGGCAATCCCCCACCCCAATGCTGCTTCATGTAAAATCTGACTGCAATCGGCCAGCTAGTCTCAGAGATATTCAAGATTGAAAGTGTGGACGCACACACGGACGCACGGATGGATGGACGACGGCTCGACTACCATACTATAAGCTCACCTTGTGAGCCTTCGGCTCAGGTGAGCTAAAAATACATAATCCTGCTTTCTTTTCTCACTTGAGTCTCATCTTCATGTCCATAGTTCATTTAGACATTACTCCAAGATATTAATATGTCCAAGGATAAAGGCTAGCTTTTCAAAAAGAATTTCTTTAACTTTTTTTTATCAAAAATGCTCTTTGTATGATAGACCACAATTTTGACATGTTAAAAACTCACATTGCCCATTTAAGTCCATCCTCGTGTCCATAATCCATATAGACATTACCCCGGGCTATGATACCATAGAGGAAGAAAGGCTGACTCTTCAAACTGGATCTTCTCTTGTATTCTTTTTTATTGAATGACACAAATAATTTTGGATTTTGATCAAATTTACTCACATTGCCCATTTGAGCCCATCCTCGTGACCATAGTCCATATAGACATTACCCCGAGCTATTATACCGTCGAGGAAGAATGGCTGACTCTTCAAACAGGAGGTAAACACTTTCACTGCTTCCTCTAGCTGATCTAACCTGTAAATTATCACAACAGGTCCCGAGGTTATAAAACATTTTTCATGCTCAGCTGAGACTAAAATTTATCCTGCTCATAAATGTTAAAATGCAGACTATTGTTGGCATTTTAACATTTATTAGCCTGATAAATTGCAGGCTTCGATGATCTAAACCTGAAATTTCACTTTATTTTGGCTATTTTGGTATTTATGAGCAGTTTGAATTTCATAGTCCGCTGAGCTGAGCCTGAATTTTTTTTTTTATAACCTCGGGACCAGATATAACTTGAGCTTGAGCTACAACTATTCAAGGTACCTCTGTAGTAATATAGATGTTTCAGTATCAATCTAAAAGGCAGATAGATAGTACCCTGTTGAACAGATGTAAATTTATCTTTCTTTTTTCCTTTATCTTCAAAGAACCAGAAAACTAGTCTTGCACTTCTTAGAATGTGGTCTGTGCAATCCTGCTATCAAGTTTTGAAATAAAATTTATCAATATATATAACAAGAATTATTTCTACAGTTTGTGGTTATAGAAAAATTATATTATCATTAGGCAGGTCAATACATTACACAATAATGAGCTGCAATGATTTTGCTAGAAAATCCTGAAATATACTACCACTTCTGTCCATACTTTCACAGTCAATGCTGAAGGTTCACCAATTTTCCTAATCACTATTTCTGCAGGTTGTACTTACTTATGATAACATAGGCCTAGTGTGTGGAGAATCTTATGATCTAGTGGACTGAGTCTGGCGGCCAGCTTGAAGTCATACAAGGCATTACAGTAGTCCTTCTTCTCAAAATATAACAGCCCTCGATTTATAAGCACCTGTAAGGAAAACATACATGCTTATTTTGTATTTAAAATTTGGAAATTATAAAAATATATACTTAACATCCTAATACATGTATTATGTTCGAATGAATAAAGCTTAAGGTTTTGATAATTTACATGCAAAAATATACGAAAATGTCCTTAAACAAAAATGATAATGTAAATCTATAGATATTATAAAACAAAAATTACCTTCAGTTTTAGAGAGTCTCCAAGTAGCAATACAATACCATAGTCTGTCAATGCCTGTTAAATAAAACAATAAAGCTGATTAACAATTAGCAATAATTGTTGTTTTAAGGTAGCCAGGCACCAAAAGTGAATAGGAACCACTTTCACTTAACCTAGCTGCACACTATCTTTTCTGATGCTGTCTGGGACAGGTAAACAAGTACACATTCTTTCTAGCCAGGGCCCAGAGTCTGACTTTTTACTAATCTTTGGTATCTTTATTTTTTACAAAATGCTGCTATATTAATACATCAACCATGGTTTTCAGTGTTCCAACATTCGATGGATCACGAGGAAGGCATTTGAACTTAAGGCCGAAGGCCGCGTGTTTAAACCCCTTCCGAGGGATCCAGCTAATGTTTGAAAAAACTGAAACAAAACATGGGTGATCGCTATTCTTGCATTTTCACACCAATTCACTTAACGTTTCATGAAAATGACATTAACAACCTCAAAACTCACTGAAAACCGTCGAGCTTCTTCAACATTGGCCATTTTGTTTCTACAGAAGCTACAAGTGTGTATTTCACAGATCCTTTTGGTAGTCTCACAGCTCTGTTGAAGTAGGCTAGGGCACAACTGCTGTCTATACTAGCAGCCTTACTCAGATCTCTAATAGCCAACTCATAAGTTTTGAATGTCAATAATATTCAGACTTAAAGAGGCCATAAATGTTTTTAACCGACCATACCTTTTGATAGTCCTTATTTTCCTGGTAGCACACGGCTCTGTTGAAGTAGGCTAGGGCACAACTGCTGTCTATACTAGCAGCCTTACTCAGATCTCTAATAGTCAACTCATAAGTTTTGAATGTCAATAATAGTCAAGACTAAAAGAGGTCATAAATGTTTGAACCGACCATACCTTTTGGTAGTCTTTATTCTCCTGATAGCACACAGCTCTGTTGAAGTAGGCTAGGGCACAACTGCTGTCTATACTGGCAGCCTTACTCAGGTCTCTAATAGCCAACTCATACGCCTTGATATGGTACTTCAAGGCTCCTCTGAAGCATATACACAAAGTGACATTACAGGCACATCAGGAAAACAAGTCTGTGTAATGTATACCCCCTTAAACCCCACTTTTGTTTTGTAAAACTGGGGTATGCAGGGGTAACCCTAATTTTCTTATTTTTGATCCAATCAATACATTGTGGGTACTCGTTAGAGCCGCCTCGGCAAGGCGGTTCTAACGTTTACCCACAATGTATGTTTTGAGCAAAAATATTAAAAATATCAAAATTTTTCAGGTGAAATTTTCAATTTTTACAGCTGAAAAATATCTATGTATGTTGCATGGGCAAGTTTTCGTAATGAAAAAAAGAAGTTTGTTGTCTATATGGTCTGTCAAATGGTATGTCAAATATGCAACCTATGCAATTTCCAAAATAAATAGTAAGTATTTAGCCACCCACTCCACACCTGAGGTGATGATCAGAAATTGATCAAATCAGTATCAGAAGACAGATCGATTTTGAAATCAGGAAAACATGTCCATGCAATGAATACCCACTTAAACCCCACTTTTATATAGTAAAACTGGGGTATGCAGGGGTATACCTATTTTTCTTATTTTTGCTCCAAAACAGAGATTGTGGCGAGGCGGTTCTAACGTGTACCCACAATCTATGTTTTGAGCAAAAATAAGAAAAAAATCAAAAATTTTCCTCTGAAAATTATCAATTTTTGACCTGAAAAAATTACTGTATATCATATGGGCATGTTTTCGTAATGAAAAAGGCAGTTTCTCAAATTCGGTAGCACTTGTTCTTGAATAAGAGCTGTCGCAGGACAGCGTAGCTCGCCTGACTTATGCTTTGCCACTAAATCTATTAAAATCTATGACCTATGACCTTGACCTCAAGGTCTCTCAGGTTCGCCATGATGGTACAGCTTAAAACCAGTATATGTATATACCAACATGATCCATCAACATATTCAAAAGATATAGACTTCAAAAACTTTAACCCAAAATATTTTTAACATAAAATTTCTAAGTCTGTGACCTTGACCTCAAAGTCACTCAGATGGGCATGGTACAGCATAAACTTCAGACCAATATCTATCAATATGCAAAGTATCAGCTTAATCCATCTATATATTCAAGAGATACAGACTTACAAAAACTTTAACACAAAATTTCTAAGTCCATGACCTTGACCTCAAGGTCACTCAGGTGGGTCGTGATGGTACAGCATCAAACTTCAGACCAATATCTATCAATATGCAAAGTATCAACTTGATCCATCTATATATTCAAGAGATATAGACTTACAAAAACTTTAACCAAAAACTTTAACACAAAATTTCTAAGTCCGTGACCTTGACCTCAAAGTCACTCAGGTGGTCCATGATGGTACAGCATAAAACTTCAGACCAATATCTATCAATATGCAAAGTATCAACTCGATCCATCAACATATTCAAGAGATGTAGACTTACAAAAACTTTAACCAAAAACTTTAACACAAAATTTCTAAGTCCGTGACCTTGACCTCAAGGTCACCCAGGTGGGTCATGATGGTACAGAATAAAACTTCAGACCAATATCTACCAACATGCAAAGTATCAACTTAATCCATCAACATGTTCAAGAGATATAGCCTTATAAAAACTTTAACCAAAAACTTTAACATTTCGAGCAACGCCGACGCCGACGCTAACGCCGACGCCGACGCCGGGGTGACTGCAATAGCTCTTCCTTTACTTTCGTACAGGCAAGCTAAAAACTAACAAAAGATGGCTAACCTGTATAAGTATGATCTAACACTTGTAGGTCGAAGTCTTATAGCTTCATTACAATTGAGAATAGCTTTGGTATACTGGCCTTTAATACCATAGAAACATGCCCGACTGAGGTATGCCTGAAACGGTTTAAACACATGAAATATCATTCTTATATTCTTATTCACTCACATTTCATGAAAGCCTTGTGGTCATGGTATGGTGTCAAACCAGACTTTTTTTTCATAGAAAATAGAGCCTATAAGAAATGATATATCAATACACATATTCAATTTAAAATTAAAAAAGTATAACCGTAATAGAATAAAGTCAACTAGAAAAAGTTCAATGAAACTCCTCTCCGAATAAACACTTAAGAAATGTACTAACCTGGAAAATCCTGGGGTTTATGGCCAGTGCTTTGTTGAAGTCTTGGATGCCTTTACTGAGTTTCAGTTTCATCCTGGCTATGCCTCGCTGGTACAGGGCCTACAATCCAGTAAAACACATAAAATACTGAGAACATTTGAGCCGCAATGCGAGAAAACCGTCGTTCAGGGTTTCCGACCAGGTCTGACACAAACCAACCTGTACAGTCATAGAAGCAGGATAGAAGCTTGAAATTTCGGATTTAAGAAGAGAAATGGGCCACAACGTGAGAAAATGTACCTTCGGACAATTTTTTGAGTATAAGAAAAGCAAGGTTTCTTTGAATGTATGATGTTTCTAGAGTCTGTTGGTCTTTATTTGATCAGATTATTTCAGTTATTTTGAGAGTTATGACCAATTTACTATATGAACCCTACAGACGTAATTGTCCTGAAAAATGACGTCAAAGTTGCGTAATGTATTTCTGCATGTTAGTGCATGCTTACAAAACTTGATGCATTTGCTTAAAACTGTTTAAGCACTGGTCAGAACCTATTGCTTAGATAGAAGCATACCATCCGTACAGGCAATCTGTCGTAATTGTTTTGTTTATTTTATGATGATGCTATTGCTATGGCTACCGTTTAATGATAGATATAGGAAAATTATGTATATTATGGGCTAAACCAAGGGCAGATAACTCCAAATATTGAACAATAATTTGTTTTAAAACGCATTCATTTGGTAGCCCAGTGTTTAAAGATTACAAATACAGTGTTATTTCTAAAACGTATATAACATCATTTTTCCGCTTTTTGCTGCTTTCTACTAGTAATATCAGAATGTCCGAAGGTACATTTTGTCGCGTTGAGGTTCAAATTGTACTATCTGTGTAGCGAAAACAAAGGCACTGTTACTGCAAAGCTGATCTGCACCTTTGTTTTTGCATATGCAAAAATCCAGTTTTCTCACAATACGGCTCATTTTTACACTATTCAGTCTAAATAAATTTGTGTTTTGTGTTTAAACATCCCAGTCAATAATTTTTCAGTCATGACAGGGTTGAACCACCGCTTCCTGTGTATTTAGCAGTCCTTTAAGCTTTTGGGAAGCTAATTTGTCTTGTTGTCTTGCTATAGGACACAACTACCCAGCGGGCACATGACGTCAAAATGACGTCATATCAACGTCGATGCGACGTCATGACGTCGCATCGACGTCGATCTGACGTCATTCTGACGTCATGTGCCTGCTGGGTATGTGAGAGTGATATTCAAATGCTTATGAAATATGAAAATTTGTCCATGCAATATCCAGAGATTTTTTTTCAGATGCAAAAATTTCAAATTTCTTCGAAAAAAGTTATTATTTAAAATATTTTTTTCTTAAAACATACATTGTGGGTACACGTTAAAACCACCTCAGCGGTGTACCCACAATGCATATTTTGGATCAAAATTAGGTATACCCCTGCAATAGGTATACCGTTGCTCTATATAAAAGTGGGGTATATGGGGGTATATATTTCACGGACATGTTTTCCTGATAACTTACCACAAGGCTATCACATTACATGGTTAGTTTCCTTGGGAACCGGCATTTTTTTTCTGGTGTCGATAATGAACAGACTACTTACAACTTAACTTGTTAAGAAAAAAATCTTTACCTCTGCCATGTTAGGGTTCAGTTTGATAGCGTTGGTGAAAGCTTCCAGTGCATCAACATAGTTCCTCATTTCCATGTTACATTGACCAATCAGATAATGAGAATCTGCTGCCTCCACTGGCCATGGGTCTCGAGCCTTCCAGGGTTTCTGAAAGTGAAATGGATGTTGGGTACTGATGTTCATTTTGTCAAGGTATAAAACAATGAAGCACAAATTCTTTTTTTTTTTTTTCTGCTGTCTGTGTAATTTCAACATGAGCAATGTAAAACTGTTTTGTAGAAGAAATCATTTTTGAAAAAATTGGTTGCGTATTTACACTACTAAAATGAAACCATAACCAAATCTAACTTAACCAAGAATATCATTTCCTGATTTTAAAGCTTTCACTGACAAAAACAACAATAAAAGTTTTATCGAAAATATATTTCTGTTTAAATAAAAGATCATAAAAATTATTCCATTTATGTGCAAGCTACTGAATCTAAAAAAGCCTGTATGACACTTTCTTTAAAGCCATAAAATTCTTTATAAAAACAAATACAAGTAGGAGTACATGCACCTCAATTCTATATCTTAAATATCTCTATTCTCATTTGCTTTAATAAACTAAACTGTGCAATTACAGTGCATGATAAAGATTTATCCATCTCCCATTCTTTATTTAAATCATGCTTTTTTGTTTATCAGTATTTAAGTACGACATAGTGCCAATGGTGCATAAATACCCCAATCCACATACATGTATCATTGCAATTTAATAAAACCTTTATCCTCATAAATATTCTACTAAGCATAATTTGATATTTTTTCCGAGTATTGATAATTGTGCTTGTGTAGGTCTTACCGTTCCTCTCTGTGAAGAAATATTGTACATGTAGTATAAACATTTAACAATAATAAAATAAACATTTTTTTCAAAATAACTAAACATAATTTTGACGTAAAAACATAATAACAATTCACAACTTGAAACCATCTTAATCTTACTAATACTACCTCTAAATTCTGAAACAAAAAATATAAACTTTTCGCTGTTAAAATACCACTTTTTTTCGTCTGAAAGTCCTTAGCAAGGATCAAACTAACCATCAGGAAAACATGTCCATGCAATGAATACCCACTTTTACATAAGAAAACTGGGGCTTTCAGGGGTATACCTATTTTTCTTATTTTTGATCCAAAACATACATTGTGAGTACTCGTTAGAACCGCCCCGCAGGCGGTTCTAACGTGTACCCACAATTTATGTTTTGGGCAAAAATATTAAAAACATCTAATTTTTTTCTACTGAAAATTTCAATTTTTACAACTTAAGAAAAATCTGTATATTACATGAGCGTGTTTTCGTAATGACCATGATTTGAACCCCTTTGTCGTTCCATCAAAATGCACATCTTTTTGAGATATTCCATTGCAATTTAAGACATATCTTCAAAGGTTTACAGAAACCATATTTAACAAGTTACCATCATGCATGTCCAACACCAACAAAATTAATAGGCTTGGTTGGGTGCATGTTTGCTATGCATGGTTTGCATCTTTAAAATGATTCACAAAAGTCAGCATTAATATAGCAAGAATATCAAACTTACGTATAACTGTAGAGCAAGTTCAAAACTTTCTGTTGCCTCTTTGAACTGTTTGGCTTTCATCTGTGTTTTACCCAGCAGCACATACATTGGAGCCACTGGTTTGGATCTGGTGGCCATCTTCAGTGCATCAATAGCCTAGAGATGAAACAAAGTTATGGATAGCTTACATGATTTTATGCTTAACTTCCAAGTCAACAATTTTAAAGTCATGTAATGCTGTAAGTCAATGATTCCTAGCCTAATTGTTCATACCAGTACTATGGGAAGAAAATGTATCTTTCTCAAGGACAAAGCCCCACAGAGGTTCAAACTCAAGACCTCTTGATTCAGAGTCTCACACTTAGGACCTAAAGGTAGGACTCGTGTAAGATTAACTATAGAATTTTTGGAACAAACAGTAAGAAGGACTATTACTGATTTATTCTGAGAGACAGTTTCATAAACTGTATGTTAAATATTTTTTCTCTAAGTTTTGTTTTGTAAATGTTATATTCAAACCCACATTATAAATAGGTGTGTTATATCATGCCCACATCATGGTAAGGCACGTTAGAATGCAGTTAGGCTGTAAACAATTAAGGATTGAAATTCAGATTTTAACTTTCACTTGATGATAAAAAACATTAGCTGTTTAAATGTATGTGAAGCACGAACAGCTTCTCTGAGACAATAAAATAATATTTTTTTCACGCTTTAATAACATCATGGTGATATGCGACCGGCGTCCAGCAAGAGTAAACAAACAATGTCACTGATGTCACTCCATCCATGGGTGTGGTATTTAGATCATGTTACTTAAGTTAATGTTTTTCATCTGGAAATGAAGAACATCAAGAAAGACACTATCATTTATGTGATTGCACAAAAATGAAATTGTTGCTATTTAAAAGCATTACCTTGTCATAATTCTTCAAGAAGGACTGTACAATAGCCTGTTGTGTGGGTTTCTTGCCCATAGAGGAGTCGGAGCTTATCTCTGATGCATGTCTGAAATATTGGAAAAAATTAATACAACAGATCACTGTTGTTTTCTAAATATTGACAGTAAATATCTTGAAATATTTCTGTGCATGCATCTTATTTTAAGTGTGAGCTTAAATTCAAGCTATTACAGTCATTGAGGTCGAAATAAATACATACATAGCAAATGTCCAGGCCAACCTGAGCCAGCAATGGATGCACAACCTTCTTATAATGCATTTTCTTTTGCTTTGAATTGTTTGTCTGCTTGTAATGAATTTAACAATCCAGTCACCATGTCTTTTTACACATATCTGGATGAAGCCACCACTTCCTGGGTATTAACCAGCACTCTCAAATGTGTAGTGCTCAAAGATACAATATGGGGCGTCCGCTATAGCTCAGTAGGGAGCAAGGAGGTTTCCTGCTTTGCTACATACCACTTTCTTACGGGTTCGGGCCCCACTGTGGCCAAATGTTTTTCAGAATAGACATGAATTAACCCGTCGAAATGTATGTGGTCTGGCTGTCGCCAGGCGGACGCGGTAGTTTCACAGGCATATCCCGGGTATGCCGAGATATGTCCTGGCTTTCCTCCACCTCAGGCAGCCCGCGTCACTGTTGCATCTGGGGAAAAGGGGCTTTGGGTAGTATGGTACGACAGTGACGTGTTTAAGGTTAAGGCACAAGGGAGGGAAATCCGCATTGACAGGATTCTAATATGTGTTAGGGTTATCATTGTACTGGTGGTGGGCATTAATCCTGTCACTGTGGAGTGGTGATGGTTAGGTGAAGGGTTACCCGTACTCGTGGGTTAAAACGAGGTGTGTCAATGATGGCAGAATCTATACAATACAATACAATATGGCAGCCTGTGTTGGGATCGAACCCAGGGCCTCAAGATTTGGAGTCTGATGCTCTGCCACCAGGCCAACATCACCCCTCATGTGGATTGTTTTTGAGAGTTGCATTTTGGTGTTTGCTATTAAAACATTACCTGACACAGAAGCCTGCTAGGTCAAGGTTACCCATCTCTAGTAACAATTGTCCCTGGAACATACATTATTTACATACATTTTAGAATAAAAACAGCTTTGAACTGGCATTTTTTCTTATCTAGTACACTTAATCTCTCTAGCAAGTTCTCATAGAATCTCATATTCTTACATACCTTACAAAAGATAGAATTATTCTTGCACACCAGATAGAGAAATCCAACGTTTTACCCCATGTGAGAAATTCTTATCTCACCCTCGTTATCTCACCCAGTCGCACGCTGCGTTCAAGTGTTCTTTTTTCACATTGGTTGTATAGGACGTCACGTAATTTCGTCGCTAAGCGCAAACGTCACAATGACGTCAAAACGTTTTAACTCAAAATGGCGGACGCCGCGATTTTATCATTTTTCTAGGTAAATAGTATAAAAAAAATCTTCGCTGCATTACGGTGAGCAAGAAAAAGAATCCATCATTCGTGTCAGGTATGGATAGACAAATCTGTCCCTCGGGTCACAATTTGGCATCACTCGGCGAGCCTCGTGATGCCAAAATGTGACCCTCGGGACAGATTTGTCTATCCATACCTGACACTCATGTAAGATTCTTATATTCCCGTAATCATCAGTGGTGCACAAATCTTATCTTACACTGCTGGCTTGGTTGCTCATGCAGAATAAAAAAAGCATGTGATACAATTCAATCGTTCCTACTGCTTTCAGCAATAGCGTTCACCAAAACTAGACAAAAGTAGTGTTAATTCACAGCGAATATTCTTGAATCATGCTTGTTTAAAAATAAAAACAAATAAAAACAAATAAAAACTACATCTACATCTTGACATTGACCACGATTTGTTTACTTTTGACATCATATCCATAATATGCACAACGTCACCAGGTCAAAGCACAGTTCCAGGTGACATAACCAGTTTAAGGATAAAATGGGAGTATGTAAGAAAAAGAATTGATCAGAATCAGAATCAGAATAGTTTACTGGTGAAACGTCAAACTGACAATACCACACCAGGGGGTGTTCAGTGGAGAAAGTGTTCAGTGGAGAAAGGAAAATCCCAGTCCAAAGCCTTGTGTCCACTGTTCCAGTGGGAAACTCCGCAAGCCTCGTTTCCCACTGGAATGGGTGGACCCTCTGTTTGGGATTTTCCTATCTCCACTGAACACCAATGATCGATTCTATTTTTCTTCAATTGTCTCAAAGCTGGGCTTAAGATGGGATTTTCAATATGAATGGAGGTTATTTTCAATTAATGCCCTATATTTTGAGTTTGCTTTAAAAATCTTTAAAATAGTAAATATGTCTCTAGCTTACCCTATACATGTAGTAATGGTGGACGTCAGGCCTCAAGTGTATAGCTCTTGTAAAATCTCTTAGGGCTAGCTTAAGCTGTCAAAACAAAAGTAACCATGTACACAACCTTCGTC
The DNA here is from genome assembly GCA_964017185.1 of Rugalucina vietnamica. Classification (NCBI taxonomy): domain Eukaryota; kingdom Metazoa; phylum Mollusca; class Bivalvia; order Lucinida; family Lucinidae; genus Rugalucina; species Rugalucina vietnamica. The sequence continues at coordinate 68,860,333 of OZ024869.1, read as the reverse complement.
CCAATGAAAATAACATATTTCCTTTTCATCAAAGCAAACCTTTCTATATGGTTGGTATAAGAAGAAGTCACAGCAAACACATTTTGCAGCTTAGAAGCTGACAGTCAGCAAAGTCTCAAACTCTTTAATGAAAAACTGCTCTCTGATTGCTACATAAATATATTATGAGATATGTTGTTTAGAATGAACATTTATCCTAATTCATTCAGTCAAGGATTGCATACCTCATGTATCTTATGATAGGCCTCTCCTCTACAAACATAAGCCCTGACATAGGTTGGGTCCACTTTAATGGCTGCTGTGTATCTCTTGATAGCTCTGAAAACATGGACCACAAAATGCTTCTGAAAAAGTGTTTGGTTTATATGGGCATAGACACAACAGCACTGCCAAATGAGGTTTTCAAACATGGCTATAGCACAGGTACTTGTAACTTGGCATTATTTTACATCCTCATTTGGTTTTATACACAAACCTAAAGCAACAATTATTTCAAACATGGAAGACAAATATATTCCTTTTCTCTGTTTTGTGTATAGACTGTTGGAAATAGAACCATACCTGTGATAGTTATTATAATGGCTCATCATGATCAGCCCTAGGTTGACATGAGCACAGGCAAAGTCCTTATTCAGTTTCAATACACTCTCAAAGTCTGGGGCAGCATCCTCAGGTCTGTAAAGAAGGCATAAAAAGAAATTAGGAAGTATCACAGATTAACTAAGGTATTCCTGGATTAATTAGACAAACTGATTGTGTACTTTGATATTCTGCGGTGTCCTGTGATATCCTTGGTTGAACAGTCATCTTAGGAGTGATCCGAATGTACTTTTGGGTGTCCTAGCATTTCCTGAGATAACAAATTTTATGTGTCCTACAGTATCTTGGGTATTTGGTTGTCCAAGGGTATCCTGGGGATAACCAGAAAGTATTTTGGTTGCCTATGGTATTTTGTGAGTATTGGTGTCCCAGGCTTGTCCTGGTAATCAGTATTTTTGGTTGTCTTAGGGTATCCTTTGGTAATCAGACAAACACCCCTAAGTAATCATTTTTCTACCTACTTGTTCATAGAATTGTAGAGTATCCCTCTATGGAGATATGACATGATGTTATCATCTGTATCATTTATCAGTAGAGATACACTGTAGTCATGTAAAGCCCTCTTGGGATGTGCCCTGTAAAATGAAAGAAACAGCCTGGTTACTTTCTACCCAACCATATCTTTTCCCTTAAGGCCCATGAACTAAAAGCATGATTGCACTTAATTTCCAGAGAACTTCATAAAGTTATATAATTTGGGCAGCTATTTGTGCTCACAAAATATGACTTGCAGTCCTTCCCAAATACTCACTTTCTACCAATTAAATACTAACTCCAGTTTTCCTATTTTCACTTTATTAAGAGTTATTTTTGAAACAGAAATGCTGTTCATTGTTACACCCCCACCCCCTTGGCCCCGAGGTTATAAAAGAAATTTCATGCTCAAATCAGCTGAGACTAAAATTTATCCTGCTCATAAATGTTCAAATGCCAACAATTGGCATTTTAACATTTATTTGCAGGATAAATTACAGGCGTTGGAGTTCTAAACCTTCAATTTCAAAATATTTGGGCTATTTCAGTATCTATGAGGAATTGGAGTTTCAAGCTCAGCTGTGTTGAGCATGAAAAAAGTTTTATAACCTCGTAGCCTGGGCTAACCCAGATATCTAACTTACTTTCTGAGTATACAAGCCCTGTGGTAGAAAGCTTCCCAGTTATTAGGATCTAGGTGTATGGCTGCTGACAGGTCCTCTACTGCGGGTGACCACTGGCCCATACTAGCATATGCCCTGCCCCTCAGCACACGGGCATTTCCATTTAAGGGGTCAACTCGGAGCAGATCAGTGAAGTCATTGATAGCATTCAGCCAGCTTCTGCGAGAAAGAAAACAGCTTATTGAAAAAAAATGTGTTCCATGTTTATCAAGAAAAAAAATCATAGCTCATTTTTATCACCCCAGATTGGATATTGTCTGAAATTTCTCATTGAAAGATGTCTAAACAGAACAATTTTGTGAGTTTATTTAAGACTATATTTGATGCTCAACAGACTTTGCTTCAACAATTGCGGTTTGTGTTGGGTCCTTAATATTTAGCAAATAGTTTTTGATACACTGAAAAGATATCAACAGTATAGCATAGGAAAGAAAGTATCTATACATATAGCACTTTTTCTTTAACTACCAGTAAATTACTTACTTGTTTTCAAAGTAGTACATGCCATGTTTAAGTATGGCATCAGTTCTGGTGGGTGAAATCTTGGTGCATGCAGAGTAATCCTCTAGGGCCAGTAACATGTCTCCTCTCTGAAATAGACAGTGTACTCATTATTTGTTTGTTTGTATTGAGGTGTAACACCCCATTCAACAATTTTTCAGTCATGAAGGAAAAGTGCCACTGCTTCCTGGGTGTTATCCATTACTCTGTCTTGCTCAAGGACACAACTCGGTGTCCCCAGTGGTGATCAAACCCAGGACCTCTAGATTCAGTTTAAAGCCTTACCACTAGGCCATCACGCTACCACTCATTTAGATGAAATATGGCAATCTTTTGCTCCTTCTTTTCACAAAGCATGGATTGTATGTAGATAGTCACTGAGATGTTTAACATTCTATTAAAAAAAAAACATTTTACACCAGGATATGAGCATGTCACATGAGGATAAATTTTACAGTATTTGAGAAAGTTGCAATCTATTGAAAAATACATGTAGATAGTTTTTCTTCCAAGTGTAGTATTACTTGAAAAGCCATTACCACAGCTGGTCACTTTTTGCAGTTGAACCCCCAAAATTAATCTATTACAAACCTTTTCATAACACTCTGCCCTAGCAAAGTAAGCCTCATGATCCCTGGGATTCAGCTTGATAGCCTGGGTATAGTTCACAATTGCCATGGTTATATCATCCTGCTTTTTGTATATTTCCGCCATCGACCTGTACGCCCCAGCGTGTGTCTTGGTGTGTTTCAGGATAAATGTGAGGTCTTCAAGGGCTTCTTTTTTCTTGTCTTGTAGGATGAATAGTAGGTGGCGGTGCCAGTAGGCATCAAGCAGGAGAGGCTCTAGCTCTATAGCTCTGAGAAACGATTGGGGGAGAATGATTTGACAAAGTGTGCATTTAAGTATTTCAAAATGGCAAATGACATTTATTTTAGCAAAGAAATACATCCATGTAACAGGAAGCTCCTAATCATATGGCAGTTAGACTTGGCTGTTTGTGGAATGTCAACTGATTATATATTTGCCTTCATAATATAAAACTGCTTTTTTTGACAAAAAAGTCTAAATTCCCCAAAATCTTTAAACCGCTAACACCATCAACTGATTCTCTTTCAACTGAGAGTATCTTTTATAGATCTGAGCATAATTAATACATAATTTTCCAGAAAAAAAAATGTACATACTTGGCTAAATCTTCTTCTGCAGCTTTCAGATACCCAATCTGTAAGGAAAAAGATTAACATAAACTTTTGCTAAAATGATCGATCCAATAAAACAAATAATAGAACCGATAAATGAATCTTCAAATTAACTTCATAGACATTTAATAGCCCAGCATGTGAAGTAATGTTATTTACACAGCCAATTTCGCCACACATAATTATCATATAAAATAAATATGAATTTCACATGAAAACTTTTGTATAAAAAGGCAGTCATATGAGAAGCATATGAAGTTATAACATGAGTATCATATGAAATAATATGATTCTCATATAAAAGGAAATGCATATGAGATTCATATGAAAATGGATGTTGCTCACACATGAGTTTCATGTACTTTTCATATATTAATCATATGTGGATCTTTTCATATATGAATCATATCAGTACAACATATGAATATCATGTGATTGCCTTTTTATGCAAAAATCATATGCTTACAAATTTACGAAAATCATATACCTACCCTTTTATACGGTAATTGGATGAATGGGACTGATTATGGAAACTGCCATTAGTACCCTGACCAGGCTGTTCTTACTCTAGATTTTCATTGTCTCGGCCTTTAAGACAGTATACCACTTAATGGCAATTGGCGCGTTTTTTGAAAATCTGTACTGTAGGAATCGTGAACGACCAAATCTGCTTCAAAGAATATGCAAGAGTGAAGGGCATTTGGGGTCAATCCTCATGTTATAAGCCTCTCATGCAGTTTTTCTGGACTAGATACTTGGCAAGCAGAACACAACTGTTTGCAAAAAGTCATATTTGACTTCGGGATCTTTATTAGACAATAATGTCTCAATAAAATTAATTGAGTCATCGAGCAGGAATCAAATCTACCGCTACCCAGCAGCTTTGCTGAGACAATACTACAGTTAAGCCTGGTACCTCCACTATCTCTGCCGCCGAGGGGGCGGGGTCTCCAATGACGGGTGCATTACCATCAGACCAAGATTCAAGACAGAAATGAAACAGAGAAAATACAAGCGTTATTTTTGAACATTTATTTGATTGATGTCTTGATATTTTAAAAAATTTACTAAGCAAATGCTCAAATTGAATAATAAATATTAAATACACAGTGATTAAGGTCCGTGATAGTGTGGGTGATTCTTAATGATATCAGCTACTGATTCTTTATGATATCAGGTAACGGATTATTGACATGTTCCACGGATTCTTGACAAGCATTGATAATCCGACTTGCAAACAACAAACATTGTATGTTATATTAGATAGTTGTAGATCTAAATTTTGTCAGGAGACATATAAGCAGCATGGTTCATGACAATCTATGCATATATTCTACATGTAAAGTGTTCAAAATAAAACCAATCAGATAAAATGAGAAGATATGAAAAACATAGAAAATCTGTAAAATACTGTGAATTTCTGTTTAAGCAAACATGCTTGAAAACATTGAAACAGTAAATAAAAGTGATATCTGGACCTTCAAATTCTTTTTTTCAAATTCTAAATTACAGGTGCGTAAAAACCTTTTTTCATATTTAATGCATGCTACGGATTCTTTATGATACGCTACTTAACTTACAGATTCTGTATGTTAACAAAATGTATTATACAGATTCTTTATGATAAATGTTACAGATTCTTTATGCTTTAAAGCAAGTTAATGATGATCTACAACTTCAAATGCAGATTTGGACCCATTGTTCACCAATTAACTGTATTTTGATCAACTCCACAATGCAAGAAATATGATGTGCATTGTAAATTCGTTCAGATTTATCACAAACCTATTAATAATAATTATTCATGTAGAACCTAGTTGTATAAATCACAAAACCCTGATAATTATTTTTTTTTTTTACTATTTGATCAAATCATTTTTTTTTTTCAATAAGTGAGATCGAATATCTTAAAAGTAGTATTCATGTGTGTACAATTTTACTCTTTCGGTTTTTGGTCTCACAAGCATGGACTTTGATCCTATCTCTAGCCACCTTATCTCTTCCATATTTCACCTTATGTACGTTTCCAGATATTCAGTGAAGGTTGGGTAACTGAGTGGCAGCGTATTAGGAAACTCGGCTCACTCGGCTTACAAAATGTTTCCTTAGTGTAATAAGTACCTTATTGTCAATGTATGGCTGTTTGCGATAAAGGTCATTTCCGGCATCAGAAACCATAAAACGCCAGTTTCTCATCTCCTACCAACTCAACAACTCAGTCAACTCTACTCAACTTTTTTTAACTCAAGGTTACATATATGTAACATACAAGCTTATAGAAAGAAACAAAATATGCAAATGAAAGACGTAGTCACAAAACAAAGCAATGGGGAAAGCTTATTACCAACATTCATTCAATTTCATGCCTATGATAATGTAAGGGAAGTTACTCTTGCAATACTTATGGGTGATTTAAAAAAATGCAGCAAAAATGTGACATTATGACCATGTTAACAGAACTTTCTACTTATAACATTATAACTGTACAGCTCCGTTTCAAAAGTTTAGTACATACCAATTTGTTTCAGAAGTAATGACATAGCAGTACCCGTACTTGAAGCTTGGCCAAATTTTATAAGGTGTTTGCAGATTTGAACGGATTTCGCTAAGTCAATCCAAATACATATAATTATTCACTGATTGTAACAATTTAGGTTTTGATCGTTTTATAAATAGATAATAACACATTAAATATTATAAACGAAATATCATATTACTTCTGTGACACAAATATCAATGTTATCAGTGATTTCTCACATTACATGAAAGTTTGAACTAAAAGTTTATTATTCCAATAAAATGACAGAGCGTCCTGGAGACTACACCTTACATAATATTTAGTCTACCCTATGTACAGTCGTGGTTATTTAAGCTTGAAATCTTGCATCCTACTACACTGCCTTACCTTATTTGGACCGTCGTTTTGCCATTTTGTGTCCCAGAACCTTTTCGATCGGCTTTCTTTGGATCAAATACTAATATTCAACGGTTTGATCAGTGTTATTTGTAAAAATAATCGGTTGTATGTGTAATTATGTATCAAACGCTGACTGATTGTATGATTTGGTGTACCATGGCTATTTGGGTGCAATATATCAAGCCTCGATAAACTTGAATATACATAGGGTAGACCAAATATTATGTTAGGTGTAGTATGCCGGGTGATATGCCAATTTAACGATATTATCTGTTTTTGGTTAAAACTTTCTTGAAGTGTTTGAAATCAATGTTAAAGCTGATATTTGTATCCCTGAAGTTATGATATTTTGCTTGTCATTTTAATGTGTTACTATTGATAAATCAATCGATTAAAATCTAAAATGTTACAATCAGTGAATAGTGTTATGTATTAAGTTTGACATAACAAAATCCGTTCAAATCTGCAAACACCCAATAACATTTGGCTAAGCTTCAACTACTGGTACTGCTATGCCATTACTAATGAAACAAATCGCAATGTACTAAACTTTTGAAACGGAGCTGTAAATCATTACATGAAAGGATGTGGTTATTTTGAGGACATAGACAAGAAATTTATGTTTCAGAAAAACTTAACTTCATTCAATTCTGTACAGTATTTTCTGAGAAATGACCAAAAATGTACGAAAAAAAGGGATTTTTTCTGTCCCAAGCGTAACGCCCAAAAATTGGGGTTTAATTGGCCAGAAATTTTACTTGCTAAGTGGTAATTCAAACAGAGTTACTCTTTTAGATGACAATCTATAGTAGGTATTCAAAAAATAAGGCATACTGTCCTAAAGAATGCAGTTATTCTTTTATAAAATGATTAAGTGTTGTTACACTTAGGACAGCGTTTTGCAGCCCCAACATAACTTTGAGTATCACAAATTCCAATAGGCAACAGATACAGCTAAAATCATTATATTTTTATTGTTCAGTCACAGTGGTATATATCTTGTGTAAAAACTTACAACAAACCTCAAATAAGAAATTATTTAGGACATGCAACTTTGAAAAATAAACTTGCACAAAAAAAGTCACACTTTTTATGTTACACTTTGGACATTTTTGACACTTAAATGGTATAAAATGAAAACGAAAGCAGATATTGGCCTCAAATCTTGCAAACATCTTAATACTAACGAAACACATATTCTGGCATTAAACAATCATTTGAAAGTCTTTTTTACATTTGCTGTAGATCAGTTCTAAAAAAAAGGAGGCATTTTTTTTAAATCACCCTTATGTGAACTCCAATAGATGAGCTATGAAAATCAAAAAGAATCCAAAAAGAATCCGTAGCGATGTCATAAAGAATCAGTAGTTGATAACTTGATATCATATAAAGAATCATCCCGCACTGCGACGGACCTAAAACCCTGTGGACAACATGATAAAGACAGAGTTACTAGCATCCTACTTGATACCACTGGGTTATTTGGGTGTCTTCAAACAATACCTATGCATGATGACAAACACTCTAAAATGAAAATGTGAACGGAATGCAAAATAAGAAATCTACCTGTGATCACTAACGTACACATTTGAATTCTTTTCATAACGGTAATTTACGAAAACATGCCCATGCAATTTAATTTTCTTGAGCTGTAAAAAGTCAAAATTTTCAGGTAAGGAAATCTTGATATTATATTTTTCTTATAACATTTGCTCAAAACACTGATTGTGGGTATGTGGGCACACGTTAGCGGAACATATATCTACAATCTATGTTTTAGAGCAAAAAAAAAAAAAAAAAAAAAAAAAAAAAAAAAAAAAAAGAGAGAGAGAAAATTAGGTATACATTTGTAAACCACAGTTTTTAAACACAAAACTGGGATATAAGGGGGTTAATATTTCATGGACGTTTCCTTGATGTGTATTACGCATAGAATTGTTTAAGGATGTTCGCTGCCAATGAAAAAGTATTCAAACTTTTTTCTTACCTCACTTTTTTTATTCCAAAATTTAAAATAAGACATATGAAAACAAAATAAATATAGGTAGTGTGCAAGCTACAGGCCTCTGAATGAGACCTCTAAACAAAATGTTTGAAAATTAGAAAAAATAATAAATTTTCAATTCTTTCACATGTACATTTTTAGACAAACAATACACCATGATTGCTTTCAAAAGGTCATTTTGTTTAAGTAACGCTGACAATTTTTGGACCTAAAACATATGTATATTTTCTTCTTGAAATGGATGACAAATGTATCAATTCATTTAACAACCCTACATTCTAACTTGAAAAGTTGGAAAATTCAATATTTATGAATGTATTAATTCCATATTTGTAGAATCAAACTGTTTCTTGTATTTTCACACAACAAACAACTTATTCATATTTTTGAATTTAAGAAAATGAATAAATAAAAATAAAGGGTAGTGTGCATATAAGAGAGAACCAACAACCTGAAAATCAAACTTTTAAGCCTTTTTTCGGCTGGTTTATGTCTTACATCCCATTTCATAAAACCAAACAAAATTTCAAAACTAGCACTGTACACCAAATAAAGAAATACTGATATAGAAGACCTTGTATACATCTACTTCTGCTAAAAATAAACATTAAATCAGTGCAAGAAATTTGAAATTGTGTAATATTTAAGTTTAATCTACCCTACCCCCTAAATTTTGCTGACACTTAAAATTTTCTGAAAAGGAGTTAGCAGAAAAGGGGGTTAAAAATGAAGTTCCTTAGATCGACAATTTTTATGACTCGTTCAACGCATATCATCAATATGTATTCAGATATAAAATATAAGGAAAATATCTGTAGTCGTTTACGAGATATTTATCAAAATAAAAATCGGAAGTTCCGAATCAAATGCTGTTCAATGTTAGCATCGAACATCCTTAAATCTGTATGTGACTGTCTGACAATTTGATTCGTTTTGGGGTACATCGTAAAAATTAAGATTTGAAACACTGCTTTGTCCTAACAATATTGGAGATTTTCATGTATCCAAACGTCCTCCAGAATTTTTCGCCCTAGGTTTAAATTTCACAGGATTCCTGATATATAGTCTTGTTGTTTTAAAAGTCTTAGTACACCATTTTGGGAAAGCCCACATATTTTCGACAAGTTGTGAGGCAACACAGTCAGTTGACTCGTACAAACACACAATATTTCTTTCCTTATTTCCAAATCATCGGTAAATGTCCTCACAGGTCGTCAAAATCACATATGAAGTGGTGGTACGAAAATTGGGAGGGTAGCTATTGGCCAAAAGGTTGTTGCACTCTTTATGGAAGATGACTGGTCGCTCAGGGTTTGTCACCAGCTGAAACATAGCAACAATAATATTAATGGTCATTTTGTGCTTTATAATTGTAGCTGAATACTTTTAGAACATCTCACAGATCAAGATCGGCATCCATTTTAAATTATTACTTATACTGTATTACAAATTGTACTTCTTTTTAAAGTGTTCAAAAGCTTAAGCTGCGCAGCAAACGGTGCATCTATTCAAGTTAATGTCAATTAAGAATTTTAGATGTTTCACTTTGAACAGTTTAACATCTAGATCAACTATCTTACAACAGAATAGTGTACATACAGTGTGGAATACTGGGGACCCAGATTAGACAACTAGATACAGTCGTTATTCATAATTACCTCAGTTAAATATCTGTGGCATATTAAGCCTATTCCTCAATGACTGCATCAGCAACTTGCTCCTTGTGTGTCCACTGGGCCTATAATTTGTGAAAAAAAGGTCATTCATAATGTGAGTAGGTGTGGGAGTGGTGGTTAACAAGACAGAAAGCAACACAACCGAACCATCATGAATGCTCATTTTCAAATGCAAATGCCAAAAAAAAAAAAAATGTTGCTATTAAATTTAAATTTTTATAATTGGTAAAAGTTCAAAATGAAAAAAAATGTTACCAAATACCAAGCTCAGGAAACAAATCAATATAATTTTGGCCTTAACATGGATCTATAGTAAATCAATTAGAAGATATAAACTATGAAATTATTTTTTACCTCCCAAGATCTGGATAAACTTTTTTTCGTGTCCCTCCTCCATTGTAGAGAGCTCTATGGATTTGTTCTCGGCAGAAGCCATACCTAAAATAAACAATGTAATCTCATTTCAACCATACTCTATAATCTCATTTCAACCATACTCTATATTTTGCAAATTTCGCAGGCAACAATTTTTTCTAGGCGGAATAATTCATGAAATATCAATTAATGGAAAAGAAACTGTCCTATCAATTAATTGATAAGGGGTTTTTCGGTATTAGTATAAGAAGCTCTATTTGGAAGCGGAAAAAAAGGCTCAATACGGAGTGCTGGAAATTATCTAAAGCTAGTTCTTCTTGGGTTTGTAGCGAATTGTTTAATTACAGCTTGTTGATATATCACGTAAACATATTTGAATGATTTTTCTTTGTTCTTAACAGTTTTCTTGTTTATTTACTTGTTTATTTACTTGTCACTTTTACTTATGTACTTGTTCTGTCTATTTTCATGGTCAATCTGTTTTCCCTGTATGGGGCCTCTATTTGCCTCTCCACAGCCTAAAACAAAATGTCTGCCATCAATTTTTACCTGAGTCAATTAGAAATATTTTTTGTTTTATTAGTTACTGGATATCAGTTTTGTCAAATCAGAGGATAGGGAGAAGGATTAATGTGCTTAGTTTTTCTAACAATAGTTCTTATTAATGAGATTTATTTTGCTTCATGTAAATCATTGACTCATAGACTGTGACTGTATAAGCTGACCTACTTTTCATCAATAACTTGACAAAGGAATTTCTACTAGGTAAAGTCACTTGCATGGTTTGTCAGATGTATAATATCTTGATATATTTATTATGAAGTTTTTCTTTGTTTACCATTGCTGCTTTATCTGGATCTGAATAGTTTACTGGTGAGACGCCAAATGACAATATTTCACCAGGGTTTAAGTTTTAAGGCTTTCATATACCGGTAGGTACCGTAGATTATCAAATCCACCATTTTCTAGATTGATGTTTACCTTACGTGAAAAAAGAAAAGATTAAATAAATGTGAGTTTAAAACTGTATCCCTCTTTCTATTTATAAATGATTGTCAATGCAGAGAACTGTTGAATATTTGGAAATAAAATTGTGGGATATTTCATGATTTTTAGGTCACCAGGTGACTATTTCTTGCAAAAAAGTATTCTGTCTGTATATAAAAGTACAAGCTTTTCAAAAAAGCTTGTCATCAGAATCAATAGTTTACTTGTGAAACTTTAAATTGACTGACAATACCACACCAGGGGGATGAGGCTTGACCGGTCGGGATTAGTCCTGAGCTCTCACCATGCTCACAAGAAAAGTAAATGTAGACACTGATACACAATCATCATCTGCAGGGATTATTCTGACATTCAGTTGCGTCTCCTGAAGTTGCGCAGCACATGGACAGCACATGTCGAATTTTTTAATGTGTGAAAGTTTACACATTGTTTGTTTCATGTATTAACATTTTGTCGACAAACTTCATTATATAAATCAAAATGTAAAATAAGATAGACTGAACAGAACAGACTGTAAAAGTTTAAAAGTAAAACATACATGCCTTTCAATTTGTTTACCTAGTGTATTGCATTTTCCAGCTCATATGAAAGAAGTCGGTTTATATGTTAAGTTTTCAACAATTAATATGCATTATGATGCAATCATTAACTGTAGTCTAGTGTACCTTAACTGCCTTTGAAACTGTGTAAATTCTTTTAGTGAATATCATGGAAGACTAATTTCTCTGAAAATTGAAGAAGCAGTATGAGCTGCATGATGAAATGATAGAACCAACACAAAAATACAAATATCAAATTGGGAAAAGTCACACAGAATGCTAAAACCTTGTTGTTTGCATTTAAGAACAGAAATGACATCACATGCACATATACTGATAAAAAAAAAACTATCCTGCAAATTTTCTTTTCATATATGTATACAAAAATGCTAACATTCTCATCATGCAGCACATATGAAATAATAATAACTCTTAACCTCAAAACTGTTCTTCAAGGATTCTAACCAGCCTGTGATGACACAAAAGATGGTCAGGTTTGAAAAATGAAAATTTAGAATTTAAAAAACATATTTACAAAACTGCAAATCATTGTGTTGCTCAAAATACTCTCGGGTTATTTCTGGACCATTGGTCCTCTGATTGACATGAGTACTTGTCAATTTCAGTTAAATAGATAAGCAGTGACTCTTCGAACTATCATGTGCTCATAACATTAAATTAGAACAAAATACATAATTTAGTTTTCATTTATACCATCCTAACCCCACCGCCTATTTTTATACATGTGTAAACATGTTAAAGCTTTTCTTGTTCTCTATTCTTTTGTCTTGAACGTAAGAACATATTATGATTTCAAATTTTGGCATTTCGATATCATTCAGGCAATAAAATGCCTGCTTTCAAGAATGAAAAGGAAGAGTAGTTCCGCCTGCAAACTCCACTGAAACGCATTAAGATAATCTGACCAGTCACTCGTGTAAGTGCATAACTGTTCGATCTGGTATGCACATGTCCAATTCACACTCGAACTCAACCCGAATTTCGAGTAAACGTTGAATGTAGGTGACAACACGAATGTTCTCCCCATCTTGCTAAATTCAAAATTTAGCACCCGTCCCACCCAGCACCTAAGATGATGATCAGAAATTGATCGACTCAGTATATGAAGATAGATAGACAACTCATTCAAGCGCTACTCGAAATTATTTGGACCCTAATTTCTTCACATTTTCTTCGGGAAAAAATGCAAATAATATCAGTTTAGATACATCGCCTGGAGGACGCTTCATGCTTGGGACAAATCGTGCATTGAGAGGGATCGCGAATTCCAGAACAGATTCCGATCTTCTCATGGCATGCCATTTTCGACTATTTCGAACATAAAAAGCAATTACACTCGCTTTAGCAGTCACACATTAGCGCGTGACTAAGGCGTGTGCCGGACGTATAAAAATCTCCAAATTTTAGAGTATGTTTGTGTTTCGCCCCAAACACACTAGGCACGTGCTACAGTCGCAAAGCAAAAGTTCAAACACTCATCTCAAACACGCTTGGTGCACGCTACTTCAAAGCAATATCTAAAAAAAAATCGGAAAACACATGTAGCGTGCACTGGCGTGCATTAAACGCGCACCGAACGAGTTCAAAGCGTATTCAACGCGCCTGTTTTATTCGAAACGTTTTAGACACGCGCCCGGAATACGCTGAGCTTCAAACGCGCCTGGATCGCGCAGCAACCGGTAAGATCTTACAACCTGCATCAAGGCATACTATTTATATACCACTAGTCCAAGCGTGCAAAACGCACATGTAACGGGTCTCTGACGTGCTTCTGGAGTATGTAGAATTTTACATTTTTGTCAACACACCAGCGTGCGTTTGGCTTGTAGTTGTTTACTTACGTTCATCACCGTTCCCCTACTATACCGTGATAATGTAGAATTTGAGAGTGGTAAAACGTGATTCATGTTTCTTACTGCATACAAACAGTTTCTAATTGTAATCATTTCAATATGAGTGGATGTGCATCGTATGTCAGTGGAAAACGATGTTCTTGAGATAAATTCAAAGGAACTTAAATGTCTACTTTCGCTTTCATAATATCCGGTTACGTGTTAAATTTACCACTTCATATTTATAATTATCCGGGTACTAAGTTCTTGACTTTTGGCGCGAAATCTCTGGGTGGACTTTATTCTCAGTACTTTCAAACATGAAACCGCCGACGCCTTTTGATAGGCGGTAAAGACATCAGCCGAACTGCTAAAGGGACTCCACCCGTGTGTTTGCTTGTTTGATTTTGTTGTTTTACTTAAGAAATGAATTTCATTTTTTCTAGTGTTCATGGAGCTATGAACCGCTGTGGGTCGCGTGCAAAGTGAATGAACCCCGAAGGGGTTCATGTAAGCTTTGCTAGCGACCAAATGCGGTTCATACCTCCATGAACAACAGAAAAATTAAACTCATTGCTTATATTTACATTCATTTCACTCTATCGCTTCTTGAAAAATCACCAAGGCGGTCACATTTACCAGCAAACAGAGAATCTACACACAGTATGTGTTCAAACAGCGGAACGGCGTCGACGTTTACAACGTCCAATCAGATTGGCGAGATTCATGATTTTTGACGTCAACTTTGGATTACGTCACGTCGCGTGACACAATGTTGTTCATGGAAGTATGAACACAGATGAACATCTAATGGTTCATCTAAGGAGGTTTTAGAAAAATGTAAATATTTGCATATAAAGACTATATATTCAGTATGTAAAAGGATATATTGTTTATCACCGAAAAGAAGTTTTGCACCAGTTAATATTTTTCGAACACAATACCATTGATGGCATTGAAGTGTTTTGTGAAAACAAAATAACCGGGATCTCTTATGTTACCTTCTTTTAATAAATGTTCATTTTCTGCATTAACTGCACCTATCTATCACTGAGACTATCAGTCAGTTAGAAGAATCGCTGTAGGAGAAAACTCGAAAATCAAACCTCAGCTTCGTTCTCAATTGCAGTGGGTGTCATTTATCGGGTTGTATGTAAACAACTACCACGTGATTGTCAGTACTTAGTGAATTTGGTCGTTTTCTTAACAAGAATGAAAAATAAAGGTGGTCACAATATAACTGTTTCAGTGTATACATTTTCACTTTCGCACTCAGACTAAGAGCTTTCGCCCTTAAAGCGCTAATTTTAGTCACTCATGATTTATAACGGGCTTTGCGTGGCACCTGGAAAAAAGAATTATAAAAGTCATGCATTCTATAAACAGGACGCACTCACGTGAACAAGCTCGTATTATTATACCCACCCTTTCGCCGTTTCGAATCACTTTCAATCGAATTGGGGAAGTGTCGGACTCCGGTCCCTGAGGCCCCGGGTTCGATCCTCAGACTGGGCGCCTTTCGTTGTGACCTTGAGCAAGTCACAATATGAAATACGAGTTTTGACCTCTTAAATTATTTTCAACATACTGAACTTCTGTGCACCTAACTGCCATGGGAAATAACACAGAATTTCCGTCAAATAAGCTTAATCCGATTAAAGAAGTTATGTCCCTGTAGACCGTCGAAACGATATACCTGAGTTTCACCGATAATGGGTTACCTGTAGCTAGTGTGAGAGTTTTGTCTGATAATTAATTTACCTGTATTTTCCTTACCTGCGCCAAGAGGACGAGAATCTCTCGCAGAGCGAGAATCTCGCTTAATGGGTGAGATTTAGTAAGCCCGTTTTCCATGCTGACAGGACTCAACGGCTCAATCTGGATTTCGTTTCTTCATATATATATTCAAAACGTGTTATTTTGTTTTAAGTAGCATCTTATCTAGTAAATGGGCTTTGGATGCGCTTTTGGTTGATAATCTTTGTCTCTGTCTTTGTCACAGCATTTGCGTGGCATGATACAGAGACGATATACAACCATGGTGAAAATTATGCCTGCATGGCACAAGATAAAAAGATGAAAAATAAGACAATTTTACTTGTTAATCTAAAAGTACAAGAACACACTTCCCTATCATTTGACTGAATCGGCATGATACCGAAAAGGATTAGTAGAGGCAATTTTATGTGTCATTGATGCCCAGGCCTCAGAGTACATGTACATCTAGAGATAAAGCATCATAGAAAATGTATTTGAGCTGCTAACGCGGACATCCTCTGATGTTTCGTATATGCTGTATAACGACTTAGATGAAGAAAATAAGGTTATATTTTGTAAGCCCAACATCGAATTCTAATTAAATGCACTTTGGTAGTTTCCATCTATTGGCAAATACAATTGAATTTCCCGTCAATGTGTTTCTTCATGTCAGTTTGTGAAAATGAACATTTAAAGTCATCATTACAAAAAACTTGCTCTTACAATATATGATTTTTTCAGCTGCAAAAATGAAAATTTCATAAGAAAAAGAATGACATTTTTAATCATTTACACTGTAGCTCCAAACATTGATTGTTGGTACATGTTAGAACCGCCTCGGCAAGGCGGTTCTAACGAGTACCCACAATCTATGTTTTGAAAAAAAAAAAAACACAAATAGGTATACCCCTACAAACCCCAGTTTTTCTGTATAAAAGTGGGGTTCAAGTGGATATACTTTTAATGGACATGTTTTCCTGATGATTAAAACTGGTGAATTTCTCAAGGTGCAGTCTTCATGGTTAAATGGTCATTTTAAGCTCCTATTATTCATAAAACACCCGATGTGTTTTTCTAAATGATTATTTTTGATTTGTCCAAATTTTATCAAAAACCTCTGTCCGATTAAAGCCACTGTCTGGCAAAACTGCCCTTTGTTTCCATAGGAAACAGTTACTCGGCTTCTGGTTCTGCGGTCAAGAATATGCAATTATTTGATAAATCCGCCCATGTATTTGATTTTTACTCTCTTTTGTTGAAAATATTATCAAAGTTTCTCTATAGAGAGGCATTGTTACTATTATTAATTTTGGCCCGGTATTTAGTTTTTTGTCGAATATGTCCGTACTTCAATTTTCCCTTTTAGGTCACTCGTGCCACCTGGCCGCTGTCCCCTCTTCTCACTTTGCCTTGGGGTGCGAAGTTTGTCTACTATAAAAACAATGTTTTATAAATATCTGTATATATTCGGCTCAGCGCAAGAAAGCCTGTTTTCGGGCCTGGGAACGTGTCTGATATAAGTAAACATGTACAACAAGAATAGCGAGTTTCCATTTTGTTTCAAACGACAGACATAACGATGAAGAGATGCGTAGTTAATGCTGGTCGGCGGTTGGACATATGCAAGAAACAAGATTCCTCAATACTGCTCAATAGAGACAACACCGAATATATGATATTTATCAGAATGCGCGAAAGCTACACAGCTATGCGTTTGTTGTACACATTTGGTAAAACTAGATTTTCTCAGGATTTTGCAAACTTGCCTACTGCAAAACTTGATATAATACCACGCAACCAGATATTATAACTTGCTTAAAACAGTAAGCTACTTCGAGATTTTTTAAGGGTGATCGATGATCAGTTTGTGCAGATGCATGATCTCGTTTTCCTTTTTTTTTTTAAATTATAGAATAGGTATTATTCCGCAGATGATTATTTTTTTAATTATGACCTTTTTTATTAGAATATCTCAAATGATTTGTGCTTTATCAAGGACTTCATATACCGCAAATCAGAAGAAAGAAAGAAAGAAAGAAAGAAAGAAAGAAAGAAAGACAGAAAGAAGAAAGAAAGAAAGAAAGAAAAGAAAGAAAGAAAGAAAGAAAGAAAGTACATGCGACTCGGGTCTACTCATAATTAGAATTGATAAATGCAGAAGTCATCACTCAGTATATAACTATGATTTAATTTTTGTCTCTAGGCGAAATGCTTTGAAGTTAAATGAAGAAGAACCATTACCTTTGATTTTTCTCAGTTAAGGCACAGTGTCATCATGACTCGAGTAATTATACTAGGTCGGTTTGTTCAATGATGACTTGAATATGTGTGAAATACTTGTAAAACGTTAAATGGATAATTTGTTTTCTTAAATTGGTTGCGGGATTTAAATTTTGTGTTTGATCGTGTACTTTTCCAGTTGGGGATTACGGCATCTCGATAAAATACGCGATAAAAATTATTTCCATAATAGTAAAATGATAATGATTTATATAACATGAATGTACATCATTTTTTTAATTATCCATTTTTGACCAAGCAGTACAGACATAAAGCTTTGACCATTTTGTTACAGAAAAGTATTTTTTAAGCCATCGGTTAAACTAAAGCATTTCTTGAACTTCTCGCATCTTTCATTATCCTGAGGCAGCCAATGACGCTTCGATATTACGGCATCAAAATAAAATAATTATAAACTTCAAATGCCTGATCAAATATTAATAATAATAAAAACAACTAACACAACCATAATAATTAACATGATAATGATAAATGATATCGTATATACATAATGATATCGTATATACATGTAATTCTGTACTCCGTTATTGACCACACATGAATTCTTGAAATATTCAGTTTTTGTAAAATAAGTGTATAGGACATAATGTCAGCTTTTGAAAGTGCAGACACACAATATCTAATCTCAAAGATAAAATTTTGAGCATTTTTATAGTAAAGTATTTTGGCCCCTTCGGGTATTAAACTAAAGTATTTTTCTTGAATCTCTCACATATTTCTATTGCTTGTGGCAACCATTTGCGCATCGATATAACACAGTTACCTGTAATATTAATGTAGCGGACTTAGTCAAATTCCAAACAAAAATAATTTCCAGAAAGAGTTGAAACTGGTATTATTCTATATCAGGGAAGCAAAAAGGACTATTACTAGAGTCATTAAACTTATACGTATGTAAAGTATGGAATGTGCAGATTACAAATATAACAGCATCCTAAATTTCCATAAAATATTTTTTTGTTTAATTAGACGTAAAAATGTTGAAACACGCGTTTTGACCCTTTCTCAATAGTTTGATATAGGGTAACAATATGCCACCTTCCGACGACTCGGGAAGCAAAAAGATCAAACTCAAATCAAATAAAATTTATATCATCAGAAAGCTGATAAATTGTAGGATATGGATATAACAGCATCCTGTTTCTAACTTTTTAAATAAAAATAATATAATTGTATAAAAACTGCTTTCCATAGCAATCTAATGTTAATTGGTAACCAAATTGGACAGGTAAGGTCTACCTGTCATTGCCTACGGAAATCCAATAATTCATCGGTATTTTCCGGTAA
Organism: Rugalucina vietnamica; assembly: GCA_964017185.1. Taxonomy (NCBI): domain Eukaryota; kingdom Metazoa; phylum Mollusca; class Bivalvia; order Lucinida; family Lucinidae; genus Rugalucina; species Rugalucina vietnamica. The sequence goes on along the minus strand of OZ024869.1, from coordinate 68,841,154 downwards.
AAATGCAGGTAAGTTTCACATGAGTCCTCGGACTAAGGGGGCCTCCGGGTAACATCCCGATCCGAAGGACGGCGCACTGTATACCGGCTTCCTACTTTATCGCGGCCCTTAATTGAAAACGGGAAACAGCAAATGCACAAGATCAATAATTGACATTTATTATACCACAACAACTTTCAAAATCCTTCCCCTGCAACCCTGTTATGACGAAAATTACAAGATATTTATCAATACCGCGTGGCTTACGCATTTGTTTTGCCATGTTTTGTTATGCATTTGTTTTGCCATGTTTTGTTATGCCCATGTGCCAAAAGCGACTTCTGTATCGCGGGGTTCACCTAAAATGTGAATGTCAGAGTTTCCATATAAGGAGATAACGTGACCTACTAATGGCACATGATCTCTGACATCTAGACGACAGATCACAGTATGAAGAAAATAAAAATAACGGATGTTTGATGTACTGAGGGGACATTTTACGGGAAGGGTGGTAACCAGTTTGTGTAAAAAAAAAACGTTTTCTACATGATTTTTGTAAAGTTATAAATTTACTAACCAGTATTCTTGAAATTTTGCACAGTTGTTGCTGGAAATGAGAGCTTGACATTTGCCTTGAACGTAAATAATCACTAGGGGGCGCTGTGCTCGAAAGTTCACGTGATATGGAAATACCTCGATACAGTAGATGCCGCGATATAGTAGGGTCGGAGTATAAATGACACGAAGGGAAGCGTGTTCGGACCAACAAAGAATTTTCCTCGCCGCCGGCGGGGATCGAATCCGGGACCTCCAGCACAAGAAGCCAGTGCGCTTACCACTCGGCTACCTCGCTTCCTTCGACTCAGTAGGGCCTACACAGTAAAAAAAAAAAAATGAAAACAGCAAAATGGTGTCGACCGGCGCTGATTTCTGTTTAGAACTTTGAGACATAAAACCAAACAAAACGACCATTTTATGGGATTCGTCAGAGGTCCTGCTTCAAAGGCAATATTGGAAAACGTAAACCTACTGGCTGCGACTTGATTCTCTGTATTTGTCTTTGTTGTTGTTTCATGTTCTGGAGACTGGAAACGCCATGACAGTTCTCTCCACTTTATCACGCGACAATGACGTCACGCTTAGTTTAGTTTCGTGACGTCAGCATAGCACGCGCTAAAATTTCAATTAATATAATTAATTGGCAGCATCAATGATTAATTAACACATCATTTATAAATAAAAGCATTGTACAGTGTCCGTTACGTCAGTAAAACTCGACCAGCTGGTTAACCCTGCATGACCTATGACATGTACGGGAACACCTTTGTCCACCGGTAAAATAATCAGGATTAAATTAAATAATGCTCCTGAAGACTGGACTTTTATTTAAGGAGCCCCTGGAAGCGTACATCTTATACGTAGGGATATTGGTAAAATAATGGCAATAATTGGTAAAAATAAATAAAAAAATAAAGGGGTATAGGAAGACTTGGAAACTTTGAACCCCTCTCCCCCCCCCCCCCTCCCCACACTTCAATGAGGTCCCTCAAGATGACAAAATGACTGTCTCCAGTCTCGTATTATAAACTACTGACTGACTATAAATGCTCAGATCCCAGGAAAGTGGTTCAAGACAAACCACCCAAACATATTTCAGCCTTTCGAGAATACTCAGGTGGTTATTTTTTCAAGCACATTTTAGGTGTCGAGACATTCTAGTGTTTGGTATAAGTGCCATAAAATTGAGGTAACGTCACGATATGACCATAGCTTTGACTGGGACGCTAAGCCACAACTGGAACAAAACCAAATAGAAATACATGTATGAACATGTTTTATTTACTTTAAACCAAAGCAAAATCCAAATGACTTACATACTAACGAATGATGCACACTTTGATCCAATTTTCTTGAACAGTTGAAGACCGGATTTTTAAATGGGGTCATCCAGACAAGCATGTGCAAAAGACCTACGTGCGACAAGTTTGGTAAAGAATGCACAGGCGAGAATGGCGACAGTCTCTATACTATTCTTAGTACATGTATATATACGCACCTATACCCCCTGATCGGGTGTACTCAGCGCGAGATGAGAATCAGATGCCGTGCAACATTACAGCTGACGTTTGCGTGTGTTTATCCCGACTAACCTCACATGTTGTGTGCCGTCATGTTATACGAAATGGAAATTATTCATGGGCGAAAAGTTCGCCGAGCTATAACACTAACGATGTTGTTGCATCGGGCTTTGTATCCAACGCAAATTGAGCAGTTCACATTTTTTAAATGTTTCACTGTCCTTTCAAGATTAATGCAGCTTATATGAGACGGGCCATCAGTAGATGGGCGAAAACGGGAGAACCCCGAGAAAAAAACACCTGGTACACCCGCAAGCAGAACTTGGCTTGTCTCACATGTGGCCAGTGCGGGGCTCGAACCCACACCAGACACAGCGGTGAGAGAAGTGTACAATTATTATGTAGATGCATGTTTAACAAGGGAAGTGTGTGAAAAACTACTTGCCTACAAACTGTGCCGATTAGATTAAAAAAAACAAAACAAACAACATCTGTTCAAGTGCATAAAATACAACCATGCGCAAAATTACACCCCCGGGAGGTGTAAATTTATTTGGTCTACCGCGAAAGTAGGGGTGACCAAATTCATTGTAGATCTATACAATTTTCATGTGATTTTCTCATGAAGCTCATGTCGACAAATTCTGATATGGATTTCATATAAAAATCCTTTCATGTAATTTTCATATTTCGAAAATATGTGGTTCTTATATGTGGTGCCTTATATGAAAATGACATGATCACATTTTCATATGACCAACATATGATACACGTATGGGTTTCATATGGAAATCGTTTCATATAATTTTCATGTGTGGCGAAATTGGCTGTGTATCCTGGAAACCCTGTTTCTGGACAAGCCACCTGAATAAACATGAACTCTACTCATTAAGAGAGCCATCTTCTAAACAATGTTTTCATTATTTGACCGCATTTAGACATGTATCTTTGATTTAGTCTTCTCTTATGTAAACTTTTGACATTGCAGTACATTTACCTGGCTATTGTCGTCAGTTAATAAAGGGTCACTGATGAGGGTTCATTCGCTGAAATTGCGCCATATGGGCTGTACTTATAATCTCTCTTGAACCTTTTCACTGCTTCCAAAGGATCTAATTTTTATGTTTTATCAGTGCACATTCTTTCACTAAAAACTGATAATCAGAAGAACTCTTAGTGAATCAGCAGAAGAGGAAGAATGACAATAGAATGGTAATAGAAATATTTGAATGTGATGGATCTATTGCAAATCTCAGTGGTACTGACACCCTCCAAATCAGTCTTGATACCAACGAAGCTACTGTGCCTTATTAGTCCATCATAAGACACAAAGCTGGCCTACCTTTCTATACAGAGCTCCTCTACGGCAGTAGTCGAAGGCCTTCGGTCTTGTCATAGCATTCATTTCCTCTGTCAATTTTTCAATTTCTTCTCCAATGATCTGAAAACGATTACAGGTCAACCTCATTATAATGCTATAGATTCATAGAAACAGACTGTATTATGAGTGAACTGTGTTATAATGAGGCACATTATAATAAGGATGACGTGTATATAACATGTTCACAAGCCATGTTGTGAGACAACTTGTAATCTGTTTTTTTTGTTTGTTTTTTTTGTTTGTTTTTTTTTTGTTGTTGTTGTTGTTTTATTCAACACAGTCCTATTTACTGTAACCCTACTTATTTTCATGATAAAGCCCAATTAATACCTAAAACGATACATAATTCAAAGAAACTTGGAGCACTCTCACCTGGTGCACTTCCAAATGTTCGTCAGTTTCAGTGAGAGGTTCAATATAAAGCAGGTCCCCTGGGATTGAGCTGTCCATAGAATCTTTCCTGCAAAGAAAATAGAAGACCCTGGTTGGTGGTTGTAAATTGAATGCTTTTCAAGCACAACTCAATAGAGCATGAAATGTCTTGCCAATAATTGTTACTCTCATTGTGAGGGTCTAAAATACTGACTGAAAAAGCTTCATAACCTGGAGACCAGGCCTTTTCATTGTATTGCATCTATCTTGGGAAATTACACAACAAATCCATCCCCATCCATGGGAATTAAACCAAATAGGAAACCACACACAAGTGATTTTTACACGATGGGAAAAGAACTGAACTCTAGTTTTTCAAAACTCAAATTCGCCATGGTAATCTTACCATTTTAACCTTTGGAAGTGCATTCATAGATTCATATCTCAATAACAAAATTTGACATCATTAAGAACTAATAAATATTTCATTTTTTATCAAAACACATGTGCAAAAACAAGTAGCCCAAGGGCAACGATCGCTCACCTGAGAGTCAATAAGTACAGTCACTGGACAAAGTAATTGGGTTTTTTTACCATATATGGGTATGGTGGCCATCTTGGTCAGGTGACCTTGAAACGCTACTTACATCAGCAGAAGAGCTCTAGTCCGGATTGTGTATCCTCTTTCTGCCATTCTGGTTAACTTGAAAAATCATCTAACAAGGTCAGGGTCCTATAATGACCCCCGGGGTTGGGCCATATTTGTCCCCAGGGGCAAGATTGGCAGGATTTATGTAGAGCTCCACATGACAATGTTGTATCTCAAATATACAAGCTTTGTGTCATGCTGTTGCATAGAAGTTTTTTTTCTTATATTTCCATTATAAGTCTATGGTAGATAATGACATGCCTGGGGCATGGCCTGTATGGACCCAAGGGGCACCGTTGGCAGCATTTATAAAGGGGATTATTATACATTGGTCCACACAACATATGAAAGCCATATGGGCCATATGGTTTCAGAGAAAAAGCTTTTTTATGTTTTTCCCATGACGCCCCCGGGGTGGGGCCTGCATGGACCCCAGGGGCCCGGTTGGCAGAATTTATAGCACGATTTATAAAGAGGACCACTTTAAATTGCTACACACAAAATATGAAAGCTTTGGGCCTTGTGGTTTCGGAGAAGAAGATTTTTTAAAGTTTTTCCCATGACACCCCCTGGGCGGGGCCCATATGGACCCCAGGGGCATGGTTGGCAGGATTTATAAAGAGGACCACTATACATTGCTACACACAAAATATGAAAGCTTTGGGCCTTGTGGTTTTGGAGAAGAACTTTTTTAAAGTTTTTCCCATGACGCCCCCAGGGCGGGGCCCGTATGGACCCCAGGGGCACGGTTGGCAGGATTTATAAAGAGGACCACTATACATTGCTACATACAAAATATGAAAGCTCAGGGCCTTGTGGTTTCGGAGAAGAAGATTTTTTTTTTTTTTATTTTTCCCATTGTAAGTCTATGATAGTTAATGACCCCCGGGGCGGGGCCATTTTTGACCCCAGGGGTATGATTGGAAGGATTTATATAGAGGACCACTAAACATTGCTACATACAAAATATGAAAGCTTTGAGCCTTGTGGTTTTGGAGAAGAAGATTTTTTTTATGTTTTTCCCATGACACCCCCGGGGCGGGGCCTGTATGGACCCCAGGGGCACGGTAGGCAGGATTTATAAAGAGGACCATTATACATTGCTACACACAAAATATGAAAGCTCTGGGCCATGTGGTTTCGGAGAAGAAGATTTTTTTCATGTTTTTCCCATTGTAAGTCTATGGGAGCTAATGACCCCCGGGGCGGGGCCATTTTTGACCCCAGGGGCATGATTGGCAGGATTTATATAGAGGACCACTAAACATTGCTACACACAAAAAATGAAAGCTTTTGGCCTTGTGGTTTTGGAGAAGAAGATTTTTTAAAGTTTTTCCCATGACGCCCCCAGGGCGGGGCCCGTATGGACCCCAGGGGCAGGGTTGGCAGGATTTATAAAGAGGACCACTATACATTGCTACATACAAAATATGAAAGCTCTGGGCCATGTGGTTTCGGAGAAGAAGACTTTTTTTATGTTTTTCCCATTGTAAGTCTATGGGAGCTAATGACCCCCGGGGCGGGGCCATTTTTGACCCCAGGGGCATGATTGGCAGGATTTATATAGAGGACCACTAAACATTGCTACACACAAAAAATGAAAGCTTTTGGCCTTGTGGTTTTGGAGAAGAAGATTTTTTAAAGTTTTTCCCATGACGCCCCCAGGGCGGGGCCCGTATGGACCCCAGGGGCAGGGTTGGCAGGATTTATAAAGAGGACCACTATACAGTGCTACATACAAAATATGAAAGCTCTGGGCCATGTGGTTTCGGAGAAGAAGACTTTTTTTATGTTTTTCCCATTGTAAGTCTATGGGAGCTAATGACCCCCGGGGCGGGGCCATTTTTGACCCCAGGGGCATGATTGGCAGGATTTATATAGAGGACCACTAAACATTGCTACACACAAAATATGAAAGCTTTTGGCCTTGTGGTTTTGGAGCAGAAGATTTTTTTTAAGTTTTTCCCATGACGCCCCGGGGCGGGGCCCGTATGGACCCCAGGGGTAAGGTTGGCAGGATTTATAAAGAGGACCACTATACATTGCTACTGACAAAATATGAAAGCTCTGGGCCTTGTGGTTTCGGAGAAGAAGATTGTTTTATGTTTTTCCCATTGTAAGTCTATGGGAGCTAATAACCCCCGGGGCGGGGTCATTTTTGACCCCAGGGGCATGATTGGCAGGATTTATAAAGAGGACCACTATTCACTGCTACATACAAAATATGAAAGCTCTGGGCCTTGTGGTTTCAGAGAAGAAGATTTTTTTTATATTTTACCAATGACGCCCCCGGGGCAGGGCCCGTATAGACCCCAGGGGCACGGTTGGCAGGATTTATGAAGAGGACCACTATACGTAGCTACACACAAAATATGAAAGCTCTAGGCCTTGTGGTTTTGGAGAAGAAGATTGTTTTATGTTTTTCCCATTGTAAGTCTATGGGAGCTATCTGTTGCCATGGAAACCAGAGTTCTGATCCGACCTGCCCCAATACCTTGCACAACCTATCCCCCTCCTGAATGATGCTTTAGATAAAATTTGATTACGATCGGCCATGTTGTCTTAGAGATATTTGAGTTTGAAAATGTGAACGGACGGATGCACGGATGGACGCACGCACGGACGGACGCCGGCTCGACTACTGTACTATAAGCTCACCTTGTGAGCCTTCGGCTCAGGTGAGCTAAAAACAAAAAGCACACTAACAACAAAGTCACTGACCTTTTCTTTTTCTTTTCTTCTTCCAATTTTTCCTCGGACTGTTCATCCACAACTTCTTCATCTGTATAGTCGGAGTCTTCCGGGGTCGGAGGAAACACTTCGTCAAACCAGCGGTTCCAGATATCTCGTACCCACTCGCGGGTGTCATCGTCTGGCCTGGAAATGCACATAGTTGTATCATTTAATAAAATTGGTTCTTTTTACAGAATTAATTTGATTTACAGTATTATCAATTAATATACAATGTACAAGGTTAATGTAGTCTGAGTCTTACGGAATCAGGGGAAACACTTTGTCAAACCAGCGGCTCCTGATATCTCGTACCCACTCACAGGTATCATAATCTAGCCTAAATAATGTACAGGCCAACCTCATTATAATGCTATCTTTGGGGTCCATAGAATCAGACTGTGTTATAAGTGAACCATGTTATAATGAGGTTACTTAATATAAACATATAGCAAAATAATCAATTTGGTAGTCATGACATAACCATGTTATATTGAAAACACCATTATAATGATGCGCGTTATGATAAGGTTGAAGTGTATGTGTTTGGATTAATTTGTAAAAAATGACGCATAGAACCCCTGTCAACAATTTTTTCCATCATTTTATAGCAATGGCTTTCAAGCTTTATGCTTACTGTCATAATAATACATGCATGGTCATAAGTAAGAAGCATTGTTAAATCAAATGAGCCTGTACATGAGAAAACCAACAATTTGGGTTCCGACCAGGACAGACACAAACTGGTCTGTACAATAACAGAAGCAGGCTAGAAGCTTGAAATTTTGGGTTGAAGTAGAAGAGATATTGTACGAGGGGAAAGCAAAAAGTTCGTGGACTTTGTTAATAAAATCAAAAGTATATATGCGATTTCTCTGAAATTACCGTATGTTTGCGATCAGTTTAATACAAACAAGCATAGAAAGTTTCAGACAAATCGCATGATAAACATCGTTTCTATGGCAATTTGTTTGATGCGTGTTAGCACTACCCGGAGCATGCCAAGACGTTAACGTCATTTGCCAACGGGTTTTCTGTATACAGTTCCTATAAAAACATTATTCCTCATTCGACTTCAAGCAAATTTTCATATATTTATTCCCCATCCGTGAAGGCCATTACAGTAGAAAGTTTAAGGCAAATCGCTAGAAAAATTTAGTTTTTATGGCAATTTCTGCGACAGACGCTAGGATTATACGGGGCATGCCATGACGTTAAAGTTGTTCACGTAAATTTTTGTGCTTATTTGTTGTTTTTAACAGCTATTTCGTTGTGACTAACACTTTGCACATCATTGAACACTGTTGTATGCTTTAGTTCTGATGTGTCTCTAGCTGTTTGTAACAAATTAGACGTTTCTGTAGGTTTTATTCGGAAGTCTCGCACAAATTTTATCGATGTGCAAGTTTCCGCCATTTACCAGTAACGTCATTTTTACTAAATTTTTGCTTAGACTTGTCTTTCAAAAAGTGTCGCTGTAGCGTTGTCTTTCGAATGCGAGAACTGCAATTCCACATTTCAAGCCGAATTACATCATTATCAATATTTCCATAATTTAAGATGATTTAGAAATGACATTTTTTAAAATATTTTTATATTTATAAACACGTAAACAGAGATTTTACGGCGTGCTCCGGGGTAGCAAACCCCACGTGTTTGTCGATGTAATTTGACCAATCAAAAATAAGATTCGACAAATAACATTTAACATGAATGTCAACAATAGACCATTATTACATTTGTGAAAATACGAAAACAATTAGACGTCAATTATAAAAGTTATTAAGAAAGTCCACGAACTTTTTGCTTTCCCCTCGTACTATCTGTGTAGTGAAAACAAAGGCGCTGATCAGCTGTGCAGTTAATGCACAGCTGACCTGCGCCTTTGTTTTCGCCTAAGCATTTTGTTGGTTTTCTCATGCAGTGGCTCAAATATAAAACAAATATGTACGACAATAAGAATTCAATCTATTTTTAAAAAGAAATACTTACTTAAGGCCTTTCCTATTGGAATATTCTTCAAAGTCCAGAAGATTAGGAACACTTCTTCTTGTACCTTCTCTGATACGACTGCAAACAAATATTATCAGATGTTTATCAATTAAAATAAATGTAACGATGAATGTCATCATTGTATCAATAGTTGATTGAAGAAACATTTTAAAAAGTGAACAAAAGCAAAGGAATATACCAGTATCTTTTTTCAATCCTCTTCACTTACCGTAAAAAGGAGATGGTCCCTATAGCTTGCAGACTTGTGCGTCAAAAAGCCTTAAATCTTGTTACTTTTGGAATGGCCAAAATTTCCTACCTAGAAACCCTAAGCTCCCTCTCTATCTGTCTTGGAGCTTTCATCATAGACTCAGATCTTTCCAAGCCTCTAGGTTTCTTGCGGAGAAATCTTTCAATATCGTCCAATCTGGCCATGCTGACAGGTTCCTTCTTTTTCTTCTTTCTGGAAAATGGCAAGACATTACGAAAACTTGCCCATGCAATAAACAGATATTTTTTTAGCTTTAAAAATTGAAAATTTTCAGCTGAAAAAAAAAAATGATATTTTTCTTATTTTGGCTCAAAACATAGATTGTGGGTACACGTTAGAACCGCCTTGCCAAGGCAGTTCTAACAGGTACCCACAATCTATGTTTTGGGGCAAAAATAAGAAAAAATAGGTACACCCCTGCATATCCCAGTTTTGCTATATAAAAGTGGGGTTCAAGGGGGTATGCACTACACGGATGTGTTTTCGTGATGCTTTGATCAACACAACTTAAGTAAAAAGTACATGTAGTGTAAATACAGAACTTAGTCTAGTGGCTATGGAAGAAAACAAGCAATATGGCTAAATCTGTAATCATATTCAGTCAAATTCAGTGATTACATTCTTTGATAACAAGTAGCCCAAGGGCAACGATCGCTCACCTGAGAGTCAACAAAAACAATCACTGGACAAAGTGTGTGTGTTTTTTTTGTTTTTTGTTTTTTTTTTGAAGATTTGATCAAAATTGAAGACGCTGGAGTGGCCACAACACTAAAAATTGATTTTTCAAACATTCAAGGGCAGCTAACTCCACAGTCCAGGGTCGAATCTGGCTCAAATTCGAACTAATCCAAGATGTTATGGTTATCCTTGTTTCTTCCAAGAACGAAGAAGATCCGATCAAAATTGAAGGCGCTAGAGTGGCCACAATACAAAATATTGATTTTTCAAACACTAAAGGGCAGCTAACTCCGCAGTCAGAGGTCAAATCTGGCCGAAATTCGAACTCATCCGAGATATTGTAGATATTCTTGTTACCTGCAAGAATGAAGAAGATCCATTGAAAAACAAAGATGCTAGAGTGGCCACAACACAAAATATTGATTTTTGCGTCAAGATATTGCATTGGAAATACTAATTTCAACAGTTTTTATGGACTCACAACCTTGAAAATTAGGTCAAGGTCACCAAAATCTAATCAACTCTGAGCCTTCTCGCAACAATGCTTCTGTGCAAGTTTGGTCAAAATCCATCAATTGGTTTACAAGATATTGCGTTGGAAAGACTAATTTCAACATTTTTTATGGACTCGTGACCTTGAAAATTAGGTCAAGGTCACCAAAATCTAATCAACTCTGAGCCTCCTCCCAACAATGCTTCTGTGCAAGTTTGGTCAAAATCCATCAATTGGTTTACAAGATATTGCGTTGGAAAGACTAATTTCAACAGTTTTTATGGACTCGTGACCTTGAAAATTAGGTCAAGGTCACCAAAATCTAATCAACTCTGAGCCTCCTCCCAACAATGCTCTTGTGCAAGTTTGGTCAAAATCCATTCATTTGTTCAGAAGATATCGCGTCGGAAAACCTAATTTGATCAGTTTTCATGGGCTGGTGACCTTGAAAATGAGGTCAAGGTCACCAAAATCTAACTAGAATTTGTTTTCTATGTGAAAACTGATGTCTCCCCCCCTTTCTATGTGCATGTCCAACATATGCAAGCAAGAGTTATAGTTCTTGTGCATCACATATTCTGTCATTCTGTTTTATAAGTGTACCAAGTTTCATTGAAATATCTCTTACGGTTTTCAAGTTAAAGAGGGGGCACGAAAGTGTTTGGAAAATAATCAAAGGGAAATAACTCCAAAGATATGAAAGCAAGAGTAATGATTCTTGTGCATCATGCTTTATAAGTGTACCATGTTTCATTGAAAAGTCTCTAATGGTTTTTGAGTTATGGAGCAGACACGAAATTGAATGAAAAATAATCAAAGGGAAATAACTCCAAAGATATGCAAGCAAGAGTTATGGTTCTTTAGCATGACACATCATCTCATCGTGCTTCATAAGTGTACCAAGTTTCATTGAAATATTTCTTATGGTTTTCAAGTTATAGAGTGGACATGACATTGTATGGAAAAATAATCAAAGGGAAATAACTCCAAAGATATGAAAGCAAGAGTTATAATTCTTGTGCATGACACACCTTCTCATCATGCTTTATAAGTGTACCAAGTTTCATTGAAATTTCTCTTACGGTTTTCAAGTTATAGGGTGGACACGAAATTGTATGGAAAATAATCAAAGGGAAATTACTCCAAAGATATGCAAGCAAGAGTTATGGTTCTTTAGCACGACACGTAATCTCATCGTGCTTAATAAGTGTACCAAGTTTCATTGAAATAACTCTTACGATTTTCGAGTTATAAAGCGGACACGAAATTGTATGGAAAATAATCAAAGGGAAATAACTCATAAAATACTCAAGCCAGAGTTATGCTTTTTGTGCATGACACATAGTCTGATCATGCTCAATAAGTGTACCAACTTTTATTGAAAAATCTTAAACGGTTTTCAAGTTATACAGCGGACACGAAATTGTATCGAAAATAATCAAAGGGAAATAACTCCAAAAATACTCAAGCCAGAGTTATGGTTCTTGTGCATGACACATCGTCTCGTCGTGGTCTACAAGTGTACCAAGTTTCAATGAAAAATCTTTAACGGTTTTCAAGTTATACAGCGGACACGAAATTGTATAGAAAATAATCAAAGGGAAATAACTCCAAAAATACTCAAGCTAGAGTTATGGTTCTTGTGCATGGCACATCGTCTCGTGGTGGTTTACAAGTGTGCCAAGTTTCATTGAAAAATCTTTAACGGTTTTCAAGTTATACAGCGGACACAATTTGTGACGGACGGACAGACAGACAGACAGACAGACAGACAGACGGACAGACAGACAGACGCACGGGGAAAAACAATACGTCTCCCGACCCTGTCGGGGGTAGACATAATCAACTCTTTCCCCCCTCCCAACCATGCATGTATCTATGCAAGTTTGGTCAAAATCCATCGACTGGTTCAAAAGATATCGCATCGGAAAGAAGCTACGCGGACGCCAACGCCGACGGGATCCGCACCAAAAACAATATGTCCCCCACCTTCGGTTGGGGGGACATAATGAAATTGCTAAAGAGGCCACAACATTTTCCCCATTATAACTCAATGGGAGCTATCTGTTGCCATGGAAACCAGAGTTCTGATCTGACCTGTCCCAAAACCTATTGCAACCTTTCCCCCTCCTCAATGATGCTTCAGATAAAATTTGATTGCGATTGGCCTTGTTGTCTTAGAGATATTCAAGATTGAAAGTGTGAACACACGGACGCACCCACGGACGCCGGCTTGACTACCATACTATAAGCTCACCTTGTGAGCCTTCGGCTCAGGTGAGCTAAAAATACCAGTCTTACTACTGCATTGCAAGTTCAGAAATATTCAAAGAACTGAATTATTTCTAGTCCTCATAAAATTGTTGCCTTAAAAATTTCAAAGTTATCACTAATATTAAAAATTCCTCTATATGTACATATTCAGTCATTTAAATGCTCACTCACAAATGAGCCGCCGCATGGGAAAACCAACAATTAGCATAGGCCAAAACAAAGGTGCAGATCAGCTTCGCAGTAACTTTACTGCAAAGCTGATCAGCCCCTTTGTTTTCGCTACACAGATGGTCAATTCCTCTTCTTCTTAAATCCATAATTTCAATGTTCTAGTCTGCACCTGTGACTGTCTAAATCCAAAATTTCCAGCCTCTAACCATCTCCTGTGACTGTACAGCCCGATTTGTGTCAGACCTGGTCTGAACCTAAATTGTTGCTTTTCTCATGCACAGGCTCAAGTTCAAGAACTTAGGCCTAGTTTCCATGGATATTTTTTCTTTGACAAAGTAGGGTTGTCACTGAAAAATATGCTCATGTAAACTCAATTCTGTGGCAAAGTGTCTTTGTCAAATATCTGCGACAAATATGAGCGAGCTAAGTAATATGAGTAATCTTTGCCAAACTCAATTGCCAAAGTTTCTGTGACAAATAATCTTCATCAAAGAAACATTGTTCGTGGAAACTAGGCCTAACTAGAAAATTCATGAAAAAATAAAGGTTTGGACTTACCTTATCTTTCTTTATTTTTGAAAGTAGACAGTCAAATCACACCCTGTCATTTCCTAAATGCCATTCTTTATTATTTACTTTCAAATTACTGTTTGTCAACAAATGGCACAATTCTGACCTGTCTCCCATGCCCAATAAAAAACTCACACCCAAAATCAAAGAATTTTTCCAAATGAGCCTGTGCATGAGAAAACAAACAATTTGGGTTCCGACCAGCTCTGACACAAACCAGCCTGTACAGGCACAGAAGCAGGCTAGAAGCTTGAAATTTCGGATTTAAGTAGGAGAGGGATTGTACTATCTGTAGCGAAAACAAAGGCGCTGATCAGCTGTGCAGATTCTGTAACTGCACAGCTGAACTGCGCCTTTATTTTTGCCTAAGCATTTTGTTGGGTTTCTTATGCAGTGGCTCAAATATTTTGGTCCTGTCCCACCACTTACTTTTTGGGTAGTAAGACATAAGCTCTTCCTGCAGCCAGAGCAAGTTCAGCTGGTGTAGGCTCCTCTGAAAATCACAGAAAAATCAAAATGTTATGTAATGTAATGTAAATAGTCAAGTTTTTAACTGGAAATACCTATTCATCAGGATCACATGTTTGTGTAATGTATACCCTCTTATACCCCACTTTTATATAGTAAAAGTGGGGTATAAAGGGGGATACCTATTTTTCTTATTTTTGCTTCATAACATAGATTTTGGGTACTTGTTAGAACCACCTCGGCGAGCCGGTTCTAACGTGTACCCAAAATCTATGTTTTGAGCAAAAATAGGAAAAACATCAAAAATTTTCTACTGAAATTTTCATTTTTTACAGGTGAAAAAAACTCTTTATATTGCTTGGGCATGTTTTCATAATGATTTCCGATGCAATGCCTTAATGAACCTGGAAAACTAAAATACAGTCCATAGCTTCATGAATTGATCACGTCATGCAACCTCACATGATCAAGCAACTTGACGTCAAAAACCATGGCTCTTGGCAATGCGATTGGACATTATTAATACCATCAATATTATTCTGCTGTTTGAGCACACTGTCTGTAAGATTTCTATTTGCTTGTAAATGTGATCGCCCAGTAATTTTTCAATATGGGAGAGAAAGAAGTGAATGTAAATATAAGCAATGTGTTCAATTTTTCTGAGGTTCATTGAGCTATGAACCGCAGTGGGTCGCTAGGAAAGCTTACATGAGCCCCTTTGACACGAGCCCCTTTGAGATTCATTCACCGTGCACAAGGAGTATGATGCTCTCCGAAATTTCGTTTTCAAAATGAATGTTGAGGTATAAATACAACTTGTAAGTACCACTTAGTCAACACCATTTGAAGGGGGTCCCACCATATTTGAAGGGGAACCCACAAAATATGATCAACTGGGTGAGATACATCAGGAAAACATGTCCGTGTAATGTATATCCCTTGAACCCCACCTTTATATAGCAAAACCGGGATATGCAGGGGTCTACCTATTTTTCTTATTTTTTGCTCCAAAACATAAATTGTGGGTACTCGTTAGAACCGCCTCGACGAGGCGGTTCTAACGTGTACCCACAATCTATGTTTTGAGCAAAAATAAGAAAAATATCAAAAATTTTCTGATGAAATTTTCATTTTTTGCTACTGAAAAAATTCTCTACATATTGCATGGGCAAGTTTTGTAATTATTTTTCAAAATGCATTGGAAAAGATTGAAGAAGAACTCCAATTTTCTTTACCTTTCTTTGCAGCCAGCAGTTGAAGGGCTGTAGGTTTGTATTCCTGTGGTTCTACTCTCTGGTGAAATATAAAAGCAGTATGTTAAAATCAATAGCAAGATGCAAAGTAATAAATCTTTACTTCTTTTATATGTGTGATCTTTCGTCTGTCAGTAATGAGAATGACCATCATTATTTGAGCCACCTCGTGGGAAAACCAACAATGTGGTTTCCGAAAACGTCCGACACAAATCAGGCTGCACAGCCACTGAAGCAGGCTAGGACCTTGAAATTTCGGATTTAAGAAGAAGAGGAATTGTACTATCCGTGTAGCGAAAACAAAGGCGCTGATCAGCTTCGCGGTTACCGCGAAGCTGATCTGCGCCTTTGTTTTCGCCTATGCAAATTGTTGGCTTTCCCATGAGACGGCTCATTTCTTGAATATTGGATGTTCATGTGCGTTGGTTAGTCCTTTGATGGCTGACTAGGCCAATTCTAGCTATTAACTGTTGGTTGCAAGTAGAGCAAGTCAATTTCAAAGAATCTGCTGGTGGTTCTTTGGTGTTGTCTTTGTGTTCTCTGCACTTTCTTTCAGTTTCACAGTTTCTCTTGCATGTATATTATATGTGTAAAATGGGATGAAAATGCATATTCACAGTCGGTCAAACAAACTCTTGCAATTTTCTGTATATAAAGCGTTAGAATATTGTCAACAAAATAATTTTCATAGCTGTTTTTTTTTCACCCTTTTGTCTTTACTTTAAGTCTTATGGCAATTTGTTCATGTGGACTGTATAACTAAACTATGGAAGAACATTGCATGATATGCCTATTGTGGCTGTACTGAAACTCAGATAAAGATAAAAAGAGTATATGTCTGCCTTAATACATCACTACTGTTTATCCCTACCTTAATTTCATCAATTGATTCTTCCTCCTGTGCCTGTGGTTCCACAGTACCAAGTTTCTGACGTAGCTTCATCTGTCGGACATTCTGTTTCTGCTTTTGAATCTGTACAGAAATGCAAACAATATTTAAATTACGAAACGTCTATTCTCATCATCATCATTCTGTGGAAAAGATAATTTATGCTGGTAGCGTTCATTTAAGACTGAGCAGATTTATTCCAATGGCAACTATTTCATCAACACGCCAACTTTGTTTTTTAAGTCAGAGATATGTTAATCCTAAAAATGAGTGGTGTCCCTTTGAAAAGCAAAAACATCTTTCCACAAACAAAGAAAATTTTTTCCATCTTTAAATGGGCATTTACGATATGAGACTGCAAAAGAAAACCAACAATATGGGTTTTTCGACCAGGTCGGAGACAAACCTGTCTGTGCAGTCACAGAAGCAGGCTAGAAGCTTGAAATCTTGATTTAAGAAGAGGGTTTGTACTATCTATAGAGCGAAAACAAAGGCGCTGATCAGCTGTGCAGTTACTGCACAGCTGATTTGCGCCTTTGGTTTCACATATGCAGATTGTTTATTTTCTGATGCAGCTGCTCATATTTACTGTAAATCTGAAAATTTTCCCGCAACTTTAATTTCGTGAATTTTCTATTTCCGAATTATTCGCGAGGTTTTGAATTCTCGAACAAGTGCTCTTGCAGTCTTCACGGCATACAGAAATTCTTAATTAGCGAGAACTTTGAATTCGTAATGCATTGAATTCGCGAATATTCGCGAAAATTAAGTTCTCGCGAAAATTACCAGATTTACAGTATTTGACACAGTACCTCTCTCATAGCCATATTATAATCCTGAGGCACCATCAGGGTTTCATCTTCTATAAGATCAATTTGTGGAGCAGATATGGACCGTCTGCATACAGAAAGCAAGGCTACAGCTAGATTCATGTAGATATTTGTTTGTAGTGTAGAATAACCCTTATTCTAACACACCTCGCCTATATAGCCAATGGTAAAAAACGTGTTATATTGTGCAACAATTTCACTGGGCGAATAAGCGTGACGTTACTTTGCGGCATTTGTGACGTCAGCTATCCCACAAAGCAGCGTTAGACGGTGAAACGTCGTTTTAGCGCACAACAAACGTAATAAGTGTGTGTAAATACCAGCATTACAGTCAAATATTTGGCGGGATATCTGCAATGCAATGGCGGAAAGCTGAACGATATCGACGGTTTCAGCAACATTTATTCCTTTTATTGTGTGTTAGAATCGAAATAGATCAGCTCAAGTGCGTGAATTGTTGAGTAATAATTCACTGTTTGTCGGTCAGTTGTTAGAAGATAAATCACTCGTGCTACGCGCTCGTGATTTGATCTTCTTTACAACTGACCTCCAAACAGTGAATTATTACTCAACAATTCACTGCTAGAGCTGATCTATTTCTTAAATAATGAACACTATCAAGAAATTAGTGTTTATCAACAAAAAAGTAGTAAATCACAAGATAAGTCGACACATTAGAAAGATACTAAAAGTATCTTTGGAAAAGTATCTTTGGAATTTCAAATCTGTTAAGCAATGAAACTGCTTTTGGCTTGAGAAAGATGTTGAGAATTCAATTATTCACCTCAAAACAAGAATAATTGTACCCTAAAGATATATGAAACAACATATGAGCCACCTCGTGGAAAAACCAACAATGTGGTTTCCGAACAGGTCTGACACAAACCGAGCTGTACAAGCACAGAAGCAGGCTAGAAGATTCAAATTTTGGAGTTAAGTAGAGGAGGAATTGTACTATCTGAGTAGCGAAAACAAAGGCGCTGATCAGCTTCGCGGTTACCGCGAAGCTGATCTGCGTCTTTGTTTTCGCCTATGCAGATTGTTGGTTTTCCCATGAGGCGGCTCATATGTCTTTGAGCAGATCAGACTTTGACAGATGCATTAGCAGATCTTGTTCTAAAAAATTGTTTTTATGGTGTTTTAATGTCCCAGTCAACATGTTTGAAGTCAATTCTTGACAAAGCCAGCATTTCCTGGGTTTTAACCAGTGCTGAAAGATTTAATGTGTCTTGCTCAAGAACACAACACAGCCCCTATGATTTTTTTCTTCTTTAATGTCAGGATCTCTCTGTCTTAGATCATGATTCAGAGTGACACTCACTAGGCCAAAGTGCTCCTCTCTTAGTGTTTCATCAAAGATGAAATCCAATCAATCAGGACCCAGTTGTTCAAAGCATCGTTAGCTTAACAATATCGTTAAGACATAAATTTGTTAAGCAAATATCAGTTAAAGTAACAAATACACTGTTATTTTTTGTTGAAAAAATGTGAGAATCCTTTGCAATGCAAAGGATTCTCACATTTTTTCAACAAAAAATGACAGTGTATTTGTAATAATAATGTTTGAAATTTTAACGAAACGTTAACTAACGACGTCGTTAGTTTTGAACAACTGGCCCCTCGTTAATTTTGAACAACTGAGCCCAGGAATTTTATGATATTACCTAAGAGGTACAAAGTGTGGAAATATCTCAGAATCATCTGGTTCTCTCTTGATCCTGGCTGATACTGGCTTAATACTGGACTCTAGGTCTATTGGCTCTTCTAAAAGCAGAAATACCATATTAATCCTATTTAGAGCTCAGTGCAGACATCTGTCTCTTAGCAACCATAAAATTGGGTCATGGTCTATACAGACATTATGACAACAAACATTACCTTTAACAAGACTAATATTTGATAGGACCATATGCATTGAGCCGTATCATGAGAAAATCAGATTTTTGCCTGTGTGAAAACAAAGACGCAGTAACTGCACAGCTGATAAGCACCTTTTTTGCTATACGGATAGTATAACCTCTCTTCTTAATTACAAACTTTCAAACTTCTAGCCTTTTTTCTGTGAATGTACAAGCCGCTTTGTGTTGAACCTGGTTGGAAACCCCGAAGACCGGTTTTCTCGCATTGCGGCTCAATTAGTCTCTCCTGTATATATCTGCTTCTCTTTGTCTCTTAAATTTTGTCGCTAAAAATTCTGGACCCAGTTGTTCAAAGCATCGTTAGCTCAACGATATCGTTAAGACATAAATTTGTTAAGCAAATATCAGCTAAAGTAACAAATACACTGTTATTTTTTCAACAAAAAATAACAGTGTATTTGTAATATTAATGTTTGAAATTTTAACGAAACGTTAACTAACGACGTCGTTAGTTTTGAACAACTGGGCCCTAAGTGCTAATTAAACACCAAGAAGTTTTAGCAACAACACCCTGAACCTCAACAGCAAATCATGCATGATGACAAAAAAATGACAAATATTTACCTTTAGTCAGACTATCATCCTCCGATTTGATAGTAGCATATGGATCAATTTTCCCCTCTTGTATATCTGCTTCCCTCTGTCTCTTAGCAACAACCAACTGGGTCAAGTCTTCTGATGACTGGTAATCCCTTGTCAGTACTCTGAAAAGAAAATGTTATGAAAGGCGGGAAAATTCAGGCCATAACTACTTTATTGTGACAATTTTCATTCTACATGTATCATGATACAATTTCTGGGATAAGAAATCATTTATTCAATGACAAATATTTCTTTGTCAAACTTGCCCTACTTATCATATAGGCATAGTACAGAGCCTATGGACACAAAAGTATGATTAAATCAGTTAATGAAAATAAAACAATATTGTTTATGCCATAGCTCGTAAGGTCATGATGAAAGGTCACTGAAAGTGTGGTTTAATTTACAAAACCCTGCACTTGAAGCAAAAATCAGATGATTATTTATAACTGTAACATCAAACTAAAGCCTTTCAGCGGAATTGGCATCAAAACAAAATGGAGCAAAAATTATTTAAAAAGTGCTTTCAGTTGCTGGTTGTTGCCTGTCAAACTCTGTTTCCAAAAGATTTTGATCTGTGTTTGATCACTACATCAGCAGTTTATGACTGCTCTTTATCCAGTGATAACTCACCTCTGTAAATGTTGTTGTTCCTCTCTGTCTTTCTCTGTGACCTCAAGGTCGTCTTCCTCTTCCTCAGTTTCAGAAGACTCTTCTATCATCTCCTGCAGCTCACGATCCTATAAATAGAGATATATAAAATATATAAATATATGAGCCGCCTTGTGAGAAAACCAACAATGTGGTTTCCGACCAGGTCTGACACAAACCGGCCTGTACAGCCACAGAAGAGAGCTAGAAGCTTGAAATTTTGGATTTAAGTAGAAGAGGAATTGTACTATCTGAGTAACAAAAACAAAGGCGCTGATCAGCTTCGCAGTTACTGCGAAGCTGATCTGTGCCTTTGTTTTCGCCTATGCAGACTGTTGGTTTTCCCATGTAGCGGCTCATATATAAATAACAATTTGACATCCTACCAAATACTTCACCTCAAGACTTCGTTATCAGCCAACCACTCTCTAACAGTCTAAGGGCCAAACACATGAGAGCTATCATGGGAGTCAAAGGCTGTTGTGAAAGTCGAGGTTTGATACACATTAGCTGCCGCATCATTATCTGTTTATTATACCTCATTAATATTCATTGGCTGAGTGTGGATTTTGATTGGTCCAGAGCAGGTCACGCGGAGGGTGCTATTCTGTCATGTCGCATGATCATATTACCCTCTGACGTCATATCTGCCTAAAACTTGCAGCTGCACATGCAGTCACATGCGTTTGTTAACAGTGAACGTGGAGGGTGCTATTCTGTCATGTCGCATGATCATATCACCCTCTGACGTCATATTGGCCTCAATGTGCAGTTGCACTTGTAGTCACAGGTGTTTGTCCTGTGGTATGTTGCTAACTTGTTTCAAACAGGGTTCAGTATAATAAAACTATTGTTGCCCTCGACAGGTTATATTGCCCTCGGGCTTCGCCCTCGGACAATATTACCTGCCTCGGGTGAACAAATCGTCATGTCACCCTCACCCAAGGGCAACAATTGTATATTATCATATATTTTTATTTTGACCAATTTGTGGTGGTATGGTTTTCCCACTTTAAGGATATGTCAGCAAATGATGAACATGACTTTTCTTTAGTTGTACCAATTAATGGTGTATGTACCTGTTAGCCTTTTGATAGTCCGAGAACAAAACAACATTGACCTTGGGTAAGGCAACATCCAGTTTAGGAGGTGGGGGAGCCCAGTTTATATGTGACTCATCAGCCCCATAACCCCCACCCCCTCCTCAACCCCCTCCTGCCCACCCATAGTTACCTGTGGTCCAGCAGTTGCTCTTTGGTAGTCAGGGAACAGGACATCTTTGACCTTGGCTGGGGCTACGTCTAGTTTGGGAGGTGCTGGGTCCCAGTAGAGGCGAGACTCATCAGTTCTAAGTGGGACAGAGATACCCTCCACTGTGAACTGGGGCTGGTCAAACTGTATAGAAGGTTAGATATCAATGTCATGAAATAACTTGACTGTAACATGAATATAGGGATCAACCATGATTTTCAGTGTTCAAACATTCGATGGATCACGAGGAAGGTGTTTGAACACAAGGCCGCAGGCCGTGTGTTCAAACACCTTCCGAGTGATCCAGCGAATGTTTGAACACTAAAACAAACCATGGTTGATCGCTATTCTTGCATTTTCACTCTAATCCACTTAAAATCTCATGAAAATAACATTAACAACGTAAAAACTCACCGAAACCCGCGGAGCTTCTTCAACGTCAGCCATTTTGTTTAGAACGAAACACATGACGTCACGTCGCATTGACCAATGACGTCAGCCAAAACCCATGTTCAAACGGCACGTGAATTTCATGATTTGAACATGGGTTTTGCTGTTTGAACACGGTTTTCGACCAATCGAAAACGGCTTCAAACAGCTATGCGCATAGATTTCTATGCAAGAATGTGTAATATACATGCATTGTGTAATATACATGCATTTCACCAGGTTTGAATGCAAATGAGCCGCCTCATGGGAAAACCAACAATGTGGTTTTCGAACAGGTCCGACACAAACCGACCTGAACAGTCACAGAAAAGAGCTACAAGCTTAAAATTTCGGATTTAAGTAGAAGAGGAACTGTACTATCCGAGTAGCGAAAACAAAGGAGCTGATCAGCTTCGCAGTTACTGCGAAGCTGATCTGCGCCTTTGTTTTCGCCTATGCAGATTGTTGGTTTTCCCATGCGGCGGCTCAAATACTGAAAGGTATGCTATAAAATCAATAGTAAAAGGACATCAAATAGGTAGCTACAATGGAAAGCCAATTTAAACAACATCCTCTATATTACTACATCGTTTTTATCTTTCTTTTCAATAAAATTTGGTGCACCTTTTTCTTCTCAAAAAACTTTTTCTGGTCTATGAAGTATAGCTTTGTAAACCTTTTCTTAAACCTTACAATACCAAAATCTTATTTACCACTTGTTCTGCCCTGGTCTTCCATGCCTCCAGTGAATCATCGGTCACCTGACCTTCGTCTACCTCCTGTATGACTCGCCGAGCTGCTGCCGATATCCTCGCTTCACTATCGGCAGTCTCCTCTGGAATACCGGACATTCGAGAGGCCGCCACTGAAGCATCGTGTATTGAGCTTGGTCCTGCACTACCAAACTGGAAAAAAGTACTGTACTGTCAACACTTGTTCTGTTTCCTGGGGTTGTGTGACTCTATAAGACATGCTCATTTTTTTTTTTATTATTATCAGAAAAAAGTATTCTTTGAATCAGTTCTGTCCTTATATTAAATACAGCATCATCTATACAAAGTAAAAAGAAAATTAGTAAGGACTAATTAAACTATAGAAGTATGTTTCATGTATTTAACTATACTCTGTAGAAGAATAGTTCATAGAGAATGACATCCAACCAACCCTAAATCTCTGGTCCGGCATAGCAAACTCATATCTACTTGGGGCATGATATTTTCTTCCTAGATTAACAAACTGTTCTGGTAGCTGGTACTCTGTTGTAACTGTACAGAAATGGTGGACGTTTTTAGATGGCCGAGCCTCCTCCTCTGGCTCTTCTTCCCTCTTCCGTTTCTCAGCAACAGGTTTCCATGCCGACAGGAATGATACAGAGTTGGAATAGACTGGTGCTTTTGATGTCTGAAATTAGAAGTAAAACATGTACATGTATGATATTTGCATACACAACCAATCTTCTGGAAGAAGCAAACAGATGTTCTGAAGATCTTGTACTATATAATTAGGTTTCTTGATGAAAATCTTGGTTGTGTGTGTATGCAGATTTTTTTTTCTGAAGTATGACAGAAATTGAAGATTTCAAGGAAAATGAACTTCGCCATGGCAGACCTGATACCAAGTACATGCAGTTTGAATGAAAGTATTCAAAAGCATTATGGAATTTATGGTTACTTTATACAATATCATTACAAACTGCAGGACCTGTAGAATGTAAAGATGTATTAAGGGTTCCCAACAGATCATTTTTATATTTCATCTGATTTTATTTTGCACAGACAAATGTCACATGCATGTTATTGATATATGAGTAAAGCTTCGTCCAGTAAACAAGAATGCGTCTTTTACCATTTGAACTTATAAGTTTATCTTACCTTAAACCCTGGCAGATTGGGATGTTTTCCCTCCAGTATTTTCTGTTTTCCTTCAATCCCAACCAGATCTTCATGAGTAACATCAGGCAGAGTATAGTCTTCCCAAGCCTGAACAAAGACAATTTATTTCATTCATGAGTAGGCTAAGATGCTTAAAACAAAGTTATCCTTTTCATCTCATATCATTTATGAGTTGAAGTCATTTCTTTAGGTATGGCACAAATTTTGATGCTCAGTAAAACCATTCTCTTGTTTAATAAGCAAGTGAGGGATGAAAGTATTTGCCAATGTTCCAGATTCAGTGGACATTTCTAAGCATTATCTGACAAAGCTGTCATGTCATGCCAAATACAATTTTGTTCACATGAATTACAGTTACCTTCTGTATATCAATCTGGGTATCCTCTTCTTCTTCATCACTAAACCCCAGCCCTTTAAGGGGCTCCACCACTGGGGCTGCTGAAGGGGGAGGGACAGGGAGTAGCTTCTCAGCTTCCTTACGCTCTTCTAGGTACTTGACAGCTTCCTTCTTGTCCTTCTCTGAAATCAGGCCATTGCATGCGAAAATATTGCATCAGTTTGAGGAACAAAGCATTGATAAATCATTAATAATGTGACCCAGAAATATACTATAGAATCACTTTAATGTCAAGTAACAGGAATACTTCAACCACTGCGCTCCCTTTTTATACCATTATCATTTTATCTGTCGTCCCCTGTACATCCCCTGTTGCTACTGTCATGCCATATCCTCACCGCACTGCCTTGTCCCTATTGACTTGCTTTGTCCTGCCGAACTCTGACCACCACCTACAATGCCTCATCCCTACAACCCAACCTTGACCCCCCACACTGCCTTGCCTCCCCTATCTGGCCCTGACTAACTTACCATCTTCTTTCAAAGCCTCCTCTTCTTTCTCTTCCTGTATTGGTACAGGGGGCTCTGACCTGTCAGTATCTAAAACAAACATATAAATTAAGGATGGGAACGAATATTCAAACATTCGTATTTCTAACGAATATTCGAATGCATTTCCGAATTCGAATATTCGTTAGAAATACGAATATTCATTTTGCCTAAAATTTGCATTCATTCTTGCGGGCCTTTCTCTCTTAACGCAGTTTTCCGTGAAAGTCGGTATGTATCATCCTTGCAAATTGCGTTGTCAGTTTGACACTTTGTTGTTTTAACAATTACTTTAATTAGTCAAAAGTCGATCATTACCTGTCTCAGACGAATTTGTTTTTTGAAAGGCGCGAACGGTCTGCGATTGATTTATTGTGCATGTAATTGACACCTTAAACAAGCAATAACTAGGAGATGCCACCCAGAACGGACTGTGGCAGTGTTACAGTAAAACAGCAAACCAATCAAACATTATTACTCATTGAAAATACAGCCAATCACGGAGCGTGGAATGATTTTCGTTCTAGCGTTTCTTCAAATTTACACAACCAAATTATTCATTTCAAAGTTCTGAAAGAATAAAGTCGTTCATTACAAATCCAAAATGCAGCCATCAATGCCCTAAAACATTAATTACAAACACAATCAGCTTACAATAAAGACATAATGATGACAGCGCTCAAAACACACCTTGGGTAAGGGAACTTACTCTAACGTCTCTCCGATTTGAAATCTCAATGAAAACATTGAAGATTTCTCTATCCGAATATTCGAATACATTCGAATAATGTATACAAATATTCGAATAGCATATTTGCCATTCGTTCCTATCCTTAATATAAATAAACAACAATGTTACAAAATATGTTTTGGAAGGCTTAAAAATCATCTTAAACCCTTGTCAAGAAACTTCCTTTTTTTTCAAAAACCAAAGGCTTATAATAAGTTAGATAACAAGAACACTGGTCTGGAACTCTTGACCATGCTTAAATCATGTAGAAAATAGAGAAACAGTAACACTAGCTCCAATAAAACCTGCAATGGTTCTTCAAAAATTATTCCAGTGTCTGGATATTATACATGTACATTATACATTATACATGTATTACTTAAGCATCAAACAACAGACAATATTCTCAATTTATTTGCCTTTTCTGATACCATCCCTTACACATAAGCAAAACATAATAACACATACAAATCCTGATCTCTGTATAATCTGTTTCAAAAACAAATCTCTTAAAATGGGTGCTTATTGCTAAAGAATCTATAATATTCATTGCAGCAGGTAAGGAATAAAGGTTGCAAGGTTATAACAAGGAACCAAACCATGACAATATTGTTTAGGTTACAAGCAATGGCAATCCAAAATGGTATTCTTCTGTTCAACATATGGTCTAAGATTTCTGTTGCAAAACCTGCTTGCTTTTCTTTGATTCATTCACTTATCTGAAGTATTTACACTTTAAATTTCATGGATTGAAGCAATAATTAAGGTTGTAAAATAAACTAATTCTTTGCCATTAGTTTCTGTCACCCAAATAACAAGTCAGAATAAAATATTTTATATACAAAAAACCTACATAACCTTAAGATTGGGGACTTAATTTTTGCTTCTGAAACTATACTTAGTGTCAATGAAAAGATACCAGCTAATCAGGTTCATTTAACACACAACAATATTTGATTCATTCTGAAAAGACAACTGCCGATACTTCAGCATTCATTTTCATGACATCCATCATTGCTATTGAAAACTGTGCTCATCACAGCTGAAAAGAATATACGCAGTGCTTGACAAATGTCAGAAGCTTCCATGGAGAAATTCAAACCAATATGGTGGCGTTTTCACTGCGGGTGTTAGAAAAATGAGTAGACATGACGACTTGTTAAAATAAGCTTTCAAGTTCTCAAAAAATTTGAAAATCACAAATTGCACATGGTGCACGTGCACCATAGTTCCAGGGCCAGTGGAACTGTTGAATATCTCTAAATCAATTTGCTGCTGACCAGAATCATGAATGAAGCTACAATTTTGAAAGAAATTTTATATTTTTCAAAATATCAAAATTTTATAGGTGGTAACTTTTCGTTGACACTGAGTATACAGAGAACATACGCAACAATAAAATAATTATAAACTTTGATGATGCGATTGAACTCTGAAAACTGCTCGTACATGCGATTGAAATACCATTTCAGATTTATACTTCAGACATAGAAGACATACATATAACAGGTATACATTTGAGGTTGGTGGTTATGACAAAAAGCATAAACATTATATACAAAAAGCATGGAGATTATTGGTTTCCTTGATTATCATTGGGATCAAGCTGTTCCAAACCTGTTAAATCAAACATTAGTTTTGTATATGCTGTCAGTCTTAAACCATTTTACATCTACGGTATACAACCACTATTTAAAAAGCACTGTTTTTCCTGCTTTGGAACAGTATGCCTGATTCAGAATTTTCACCATTTACACAGTTTACTGCATAACAAACCTGTCGTCTTGTCCCCACCTTATCCCTCTCAAACAGAATATGCACAAGAAGAAGTTTAGAGGAATAGGCCTAACCTCTTTCTTTTGAATGTTTTTCTGCATCCAAAGATTCTTAGTTTAAATTTTGATGTCCCGAATAGTTTAATGCTGTATGGGAAATTCTTAACTGCAATACTGCCATCATCCCAAACAAGTAGCATCAAATTACGGGGAAAACTACTTTTTACAAAAAGACTTTCTACAAAATTTGGGACTTTGAATATTAAAAATGGTGACTGTCACCACAGAAGTAATTAAATTTCTAAAAATGATGTTTAGACTGACAGCAAAGTGATTAGATTCATTTGTTTTTCTTTGGAACACTCCGGCATACCCAGAACATAAGAGCCAGACTGCTCAGTGCCTGACCCACCCCCAGGGCTGGGTGAGGTCAGGTACGGGGACTGAGCCACAGAAGATGTCACTGATGTAGATCCTGATCTCCGTTCCTCGTCTATAAATTCAAGTAAATTAATACATGCAAAATAAATATCAACAAATTGAAAATAATACATAAATGTTAAGGAAATACTCTATTTGTCAGTTATAACTAAAAGTGAAAAAAAGAAGTATGTTAATGACTATTCTGGGTGCAATAAAGGAATTAGTTTTTGTTTGTTTGTATTTTGGTTTATCCATGTCAGCAATTTATCAGACCTGTTGGGATGGAGCAATTGTTTCATGGGTAATAACCAGTACTATCGCAAGTTAAAATGTGTCAGCCTAAAATCGGCACTGATTCACCTTTCTTCCAATATGCAAGAGCAGATCTTCACACATTGCAGTACACATTAATGCAATAAGAATTATTTAATGAGATTTTTTATCTAAGAAGAGTATCCTAAACATGCTTTTAATTAGTTATAAAACTATCTAAAGGTGCAGAAAAATAAGTTTCTTAACACAAAATGAAAAAGAAGTTTCTTCAGACAGTAATGATTGGTGTTAATAAACTTCATGCAGGACTATCTACAACATTTTAACAGAACTAAAAAAAAAATATATATATAATTCAATACATTTGCATACTAAACATGGGCAGCTGGGTATTTTGCAATCATTACACAAAATAATGTTTACTTTTCCACACTCAGCATGCCAATATCGATATTTGACCAACGCCGGAGTGGGATAGCCAACTCCGAGGATAACGCCTACGCCTGAGGAAAATAGAGAGTGCTCTTCTTCTAAAAATGTCAAAATAAGTTGGAAAACACGCTCTTTACTCAGTTTCCCGAATTCTATATCTTCCTATGACAATGAGCTTGTTGTTCAAAACAATTTTAGGCGCAAAGATATTCGTATTATTGATAAATTTATGAAAGATGTACGTTAATACAACAACCTAATTTAAACAGCTAAACGCGTGTTTCTGTACGAAGATAGTGGTTAAAATTGTGCATATGGAAGAAACAATATATATCTGACATTAACAGAACTAAAGCACGCTTGAATTTGGTATATTTTGAACATTTTCATGCATTTAATTAACAGACCCTCTTTAGTGAGGAAATGAGGGTAACGTTAACGCCGGAGTAAGATACGACTGCAGCCGGAGGAAATGTTAGAGAAGATATGAGACCAACTACGACGCCCGATTTTGTTCTCAAGATTTGATGGTCTTTTTATCAAGAAATCGTATTTACTTTCACCCCATAATGGTCTGTAATGCCTATAATCTCCTACAAGATGCTTACCTTCTGGCGTGGGATAGCGCGCGCACGTTTCTGTTACACATAATATTGAGGATATCTTGTTACTTTTACTGTCTCAAGTTCGTAGTTTATCAAAAATAAAAATATTTCTGTACACGAAGATACAAACGAGCAATAATTGAAACAAAATCATGGCTTGCTAGATTCGCCACAGACATGCAATGCAACATACACTAATAGAGCACAGTTTTATTAAGTTTTGCAGGCATTTAGATTGTACAGTTTCACTCGGACGAGTCATTCATATTGAATCAGAAAACCTTTCGTTACAACGCATTACTTAAATGTTCATGTCATGCTTTTTAAATACGAATAGTATTAAAACACGGTAATGGGAATTCGTATGTACTTTAAACGGGAGGAAAATGCATCACGGTATTTCCATAACCGTGCACATGCTTTCACGTATGTATCATTATACAGGTGCAGCTGCCAAATATTGTTGCTACCACTCAATCAAGTAAAAGTCGAGTAAAAATAGTTTTTGTTTTGAATCAGCATTCTGTGCAAACGTTATCATCCTCAGGCGTTGGTCATGTCCATATCTAACCTTCCTCCGGCGTTGGCGATCCCATTCTTTTTTCCACAAGGAGTCTTTGGTGGCGAAAAATGTCTAAATGCTTCGTCAGAAATGAGCTTTAAGTAAAACAGTTTGTACAGCGAATATGAGTTATAAATTATAGCATGAATAGAGAATGAAAAGTTTTGACTTTAAAGAATTGTTGACTTCTAAATCAGTCTTGACGGACAAAACCACAAAATTGTGCGTGTTTTCTTGTATTTTATATGTTTCAGACAAAGTATTGTAACATGATGTCAATTTTATATGGAAGCAAATCCATCTTACAACATTAACTTCTCATTACAAATACATTATTCACTTGCTCTATAAAATAGTTCATAGTTTTGTTGACAGCCCTTCACACACTGTTCCTCAGGCGTTGGCTATAGCCTCGGAGTTAGCTATTTCACTCCGGCGTTGGTCAAATATCGATAATTGGCATGCAGAGTGTGTTAGGCTGAAGGAGCCTCTAATGAGTACCCACAACTAATGCTTTTTATAAGAAACAATGCAAAACAATCAATTGAGCCGCGTCATGAGAAAACCAGAATTTTGCCTACGTGAAAACAAAGGCGCAGATCACCTGTGCAGTAACTGCACAGCTGATCAGTGCCTTTGTTTTCGCTACATGGATAGTACAATCCTCTTCTTCCTAAATCCGAAATTTCAAGCATCTAGCCATCTTCTGTAACTGCACAGTTCAGTTTGTGTCAGACCAAGTCAGAAACCCTGAAGACTGGTTTTCTCACGTCGCGACTCACATTGTCATCAAAAACTGACAATAATTGTGTTACTATAAATAGCAACATAAAATCTGACCCTCACCTTGCCTCTGATCCCCAGCTTCACTGGTGCCCTCTCCACCTGGAATAAATACAGTATCTTAGTAACCTGAGCTATTGAAATAAACTTTGAAACTTATAATATTCTTTTCCAGAGACCAAATAAAGAGTTGAAGAAATGAAAGGATCATAATGACCAATCACCAATCTGTGCATATGATGGACAATTCTGTCATAGAGGTCACTGTTTGCCATCACAAGGCTCCATCAAGTGATGCAAAAATGACTTAAGGACAAGAACTGTTTATCTTTTCCTAGAACAAATGTTAGTTTCTTTTTCTGGTATACTCTATGTAGCAGCGTTTAAACAATTCAGTTTTGCCTTAGATGATAATGCAAAATTCATGTCCAGTATCTTTGAGTAAACTGCCATCATTTTAATGTTGTTGTGACAACATGCTATGACAAAGTTATTTTGTCATTTGTTATTTGGCCCTTTGTGTTAAAAATATGAGCCGCCTCATGGGAAAACCAACAATCTGCATATGCGAAAACAAAGGCGCAGATCAGCTTCGCGGTAACCGCGAAGCTGATCAGCGCCTTTGTTTTCGCTACTCGGATAGTACACTTCCTCTTCTACCTAAATCCAAAATTTCAAGCTTCTAGCTCTTTTCTGTGCTTGTACAGGCCGGTTTGTGTCGGACCTGTTCGGAAACCACATTGTTGGTTTTCCCACGAGGCGGCTCAAATGTGTGACTTACTGGCTCCACTAGACCTTGACATCACTCTGTCCATAATCTCCTGGATTCTCCTATCAGCATCAGATGTCCTAAAACAACACATCATACCACAACTTGAATAATAATTTCTCCTAATTTGCGTCATGGTTATATTACAGTCAATAATTATTCGGTCACGCCAGGACAAGCCACTGCTTCATGGGTAGTAACTAGTGACTAGCACTCTACCACTAGCTACCTTGCTCAACAATGCCACTCAGACCTAGTGGTGTTCAAATATAAAACCTCTTCACCTAGAGTCTGATGCTCTACCACTATGCAGCCACGCTCTCTTCTCACTGTCTGTGACTAGAAAAGACTTGAACAGAACATAATCAGAGTCCTGCAATTCTGGATAAACCTTGCATGAATGCATTTTAAAGGAATAACTTCCATGACATTGTGCATCTAGTTTTAAACAGTATAGTAGTTAGCATTTAGTCTTCATGTTTTTAGAACATAAATAGCAAAGGTAAGAAAACAAAAATATTCTAACATTTCTTTCAGTAAAGGCTAAAATGTTAGAAAGTTTGAAAACTATTAAAAACGAAATGTTAGAGGTATTGCAAAGCTAAAATTCTTAAAAAATTCTGAGGAAAATATATGCAAAAAAGCTAAGCAGGAATGAATGAATGAATGAATGAACTAGAAAAAGTGCCTTGAGAGGCACGTATACCCCCAGCTGGTAGCCACCAAGCCCCCTTCCCTACCCCCTACCTAAACAGCCCGGCACATGCTCACCCCTGACATTGAACCTCACATCACCAATGAAAGACAGTACCCTCATCAGGTACATTTTTGAAATAAGCAGTGTAAAGTACTTTACATACAAACATGGGGAAGTGTAGTTTTAGAATGACATATCCATTTTAGAGCGGTATACAGAGCTGACGTGTATACCCAATCTAGGACATAAGCGCGGACATTTTGGGTCAGGTCCTCAGTCCTAGATTGAAATGAAAGTAGAATGTCATTCTTAAAAAAAAAAATAAAAAAAAAGTCCTAGATCTTGACCTCAGGTCCCACCCCCACCCCCATGCATGGACCCTTGGGTCTAGCCCTTATGTGGTA
Source organism: Rugalucina vietnamica (assembly GCA_964017185.1). Taxonomy (NCBI): domain Eukaryota; kingdom Metazoa; phylum Mollusca; class Bivalvia; order Lucinida; family Lucinidae; genus Rugalucina; species Rugalucina vietnamica. The sequence goes on along the minus strand of OZ024869.1, from coordinate 68,809,013 downwards.
CCTATGTTGTGTTGTAAGCATGAACGCTTTCTAATACATGGTTGTCAAGATATAGACACACAGAATATTAATCTTGGTAACTATTGTATTTTATGTGTCCTAGATTTTGACCTCCAGCCCCACCCCTAGAGTTTGGTGCTATGGAATTTAATTCAATCCTAAAGGTATCTATGATCCAAACAGGAATACATTCCTATAATATTTGTTATGATATGAACTTAGAGATGAAAAAACACTATGTAAATAGCACATTTTCAAGGTGACCTAGATTTTGACCTCTAGCCCCACCCCCCGGCATGGACCCAGGGTCCAAACTCACAGAAACAAAGCAAATCCTATAGGGTACCTATGATTAAAATATGAATGGTTTTTGATCATTAGTTCATGAGATATACACCACCAGAGAAACTTTAACAAAAACTTTGACATAAATTCCACGAACGTTCCGGAATAACGAACGAACTAACAAACGGACGAACAAACGAACATACGAACGGACGAACGGAAAAGCGAAAACTATATACCTGTCGGCATAAATGCCGGGGGTATAATGAATGAATGAATGAATGTGCAAAGCAAAGATCATTGTCATCAACTAGATTGCATCTTTACACAAAGCCAAAACCGCATGGTACAAATTATGACATGCAAAAATCTAGCTATACTACAATTTTACAGCAAAAAGATACACAAACATGTATATTTATATGTAAAAAGATACATTTGTGGTAAAATTATATATGTGCATTTACTTACACAGGCTTACTGTGAAAATAATCAGAAAATTTAGAAAAATAAAAATTACTATTCAACTTCTACATTGGATATTATATGCGCCACGTCATAAGAAAACAGGATTTTTGGCATATGTGAAAACAAAAGCACAGCTGATTAGCGCCTTTGTTTTCGCTACACTGATAGTACAATACGTCCTCTACTTATATATATCCAAAATTTAAAGCTTCCAACCTTATTCTTTCACTGTACAGGCCATTATGTGTCAGACTTGGTCGGAAACCCCATACACTGGTTTTCTTGTGACGCAGCTCGAATGACATTTGAGCCACCTCATGAGAAAACCAACAAGCTGCATATGCAAAAACAAAGGCACAGATCAGCTTCGCAGTATCTGCGAAGCTGATCAACGCCTTTGTTTTCGCTACTCGGATAGTACAATTCCTCTTCTACTTATATCCAAAATTTCAAGCATCTCACATTCTTCTGTGCTTGTACAGCTCGGTATGTGTCAAACCTATTTGAAAACCACATTGTTGGTTTTCTCATGAGGTGGCTCATTTTATTAACAGCATATGGACATAACCAAAACACATGCTGATAACATGATATCACAAACAAAGGAGAAAAATCTGAAACACAAAATTTGACAACTTAAAACAGATAAATAGTAAATAAATGATAGAATAGATGATACAATAGAAGCCAATATCTTTACTTTGACTATTTTTTCAGGCTTGACCGAAACGTCGGGAAGGCCATGCTATTACATTGGAATGCCTCCCCTATGATACACAGTGATTGCACAACAAAAACAATGGACATAAACTCAAAATCACTATGAGTATGCCACGATTTGTCTCTATAGAATAAAAGGAAATGAACTTACTGTCCAGTTCTTGACTGACTCTTCAGAGAGGCAATAATTTCATCCACAGTTCTCTCTGTTCGTGGCCCTTCCTCTTTATCTTCCTTAGCTTTCTTGTCTGAAAAATGGGCCTTCGCATAAGAAAACCAATGCCTTGGGTTTTAGACAGGGTCACAGACAAACTGGTCTGTACAGTCACAGAAGCAAGCTAGAAGCTTGAAATTTTAGATTTAAGTAGAAGAGGGATTGCACTATCCATGTAGCAAACACAAAGACGCTGATCAGCTGTGCAGTCACTGCACAGCTGATCTGCGCCTGATTTTGCCTATGCATATTGTTGGTTTTCTTATGCAGTAGCTCAAATATATATCAACAACTCTTCTCAGTTGATGATTTCAGTATCTAACCAAAGGGCTGACAATGTCTTGATAGCTCATTTACAGCTCTACCCGAATAGCCTCTTTCAAAGAGGGTTGACTGATGAGATTTTCTGGTATTCTGTTTTGCATTCACCCAACAGCTAGAATGGTTCAGATTTGAGAAAGGGTAGTTTACATAAAGAGTTTCCAACAAGAAATGGTCTGTTTAAGCATTGTAATTTGTGCATGAAAACTTGGATTAATATTTTTCGAAAATGACATAAAGTGGTGACACATTGCACAACTGATTAGACAGAATTCAACAAATGAACTCACATATTTTTAATACATGTACTGTTTAAAACATATGCAGGCAAAGCTTTCAAGTGCACTATTTCCATGGGGTAAGGCTGAATGATAAAATCTAACTGTTTCTTTTTTAAGGCTGTACATACCTTTAGCTTTCTTGGCACCATCTTTTCTGATAAACATAGATTTTCTCCTCATCTTATGTACAGGTTCAGATCCAGGCTCGGCTATCTTTTTAGCTTCCTCCACCATATCTTTAACTGACTGGGCCTGAAAATATTAATTCTGTAGTGCCCAAAAATTCTCTGATCAATTTTACAGTGTCAAAAATTTAGAACATGTCTGTAACAGAAAACACTGATGCAGATTTGTGGACAATATAAGCTGTCAAAGCATTGAAAGCATTTTGATAAAAAAATGAACCGAGAAATAAAATCTACCTTTTGATGACATGTCCTATACCAGAGGACCATTGGTCCTGAGAACGCTCACCTGAAGCCTGATCCTGCAGTATTAAGTCATCATGAAATGACCTTGACCTTGAATACTCACACACCTTTATTGAATTCATAAGTTGTCTGCATCTGCAAAGTTTCAGGTCTCAGGCTGCAATAGTTTCCAAACCCAGTGATTTATGAGAAAACCACAATTTTAATTTTGATATTTAAATGACTTTGGGTCAAGGTCAAGAAATGACCTTGGCCTTCATTAATTACTTACCTTCATTGACTCCATTGGTTGTCTGCATCTAGCAACTTCGAGGTCTCAGACTGCAACAGTTTCCAAAATATCCATTGTTTCCGCCTTTTCCCATGTAAAAGCCTATGTTTCCAAAATTGACCTTGCCGTAAATAGGTCAAGGTCATCCTATGGTCATCATTTAATCAAACTAGGATGGGCTGGAGTCCCAAATGCTACATACCAAGTTTCGCAAATATTGGCCTGCCGGTTCTGGAGAAGAAAATTTTTGAGTGGTTTTTACCATATATGGGCGTGGCGGCCATCTTGGTCATGTGACCTGGATTTCGCGATCAAACTTTCGTCTCCCCTACCCATGGATGCTCCACATAAAATTTCACTTTGATTGGCCCAGCAGTTTAAGAGAAGAAGATCTTTGAAAAGTGTGTATGGACAACAGACTGGCCAAGGTCAAGAGATGACCTTGACCTACATTAATCACATACCTTCATCTACTCCATTAGTTGTTTGCATCTACCACTTTTCAGGCATCAGGCTGCAATAGTTTTCAAAAAATCCATAGTTTTCACTTTTTCCCATGTAAAAGCCTATGTTTCCAAATTTGACCTTGCCGTAAATTATGTCAAGGTCATCCAAGGGTCATCATTTTATCAAACTATGATGGGCTGAAGTCCGCGATGCTACATACCAAGTTTCGTGGAAATCGGCCAACCGGTTCTGGAGAAGAAGATTTTTGAGCGGTTTTTACCATATATGGGCGTGGCAGCCATCTTGGTCATGTGACCTGGATTTTGCGATTAACTTTTGTCTCCCCTACCCATGGATGCTCCACATAAAATTTCACTTTGATTGGCCCAGCAGTTTCAGAGAAGAAGATCTTTGAAAAGTGTGTATGGACGACAGACTGGCCAAGGTCAAGAGATGACCTTGACCTACATTAATCACATACCTTCATCTACTCCATTAGTTGTTTGCATCTACCACTTTTCAGGCATCAGGCTGCAATAGTTTTCCAAAAATCCATAGTTTTCACTTTTTCCCATGTTAAAGCCTATGTTTCCAAAATTGACCTTGCTGTAAATTAGGTCAAGGTCATCCTAGGGTCATCATTTTATCAAACTATGATGGGCTGGAGTCCCAAATGCTACATACCAAGTTTCATGAAAATCGGCCAGCCGGTTCTGGAGAAGAAGATTTTTGAGTGGTTTTTACCATATATGGGCGTGGCAGCCATCTTGGTCATGTGACCTGGATTTCGCAATCAAACTTTCGTCTCCCCTACCCATGGATGCTCCACATAAAATTACACTTTGATTGGCCCAGCAGTTTCAGAGAAGAAGATCTTTGAAAAGTGTGTATGGACAACAGACTGGCCAAGGTCAAGAGATGACTTTGACCTAAATTAATCACATACCTTCATCTACTCCATTAGTTGTTTGCATCTACCACTTTTAAGGCCTCAGGCTGCAATAGTTTTCAAAAAATCCATAGTTTTCACTTTTTCCCATGTAAAAGCCTATGTTTCCAAATTTGACCTTGCCGTAAAATAGGTCAAGGTCATCCAAGGGTCGTCATTTTATCAAACTATGATGGGCTGAAGTCCCTGATGCTACATACCAAGTTTCGTGGAAATCGGCCTGCCGGTTCTGGAGAAGAAGATTTTTGAAGGGTTTTTACCATATATGGGCGTGGCGGCCATCTTGGTCATGTGACCTGGATTTCGCGATCAAACTTGTAATGCCACTACCCAAGGAGGCTCCACATAAAATTTCACTTTGATCGGCCAAGCAGTTTTAGAGAAGAAGATCTTTGAAATTGTGGACGACGACGACGGACGGACGCCGGACGACGGACGGACGCCGGATCATGGCCATCCTATAAGCTCACCTTGTGAGCCTTCGGCTCAGGTGAGCTAACAAATAGCACAGATAAGAAACAGTGCTATACAGGTATTTAAGTAAGCTAATATATAGCTGTCTATATAGCTGCTATTTCTGTGTGTCTGTTCTCAATTTCAAGTCCTTGACTACCGTAGCTTCTGCATTTTATTGTTTATGTCATACCTGGTTAGAAATGACAAAACATATCATATTATACTGGTACTTACAGCACTGGACATAGCCCCACTCCTGCGCCCATCCTCAGCGGTCCCGGGGGGTGCCAGTAGATCTCCCTCTACCTGCTGTCCTACCACAGTCTGTACATTCTCCAGGTCTGCATCAAGGCCGGCGATAGCATCGTCATATTTGCTGTAAACCTTATCGTCTGGAAGGACGATCTCGCCACTTCTCAGGGAAGATGCTATGCTACGACCACTTCTCACTGTGAAGTAGAAATGAATGTAGCAATATCATGAATTCTAAGCAAAAATGATATGGATGGAACTTATTCATTCAACATGTGTCTAACACTTTTACAGCTACACAATCAGGGTTTAACATCGGGCTTGAAATAAGTTCTTAGTCACATCGTGAGCATTTCATTCCAGATTAAGTCCTAGATTAAGTATTTAACAGAAAGGTATCTTGCACATTCTAATGACTTATAATTTTACATGAATACACAAGCTAAAGCCTTTCATTTCGGCCTTTTTACTGCACAAACATGTAGAAAATTTAATACACACACAAAGATCAACCACATTTATCTACCTGTTCCTCGCAATTTCTTCTTCACAGTAGGTGGGTGGGGTTGTCTAGAGGGCCTCACTGACAGTGACATTTTCTGCAGAGTTCCCTCAGAACCTAGGATGGCTGGCTTCTTCTGTGGTTCTTTAGGCTTTGAGACATCTTCTCTGATGTGCTCTGCTGTTATCTCAACATCGTCAGGTGTCCCTGGGGGTTGTGGGGTCTGGGGGAGAGCCTGATTAGCCTGGAAAGAGTGGAATAAAATTCTAAAGGTATCTACCCTTAGTCATAGGACAAGTCCATTTTCAATTTTTTCATAACCAAGAGTTTATTCCATTTTAAATACAAGATCTTAACAGCAGTTCAGATGCCTAATATTTCACATATTAATTAACAAATGCATTGATCAGAATTCAGAAGCCCAATTGCTGTAAATGCTAGTGACTGGTTTGAAGATTTTTTTCTAAAATTGTAGTAATCTTTGTATTCAATTTATCTTGAACTGTTTCCTTTTTATAGTGGTAAATCACTGAGCTGTAGGGGCTTGTGTGTCACTGTATCATTTATGACCAGCAAACATTCAGTTGAATTGAGCATGATAGTAAGCTTTAATATAGTCTACCTCCTGCATTTCATCCAAAGCCACATCTCTTGCTTCTGCAGCTGGTTTACCCTCCATAACAACTTTCAGTCCTGGGACACTGGCACTAAACCTTGTGGGAACCACCCCAACCGATGTCACCCTTGGGGCCTTCATGTCTACAGTGAAATGGACAAGAGATTGAGTAAAATACTTGAAATCATTTTCTGAGCATATCTTTCATCTGTTGTGATGAAGTTATTAAGGAATTTATCAAAAATTGGTGGAACAGTGTGCCTAACCTTTCTGTTTTCATAATTGGCATAACTGGCACTAAACCTTGTGGGAACCACCCCAACCGATGTCACCCTTGGCGCCTTCATGTCTACAGTGAAATGGACAAGAGATCGAGTAAAATACTTGAAATCATTTTCTGAGCATATCTTTCATCTGTTGTGATGAAGTTATTAAGGAATTTATCAAAAATTGGTGGAACAGTGTGCCTAACCTTTCTGTTTTCATAATCCCTTGAATAATAAACTTTGCACATAGCAAACAATCTTTGCAGATGTTCTCTCATATCAAAACTTGCTCATTTGCAGCTTCCCGAGTTCGGATTCAATGCATCAATCTTTACCTTGTGTTGTAACAGTTTCCTCCCTTGTATATGGATATTTCTTCACGCCCTCTCGTTCAAGTCCCTGGTCAGTACCAGCTTTTTCCAGGGGGTTGTATGGTGGAATATTGGGTATCAACATAAATGAGGGCTGAAAAAATACAACTTGCCAGTCATTTCATTTTGTTAAGAAAGATACCAATTTTGTTGGTGGCTCCCCTCCATAGCTATTATTTCAAATAAGTCTTTTCAGACTCTTTTGAATTATCTTTGAATGGTAAAAACAAATTCTTGGGTTAAAGCGATAGAATCTATAAAGTGGGCTATAAAGTCACCATTAAATTTTCAAGCTTTTTCTGAACAAGCTTGCCAGCCTTGACTCGGTCTTAAAATGTGAGCCACCACATGGGAAAACCAACAATCTGCCTAGGCAAAAACAAAGGTGCAGATCAGCTTCGCAGTAACTGCGAAGCTGATGAGCACCTTTGTTTTCGTTACACGGATAGTACAAAATTTTCCTCTACTTTATAAATCCAAAATTTCAAGCTTCTAGCCTGCTTCTGTGACTGTACAGCCCGGTTTGTATCGAACCTGGTCCGAAACCACATTGTTGGTTTTCCCATGAGGCGGCTCATGTTTTCAGCAACCAGATCATCCTACTAGTTACCTTCTTTGGTTCTTTTTCTATGAGATCATCATGGAAGACAGGCTCTCTCTTTATCTTTTCTCTCACTTTTCTTGGACTAAATGATGGCTGAAGTCGCCTGAAAATAATTAGTCAAGCAATGCATGCATTTTAACACAAGACTAATTTGAAAGCAAGAATAGAAGGCCCAGGAATTCATACAATTTGAACCAAATACAAAAGCACAACAGAGGCACCCCGGGCAGGCAAGAAAGGACAGCATGATACATCACAAATTTTTAACAACACCCACAATTATATGGATCAAGAATTACTGAGTAATTAATAATTATAATTTTCATCAAATTACAATTTTTATCTTTTATTACATTCATATGTCAATATTTTAGTAATGACAACAGTAGGTTTAGATTTCTGTGTTTAGAAGCTTCTGTGGTTAAGTCACTTGCCTTGAAAACCAGGGGACCTAGGTTCTATCTTGGGTTTCTCCAGTCTAATGGATGAGACTTAACGACTTAAGATATTGGTAGGATGTTAAACCCCAACAATTAATTTTGGGGTTTTATGTTATATGGTCATAAAATCAAATATTTAACACCAGTCTCAGACACAATTACCTTGCTGTAAGCTCATCATTTTCCAGTGGTCTGAGCTTCTGTCTTTCCTTCTTCACTGCAATTTCATCTAAAGACTTCCTAGCAACATCATCCAGTTCATGTCTAAGGGCTATCTCAACCATGCGATTTGTGCCATGTCGGAATGTTTTCCGATCATCACGGATGCTTGGATAGATTTCACGACCCGCCATATTCAATCATCAATCTGAAATAATTAAGCATATCATGTTTTTTTCTTGTAATTTAAAATGGGGGCATGAACCAGGGGATTTTTTTTTTCAGCCAGTGTGTTGCTAGAATGGTTGCATATACTGGTAGAGCGTCGGACTCCGAATCGAGAGGTCCTGGGTTCGATCCCCACACGCACCGTGCTGTGTCCTTGAGCAAGACATATTAACTCCCTACAGTACTGGTTAAACCCAGGAAGCGTTAGCTCCGTCCCGACATGACTGAAAAATTGTCTCAATACAAAATATACTTGACTTCACAAAATGTAACAAGAATTCAATTAAATTGATTAACTTAATTATGTGTCTTTCTGATCCCTATTCTTATGTGATCAAATGTAAGTGTGTGATGTTGTCAGTGAAGTCTCTCCATAAAGCATATTAAATGCTTCCTTTTTTCTGGATGGATTTGCATCAAAGTGATGTGCAGCGAATCAACAATAACGGCAACCAGCAATCATTACAGCAGAAGTTTGCAAGGATGACTACATTGCAAGCTAATTGTGAATTGCATAGGGTAACTGCTGATAGGCTTGATCTACCCTCCAACATCCCGCGATAATTCACACTAGAAAAAAAATCTTAAAACTTGTGTCGCGAAAACACATGATTTATTCAAACAATATGGCTACCCAATATTAATCACTCTGAAATCGACTTCATTGTATTTTATGACTATAACTTCAATAATCTATGGATTAGACTTATTTCGTGCATCAGTAAGGAGAGAATGTATGTTAAAATCGAGCACCTGCTGCTTTCAGTCCGCCATATTGTTTACAGCCGCTGGTAGCTACGAAAATATTGTACTTACCAAAAAAAATGATTAGGGTCTACGAGTTCCCGAAAAACTGGCCCGTTGACACGCCACATCATTTAAGATAGACAGTGTCGATCAATTACCGATAAGATAAGACAAGTTGGCTTCTTTAAAAAGAAACCAATGAAAAGGTCAGCAGCCGTTTGTTATAAGAGTGTTGTTGATTCTCTGGTTCGTCATTAATTTTGATTCTCATACATTTCAGTTTCGTTTCCTATACATGAATGTCGTTTCTTGTAATGAAGCTTGACCAGTGTGTGTATCTTGCTCAAGGCAATGACAAAATTTTTTGATGCTATGGAATCATAGCCAATACTAAATGGAACACGATTACAATCAATATGTCGATTTGTAGAAAACCATTTTGCAGTGCAGTCAATTTGTGACAGAGTTCTGAATTTTGACCTGCAGCCACACTACCAGAAACAGACCCATAGTGCGATGTGATGGACTAAAAGTCAGCCTTATAGAGTTTCTGTAGTTTCTGTACCCCTCGTCAGGGTATATACGATGTAAACCTAGATGCGCTATGATAAGCAGTCACCACGATCGAGACTGCTACCGCTATTTGACGGGGAGTGTCAACAATTGATAAATTAAATTGATTATGGTGAACTGTCTAGTCCCTATAGACGGGTTCACTGGTTTTTAGTAAGCGCTTTATGTGACAAAACGCGTAATTGAGGGAGAGCAGTCGATCATGGGTACATATTCAAAGTGAAGGTCCCTCGTGGAAAAGGGACCTTTTAAGATAAGATAAGATAAGATAAGATAAGATAAGATAAGATAAGATAAGATAAGATAAGATAAGATAAGATAAGATAAGATAAGATAAGATAAGATAAGATAAGATAAGATAAGACAAGACAAGTTGGCTTCTTTAAAAAGAAACCAATGAAAAGGTCAGCAGCTGTATGTTGTAAGAGATTCCCTTAAATTTGCTCTAGATTTCAGTGTTGTTGATTCTCTGGTTTGTCATTAATTTCGATTCTCATACGTTTCAGTTTCGTTTCCTATACATGAATGTCGTTTCTTGTTATGAACGCTTGACCAGTGTGTGTATCTGTCACTCAAGGCATTGACTAAAATTTCTGATGTTATGGAACCAAAGCCAATACTAAAGGGAACACGATTACAATCAATATGTCGATGTGTAGAAAACCATTTTGCAGTGCAGTCAATTTGTGACAGAGTTGTGAATTTTGACCTGCAGCCACACTACCAGAAACAGACCCATGGGACCGATGTGATGGACTAAAAGTCAGCCATATAGAGTTCCTATAGTTTCTGTACCCCTCGTCAGGGTATCTACGATCTAAACCTAGATGCGCTATGATAAGCAGTCACCACGATCGAGACTGTTTGCTAGATTTTACCGTTATTTGACGGGGAGTGTCAAAAATGGATAAATTTAATTGATTGCGGTTAATTGTCTAGTCAGTATAGACGGGTTCACTAGTTTTTATTAAGCGCTTTATGTGACAAAACGCGTAATTGAGAGAGAGCAGTCGACCACGGGTAGAATTTTCTTCATATTCAAAGTAAACACTGTGGAAAAAGGTCCTGAGGGACCTTTTCCCTTGACCAGTGTGTGTATCTGTCACTCAAGGCATTGACTAAAATTTCTGATGTTATGGAACCAAAGCCAATACTAAAGGGAACACGATTACAATCAATATGTCGATGTGTAGAAAACCATTTTGCAGTGCAGTCAATTTGTGACAGAGTTGTGAATTTTGACCTGCAGCCACACTACCAGAAACAGACCCATGGGACCGATGTGATGGACTAAAAGTCAGCCATATAGAGTTCCTATAGTTTCTGTACCCCTCGTCAGGGTATCTACGATCTAAACCTAGATGCGCTATGATAAGCAGTCACCACGATCGAGACTGTTTGCTAGATTTTACCGTTATTTGACGGGGAGTGTCAAAAATGGATAAATTTAATTGATTGCGGTTAATTGTCTAGTCAGTATAGACGGGTTCACTAGTTTTTATTAAGCGCTTTATGTGACAAAACGCGTAATTGAGAGAGAGCAGTCGACCACGGGTAGAATTTTCTTCATATTCAAAGTAAACACAGTGGAAAAAGGTCCTGAGGGACTAAAATTAAGCAAAGGGAAAAGAAATTGGGTACAAACTTTGTAGACAACTTTTTCCCCATCCGCGAACGATCTATCTATGACCCCCCCCCCCATCTATCTTTCTTCTGATAACAAGTCGACTAATTTCTGATTGTCACCTCGGGTGCGATCTAAATTTATTTTTCTGAATGTTATGGATACAGTCACATCTTCTGACACAAAAACGGCAGGTAAAACCGCAGCACCACTGAGGAATGAATCACTCTATGAAGTCAGCTTTGCCCACGTACATAAAATGCACACAACTCGTATAGGCTAGTTTTGTGACTACTCTTTGCCACTCTGTGCCAGTAGATCTTATTCAACGTACTCAGTGCTGTGGAACAAAAAGTAAAAACAAAGCAATCATCGGGTGAAATCTGGACCAAAGGATAATCATAAAATCACAGGTGGTAAAACAGAATAGACTTATACAAAGAGAACATACTGTAGGGGGAGTGTGTAGCTATTTCCATAAAGGTGGCTTCCCGGTTACCTACATGTAACTTAGCTAACAGGGCTGGACTAGAGATTAGCCTTCAGCTGTCATTTTCTCACAAGACGTAGTGAATTGATTAACATGGGCATGGCCGGGCATGGCACCCCCATCCTAAATTATCTAAGTTGTTTGGTATTGATGTTGAATCCCTAACTAGTCAATAAATCGTGTAGGCCCGGTATTCCGAGGGCCCTGTAGTCCGAGGGTCCGTTAGTCCGAGGGCCCGATGGTCCGAGGGCCCGATAGTCCGAGGGCCCGATGGTCCGAGGGCCCGATAGTCCGAGGGCCCGATGGTCCGAGGGCCCGATAGTCCGAGGATCAGAAGATTACACTGTACAACACGTAATTTGCTGTATCACTCTGACAACCACTGATCACGGAGCTTCAATTGAAGGCCACTACCAATGCGTTCCTCTTAGGAGGTTAAAGGAAAATAATTAATTCATTTGAATGTGATCGCCATGCATGCCGGGGTACTTCAATTTCCTCCTCTTTTCAAAACAACCAACTCTATAGGAAGAACTCTGAAAGCCCTGCTTAGTTTAAAAGCTATTGAATTATGAAAATATGAAATATTTTTAATAATTCTGATTCCTCATCGGAGACATAAATTACATATGCTGCCTGTTCGGGAATCAGTTTATCACGTGTGAAGACTGTCTGTGTTCCAGATTGGGAATCAATTTTTCAGCCTTTTGTAGATCAAACATTAAACACCATGATCCAAAATTATGTCACTCAGTTTTTATTTAATTTCAATGAAACTTCGTCGAAAAAAGATGAATGAATTCAGAACCATACAGAATTGTTTTAAACTTTTTAGTTTAGAGAGATATTGACTTAAAAATGTAAAATATTTTCTATACGTTTAGTCTGATTCCCAAACAGAGACTGAAAATGTTTATGGTGCTCGATTGGGTCACAAGTGGCATAAGCCAAGATCTGCTTTCGGGCGTGCCAGGTGGTTTTCCTCGGGGTTCTCCCGCTTTCACCCACCTACTGATTTGCATCGTCTCGATGAGTGAAATAATCTTGACAGGGGCGTTAAACTGAACTAAAAAGTGTGCGTGCGTGCGTGCGTGCGTGCGTGCGTGCGTGCGTATGTATGTATGTATGTATGTATGTATGTATGTATGTATGTATGTATGTATGTATGTATGTATGTATGTATGTATGTATGTATGTATGTATGTATGTATGTATGTATGTATGTATGTATGTATGTATGTATGTATGTATGTATGTATGTATGTATGTATGTATGTATATGTATGAAAGCACGTGCATGTGTGCGTGCGCGCGACGTGTGTGTGTGTGTGTGTGTGTGTGTGTGTGTGTGTGTGTGTGTGTGTGTGTGTGTGTGTGTGTGAAAACCTGAAAAATGTTGCAGATCCTGATAGTCCGAGGGTCCGATAGTCCGAGACCCAATAGTCCGAGGGTCCGATAGTCCGAGGGCCCAATAGTCCGAGGGCCCTCTAGTCCGAGAATCAGAATATTGGTATTGGATTTATTCTATAAATCCTCGGACCATCGGGCCCTCGGTCCATCGGGCCCTCGGACCATCGGGCCCTCGGACTATCAGGCCCTCGGACCATCGGACCCTCGGACCATCGGTCCCTCGGACTACCGGGCCCTCGGACTATAGGGCCCTCGGAATACCGGGCCACAACCTCAATAAATCATCACTGTCAGGTGAATAGATTATAAAAACGCAATGATTAGTAAAATAAAAGAGGTCTCCAAAGGCAATATACAAGAACACTCCCGTCCCAGCCATCTAAAATGACAAGTTTTAAGTCGGGAACATCGTAGCGTGTGGTGCGCGACCCACCGATGTGGAAGAAGAATAGTAATCAATCATGGCTTGCTTAAAAATACTTAGAATACAGACTATCGTATGGCATAAATTTGTGTTATAGACCATACGTTTATTAACTTATTACGAGGGCCATCCAATAAGTTCTGCGATGGTCTCATATCTCCAAAATGGTGTATAAAGTCAGAATAAATTATCTTACCAAAGTGACCATTGTCAGAGCTTATTGGATGACCCTTGTATGTTTTTTTCTAAACTTATCAAAAGGGAGTTCGATGGGCTGGTGGTAAAACATCGGACTCCGAATCGAGAGGCCCTGGGTTCCATCCCACTCGGGGCGCCCTGTAAGACATATTAACTCCCCAGGGTACTGGTTGATGCCCAGGAAGCAGAGTCTCCGCCTCGACATGACTGAAAATTGTTGACTGGGACGTTAAATCTCAATACAAACACAAACAAACAAATAAACTGAATCAGAAGTTCATTCCGGGTATCCATTCCGACAATCAGCAGGCCTATTTCAGTCCATTCTGGTAAAGGCAAGCAACGCCGAACGATATCATTTCAACATTGCCACATTAAAATACTTATAGTCTGAGCTGTCTAGGAAAAAAATGTTAGTTGTTTACATTGCAACGCATTACGTATGCCATGATGTCTAAATGTTGGATAGAAATCTCCAAAAAATGGATGCGACCTCCGGCAACATGACCATAGCTATTGACTGGGCGAAGTTTTTCGCTAGAAGACGTCATTCTTTTGTGTTGGAAAAGGGTAAAAAATGATATTTGTTTCCTGTAACTAATTACATTTCATTGTTTAAAATTGTGTTGTATTTGGTGAGTTGATAGGCACTGAACCAAAGTTCCGTGCCCAGGATATCACAGATAGGTACTGATACAGCGGGAACATACGGTAAGCCGAGTGAGCAGCCATTTCCCTAAAGGGGAACACTCAGCAGCATAAATATAACTGAAATTATCAATACATGCAAAAAAATACAAATTGCACAAATCGACACCAAAACATAACCAGTTTTACAGGCGATTTAATTATCACTGAACTTCAATAGTGGTTCATAACACTTGATTGTTTGATCTTAATCGTGAATCCCTGGACTAGTAAACGAAGCATCATGGTCAAACAAATCAAGGTCTCTATTGAGACTGTTTGTAGAGAGACATTGAACAAATAAATTATGATAAACTAAGTGGCCATTAAAAAGTTCAGGAATCGACGGCTGTGGAAAATCCATGGAAAGCCTAAGAACGCCACTGCTAGGCTTTCATTGCAAATATGCTGTTGAAAATGAGATACATTTTCTCCTTGAATGTCCCTTTTATGATGACCTGCGTAGAAAGTTGTTTCAAAGGGCCATTTTATGTAACCCAGACTTTGACGCTCTTAATTTTACAAATAAATTTATATTCTTAATGAACAATATAAACATACAGGCTGATACAGCCTATTGTTGCATACACTTTATTTGACATGTGGCAAAGAAGAAAACAAGTAGTATAAGCATTTTAAGAATATGAAAAATATATGTGGTTTTATGTTTTGTGAGATTTTACATATGCATAAAATTTACATGTACTCGTATTTAGTAATATTTGAAATGGTCTCAGTAAATTGTATTGCGTGTCTCGTAACTTTGCGGCTGTGTGTCTTAATTTATACTGAATTGCATTGTTTTATATCATGTTTTGTATGCTTTGTACATGGACATGTGGCATGTTTATAAACTATTTACTTACTTACCACTGTAAAACTGAAACAAAGGAAAAACACCAGTTGAATCCCGGATGGCCAAGCAACAGACATGAAGAATGCTTTTCTAAATGAGTGAGTGAGTGAGTTAGCTATGTGTAAATGTTAGTATGTGAGATGACGTTTTTCCATTTTTGAGTTGGTGAATAAGTGAGTGTTTGAGTAAGTCAGTGAATGTATGAGTGGGTCGGTGGAGAAAATGAACGAATGGATAAGCGAATGAGTGAGATAATGTGTATGTGAGTTGTACAGGTCAGTTTTTGTGCGTAATTTTGGACGTATGAGGGTGTTATAGTGAGTGTGCGTTTTTGTGTATGTGTGTTGGCTGATGAATGAATGAATGAATGAATGAATGAATGAATGAATGAATGAATGAATGAATGAATGAATGAATGAATGAATGAATGAAGCGAATGAATGAATGAAGCGAATGAGCATGTATGTGGAATGCCCGGCTGAGTTTTGTGTGAGTAAATATGAATGGATAAATGCTCATGTTTGTGGGTAAGCGGCGATGTGGATGCGAATGGACGAATGAATGTGTTGGTTGTGCTTAAACATGTAAGTGTGGGTATATGAGTAGATGAAGGTTCAAATTGCGAGTGAGTAAATGCGTGAGTGGGAAGGAAAGAATGCAAGAGTGAATGATTGAATGAGCGAGTAAGAGCGCATGCGAGTTACCCCAGATAGGTTGTATGTGAGTAAATGAGTGAGTATCTAAATGTATTTGAGTAAGAGTAAATGAACGGGTGAATATATGAGTATGTGGATGGAAAATGAATGAGTAAGGTGAGTTGACCGGGATAAGTTGTGTGTAAGTAAATGAGTATAAGGATGGATCAATGATCATGTCAGTGGGCGAGTGAGCAAGTGAGGTAATGAATGAATGAATGAATGAATGAATGAATGAATGAATGAATGAATGAATGAATGAATGAATGAATGAATGAATGAATGAATGAATGAATGAATTGTTTAAATAAATAAAGTGAGCGGATAGGTGAGTGAGTGCGCTAGTAAGTGTGCATGTATATTGTGTGAGTACGGATATTGTGTGAGTACGGATATAGATAAATGACCATGTTTGTGAATGAATATGAGTGAGTGTAGATGAGTGTAGATGAGTGTAGATGAGTGAGTGAGTGAGTGAGTGAGTGAGTGAGTGAGTGAGTGAGTGAGTGAGTGAGTGAGTGAGTGAGTGAGTGAGTGAGTGAGTGAAATAAACTTCTGCAATAAATAGCAGTAGACCGAACTTCACTCATTTTGTGTGAGTGAAATAATAAATAGCACTAGGCCGAACTTCACTCATTCGTGAAGTAAGCACAATTCAATATGGCAGCTCCCTTGATCAAAATTTGACATTGGAACATGCTGGCGAATATTTCCTTTTAATGCTTTTGCTACATGCTGCTTTAAGTAAAAAACATGCCAACACGAAATTATTTTCCAATATTTAGCAAATTAAGTAAGTCTCATACTCTCCTTTCAGCTTGATAGTGGCTGACAGTGCTGGCTATGGATTTGACATCTCAGGCTGACAAGTTAAGCTTTTATGAAAATGTGAACACAAGATATGTACAAGTACAAGAAACTTTATTTAGCGTTGTTTATAGTATAACAATGAACATTGGCTATGTGAGCTATTTTATGACAAACATAAATGTAGAATAACATGCAGTGACTGCTTTAAGTAAAAAACATGCCAACACGAAATTATTTTTCAATATTTAGCAAATTAAGTGTCATACTCTCCTTTCAGCTTGCTAGTGGCTGACAGTGCTGGCTATGGATTTGACATCTGACAAGTTAAGCTTTTATGAAAATGTGAACACAAGATATGTACTAGTACAAGAAACTTTATTTAGCGTTGTTTATAGTATAACAATGAACATTGGCTATGTGAGCTATTTTATGACAAACATAAATGTAGAATAACATGCAGTGACATGCCAAATTTATGTCCACAATGTCAGAATCTCCATTGACTTCACCGTAGTTTCATGTTTACAAATTATTCTGCCTCTCCTGTTCAGCCGCTTTATAGGATTTTGGTGTTATTTGAAAGGTAAATAAATAAAGCAATAAACAAGATATTTTCATTCAATTCTATACATGCATTTCAAGACTGCAATTATTTAAAGAAAATATCTTATTATTTTTACAGTTTTTTGGCAACATCACCATTGACGTCAAAGGGAAAATGAATTTTCAAAACTTCTTGCGGCTTTAAATTGTTTTATATGAAAAATGCCAAGTCAGAAAATCTTATCAAAAATCTTATTTATTGCTTTATCTATCTAGCTTTCAAATGAAACCAAATGACAACACCACTATGAAACAGACTGTATTTTGGCCTCGTTTTGGCACATGACTTTGGTGTGCCTAAAATTGGCCGAAACTATTATGGGATATATAAGCCAAACACATCGGACATGAATGAAAGCATGCAACCAAATATGTATTTTTTCTTTAGATTTATTGGCTGTGAGGAGAATTTACTCTATTTTTTTTTTTTTTTTTCATTTTATCACATAAAAGTTAGAAATAAAACTTTATTGATTTTTCATGACCTAGACTAAGGCTCGGGATTTGTGTCATGTTTTTCTGTTGTATGGCATGCATCAAATTCTGGACATATTGAGCAAATTTATGGAGTTTTTCATTGTTTAATTTTAAAATAAATAGGCATTCCATCTTCAGTTTATCAGGTGTTTTAACAAGATGATGTTGGTTTTCTTGAGAACATCAGGAAAACATGTCTGTGAAATGTGTACCCCCTCAAACCCCACTTTTATTTAGCAAAACAGGGGTATGCAGGGGTATACCTATTTTTCTTATTTTTGCTCCAAAACATAGATTGTGGGTACTCGTTAGAACCGCCTCGGCGAGGCGGTTCTAAGGTGTACCCACAATCTATGTTTTGAGCAAAAATAGCAAAAATTTTCCAATGAAAATTTTCATTTTTTACGACTTTAAAAATCTCTGTATATTGCATGGGCATGTTTTCGTAATGAAAACAGCTTGAACTTGCAGGTTTTGTTGACAACTGTTCTAATGGAAATAACTTTTACCAGATGTGCTGAATAGGCCGACATGGGTGTAGCTATATCTGCCTAAATCTATTATCTTTCATGTCAATAATATCCAATCTTATCATTCATGTATACAGATTTTTATATAAGTTGTAAAAAATGAAAATTTTCATTAGAAAACAAATGATATCTTTCTTATTTTTCCTCAAAACATAGATTGTGGATACACGTTAGAACCGCCTTGGCGAGGCGGTTCTAACGAGTACCCACAATCTATGTTTTGGATAAAAAATAAGAAAATTAGGTATACCCCTGCAAACCCCAGTTTTTCTATATAAAAGTGGGGTTTTAGTGGGTATACATTTCACGGACATGTTTTCCTGATGTTTTGGCTAATTTTATAATTCCAGAGCAGGGAGCCTACTCCTATGTTTGGACAGAAGAATGCGAGAGGCTGCTGCCGAAACATTATAAATCCCGATGTCTGGAGTACATGTTGCGGGATCCAACGCCAGTTCACTGGTTCCCAGATCCTCGGAAATTTAAACTGGATAGATTTGGACAGAGGTAACCTGAGGTCATTTTTTACTCAGTAAATGTTTATGCTTAAACTTCAGAGTTCTCCCTAACTCAAAATTTGGAGTTTAGGTAGAATCCATCTTATTTTTGGAAATACCTCATTTTTACTCAAATTTTCAAAATCCTAGTAAGAACTCTGAACTTGTCATATGGGATTCCAACCATTTCTGACACTAACTGGCTTAAATTAGATCATAGGGCAACAAAAGGTGACCGAAGGCTTAAACTTTTGGCGTTAAAAAGATGGAACATAATTTCTGTGTAGCCAAAAGGATGTTTTTGCTCATATTTCTAATTATGATCACATAATCATTAGATGGGCTGGTGGTAGAGTGTCATATTTTGTAGCCTGAGATCCCGAGTTTGGAGCCTACCTGGACTTTGTCATGACCTAGAGCAAGACACTTTAAGCTCCCCATAGTACTGTCAAATACCAAAGAAATGGTGGGTCCATCTTGAAATGACTCAAATATTGTTGACGGGGATCTTAATTTAAATAACACCACAGACAAATCAAATCTTGCTATCACATTATCCTGAATTGTTTTGATAATCTAGAATACTGGTAAAACATTATCACGAATTGTTTTGATGTTTTTTAGAATACGGGTGCATAACCACCCAATCCAGGTGAGGTATCCAGTACAGTGCAACAAAGGTCTGTGGGCTGGGGAGGGGATTGTACAGGGAGAGACGAAGAAGAAGATCTATTCAGTAAGGTATCAGGTTTATTATCTGTCTATGTTCTATCTGTTTAATTTTAAACTTTACATCAGAACCTCTTTACAGCATTGTTCGTTTCAGCTTTGCCGTTATGTATGATGTAACACTAGCCATTCTTGGGCCCAAAATGGTCATTTTTGACTTGTAAAAATTTTTCATATTGAACCATGTCATGAAAAAACCAGCATTTTGCATATGCCAAAGCAAAGGCGCAATAGATCAGCTTAGCAGTTACTGTGGAGCTGATCTGCGCCTTTGTTTTGGCTACACGGATAGTACAATCCTTCTTATACTTATATCCAAAATTTCAACCCTCTAACCTTCTTCTGTTACTGCACAGACCGGTTTGTGTTGGACCTGTTCGGAAACCACATTGTTGGTTTTCTCGTGTTGTGGCTCATATATCTATACATTTTATTTTACCGGTACTCTCATTTAATCACAATGTGGATAGCTAGCAAAAGAAATTGTTATGGGCCTTGACAAATTAGGACTCGGGAAGGGTAATTGTTTAGTTGTACAGTATCAGATTTGAAATCAAAAGATCTTGAATCGTTTGTCCATTGTAAGAATAAATGAGCCGCATAATGAGAAAAGCGCATTTTTGCCTGTGTGAAAACAAAGGCGCAGATCAGCTTCGCAGTATCTGTGAAGCTGATCAGCGCCTTTGTTTTCCCTACACGGAAAGTACTATTCCTCTTCTTCTTAAACCCAAAATTTCAAGCTTCTAGCCATCCTCTGTGGCTACACAGACCAGTTTGTGTCAGACCTACCGGTTGTCGGAAACCCCGAAGAATGGTTTTCTCGCATCATGGCTCAAATGTTTATGAAGTGGTGGCCTCATCCTGGAATGACACTAAGATTGTTGAATGGGATATTGCA
Organism: Rugalucina vietnamica; assembly: GCA_964017185.1. Classification (NCBI taxonomy): domain Eukaryota; kingdom Metazoa; phylum Mollusca; class Bivalvia; order Lucinida; family Lucinidae; genus Rugalucina; species Rugalucina vietnamica. The sequence goes on along the minus strand of OZ024869.1, from coordinate 68,788,484 downwards.
ACATGAAAGGAGGTTTAAGTGGGTCACTGTTTCAGGGTTCCGCGATTTTGGTTCCCTCAGATCTACAACAAACCACTGTACAGTGAGATTTTGGACCAGTGGTTCACGATTCCTATCACCATGCGGGCCATGTATCTCATCGATGATGCCTTTGGTCTGGATCACTATATACTAGGGGTAAGTCTTGATTAGCTCGGAAATTTCTGTACAATGCAAAGTTCTGCACTAATCACTTTAAGCTCCTCGTAGTACTGTTAAATACCAAAGAAATGATGGGTCCATCTTGACATGACTCAAATATTGTTGATGGGGAAAACATGTCCGTGCAGTGAATACCCCCTTAATCCCCACTTTCATATAGTAAAACTGGGGTATGCAGGGGTATGCATATTTTTTCTTATTTTTGATCCAAAACTTAGATTATGGGTACTCGTTAGAACCGCCTCGACGATGCGGTTCTAAAGTGTACCCACAATCTATGTTTTGGAACAAAAATGAGAAAAATATGTATACTTCTGCAAACCCCAGTTTTGCCATATAAAAGTGAGGTTCAAGGGGGTATTCATTGCATGGACCTGTTTTCCTGATGAGGGGAATTTCTGCAGTAATCACTTTAAATTTGGGGCACACAGTGAAAGAGAGGTAGCGTGTCAAGAAGCTGGAGCAAGAGGTCTGAAATTTACTGTCACCATGTTGTTCCATTGAGCAAAACATCGCAGTTCCTCAAAGGCCATGTACCTAAGAAACAGTGGCTTCATCCAGACATGACTGAAAAATTGTTGTCTTGGATATTAAACCAGGAAACTATTAAACAACCTCAAATTGGCACACAGATTGCATTGGTCTATGGTCTTTAAATGGATAATAAATTTCTTATGTACTCACTGTTAAAATGAGAGCATAAGTTTCTGCCATAGAGATCTGACACAGTTGCCCAGGCAGTAGGAATTGGAAAATGGCAATTTGTCAAAATGACCCTTATCAGAGGGTGCAGCATGTTTTGTTTCTCAGATATATACTTTTTGCTTTTATTATATTAAATTTATTGCTACTAAATTATTTCAAAAAATGTTAAGTGTATGTAATACGGAGAATGGGTATGTTTTATGCTATCAAGCTTTAAGTTTGATTCTGAAATACGGGTGATGCCTGGAAAGTCATCAGGAAAACATGCCTGTGAAATGTATACCCCTTTAAACACCATTTTTATATAGAAAAACTGGGGTATACAGGAGTAAAAATATTTTTCTTATTATTGATCCAAAACATAGATTGTGGATACACGTTAGAACCGCCTCGCTGAGGCAGTTCTAAGATACCTACAATCAATGTTTTGAGCAAAAATATATAAAGTATCAAAAATTTTCTATTAAATGAAATATTCCATTTTTACAGCTGAAAAAAATCTCTGTATATTGCATGGGCATGTTTCCGTAATGTAACAATTTGCAGCTTTCTAGACGTCATCCTTTATTTACGACTTGATTTCTAAATGTGGGTAGCAATAATTATGACAAAAAACAAAAAAGAAAAAAAAATGATAAAAAACATTAAAACATTGACCATCGAAACACAGAAACAAAACATGTTGCATCCCCATGCTTTTAGACTCATGAGAGGGACCTCAACTCCAAGCTAGGTATGGATCTGAAGAGAAATTTGTTGGTGACCCTGGCCAAGCAGTCACTGTACCCTGACAACCCTGAGAAGAGGGAGAAAATTCTCAAGAAATACGAGAAGTACATCATACCAGTAAGTACAGAGTGATGTAAACATTGTGTGAATATGGTGAATTCTTTACATTCATGAAGTGACCATTTTTTTTAGGTGAAAAGTTTTGATTTGATATATTATAGTCCATGCTTTGCGTCTTATAGTGGTGGGAGTCATTCTCAAGCTCACTCATTACAGACTAGGAGTCTAATATAGATTTTATGGTATAAGGGACTTAACTGATGGAATGCAATATACCTTTTTGCCTCCCTTTGAAAGCTCTGAAGCTGGCCATGACACATAGATGTATAATTTGCATCATCTAGTGAAAAAAGTGGGAATTAAAATGATTCCAACCAGGTCTGACGCAAACATGGCTCCAAAAATGCTTGAAATTAGTTAAAAGAGATCATTTATGAGTGAAGAGCAAAGAGGCTTATCAGTTGTGGGGTTACTTTGCTGCTGATCTCTGCCTTTGTTTTTACATTTGAACCTTCGCATGAGAAAACCGACAATTTGCATTTCTTTCCAGGTCCGACACAAACCAGGTTGTACAGCCACAGAAGAAGGCTTTAAATTCAGATGTAGGAAGAAGAGGGACTATCCCTGTAGCGAAAACAAAGGCGCTGATCAGCTGTGCAGTCACTGCACAGCTGATCTGCGCCTTTGTTTTCGCCTATGCATGTTGTTGATTTTCTTATGCGGCAGCTCATTTGAAAAAAAAGAAAAAAGTCAGATTTGTGCCATGAAGTGTCTTGTTATGAATCAAGAAACAAACACTGTAGATGAGTAGGTGTTATGTTGGATGTTGAAATTTGGATACTGTAATATTAAGAATTTTGCTACAGTTTGATTGCTCAAAAATCACAGACCGATTGATTAATCAACTGATCAAACTTAATTTGTACTTGATATGCTATATGAATCAGTTTGCAGAAGTGAATGATGAGTTGTCTCCCTTAGACCATGCCGGCTACTTGTGATTGAAAATGTGCACTCATGCCAGTGCTTCTTATCTAGATGGCATATTCTTGGTACATGTACTTTTAAAACTTTGGCCAAGTAGATAATACAAATTTGTGAAATTTGTGATGTTTTGTTGGATATGCACACTGTGTATTTAGAATTATGATTTTGCAAGTACTTGTATGTGAATTAACATTGGAGTAGAATCATAAAATTTTGACCTGTGTCTTGTAATGAGGTCATAGGTTATTGCCCTTTGACCATAAACTTGTAATTCACATTCATGCATAAAGAGTCATGAAATCAACCTGTATTTAAAATTCAACCAACAATTTCATTGTTCTCAAAGTAATTGCTACTTCGAGGACCCTTAAATGGGTAATAATTTTATTGTTACATAAAGGTCAACTAATAAAACTTTAAAATTTATGCAAGGTCAGTAGCTCCTTAGCAATAAATCCACAAATGGCTGTAAAATTTATTCGTTCTAATGGGATGCAAGTAATTAAAATGCAGCTGAAGGAAAGTTTCAGGTTTCCTTTCAGCAAAATACATTATGTTAGATCAAAAATTCTGTAGAACGTGGATTTGTAGGGTATAACACATTTAAGCCTGACGTCGTTTTTTATGGGTCACAGGCAAACAGTATAGCCCCAGATGTGACGCAGCAGAACGCGGCGTCCCATCTGGGGCTATTCCGTTTGCTAAGAGGATTTTCATCGAAAAATGATATAAAACTTTAAAATCACCCCTGATGCCCCTAAAAATGAAAGTGGACTCATCCAATTGATAGGAATGGGAAAATCCATTCATCAAAAGTGGGTTAACTTCCCATCAACAGCTAAGGTTATGTGGAGATAGGACCTCAAATTCATTACCAAAACTTGCCCATTCAATATACAGAGATTTTATTATAGGAATGAATTTTATTTTTGTTGATTTTATCGATGTGTAAACTCAGGCAAATCATTCACAAACTAAATAAAGCCCGAAGGGCTTTATAGGCGAGACGCTAGATTCTGTATCTACCGTATTTAACGAAATCGCACAACACCCTCCACATACTTTGTTTGCAGTATGCAATTGGTCCATTGGTCATCCTAGATGAGATCTAGGCACGTTGTCGCCCCAGCAAGTGGTGCACAATATTTCTGTAGCTCGTTACATAAGTTACATGTTCAAAATATATTTGTACCAACAAAATAGCGAAACCTATTATGCTCCACCCACTTTAATCATGCAACAACACTTATTATATCCCACAGGGGCTTCTTTATAGATTTTGGACAGATTGTTTGTTTTTAGGTTTAACGTCCCAGTCAACAATTTTTCAGTCATGTTGGGATGGATCCACCACTTCCTGTGTACTAACCAGCATTAACTACCCAGAGTACTGGTTAATACCCAGGAAGTGATGGCTCTATCCGGACATGACTGAGAAATTGTGACTGGGACGTTAAACCGCAAAACAAACAAAAACCTGCAACCTGCTCAATGCAGGCCAAATGGCACATCCAAATGGCCAACTTTTATATATTCCTTTAAATAAGAGCAGGCATTTTGCAATGTCTTCTAGATCATTACGCATATTTTCCATGTAACATATGCTTACATTGGATTGAATGTCATCTTCAACAATGTGATTTGTTGATGAGGCCATGATATATCAGTGCAACATTTTCAAATGACATACGGTGATTTTCAAATTAGCTCCAAACATATGTACCCTATCCTCTTGGTCAGACACCGTAATAGGATAATGTCCGCTTGGTTGCTTCAAAACCACTAATTGTCTGGTTGATGTAATAGTCTGTGGCAGAAGCTATACTTTCTCTCACTTTATTTACTGCTGTTTTGTGGTAAATCACCACATGGTGGTTATGAGATTTTTATCAGGTATCAAACTTGGTTGACTGAGACAAAATCTTGTTGCTCTGTGGTTGCTATGAATTAAGCAACAGTTTTTAAAAAAAATTCTAGGTTAAATAACTAATTATGATTCTGTTTGGATGCACACCAAAGTTTTTTCAACCAAATTCTTGTGACAGGATCCTATGAGCCGCGACGTGTGAAAAACCGGTCTTCGGGGTTTCCGACCAGGTCCGACACAAACCGACCTGTACAGTCACAGAAGCGGGCTAGAAGCTTGAAATTTCGGATTTAAGTAGAAGAGGAATTGTACTATCCGAGTAGCGAAAACAAAGGCGCTTATCAGCTTCGCGGTTACCGCAAAGCTGATCTGCGCCTTTGTTTTCGCCTAGGCAAAAATCCGGTTTTCTCACGATGCGGCTCCTATGGTTTCTTGTGGTTTAATTGTCATCAGGAAAACATGTCCGTGTAATGTATACCCCTTTGAACCCCACTTTTATATAGTAAAACTGCGGTTCACAGGCGTATACCTATTTTTCTTATTTTTGTTTCAAAAAATAGATTGTGGGAATTTGTGATGGCGCAGAAGGTGGCATCCCATCTGGGGCTATTCTGTTTGCTTAGAAGAATTTCATCGAAAAAGTGTACCCACAATCTATGTTTTGAGCGTAAATAAGAAAAATATCAAAAATTTTCTACTGAAAATTGTTTATTTTTTACAACTTTAAAAATCTCTGTATATTGCATGGGCATGTTTTCGTAATGTTTACCCTCTATGCCTATGGTAATCATCACTTATGAGATATAAGCTTGTCTGAACTTACAGCATTTTGCGGTTGATTTATACTGGACCCTGTAAAGTAGTCTTTAAGTATTTGATTCAGTAACTCTTTTCAAATAATGTAGGTAACATTTCTAATTAAGTTTCGGATTGGATATACCACATTGTCTTTTTGAAGTTATATTTTGTGACATAAACCTCTACTATTTGCTTCTACCTATGGTTTAGCAACACGTTTTCAATGAAATGGTGATATTCTTAAGTTGTCCGAACTTACTAAATTTTACGGTTGATTTAGACTAGACCCTGAATCTCTGTGGGAAAGTTTTGATATTCAGCAACGATTTTCAAAAAGTGTAGGTAACATTTCTTAAAGTAATTATTATTCAGATTTGAATGGACCTGAACATGAGAAAATCTGTTATATTCCTAGATGATCATTGGCAGAGCCAATTCAGCGGTGCATTTACACAGCCTTATCGGCTATGCCATCAATCGCTGCCTAGGTAGTATATTGACTCCAGTTTCATATATAAAAGTATCAAGATGCTATTTAATTCCTAGTTATTGGTACAGATCGGTCGGTGGACCGACACTTTCAGAAACAGATTTTCTCACGCCAGGGCCTAAGACTCTGATCGGGAACATCCTGTCCTTTGCACTTTAACAAAAACTAATTGTTGCAGTCGGAGTTATAGAATTAAGCCTATTGTGCCGAGTCGTTAAATGTTTTGAGTTACTAGTAAAAGTTGGAGGCAGGGGTTTGATCATAGTGTACTGATCATAGGGTTCTGTTTACCATTCCTGCACGAAAATTGGCGAAAATTTGAGAAAAAAGGATTACAATTTCTATGACGGAGGCGGTCATCAGGCGTGTGAACAATTGCCGAGACCAATTTCTTTATTTCATTTCATACCAGTTTCTCTCGTTAAAGAAAGAATAGCCGGTGACAGCTTCTTGATGGTTGAAATTGCAAATTCGTTTTTAAAATTTTCACAATTATATTTTCACACAAATTTTGGCATTTTCATTTTATTACTGTATTGTACAGAAGTAATAAAATGCTTTGAGTTACAAATAAAAGTGGGAGGGAGGGGTTTCATTGATTGTAGTGTTCCGATTAGAGTTTAGACATTTTAAAAATGAAGCTCATAAAAGTATGGACATTCAAATAAGTTGTTAGCACAAAGTTGCCTTCTTTAGAGCAAACCTTCTGCATGTTAGAATTATTATTTATAATTATTATTATTATTATTATTTTTTTTTTTTGATTCATGGTTTAACATCCCAGTCAACATTTTTTTCAGTTATGTCAGGGGCAGACATCAGTGCTATGGGGAGTTAATATGCCTTGCTCAAGGACACAAAACAGCACCAGTGAAGTTTGCACTCAATACCTCTTGATTCAGAGTCCTTCACTCTACCACTAGGCCACTGCATGGAGAGGTCTGGGGGTTCGAACCTTATGGGCGCTGAGTCGTGCTGTTGAGCAAGTCATATTTATTCCCTTCAGAACTGTTTTAATACAGATGAAGTGATGGCTCTATCCCGACATGATTGATAAATTGTTGATTGGGATGTTAAACCAGAAGACACCATAGCTTGGTTTGTGTTTGACCTGGTAGGAAACCATGGTTGATAGTTGTGCTTACAATTCATTGTACTATTTCCTGGCCATTGCTTACAATTCAAAGTACCATTTCCTGGTCATTGCTTATGATTCATTGTACCATTTCCTGGTCATTGCTTATGATTTATTGTACAATTCCTTGGTCATTGTTTACAATTCATAGTACCATTTCATGGTCATTGCTTATGATTCATTGTACCATTTCCTGGTCATTGCTTAAGATTCATTGTACAATTTCATGGCCATTGCTTATGGTTTATAGTACCATTTAATGATCTTTGCTTACAATTCATAGTACCATTTCATGGTTATAGCTTACTATTCAAAGTTGCTGGTCATTGCTTATGATTCATTGTGCATGTACCATTTCATGGTCATTGCTTACGATTCATTGTACCATTTCATGATCATTGCTTACTTGCTTACGATTCATAGTACCATTTCATGGTCATTGCTTATGATTCATAGTACAATTTCATGGAAATTGCTTACGATTCATTTGACCATTTCCTGATAATTGTTTACAATTCTTTCTCTTGTTCTTGCGGATATGATCTTTTATACATTTGAAAGCTTCAAGTTTTTTAACATATTTTGTCACAGCACAGTTTGGTTTGAGTTTGACCTGGTTGGAAATCTTCAAAGACAAGTTTGTGGGCGGGCTTTATTTCTGATTGTGTCATTTCTTAGCCATTGCTGATGGCCATTGTGTGTTGTAGGAAAATACAAAAGAAAATGAAGAAAATGTATATTTCATGTTTTTATTTTTGTCATTTTTTGACTTTCTGTTAACTCAAAACAACAACATACAGATACACATAGCACTGTAAAACAAAATTATACTCCAAGAATGTAATTTTTCTGTCATATATACAAGATGCAATTTTATCGGTTTATAGCTCCCTCAATTAGAAGAATGCATAGCATTTGGATTTCAATGATTTTAAATGGTAAAATGTTGTGCATCTTAGCCAGTGATTTTTTGGGTTAACCAAATCAATTTGACAAAAAATCTTGAAGATATATCATATAAATAATCTATCTTTGACTTTGATGTACAAATATATACATATATCAACAAATAAATCATATATACATACATCATCCTTTCTAGTGACTGCTTTGAAACTGTATCAAACATACAAACTTTTATGAAACAGCCTGTTTTGCATATGCGAAAACTTAAGCAAAATTAAGCGAGCCATAGCCTTTGTTCATTGCTGAGTATAATCCCCTAAATACAATGTAGCTATACAAGAATCTTGCACTTTCACGAGTCTGCATGGCTTGGTTAATGTCTGTCCTGGTTTGTTAAGAATATGGCTCAAAAAGAAGTGAGAAAAAGTCATAGCACAGATAGAGAGACAGACAGAAAAAGAAAGACAAAAGACAGACAAAGTTATACATTTTGAAAAACATTTTACTTGGATTTCTTTGAAACATATCAAACACAAAATAATTTAAATATTTACACGGAATGAGCATCTTGTCACAACCTGACAGTTCTCACAACCAAAGTGCATAAAAATCTGCAAACTTTTGATTTCAATTTTAGCACCATCTTGATCAGTAATGAGCATTTACTTCGCTCTGTTTTAATATTTTTGAAACTATAGATGCATTTCAATCAAAATACATGTACATTTCAAAGCAGTCTTATATATGAATGACATAATTTCCCAAAGTTTTCGACAAGCAGTTCAGACCCAGATCAAACATATTTTACAGGGATTGACACAAAAATCTCTAAAAACTTTGGAAAATTGTGCCATTCTCATGATTCTGTGTACCACATTCAGCAAATTCTTCCTGAGACATATTTAAAAATTGGCAAGCATCTGAGTTTATAATTGCACAAAAATGATCAATAATACTGACTACATCATCATAACATCATATAATGTTCACAAATTAGCCAATGTCTCGATCTTCACTCTACCCGACCTGTCACGTTTGTGAAAATTGTCACTGAATTTCTTAAACTTCTTAATGACAGCTTTCTTGTCGACTATCTTGGGTTCCTGGGGTACATTTGAGGCTCCATTGGGGAACAGTTCACGTTTACTCTGAGGATCACTGTGTACGACGGTAGGTTCTTGTCGAGGAACCGAGATTTTCAAGTCCGGAGTTTTACTCTTGTTACGCCTGAATCTGAACAGTTTTCGCAGTGGTTGAGTCTGTTTCGGAACTTTGAACATGTCACCACCACTAGCCTGAGGTACCTTGATGTTCTGGAGTTTCGGAGATTCGACGATGTTACGCGGTAATAAAGTCACTTTCGGAGCTCGTGTGTTGATGTTTGAGTCCGATGATTTAGCGTCACTGGTTGTTGAGCAACTAACACGTGATGAAGTACAAGAGTTTGTTCCTGGTGAATTATGAGGAGCATTGATACCACCACTAGAAACACTATTAGGACTGTCCGTGAGAATAGAATCGATCAACGAATCTTTGACCACCTCCTGCCCAGAGCTCGCGGATCTTTTACTCGAGTCCAACTGAGACATGGAAACACTACTGTCTTTTTCACCGCTAGAACTAGACTTGCCAGGAATTCTCATTCTCTCGGGTAACACAGAAAGGTCATTATCATCACTGTCACTATCGCTAGTTAATGAGTCTGGGACACTGTGGAAATCATCAACACTGACACTGTATAAGTCCGGTAATGATGCTCGACGTGCTTCCATAGATGAACTACCGCTTGATTTGTCCTTTGCTTTTGCACTAGACGAACTACCACCAGATTTGTCTTTCAAGTTCATTTTAGTACTAGAGCGCGGAATGGTATTCGCTCTGGGTAAAGCACAATCATCTTCGTCGTACATACTTTCAACGAAGAGTCCACCATCACGACATGTAGCGTTGGGTTCAATAGAAGATATCCTCTCTAGAATGTCTCTTGAGCATGTTTCACCTAAGAGTTTATGTAAATTCTGATCTTGGCACACTTTGACCGAGGTATCACTGTCTCTAGAACTAACACTACCACTTCTAGCACGTTTTGAGGGAGGGAGAGGGGGCTTATTGCCGACACATTTCTTCTGACTGTTTGTAATGTTTCTCATGTATGACTGTTCGAGATTCACATTAGTGTCTGAACCACCGTCATCATCATGAATTGACCAGGTATAAACACTTTCACAATCATCGTCACTATGATACACACCGTTCTTGCTGGGATTTGAACTGGCGATGATACTGGGCTCAATGATGCTTGGTAGAGGTGCGCTGCCTTCGGAGATCATGGTTGAGTTGGCCATGGGAATCGAGGTACTTCGCTGACGACTGCTACCAGAAGACCCAGATGACAGGAATGACTCATTGAGCATCGTCGAGCAGGCACGAGGGTTGGAGCCACCGGTTCTGTTGCGTCGACCACTGCTGCCAGAGGAAAGCGAGAATGAATCGTCGATCATGGTGGACGATGCCTTGGGAACCAGAGAGCTGCCGGTGTGACTTCTTCGACTGCTGCTGGAGGAAGAGTAGCTGTCTTCGATTCTCGTCGATGAAGCGAGAGGATTGGAGGAACTCTTTCTTGAGCTTCTGGAATGGCGGTGGGATCGTTCGCGTCTAACTCGATGACTTGAGGAGGGTGTAGAAGGATAGTCACAGCTTGACCCAGATGTGACAGTCGGCTTCACGGTGACCTTGACTGGTACCTCAGGGGATTCCGCACCTTCTACATGACGGGTGAAGAGTTCCTCAGTGATGTCACTGGTCAGATCTTCGTTGTTAGCTGGACTGAGATGAGACACCATGTTGTTGATTTTCTTCTGGCGGTCGAGAGTGAAGTCGGAATAATACTGAAGACGCGACATAAACTCCTTGTCTAAGTCATAGCACTCGGGAACCACTTGATTGTCAGAAGAATCATCACTCTTGGGATAACCGTCCGACGACATGCGCGCACATGACGATGCCGACGATGATGATGAAGGCGAACTATCGTCCATACTTGGCAGAGCCTCGATTACTGGAGTATTGTCTGTCACTTCACCATTAGAGTCAATATAGTTGAAGTTACTATCCATGATCAATGTCTTTGATGAGATATCATGTAGAACTTCATCTGATTCAGAATTTTCCGTCTCCGCTAACGACACCATGGGAGCTGAAATCAACATGAGAGATTCACTGTCACTAGAGTCTGACAACTGAGTGAGAGCCGATTTCAGGAATGTAGGGGTCTGTAAGTTGGTGACGTGGGTCAGGGACGCGGTCTGGTTCTTGATGAATGAGGGGGTCGAGGGTGGGGCCATGGTGCCCGAATCAGGCTGGATACCGCACGATTCTAGTAGGCTGTGGAACTTGGAGGCTATTTCGTCGATCTCAGTCTGTAGAACTTGCTCTTGATGTTTGATACTAATCTGAAAAAGTGATGGAAAATTTGGTTAATTTTATAGTTAATATAGAAATCCTTACAGAAAGCCCTAATTTGGGATGGGTTTCATTCGGCTATGTTAAGGTTATTAGTTTTTATATGATGGGAACCTATTCATTCAATGAATTTCAAGGCCATTAGGTTATTTTAATAAGAAATCATAAGCCCTTAAACAGCTTGATTATGAATGGAAAGGAAAAAGTCAGCCCTAAATCCTTTTTAGTGTGGCTACAATTTTCAATGGTTCTAACTGATTTGAATCAGTGTCATTACCACAAAAAGGGGTTTTATTGCATAATATTTTGTGAATATTTATGGGAGGACTATTTTTCCTCAATTTAGGGACCCACTTTGTCTAGGTCTCTTTGACCAGCTACAGACAAGACAGTTTTAGATAAAATCTGATTTTAGTCACATCTTTATGACTTATACCTTGGGGGGTAGGGATTTAAATTTTTTAGTACATGATCAGAATATTTAATTGAAATCAATATGATAAACTTTGTTATCTTATTTTTCTGCCCTTTTTAAGGATTTTAGCCACCAACAGCTTCATGTCAAATTTTGAAGGGTTTTTAAAAAGAAATTAAAAGAATGAAATAGACCAATAAAAAATTTACTGAAGAAAATTATAATTTTAACCTTTCACTGACTTGGTTAGTAGGGAATATAAGATTTTGAAATAATATCATCAGATTGATTCTTAATTTCAAGCAGTGAGCAATGGACATTATTTTGATCGATGACACTTTAAGTATTTATTTATGTTTTTGTCCAAATCAAATGGGGAGGATGATGTTCTGCCTTTAATTGATTTCTCGAAATTCTCAATAAAAATTTGCAAACGGCCCATGCATCAGCCTGACTTTCCCACAATACCCAGATGAAAACCCCAACGAACATACAATGAATATGGCACAAATCAACAGATTGGTAACATGTTGCTACAGAATCGCATATTCAAATTTTCTTAATTTATTCGAACATGAATATGATCAGTAGGGCTTAAAATCATTCATTTCAAATTACTTTCGGAGGTCATGGTAAATTTTATTGAAGTTGACCCAAGTTGCCAGCTCAAAGTGACACTGGGCCATTATCTGCCTCAATCATTGCGACCCCCTGGCCGATGCATCTAAAGAATGTTTGTTTTCACCATGTACAGCAATTTTGCAATATTTCTTGGGCAGTTGGCACGTGTAAAGCATCTTTAAAGCTTAATTTGATCATGTCAAGAAAGGCTTGATGCCGGTGACAAGATACTTTGGGTGAAATTAGTGGCCTGTCTGAACAACTCTTCAAAACTTGAACCAAAATTAAGGGATACTAAATGATTGACAGTAAAGATGACTAATTAAGGTGTGTGCTTGAAGTTAATTGAATGGTAAATCATGTCAATTTCACCATTTAAACATAAGTTTCGCATACTTATTGGAAGTGCCTCACCAAGGCAATTCTAATAAGTACTCTAAGCTGATATTTTCTACAAAAGAGAGCAAAAGCGTCAATTAATTTCAAATTATTTTCCAAAATTTGGCTACTAAAATTGAAAGCGAAATGGACATTTCCCAAATGATTGACAAGGCATTGACTGCTTGAAAATTGGACATGAAAATGCGTAATGATGGAATAATTACAAGATATCGAATTTTGATATTTTTTAATTACAGCCCTTAAAATGGTAATTGAAAATTGTATTGAACAATATTTTGAAAGAGAAAGGATGTTTAATGGATGTCCTGAAGGCTGTTTGTAATGTTTGGTATAAGAAAGTGACTAGAGGCACACACTTATTCATTTGAAGTTTTAAAGACAAAACACTGTTTTAGTTAATGCCTGTGAAATACATCCTAATTTTCAAGAAAAGTTTGGAATTCCTATTCAGACAACTGTGAAAAGATAATTTCATGGATCCTAGTTAGAGCCAGCATGTTGCCCAGACACACTTTTCTCTGACCCTTTGCATAATTAAATGCTAGGGTCATATCAGGGACTCCCCAAGTCCCCCTAATAATTGACTGATAATACTGGTACTTCAACCTGAACCCCTATCTATTTCTATAATAAGAATAGGGGCTCCCCACCAAGTGATACCTATATATTTCTTACACTTGAGATTAGGGGTCTAGGATAACTTAATCTATCCCAGAAGGGGGTGGATAAGTGCTAACTATTATAATGATGGAGCTAAGTTAATATAGTTTCTTATCAGTCTGAAAATGGGTAATTTTGTCTCCTATTATCAGAGAAGATAAATATTACCCTATCTATTGAGCATCATAATTGAACAAGGGGGTTGGGGTAACATTATTCATTAATGATCAAGTGCTAATTTGTTCTGCTGTAACTGCAACAATAGGTGGGAGCAGGCCCCATCATATATTGATTTGAGAGGGTCTGATAGGTCCATTGTGGGGCCAACTTCAAAGGGGCCTAACAAAAATATAGCACTTGAGTGAAAATTAGAATAAGCCACACTTTTCTATTGACTTATTGCTTAATCATGCCCAACCAGTACAAATTGAAAATCTTGCGAGTAGTTATTTGCTTTACACATACAACATTGGTATAACATTCCTTTGGTAATAATATGACTGAAATATTGTTGAAAGGGATGTATGACCATCTAATAGCATTTCTTTCTCTGTCCCAACATGACTGAAAAATTGTTGACTGTAAGTGACATTAAACCAAATAATTATTTCTGTCACTACCTATACCAGTGTAGACCCTGAACAGACAGTTTTTTAGTAAGCTAAAGGCTGATTTAATTCTCAGTATAATGTTCTGCATTTCAATCAAGGCATAAGCTCAGTCGATATCCTGCGTTGGCTCACTACTGGCTCAGTATGACATACATTCTGATGAGAAGGTCGTAAAATGTATAAGTACATACCATATCAGCCTGCAGCATGAGGTACATCTCGTCGGGAGCCATAGGGTCGCTACTGTCCGAGTCCATACCAACTTGAACCCGATCTGCAAATAGAAAATAAAATTTGTTTAAAATATTTGCTAACAAAGTCAAATAAAAATACAGCAGTAACATTTTTGATGTGGAATAATAATGATAATAATAATGATGATAATGATAATATTAATAATAATGTGATTAAAAGAATTATACTTATTATTTTATTATTATTTTTAATTGTTTTAATATATACATTTTTTTTACCTGTACATAATAAAATAGATCCATTGCTGAGAATTTTTATAGCAACCATTTATACACTTTAATGTCCAAATCATAGAAAATTTTATTATATCTCTGAGACACCTTTCCACCACTATAACCTTTTCACCACTAAATTGCCTATGTTACACCAGTGTGGTTTGTACTGGCTAAACAATTATCTTTCTACAGGTTCAACCCTCCAGTAATCTATAAATCAAACAGCTTATCTGATTGGTCACTGAGAGCCTACTGCAGGTCAGATCTCTTATCTGATTGGTCAACACTCCAGGTAGTATTTTGATACCTAAATATTTTTCACAACTTGCATAATTACAAAAAGATTACCTTTAGAAAAAATATCAAGGTAAACTTTAAGACCATCCCACTCCCTTCATCTTGAATTTAATCCATTTGACCCCACAGGTGAAATTTGTAATGTTTGTTAGCCACACGCCACTTCCATTAACAATTAAACTATTTAAAACCTCAGCAGTTTTAGTCTGTGAATGTGAGCAGATGCAATAACACCTCTTCAAATGGTGTCCCCTTTTTTCGCTAATTTGCTCTTGCACACCATCTCAATTTCATTTTCGAAAGTTTTACACTGTACTAAATGCCATTCTATTCATGCTGAATAAAAGTGGTCTAAGTGATGCGCCTTGTATTACACCTTTATTGTATTATTTTATATCCCTTACCCCAGGTAGAGTAATATTGCCACTATGTTACTTTTGTCTTCATGTTTACTGCTTCCTATAGACTGGCAGATGCACATTTCTTAAGAAAAAAACTGAAAGTGACAAAACATTTTATCTCCAGAACAAAAACATTTGTCACCTCTATTTTCTTATAATTTTCTTTCAAAATTTCGGAAATTTTATTAAAATTTGAGCATCTGTAAGGCTTGGGTGATAATCACATTGTATCACCTTTTGGAAAGAAAGCAAAATTTGTTGACAAAATATTCAAAGCAGCATCTGCAAGGTCTATGAAAGATAATACAACTGATTCAGTCATTGTCAAGAAAATTGCATATTTCATAAACACCCGGAGAATGACTCTTCTTCATTAGCAAGTTTAGTGATTGCTAATTTATGCAACAGATGGGTCGGAACTTTATTGAAATTGTCTGTGTGTGGAATACATTAATTCCTGCAACTGGTTGTTATTGAAGAGTCCAGTTAAAAGACTCGCTCATTTTCATGTTAATTTTCAGGGGGGTATTTGTTGAGTCTATGAATTCTTCAATAAGATGCACTGTTTTCTTAGGCATGTAATATTTTCATGGAGCATCCCAGATTTCCTGTAAGGATTAATTCTATATCAAAGAAATATATTAGGAAAACAGACTTTTTGATTTGTTTACAAATAAACACATCTTTCTGCACTATCCTATTAGCTAAAACAACATGTTACCTTTAAAGTTTACAAGCTTTGATAGATTTAACATGAACTCAAGCAAATCTTTGATGAAATTAACATATGTCACCTTTGGTACATGGCCAAAAAAGCTTTTTCAGCAATAAATTTTTGATCAATGAAAAATCCTAATCCAAGCAGATGTTTAACAGGTGATCTGTAGCTTTTATCAAGAAAAATCCTTAAATGTACAAATACTTCAGTGCTGCATTAGAGATAATCCCTCATCCTGTACAGGTACTTCAGGCCCTAGAGGAGGATCTTTATCCCCTGTTAAACCCTTCAAGGTATCTTTTAAAATATTTACATAAAAATCATCACCTGTGCTTCCTCTTCTTTCAAGATATCTTTATGCTTACCTGGCAAATTGACGCCAACCCAAAAGTGAAATTGACACAATTTGTGTCTGTCCATATGTGACATAGCCTTTTAGGGATCAAACAAATGTTGCCGAAATATGGTCAAAGTGCCGAAAATGTCCAGAGGAAAGGAACCACAGGTGTTGCATTTTCTCCAAAATGAAAGATTTTAAAAGCTTCTTCAAATAATTATGTCAAATTTTGTTTTTTTCATCTTTACTTACCAGCCTTAAGCTTTAATTAATCCTTTGCTTCTAAAAGATTTGAATGAACTACCAAACAGTTTAAGTCTGAGACTGGTTTGAATTCCGATGTATCAGAATTTAAATATTTGAACATGAATTGACATGATCGAAGACTACAATGCCTTCAATATGCTTGAAGTCACATTTTGTTTTATAGCTAAATAAAGTTTCAAATCAGATGTTAATTTATCTTCCCGAGTTTATTGTGTATCGATCCGTGTATTGAAATCTTTGTGAATGATGTATTCTTCTTGTCTCAATCTGATACTATGAAGATTTCAAAGTTTTGATTTGAACCAAAATAACAATATCTATTCAACAGGATAATATAGCGGGCTCTGTCGTTCTTCAAAACATGCCATGATGCTATGTGTATCAAGTCTTGTGTTGGCGGAACAGTAGTATCATTTCCAAAAAGATGCAGGCATTGTCACATTTTGCACAGGACATTTAAAGTGTACTTGATGAATTTGGGAATGCTCTCAATAGCTATTGACTGAATAGAGATTGCATAATTAATCCTTAATTTCATGGGACATAGTTGAAATCAAAATAAAGCAAGTTATTGCATCTTAATATAAAGCAAACTGAAATTCAATACAAACTGAACTTTGCAGATAAGTGCGCCACAATCAAGTAAGAAAACGAGTCATTTGCGAGCTAATAGCAAAGACACAGAAGATCATGTTTACATATGAGTTTTTTTTAACTATTTGGTATATTGAATGTCTTGTTCCCAAGCCTCTTAACAGTTTCCGCAACTGCCTGAATGTCAGCAAAACCATTTATGTCTTAGCTGAAAACACCGAAGAAGGTTTTCTCATTACGCGACAAATAATGGGAGGGACCATAAAGTTTCAAAATGATTTTCAAAACATGGACAACAATATCAATTTACTATGTAAACAATGTCGGTGTAAATATTTAGACCTGATGTATGCGATATTTTAATCGCTGCACAATAGATTAATACCAATTAGAATAGTATATGTTCCAAAGAGTAAGCATGCTCCTATCTGATACTCTGACCATCTTTTTTGGATAATAAAATCACAATCAAATTTTAAATCATTAATTTTAAAGAAAGACCAAAAATTTTCAAACCATAAAAATTTCCCACAATTTTCGTATGTTTCAGGTCAAAAATGCATTTCATTGCTGTTGGAGAATAAGAAATCAAGTGCAGCGGAAAATGCCGAAGACGATTTAAGTGATTAAGAAAATGAAGAATCAAGATAATAACATATTGGGTGCTCCTGTGGAAACTTCGCTCACCTTTAATTATCATTAATTTTGTCCAAATTCTACAGTTAAAAATTCCCATTTCTCTTGAGTTAAGTCCCAGCATTGTAATCACATCACGAACATGTATTCCTATAGCCTTAACTTCCTTGAGATGATTGTGGACCAATCTGAGGATGAAAATCTTGCAAATCTTGAAATTAGAGGACAGAATTCACTTGAATGATGATTTTCACAGGTTTGACCAGGCATTAGACATTGAGTAATATCTATCTTTCCAGTGAGTTAAACATTCAATAGGTGATTAATTAGTGCCCTTCCCCTCCATTTGACACACCCTAATGATGTTCATGTTTTGGCAATGTTTGAGTAAATTCAGTTAAAGACAAACATTAATCATTTCACTTAGTCAATTATCTGTGTGTGTGTTCTTCAATACTTTTTCATCAATTTTCATATGACCTTATAATCTCACAATGTTGGTTCAAGATTTCTGTTAATAATGAATAAAAACATGCTTTTTATCAATTTTCTGAGTTCTGACATGCTCATTTATGCCATCTTAACATTCATCCTTCTTCAAATATTGATTCAAATTAACAGGATTTTCTTTACTTCACTGCCCAAAATTGAAAGTTTCTGCAAGTTTGAAGCAAAATGCACCATGCATGTTTTAATAGGATTCTGTGGATACAATCTGAAACTTTCTGATTATCAGGTTATTAATTTAAAATGACTTAGAGAATCCCAAAAGGCTTATCCCTCAACATAAGGAAGTCCATGTATTGTGATAGGATGGCACATTTGACATTCTCCTTCTAATATTACCTTTCAAAAATCCACAAAGGCCCCTTTTCAAGCAAAAATAATTCATTAGCACCCAGATTTTCAACATGACCTCAACCCTCACAAAACAGACAGGGATAATGTTGTTTTTATTATCAACAACTGAGACATCTGTTGCTACTATAATGTCCATAACAAGGGCATTAGGTTCCTCAGGAGTACCTATGAAACTGATATCTTGTATCAAAACATCATTTGAGAGATTTTACTTTCATGAAATGGCAATAAAGTTAAATTGGTTTCTTGAAATAATAGGGTTAGCCTCTGATGTGGGTCTTGTTGAAACAATGGAACTCCCCAAGGAGATGAAACAAGTAAGTGGTTACAGACATGATGAAGAACAGAATACTGGAAAATAACAAGATAAAATCAGTCCAGCATAAAGTTCAAAGTTTTTGTGAAACTCCTACTTGATGAAGATCTAAATTACCCATGTAGGCATCATTAGCTATAAGATAATAATATGGTAGTTAAAAAAGAAAATAAAGAGGTTGAAGCTTTTAAAGTACCTGTATAGTAACTCTTGTAAAAGTTCACCAAAGCTGATTTTAGATGATCAATGTCCCCAGTTGAGGAAAATAATTCCATTTCTTTTGAAGATTTCTCCATTTTCAGTTGTTTTTGTTTTCAAAATTATATGGTGATATAATAGTAAGATACAGAATATGCTTGAAGCTGATGTGGTGTACAGGTATAACAGGATGATAATGACCAATGTAGAAACTTTCTTGAGCTATATAGCGAGGTTCTAACACTAATTATTCTGATCAGTGGCTTATTAAATTTACTGTCAATTGCTTTAATTTCTTTAGGAAGTTTCTAAATGTTCTAAATTAGAGAGGTGAGAGTATTGTTAAGGAAGTGGTAGTATGGCTAAGTGATTGTATTGTTCACTAACTGGGGAACAATTAGGGTGATTTACCTGAATTGTTTTAAGGTGTGAAACAGGATGATTATGGTGTTAAACAAGGTGCTCCATTATGTGCAAACCCAATTAGCTAATTGGATTGTTATGGATGGGTTTACTTTTAATTCTATTAGGGTACATTATGGTTCTTTGATGTGAAAAGAGATGTTGCAGTGTGTATTTTTTATTCTAAGCAAATATTTGCAATATCAAAATTGTGTATTTTATGCCAATATATTAAATGTTTTACAGATTTTAAAGTCCTATATTCATTGTTGTCTGAATGGGATCAGTTTGTTTGTATGTCATTGCTTCTGCATTCTTTAACAGATAAATGACAAGTAAAAATATTTTGGTGTCAATCATGAAAATCTTTGTGAATGTGTATTTCCACTGTCTCATTTTTGATGTAATGGCAGATATTTGTTTATATTTTCTCATTAAAACTTTACTGCCATTGCTTTCTTTTGGCATCAAAGAATGTTAACCAAAACAGATTAAATCATTTCTTATTAAATGTTTGTAATAAATTCTAATTGGGCATTACACAGATAGAGAGAATCATATTTATATTTTGGCCACAAGGGTTTGTTTTTATGTCTAATTAAATTTTGAAAAAGAAAATCTTGTCAATTTCCTTGTTAGGGCTTGATAACATCTTTTTGGACTGATATCAAATTTTCTTGCCCATCAAATTCCAATAAAACTCTGGCCCCAGGACCCTGGTTTGTAGTATTGTCTTTAAGCTATTCAAATATTTGGGAACTTAAGTTCAATTGTTTGTCCACTTGTAATAAAAATGGTATCTTTATTTCAAATCTTTGGCCTTTGGTGGAATTTGGTAAAAGTGGACTGTAGTTTCACATGATCTAAATAGGGGCGCTGGACACTGATTTAAAGAAATTGTACATGTTTTATGAAAATATCATGAGATAATCACTACTGATATCACACGTTCAAAGAGGCTTTAACTACTGATATTTCACACTTTGGAAGTATATCAAAGCCCTGTAATAATGATTTTACTGTTTTAATTGAAGTGTTACTTGTGTAATATAAGTTTTGCATCTTTTTGAAGTCTTCAGATTTGAAGATAATCTTCAGAGTAAAGACAGTTTACATCTTGTTTCCTAGTAGACCTTTGAGATTATTTGAGATGAATAAAGAAGTTAGATGTCTAGTTGGATTCCAAGAGAAAAGGACAAAGTAAGTTACGCCATCAATTGAGCCCCCTGTGAAAAATCCTTGATCAGAGTGAATTAGTTCCCCTCAGAAAAAAATATATATAATAACCCTCACCTTCATGCTGTTTTAGTAAGTATAAAGCATTGAATGCTGTATTGATGGCATTGTTGAAGCACCGAGTCAGTAGTCGCAGAAATATCTCCTGTTGTACCGAAGACATTGCTCAATATTCCAGAATTATGTTGAAGGCACATAAACAGGTTGTGTAATTTTCAAAATGTGGGTTAAATTTACTGATAGTGGGGTATATATAGTTGGATTTAGTTTGTTGTCTGGGAAGTTTTCTCTTAAATCTCAAAATTTACAAGATGCTTTGTTTCTCATTTGGTCTCATCAATTAAAAAGAATAATTAATGATACTCAATATTGAGTAGGGCTTTTCATGTTCTACAAACTAATCTGCAGTTTTTGGATCATTAAAGGCTGCTCTTAATTATCTTGGGAGTTTAATAGAGTTTGATTTGAGGACTGTGGAAAGTGGGTTGACAGTTAATTACTCATTAATTAGAAATCAGCCAGCAACTTAGTGGCTAATGATGCATGAAGTTTTGAAGTCTCTTGAGTCTTTGGGCTTCAATGGGTCTTAGATAAGTTTGAGAAGTAGTAAAAGCAAACTTGAAAATTAGGACAATAAGATTCCGTTACTTTCATTCAAAACAGAACAAAGAAATGTTTATATTCAACCATTTGAGTTTTAGGCGGCTACAAAAAGTATATTAACCATTTGAGTTTGGGGAGGAGAATTTACTCCTTTTCGATACATGCCCTTTAAACCATAATACAGTCACAGGAGCATAAACAATATACAATAAATGAATTGTACATAGAAAATTTATATAAATTGCATATCACTTTCCTGATAGGCCCTTTAGCACTCTCAAAACTAGGATTTTCTCATTTGTATTGTTGTCCCACAATCAAATAGAGCCAAAATACCAACAATACATTGATTTCCAAACCAAGTTAACCCTCTTCAAATAGTCAATTCTATTGTAGTATTTCCACTTATTACCCATGATTCTGTAATATTGTCTGTAGGGGCCATTATATCTAACCCATAAACAAATATTTGCTGTGATAAAAAGTGAAGCATCTACTTGTGAATTACTTAGATAGCCAAATTTGTTTAGACTTTAATTTTAGGCCAGTGCCTTTTAAGATGAATTAAAAGATTGAATGAATGTGTAAAGAGACCAGTTGCATACACCTTTTGGTGGTAGCGAAAGCTACATGAAAGAATTTTATGTAAGCTTTCATGGGTGGAAGTCTAATGATACACAGATTATATGAGATCATCGTCCATCATCGTCCGGATTTTTGCCTATGCGAAAACAAAGGCGCAGATCAGCTTCGCAGTTACCAGCGCCTTTGTTTTCGCTACACGCATAGTACCATTTCTCTTCTTCTTATATAAATCCGAAATTTCAAGCTTCTAGCCTGCTTCTGGGACTGTACAGGCCAGTTTGTGTCGGACCTGGTCGGAAACCCCGAATACCGTTTTTCTCGCATCGCGGCTCATTTCATCTAAATCAGTTGTTCCCAGTCTTGTTGGTTGTCTCTGGATAAGTGGTGTGTAGATACATGTATATATAGATTCAAGCAGGTTATTTCACGATGGGGTTCATCAAATAACCAAGCCGCCTCATGAGAAAACCAACAATCTGCATATGCGAAAAAAACCAAAGTCGCAGATTGTAGCTTCGGGGTAACAGAAAAACTGATCAGCGCCTTTGTTTTCACCATAGGGATAGTACAATTCTTCTACTTTCTAAATCTGAAATTTCCAGCCTCGCGCTGTCTTCTGTGGCTGTAAAGCCCAGTTTGTGTCGGACCTGTTCTGAAACCACATTGTTGGTTTTCTCATGATGCGGCTCAACTGATAAAATAAAATTAATCCTGAAATTCTATATGAGAAACTCAATTGACCATTTAACTTTAATTAAAAGTGGATAAATCTCATTTAGCCACTGCAGCAGTGAGGCATTTACCATAATTTAAACCAAATGGTTTGCAAACTTTTTTTTTCAGATAGCTCTTGTCCAATAGTGTTTGTAGCCTTAATTTCAGTCATTACGAAAACTTGCCCATGCAATAAACAAAGATTTTCTGAGATTAAAATATGAAAATTTTCAGCTGAAAAATTTTAATATTTTTCTTATTTTTGCTCAAAACATAGATTGTAGGTACACGTTAGAACCGCCTCAGCAAGGCGGTTCTAACGAGTACCCACAATCTATGTTTTGGAGCAAAAAAAGAAAAATAGGTATACCCCTGCATACCCCAGTTTTGCTATATAAAAGTGGGGTTCAAGGGGGTATACATTTCACGGACATGGTTTCCTGATGGTCTCCCAGCCCCATCCAAGACCTAGAAGGTTATTTAGCTCGTACTGCACACTGAAAATTTTCCCGAGAAATTAAGGATATACAGAATTACTCAATCAAGTATATGGATGAATTAATTGCACTTTCAACAGTTTTACCTAACATGCTTATACAAGAAGTCAAATAGTTTAATAATCAGTGAAAGTGATCAAAAATATTAAAATCAAAATACAAGAAGGTCTGTATAACTATAAGGTTTTCAATCAAGAAAGGGTCTATGTAAGGTCTTTTAATCATTTTCAATCATATTTAAACTGAAAACTTTATCAAACTCCAGGTGCTAAATCACATAAGAAAATCAAATGTTCAGTTTACAATCAGTAAGCTTTAAGAAAACTTGATTGTGTGTTTAAGGTAAACTTGCTACACCTAGACATCCTGTCTGAGTGCGAAATTGGTCAGAAGCTATGGGGTGGGGAAGTTAAGGGATTAGGAACACCAACACCCAGCACAAACACCTTTTGTTTGTCCACATTTCCTGATGGGATAACAGAGTGAATTTGATTAAATTAACCAACTAAATGAGCCCCTTTTAGGTTAAAGAATTGAAAGGATGGAGAAGCATTCTTGGTATCATACATATGAGCCGCCTCGTGGGAAAACCAACAATGTGGTTTCCGAACAGGTCCGACACAAACCGGCCTGTACAAGCACAGAAAAGAGCTAGAAGCTTGAAATTTCGGATTTAAGTAGAAGAGGAATCGTACTATCAGAGTAGCGAAAACAAAGGCGCTGATCAGCTTCGCGGTTACCGCGAAGCTGATCTGCATCTTTGTTTTCGCATATGCAGATTGTTGGTTTTCTCATGAGGAGGCTCATATGTCGGAAACGATATCTAGTGCTGTTACAGCAAATGTCATAGGCATTGTGCAGTCTCCTTATTGCACATGCACTGATGAGCTTGCAGCAGAATTAGTGAAATTCCACAAGGGATGCAACCAATGCTAAGATATATATTGCCACCCCTACAATCTGCACTTTCTCAAATTCATGAAAATTTTCTTAGTATTTCCATGTCCTTTTGCAAATTCAAGTGGAGATGTTGTCAGTTAACTGCAAAAATGTACACTAAGAACTGATAAACAGCCTTCTAGAGAACAGCATTGTCGGGATAAGTGTCCTTCCCAACATGACCTCTGCTGTATCAAAATAAACAAAAAGTCCAACTCTGCATGCAATATGGAAAAACAGGAAAAACACAAACTAGACCCTACCTGAATTGAGACATCATAAAAAGTTTCTTTCCCATTAATTAGAAGAGGAGGATGTATTTTTGATTGACTTTCATAACCAAAACTTCCTGAATCCCCACTAAGTCCATGTATCAAATGTCAATTGTTGAACAGTAAACAAAACCCAGGTCTTTCGAACTTCACAAGAGGGTTGCTATCACTTCAAATTATCACTACAAACACAATATTCAATGTTCAGATTTATGCCCTGCTCAAATTTTAACTTGAATGAGCCCAGTCTATTGCTCTTACAAAATCTTCTATAATCAAAAAGTCTGTTGTCCAAATTTCATAAATCATAGTCCAGTTAAATGGCACTAATGTCATATTTTCTCCCCTTTTCAACTTTTTCAAGTTTTTCTTCTTTCCAACTGATTATTATCATTATGAATTCAATCCATAATTTCACAGGATTTTAAAGATTAATGAATTTGCTATGAAAGCAGTTATTGTCCCTTTCATGTTACAGTCATTTCCCAAGCAGTTTCATTGATCCGCTCTAACAGTGTGTAATAATAGCAAGAATCGCAGCAATCTGAATATTTAATTCTTATTTAACAGCCAAATTATCAGAGTTTACTCTCGCAGAATGTTCGCCATAAAGATCACCATCATTTTATTCCTTTTGCAAATCATGAGCAAAATCGCATTAAAGTTACTGCAGTTTGCAATTAGTCCCAGATTCACTTGTTAACGTAACTGTTCCACCCTGCCTTACTCCTCTTTAAAGTCCAAAGTTTGCAATAAACTCATGCAGACCATGATGCATGCAGCACTAAAATGAACAATAAGTCACAACATCAAAGCTCTGGGTTTTAAACAAGTTATCAGCAGTATTCAGGATCAGCCCTTAACTTCTTAATTTTATCACCGGTTTCATGGGGTTCTAATCAGCTTTCTTTTGAATTTCACCTTGACTCCCTTATAAATCCTATCAAACCAATATCATAAATGTCCGGAAACAAATGCTAACTTTCCCATTTCTTCCCAGTATCGAGTGCTCTGCATAGTTTTTTCGCCCCTCTACGAACAATGAGAGAAATTGAAGTGAAGATGAGAGTTTAGAAGTCCAACAACTTTATGTGATGTTACAAATGTTTCTTTTGTCTCTGTAGAAAGGAATCTTCCTATAGAATTAAGTGCTTTAAACCAGTTATCACTAGAGTCTTTACTGTCAGAAACAATACTATCTTAATCCTATTACTTCAAAGGGTTTCGCTGTGCAAATTTTTATGGCCTCTTCAACATGAGTACCAACTAGAAGTTTTGACATGTTTTTATACACAGTTATGACAATGTAAGATAAGAAAAATATATTGCTCCTGACTAGTATACTTCAGTCCATCACGTGAGAACATGAATTTCAAGTTAAAGGTCCAGTATTTTGTGAATTCTACTAGCATAAGAGCTTCCTCTTCACGAAAATGCAACACTAGTATGAAACCACAATCCAAGTGAATCATGCTAAGCCTAAGAGATCAATGAACTATTTCGTAAAACTGGGTATAGAAAATAAACTAGAATGATTCAAAGAGAAACGGTCAGTTGCTGAAGAGATTGGTCTAGATTTACTACCTTTTATGGGCTCAGCAACAAATGTAATCTGGACGGGGGGTACACCCTATACCAAACAAAGTCCCATTAGCAGGCTTTGCAACACGTAACTGCTAATTTCGTTTTTCAGACAAGTTTTGGTGTTCTTTTACGTTGCTGTCACACGTCTTTCATCCCTATTGTGGTTATTATAGGACATTTTGGTAAATGATATTACCGCGTTATGCAAGTGCCCGAAAAGTCTGACAGTAATGCTGAATAGCGAACTGATTTATCCACTAGAAAACAACAATGCTTCTCTTTTAAATTGCCACCTTGTTCATCGCAACTACGTTAATTAAAGCTTGTGATAATGTGAGCCGCGACGCGAGAAAACCGGTCTTCGGGGTTTCCGACCAGGTCCGACACAAACCGGCCTGTACAAGCTCAGAAAAGAGCTAGAAGCTTGAAATTTCGGATTTAAGTAGAAGAGGAATTGTACTATCCGAGTAGCGAAAACAAAGGCGCTGATCAGCTTCGCGGTTACCGCGAAGCTGATCTGCGCCTTTGTTTTCGCCTAGGCAAAAATCCGGTTTTCTCACGATGCGGCTCATGTAATGATTTCAGTCTGATTTTGGAATAAAACGGATGAAAGACTTCAGGGTTTTCTGCATACTATTGTACATACAGGCTAACGTCCTATCAAAGTTCATGCTGATAGCTAGTTACGACAGGGTTGTTTTTTTCTCGTTTTTGCAACACATGATAACCAAACTATTTCGTAAGCAGATAAACTTTTGAACAATGAAATAAAAACTTTATTCATTGGATGTGCATTTTGCACCTTATGTATAATTTAAAAAATGTTAAAAAAGCTGCAATCTATTTGAAGCTAATATTTTTGTGGTTGTAAAATTGAAATTGATTAAAAAATACCTTCAAATGTGCAGTCCGAAACTAATTTAAGTAAATGTACATTTCTCAGTTTCAAAACATTTATATTAACTTTTTCATACCACGGACATTTCAATTTAATTTAAAAAACATTTCCCAATCTTTCGAGACATGACCATGGTGGTACTTGTCTTCAAGCGAATTCGATCAAATTAATGTATTTATGTATGTAAATGCATGTTAAATTACTGTTAAACTTTGATATTAAGTAAATTTTAAGTAAAATGTACATAAAAGTCATGTTTGCCTATAAATTATACATATTTTGACATTAAACTATAATCTAATAGAGAATCTAAAGTGAGCATCAATATATTTTCAATATCACTTTCCAATATTTTGCCCTACCTGTCAATCAGGCTATAAAATTTGATGGCATGAGTAAGCCCAAATAAACAGTTTCCCATCATAACTGAAAAATTGTTGACTGGGATGGTAAACCTCAACGCAACTTAAACAAATGAACTGCCAGTCAACGCAACTTAAACAAATGAACTAACTTAAAGTGATGTAAATGTTCTTACCATGCTGAATGTTAATGTCAATTCCTGAACTTTACTGTATCAGATACATACACATCAGGAGCCTATAATATCTCACGGTGAGAAGATTATATGCTCCTGATACACATATAACCAAAAAAAAGGCCCTCCCAACATTTCCCCAAATAGACGATTCAGCTGGCTCAACTACGTACAATGAATGAACCAAACTTCTCCGATGGTAATACACTAGAGAAGGAATCTGAACATGATTCCACAAGACTTTCAGATTAGCTGGAAGGTGACATATCCCACAAGTTTAGTAGATTAATAAATAAAATTGCTAATTGGTTTAATATCCAAGACAACAAAAGAAAAATTAAGATACAATAGAAAAATAACAGGATTAATACAGAACCTGAGTGATTACCATTATATCAAGAATGTGTCCAGACCGTAATCCTATTAGGGTAAAATATGAAAGTGTGTCAGGGTTTGCAAAAGTTGTAGCTGTGTTGGAGAATGTTCATACCTACACTCAAGATGGCAAGATAGGTAGACATGACTTGGCTTTTAATGATAAGATAAACTGGCTTTCATAATCTTTGGTCACTAAGGAAAACTTGAAAATTTTATTAAAAATTTGGTAGATCATTCAGTAATAAAGATAACAGTATAAGATGAGCAAAGATCATGGGAAAATGGAGTTGCTTATTCAGACAATTGAGAAAGCTGATCAGTCTCAGTATTGCTGAACATCTACCTTTTCTATATCTGTTTTCTTTTTATCTAGCTGGTCTCTGGCTGTGCATGCGGGTTTGTGTCATACCAAGTCGTCAAATTATCATACTCTCAATAAGTTATTTCATCTTGATCAGGCACAATATATACCCCAAATTGAGAAGTAGGTGGTAATCCATTAAATGAGAAAACAGTGTACATGTTCATGGTCATTTAAATAAGTGATAAATTAAACAGATTTATAATGTTTCAAAGTAGGTAGATAAAATATATGATGACAAAAATGAAAGGTGTAACTTTGACATAGGTAGAGCAATGTTAATTTATCTTGTAAAGGGCTTGTAATACAAGGGCAATGTTCTAGAACATCCATTTTTGTCACATATTGGAGTGAATATTTCAAAGCATCACTAATCACCGTAACCCTAATATGACATGTATGACCCAACCCTGTTTGCTCATTCAGCCACAGACACTAATCAAAGGCTTCAATGTGATCAGGTTCTACAATGTTCACCATTGCAAAAATAATGTTTTTGTGACATCAGAAAATTTTACTTTCATCGTAAACCAGTCATCTTTCAGATAGACCATTAAAACAGATTCATCATTGCCACTGACTGGCCCATTAGAGATTCCAATTTTCTTTAATGTCTGAAATTTTGTAACAATTTTATCTAAATGTTCACCTAATTAAGTTGGGTCATCATCAGCAGCCAGCAATTTGTCAGCAATTTCTTCAACACTAGATGTAATAGAGGCCATGTGTCTTCTACATCTCAACAAATTGTTCATTAAAACTCAAATCATCCTTATCATTAGCTATAATATGAGCAGCAAAATTAAATTTGTCTCACAGAAAATTCTAATTACAAACACAAAGAAAGAAGAAATTAAAAATTAGCTAATAACAACTTGCAACCATTGATGCCTATTTCGATTTCGACATTTGGACAGTTTGTAATAATGGGGTGAAAAAGGAAGAAAGATTATATCATTTTTTTCAAGAAGAAAATGTTTACATGCATTGCCTTATTGATGTTATTTGCTCCAACTATGGAGTAGCTAAATTATGGATTGCCAGGGTAAAAATACTGAGACTTGAAAACTTGCAAGAAAAGGTCCAAGTGACATACCATTGTCTCGGCCAGGTAACTCCAACCATGCAAATCCATCAGTAGAAAAAGAACAAGTACCACAACACATTTCCAAAGCTTCCATCTCCATTTGTTACCATGATAGATCAGCCGAGGTCAGTAATTACCTAATTTTGTTATTGCTAGCCCAGCACCTGTTGTGGTCAGTTGCTGCCTGTCACTCAGGAATGATTAATGTCCGAGACCCCTGATTCCATAATAAGCTATCATAGGCATCTCTGATACTGGACAGCAGCCAGAGAGGTGCAGAGATAACATCATTAGCTGGTCAGCTGGGAGATGTGGGTTCTGTTACCAGAGGTAGGGGGCAAGATATACAAGTCCCCATCTGGGTATTAAATAGAAATCAATCATCAAGGCATACTTTGGAAAAGGAAAGCTGTAAAGTTCTTTGAGATAAGTCACTATCAAATACAAAGCTAGGGTGATTGAATATGAAGGCATAAGAGCCCAACCATTTCAGTATCCCAGTGGCCATTGTTATTTGCAAAGAAAGAATATGGGGAAAGAATAACAAGCCTCAGTGCATGCTCATTGAAGATCAAAACCCTTCCAATTCTGCATATATTCGCATCAGAATGAAACACATACATTTACTTGCAGAAGTCTGATATTGAAGTGATTTTGAAGTCTTGCATGATCGAGCACATTAATGGTCGGACTGGCATTTCAATCAACCTAATGTTGAAATTGAGCCTATCAAACTGTTGGTTATATTGACTTGACCAGCATATTGTGTTTACAAACAAAAAGTCAACAAGCAAATTAAAGACTGTGTTGAAAGCATATGTTTGATATAGACACTACTCAAAGAAGTTGTTAATTTAATAGCCAGCTAGGAATACTACAGGGGGGAATATTAGCACCTCATCTCTTCACATAGAAAATGACAGTTTTTTGGCTCTCTGTTGATAATAAAACATTGTTTACAGAGCATAAAGGAAAGATCTTAGAGAGGTGACAAACAAACTTAAAGATGAAACTATGAATTCTGCTAAAGAAATTAGAGATCTGAGCCTTCTAGCCATGTGAAAATGACACTTTAAAGCTATTTCACAGATATTTAACAATTTCTTTCTAATCCAATAGAAGAATAAAGCATTGAGAAAAGACTCAACCTGGCTGGATTTATATGTAAATGCCAAATAATTTATATGCTCAAATATTTGCATTGAGTTCAATGAAAAGAATGTAAATACTTTTGATTTAAGTCTTGCTCTGTCTGTTGAAAGGCAAGACTGAAACACATGTCTGTGTAAATTCGGGGCAGATTCACATGTTGATGATAAATAATGATCAGAATCGAATCAACAGATTCACATATTGTTGTTACAAGCACAATAGATTTTCATAAATCCCCAAAGATAGCCATATGCACATTGTCACATGTTTTCATACATTTGAATTTCAAGCTCAGGCTCTTTTCAGACATGAAAGGGCTAGCATAGAAAGAAGAGTCAAAGATAACACTAATCTGTTTGATTAATGATGACCATTGGGAGCACTTCAGGGCAGACCTTCTGATCAAATCCTAGTTAGTCAATCTCAGCATTTCTGTAGCAAGAAAAAGATGAAATGCAGATGATCATAAAAATGTGATTTTTGCCATATGCTTACAGCTGCAAAAATTAAACATGGCTTGGTTTGGGAAAAGCTAATATTTTGGTTGACATATGTAGTGATTATCTTGTAATTAAACTTGAATGTAAAATTAGTTAGGGGCGGTTTACAAGAATTCAAAATGGGCTCTGGTACAACATGTTCAGCAAAACCCAAAAATGACATCTGCTAAGTGGACAGAAATTTATTGGTCAGACAAAATTATATAGTGCTAAATTTTGGCTTCTTATGACATTTATGAATTTCAAATAATTACAATAGAAAAGGAACCAAGCTATGAAAACAATAGCTATTTCATAGTATAAATAGTATTTGGTGCATATAATGAAACAGGCCCCATTACAATCATTGTATTGTTGGTGGGTCAAATACGAGACCACTCCGATAGCAAGTGATTTGTGCAATGCGAAGATTGTGATTTTGAAACCTTGTTTTGGGTGCTGACAAAAACCTCACAAAAAATAAATTATGTTGCATCTAAAATTTTCAAACCAATGATGCTAGTTTATCATTTCATCCAATTTGAAACCATAGGTGACCCCAATTTCGGACAATTTGCCACAATTATCATCTTAAATGTGCAATAATCTGGGCTGCGATTTTAGGAGTATTTGAGACACAAATTGTGGCTTTGGACCACATAAATGGAGAGGACAAATAAAATATTTGGTGTTACTTGAACCCAGTAATGGTAATTTACACCAAATTTGATAAATGAAGATGTGCAAGATGACTGCAGATAAGATTGCTATAGCTGATCAATGATACTCTGCCACAAGGAAACCTGTCTGTGGGTTTTGATATGAATATGCACAGCCTGAGCTGGGATTAAATGCAACGCAAGCTTTTGAAAGAACTGAAATGTCTGATTTTTGAAATGGGAAGATTTTACTTGATCAGGGTGGTGGTCGTGGTCAGTTGATGCACATTTTTTGCATAAGCACAAGGGAGCAAGTTTTCCCTTGCTTTGGGGTGAGTGTAATAAGATGGGTAGCTGATAAATGAGACATTAGCATAGTTGTTGATACTCAAATGATTTTTAAACTGCTGAAATTACAGGTAAAGGGTCCAACAAAATTAATGTAAAGACGAACAAAAGATTGGAGAATTTTGCCATGAATTTTGAACAAAAAAATGCAGTTGTATAAAGCATTCAGTTTATTCTATCTTCCAATGATTTGCATGTATTTAACTTTTCCTATAGTATCTTTCTTATTTAATTTATTTTTGATGTCTCAAAATTAGCAATTACGAATTTGATGAAATTTGTGTCCAAGTTTTTCGGTAAAAATATTGATAAATGTATTTTCAGCAGAGGATAATGTACATATATATAAATGTACACCTAGTAAAGTTCAATTTCTGTGTCAATTTTGAAATGTTTAATGTTGTATATAAAAATTAATTTACTTCCAAGCAAAATTAGCAATTTCCATGAAGATTTTTAACTATGATTAATATTTCAATATTTATAATATCATCTATATTCATTTAGGCTGCCCACTTCATTAGCATAAGGGTCTGCTCAAGGTCTGAAGCTATAGAGGCCCTAGAGAATTGCTTCAAATGATCTGTGCATAATGAGCATGCTTTGATCTTGCAGGGTGCTAAGTAGGAACAGTTAATGAAAAATGATCTTAATTAATGGCACATGGTTATTCAGAAAAAGGTAATAAATAGGACCTAGGGGTTCTCCCTGTCTGGCTCCCATGGTTCATTAAAACAATTCTAAGAAAATATTAGTGAGGTGAGAAATTGTATATCACATTGTTCGCTGAGCAGCAGGAGACCTGTTTAATGATTCACTTTGATCATCAGACAGGGTGTAAATCAATTGTTTTGGATGCCTTTATGAGTTTCTGGTTGGAAGGTTGGGGCAATACCATGGTTCCAGCACACAATTTAATGAAAAACATTCTATGTCATATGTATATGGATCATAAAATGAGTATTAAATAGCAATTGAATGTGCTTCTCAAAGGGGAAAAGTATAGATCCAAAAATGAACAAAAATTCTTAGAATTCCCATTTTTCAATGAATATGAACTTACAACAGACATTGTCCGCTAGTACTATACTACTTCCCTTTCCATGATCTTACCCTAGAACAGGGTGTCAAAATTAATTATCTTATTAGACCAACATACATGTATTACATGAAAGCAAGCATTCCCTGTTGTTGCATGCACATACTATTACACACATTCTACCAACATATGACATTCGAACATAACAGCACATGTGGAAGTTACAAAACTTACAAAACAAAACAATCATGAAGTTGATATATCGCAAATTTATGTAAATATGCATATTATTTATGGAGAATGTCATGAAATTAATCGTAATTTTAGTAATTTGTGACCACAATAATGATGCAGCTGCTCCGCAGCTAGATGTACAACATCTATTATTTTGTGATTGTCAAAGCAGAAATGGGAGAGAAAACAAAAGAAAATCCACTGTGTAAGTTTCTCGAAAATGACCAAAGTGACAAATACAACACCATAAGACACAATCTACATGTATCCAAAGTCTTACATACCAGTCAGATGATACTGCTGATTCATCAGTACCCCAACCATTTTCAGGAACTTGTCACAGATATAATTGTCAGCAAAGCAAGTCTCTTTAACCACTGAATTAATTAACACTGCTTAAGAATTTAACACATAATTTATCATTATTCAAGATTTTGTAAAATCCAAAGTTTTCTGTATGATGACAAAAGTCAGAATGATAATGAAAATTCCTTGCAGAACAGTTTTGTTCCTCATTAGCTTATTGGACAATGGAGATGGCTTCTATTACATAATCAATTAAAATGGTTTTCTTTTTTCTCCACAGAAGTCATGGAAATAATTACCTAGGCCTTATGTCTGTGTTTGTACAACAATTAATTACAGTAGGTGTTAATTAGGGGCCTCCATATGTGTCCTTGTTATTTAACCTTTGATGTAAGGTAGCCCTTCATGGTCATGCCTTATTGATTGGGTTAATTAAAGCATGTTTGTTTAGCAGTTAGTTTCAGTTGAATGCATCAGTGAACATAAAGTTTGAAATCTTTAAGCAATGCTGAAATTTTAGCATTTCATACATTTTGATCAACTTTATTTCTTTCAGTATGCAAAAGAAGCAATACAAGACAATGGCATTAATATTATAACTTAAAATTTAGAAAGAAAACAGAAGTCTGGCAAAAAACTGATAAAGCCTTAATTATTGGTATTGGGTCCATTTAATTGCTATGAATTTCTACTGATCTCAAAAAATTCCTTAATTTCTGTGACAGAGACCTCACAGCTGCTTGAGCAATATAGAAGATGAATATCATTATTTTTCTTTCTGTTTTGCTTCATTGGAAAATGATGAAATAAAAATAATTCAGATGTAAAATCTGATATCAAAATAATTAAAAAACATTTCTTTAACATTTCTTTAGACATTTAACTATTCAAACATCTGTGATGATTTCAGTGCAGTCATTAATGGAACTGTAACTCATTAAAATCCTTGTATTGACAAGTCGTTCTGTTCTAAAGCTTGGACTCATTTAAAGAAGAAACTCAAAAGATGTTCATAAAACAGCTATCGGTGACTGGTTTTAAGGGTAATAGTCTCTCTGTATCACATTTAAGTTAATAAAACCAGAAACATCAAAGAATATTGAAAGTGATGCTGGGCTGAACAATTTCTAAGTCGGATGATACGCACCTTTCCCATTCTTCCGCAGTAATAGTATACATTTGCGTAACCTCCTCCGAATGTTGTCAGTGAGTCTGAAGTTTTGGACAAAATTAGTATCCTGCTCCATTAAGATGTCAAGTGTTGAAAAAATATTATCTTGGTGACAATGTTATCACCACATAGCCACTGATATAATACAAACGATTTTATCCAATGTGTCCGACCATTACCCAAGAATGAACTGAAAACCTTATCGTAAACCACTCTTATCGCAAACAACCATGCGTAATGTAAATCTCAATGGGTTTCACTTTTTCAAAATCTCGCTCAGCACCTGTCTCTGACCTAATTCAGCAAAACAGGTGTATCCGCTACTTGAGACTCGTAAAAAAAGATTTTTATCAGGTACGTTTTTTTTCGGCCATGAAAAACCAGACTCCACAATAGAATCTCTGTCATTATTATGGTCCAGTTGAGGCTTGGCTACCTGTGATTAAGCAGCGTAAAACAGTAAAACAAAGTCGACAAGAATCACGCTCATTAAATTTTATGCTTGTATTGATAAAGAGCTCAATTTCTTTATGTTCACTGTTTATAATATCAGCCAAAAATTAATGATCCTGACAGTCGAGCTTGTCCGCAGGGCTTAAACCAGCTCCAAGGCTCAAGTACTATTTAGCCATTAAGGTTATGAAAATATTTCTGTGGAAATTGATTCTTGTTTATTTCACTGATTCAATAAGAGAGTCATATCAAAAGAATGTTCATTTACGGCTGGTAACCTGCCTCGGAGATTGGAGCTACTGCATCAGAAAACCAACAAATTGCTTATGCGAAACCAAAGACGCAGATCAGCTGTGCAGTAACTGCACAGCTGATCTGCGCCTTTGTTTTCGCTAAACTGATAATACAATCTCTCTTCTTCTTGAATCCAAAATTTCAAGCTTCTGGCCTGCTTCTGTGACTGTACAGCCCGGTTTGTGTCAGACCTGGTTGCAACCCCAACCCAAATTGTTGGTTTTCACATGCACAGGCTCATATGGAAAAATGTAGTGGTCATCCAAATCTTAATCAGGTTTTCTTGTTAATGCATCATTTTGCTTTATAAGGCGTGAAAATAATAAGAAACATGTTCAAATGACCATTTTGAAATTAAATTAAACCTTATGGCAAAATTGCTGCTACCAAATGTTGCTTTCCCAGATTTCAACCAATTTTTGGACCTTTTTAATAAAATTAAATGCTAGGTTGCTTTTTATTATTCATTGGTCTGAAGCAGTTATAGTGCACCCCTGCAGATATTTGACCATTTGAGCAATTTCCAATCTGTGATTTACTTTTTATGTTTTTTTTTTAGAAATTTTTAAAACTGAAAATTTGTCAGCATAGTGGAAATTGAGTCAGCCATGTCTTAAGCAAATTTTCCAACCGGGTTTTATACTCATTGGTAAAAGTAAAGGAGAATCACAATTAGCTAGCACAGGGACTGGCTATAGTGGTGCACACTGATTTAATATTGTCATATTGGGAAAATTTTTGAAAATAAAAAAGCAAAATGTGAGAGGGTGAAATGTGTGTAGGTAAAAGAGAAGCAACGAATGACTTGCAGCCATATGTACATGTGTGTGCTCTATTTTATATTGATGTATAAATATTGGTATAAAATTGCTTTTTTTATGGTATTAAAAACTGCTTTTCTGTATAAATATGCAATAAAAATATATGACAGGCCATGAAATCATACTAAAAATGGTCAAAAGCTGGAGTAAACAAATTTTTACTTCCTCAAATCTACCTTTTTATGGTATTTTTACAACTTTTTTTTGTATGAGCCATTGCTTGACAAAACCAAAGTCCTTGCCATGCCATGGGAAAACATATTTTACACACATCTGAAAATAGATATAGATCAGCAGATTTAAGGCTATTTTTGTTGCTAAGAAGATGGCAGAACCTCTTCAAAAACCCCAAATCAGCAATTACAAGCCTTGAAATTTGCCATTTTCATTTACAGAATTCTTCTGATGCCATAATAGTCTGGTTTTGTCATGTAGTGTCTCACCTAATAAGGATAATAAGGATAAATGAGCCAGTGCACAAGAAAACAAACAATCTGCATATGCAAAAACAAAGACGCAGATCAGCTTCGCAGTAACTGCGAAGCTGATCAGCGCCTTTGTTTTTGCTACACAGATAGTACAATTTCTCTACTCTCTAAATCCAAAATTTCCAGCCTCTATCTATCTTCTGAGACTGTACAGCCCGGTTTGTGTCAGACCTGGTCGGAACCCAAATTGTTTGTTTTCTCAGGCACAGGCTGAAATTTTATCATATCTGATGCACCAAAAAAAAAAAAAAAAAAAAAAAAAAAAAAAATGTCATAAAAGATAAACTTAGCATTCAAGGAAGTCATAAAAATAGATTTTAAACAAACATCTGCCTTTTTTAGTGTTTTAAAAATTATCCTGTCAAAAATGAGCGTGAAAAAGTCCATTTTATGGTAATGTCAAGTTTAAATGCAAAAACCGGACAGGTGACCATGATTCTAAAGTAGTAACATGAAAAAAGTTCAAGTTTTCTGATTATTGGATGAAACGGGAATTCATTGAATATCCAGAGTAGGCGAAATGGGAGTAGGCGAAACGGGAATAGGTGAAACAGGAGTAGGCGAAATGGGAGTAGGCGAAACGGGACCAAATCAAAGATTGCTCCATTGGCTGTTTGAGGAATCTAATAATAAACAAATATATTTTTCTCTGCAAAAAATGCCAGAATTATTTTGGTTCAGTAGCTAAATTGATACATATATTGAAAATAGGGATAAAAGTACACCAAAATGTATTAAATATTTTCAAATTATGAAAATGCCAGTTTCCAATTTCATGAGAGTGGAAATGTGCTACAAACAAGATGCCTGAAATAGGGGGTTAGCACCTTTTCTTTACAGCTGTAGAATTTATGAATAGGGGCCCAATAAAATCAAAATTAAGCCAAGGCTTGTGAAAATCTGCATTTTACAAAATGCAATTTAAGATGCTGCAGTTAAGCTACACTGATGCAGTAACTGCATAGCTGATCCACACTTTTCAGCTTTTGGTAGATAGCAATATTCCACTTATTTATGTATGAATCTTATGTGGCGACATCGTGAGCCTGGTTTGCATATCTCGGACATCCGAAGCAGCTGTATCAGACTTGTTTTCTCGTAACAGGGCTCAAATTGTCAGCATCCTTATCCTTTGTTCAAAAATCATTATTTTGTATTTTCTTCAGGAGAAATGGCAATGCCCCTTGACAATAAAAAATTAATAACCATGAGATTGTCACATCACTTGAAAACCAGCTTTATGCGTATTAGACTCACATTTACTTGCCTATCAGCTTGCACAGTTTCATTTATTTCAGTGACTTTGTTATTTATTCCTTTAGTATATGCCGATATCTAAAGAACATGCCAGCTCATTGATTCTGCATACATGTATTTTATATAAAAGTTTGGCATTCGTAGGCATCTAAGCTTTTGGTATGTTTTGTCATGGTTAGTTCCAGAGTCCTGAAAGACAGTTTTCTGACCCGGTCCATATGTCACAGACTTTTAAGCAAATTTATCCGATTTTGATTTTATTGGATTTGTCAGACAGCATGTCCAACATGACATGATTTGACCCGACTGGACACATGTAGAGAACACACAGCCAGTCTTGACCGACCTGGATTTGGTAAAAATATATATTTTTCAAAGATATTGATGCTATGAACTCCATACAATG
Source organism: Rugalucina vietnamica (assembly GCA_964017185.1). NCBI lineage: Eukaryota > Metazoa > Mollusca > Bivalvia > Lucinida > Lucinidae > Rugalucina > Rugalucina vietnamica. The sequence continues at coordinate 68,750,139 of OZ024869.1, read as the reverse complement.
CATATGGTTCTTGTGGTACATGCAGAATTTGTCCCAAAGCGGTATGAGATTGGTTGTAGCAAATTTTCTGCAAGTGAACTGTCCATCAGAGAGAACTCATTGCCAGTGAATTTCACTGGTAGTAGTTTTAAAATTAACAGTGAATTGTCTGCCAATAAAGTTGATCACTTTTATGGTAGTTAAATTTCTGTCAGTGAACCAGAGAATTTTATTCCAGTGTCTGATAGCCAACTTTGTGCAGGTGATGACTACCAGTGAGTAACTATGCCAGTGAACAGCCACCCAACATATCTGTGATGCAACCAAATTTGTTACTGCGCAGATTGATGTGATATCTCATGTCACATGATTTTTTTCATTTTATTTATTTATTTATTTTTTTTTTTTGCCAGTGAAATAATGCCAATGAATTAAATGCCAGTGAACTTACCGCCAATGAAGAAGAATAAATGCATGGTTCCACTGTACTCGAAAGCCTCTTATATTCTTTCATTCTGATCATTACAATACCATTTTAAAGTTCCGAGTAAATACATGTAACAATATTAAAATTCACTATTCTTTTCTCTCCTAGAGAAACATGTTACTGTCCTTAATTTCCCCTTCACAGTCTTTTAAATGTGATTTGTCCTCAAATGTCAAATAATAAAAGCGTTAATTTGTTCGTAATAACAAAGTATTTAAGATTCTAGACTTGATTTGTATTAAATGCACAAAGACATCCAGCAGCCTGAATCCATCAATCATCAGCAACAAAACTAACATTTATCCCCAGAAAATCAATACCAAACATCACCGTGTCCATTCGAAACGCATGAAAAGAGGTCGTAACGCATGATCGGCGGCATTTTCACGTATGATTGCGGTAGTTTCCTTCGGATTCGCCGCCATTTTTGGAGGAAACTTTAGCGGTAAGTTTTTACAAACTTTTATTTGAATTATTTAAATAGACCTTTCCAACGAACGATCTAGCCTATCCGGATCTACATACATGCCTCTAATTGCCGAGTGTTCTACTGATGCATAGGCTTCGATAGGACTCGCAAACATTCGAGGAGATTATTGTTTTGCAAGTTCGGCCATACACGAAAATAACATTCGCCCAAAAACGTTTCGTACTTTTCTCATTTTCTTCAAAGTTTTGACTAACTGTTGGATGATTTTGCTTTTTGACATCACACTTTAACTTAAGAAGCCAATTTCTCATGATTTTTTTTCCCGAACAACCACGGGTTAAAACAAAATACGTCAAAATTAAAGTAACGCACGATAATACGGCAACCTGGTCTTTCGAACTTTGCAAGTATTTACAATGAATAACATATTTTAAGGGGTAAAAGCAAGCCAAATGCTCATTTGTTGTCAAGTCCCGTTGTAGTTTGAAGTAAGGTCCAGGTTACTTCATTTCCAGGTGTAATATCTTACTGAAGTTGCATTCCATCCCTTGTCCATAAACAGCATATAAAAGGGCTTCAACAATTTATGAATGTTGACTCTGTGCGACGTCTTATTTATTTTAACATTAATTAACATACCATAGTTTAATCTTAAATAAAATACCGTATCATGTGCTTCTGGACTATGAGGGCAGCAAGGTCTGAGGTCGGTAGTCAATAGAACAAAAGCCAATCTTTGTAAGAGGCATGCGCGTAAATTTTGTTTGTCCTCTTTTTCGTCAATCTCTGTGTCAATCTTGATGAGATAAACATAGGTCATATTAACATAGTGTGTTCATGTGCCAGGTGCATGTGCGAGTTGGTTATGGACCCCTGGTCTAGAGCGCATTGCATAAATAGTCACGCCGCATATACGCTCAATCATCTTTGCACAATGTATATTCAACAAAAGTTAAGCTTTTCCAAGAGATGCTCGCAATCTCACATCGCTATCTTAAGTGTATGATCATGTGTCAACCATCATCAATAGCAGAATAGTCAAAGATCAGGAAAGGCTCGGGCAGATCTCTCGGCATGCGCGTATGGCCTACTGCAATTGCATGGTCCAATCAAGATGACCAGAAGTCGGTGGTCGTTTAACCACAAGTTGTGAATACTGTATTCTATTTATGCCCAAATAATAAAACAGTTTCAGATTTGTTTCAATGTTTCTTTCACGCAGCCAGGATGGTGTATTATAAGGGGGGGGGGGGAGTACCACCTATACATACATGCTACAGCCTTATCTAGAAGTATTATGCGGCGAGTCAACAGCGGCAATCGATTAAAAGAATTCACAATCGATAGTCAGTAAGTCAGTATATATAGTAAGAAAGAAAGAAAAGAGAAAAAAGAGAGGAGGTTTGTCCATATATTTGATTTAATCTCTCTGTAATTTATTACTGACAGTCTCAAAGTAATGGACTAACTATATGCTCAAACGGTAAGAGAGAGACCCTTGGTTCGTGCCCTGGTCGGGCCACATTCTTCTTCTGCTTCTTTGATAGCTATCCCAACAGAGCTACCGAGCAACATGGTCAGCAAATTACTGTTTTACAGCGAGGATTCAGCTTTGTACAATTGACGAGCACCAAACGTGTAAACTGGAGACAAATGAGCATTTGGCTTGCTTTTACCCCTTAAAATATGTTATTCATTGTAAATACTTGCAAAGTTCGAAAGACCAGGTTGCCGTATTATCGTGCGTTACTTTAATTTTGACGTATTTTGTTTTAACCCGTGGTTGTTCGGGAAAAAAATCATGAGAAATTGGCTTCTTAAGTTAAAGTGTGATGTCAAAAAGCAAAATCATCCAACAGTTAGTCAAAACTTTGAAGAAAATGAGAAAAGTACGAAACGTTTTTGTGCGAATGTTATTTTCGTGTATGGCCGAACTTGCAAAACAATAATCTCCTCGAATGTTTGCGAGTCCTATCGAAGCCTATGCATCAGTAGAACACTCGGCAATTAGAGGCATGTATGTAGATCCGGATAGGCTAGATCGTTCGTTGGAAAGGTCTATTTAAATAATTCAAATTAAAGTTTGTAAAAACTTACCGCTAAAGTTTCCTCCAAAAATGGCGGCGAATCCGAAGGAAACTACCGCAATCATACGTGAAAATGCCGCCGATCATGCGTTACGACCTCTTTTCATGCGTTTCGAATGGACACGGTGATACATACTTGCTTGAAAAAAATTGAATAGTGATACAGGCAGGTTTCGAGTTCCTTATTTTCTGTATGTTGACTAAGCATGGTAGGGGTGGGTGGTGGTGGTGGGGTGGGGGGGGGGGGAATTCCTGATTAGAGCTGGAGGTATGAGATGCAAGTTAGTGTTTGATAAACCCATTTTAATATTTCTACATATTTCACAAGTTTTATTAGTTAAGGTTGAGGTTGTTAAACTGAGAAATAAATTCCTGAATTTGAAAAAAAATGGCATTTTTAAAAACTGGTTCCTTCCCTTAGCTAAACTGGCAGAAAGAGCTGGATTCTTTTTTGTTTGAATTATATAGTCTTTTGTTCATCCACGGTGCCTCATTTAAAGTCTGAAAGTCCTGTGATTAAAGAACCCTAAACCCTTAAATCATTTTACAGGAAAAATTAATGGGCAATTTTCAACTCTTTTAGACTCATAAACATTTTCTTCATTAATTCAAAAAACATAATGTGTCACCTTCCTAGAAAAAATTATAATATTATCATTACTCTTTATTTTTCAAACAAAGGGCACAGAGAAAGTGTGATCGTAAAAATTAATTTCGGTAAATTTAAGCCTAATATTAAATATGCATGTTTTGTAACATAGTCATGCCTGCCTTTGGGTTTTGGGATTCAGACTTGGTAACTTGTGGTCTGAAGAAACTAGTTTGTAATTTGTTGTAACTATTGATTGGATCCTTGGAATTTAATCTAGGAGATGAACAATGCTTCTGCTGGTCTTTGGAAGATTAAATGAATTTCCATTGATAACGTTTTCTATGGGTTTTGCAGTTACTTTGTATTGAAGATTGACATCATTGTCCGGGTGTGATTGTTTAAATCTATTTCAGGCTTAACTGGACAGCTTATGATGTATTAATATTGGACCATTTGCATCTTATATAGTATTCATGACGTATCCGGTGGGACGGATTAGTGTTAATCTATTTCTTGTTTACCATGGCAACGGTATTGTTATGAAGATAAAGCTTGGTATCTTATTGGTTTATGGTTTTGATGTATTTGAATAATTTTGAGGATCGGGAATCTGGTGGAATATTAGATATACTGTAACTTGGTATCATGGGGTAACGACGTCGTTTTGGGTTGATGTGTGTGCGTGTGTATGGATGCGAAGACTGCACCATTTCTAGAACATTAAGGACAGATTAGATTTATGAGAACTAGTTTATTCTTGTGGCAAAGCTTCTTTGGGATTATGTCCTTAATCTAAGGGGAGTCGTTTTTTAGCTTTTGGAATGAAGAGACTAAAATAGCATTACAAATTGAAACTTTAATAAACTTTTTATAGAACAATCGACATAAGACTCCAGTTTATTTTGGAAATTAGTATAACAGAAAATTCAGTAAAACAGAAATAATATATTCAACGAATGAAAAAGTAAATTGACTTTAGTTATTCTTTCCATCCACAAAAATAAACATAACGGTCACGAGGAACAACGGAAGTACTAACTCAAACTACCTGTGCCCTTGGTTAGGTCACAGTGTAAACTGGTGCCGTTCGGCAGGATGCGAACCTAGAGGACATTTCAAACGTGGGTACTGAAAATTTATCTATCTTGGACTGCTGGTTTAAACTAAAGGAATGGAACTTTGACGATCTGAACATTTAATATGGTTATGTGGAAAAATTACAGTAACTTAATAAATACGATGTTTTAATTGTGGACAGATCTTCGCCTGGTGTAATTAAACATTACTATCCGGCTATCCGGCGATCTTAATTACGGGTGGATCCAGTTGGACATAATAGCTGGGGTCCATGAGGACACTGTCAGCATACAAGAGAACGGGCTGTTGAAATTTGACCCGCCGTTAGAATTTAGGCCTATGGTGGCTAAATTGTTGATAAACAATGATTTATTTGCGGCAAAGAACAGCGATTTGACATTTACTGATATGTAAAATTTCATATTGACCCTGGTGATGCCCAGCCGATTAAACTTCGTCGATGAGTGGTGACGTTTTGTTTAAAGCACAGATCCTATGGACAGCCGTCTGTGCTTGGGACAACGCTACTGATGGAATGTTATATGAGCCAGGGTTAAAGCGTGGATTCTAGAAAACCGTCTGCGCTAGGTGCAACGCTTAACAACATGATGTCATCCTAGAAGAAACATGTGAAACAGTGCATTAAAGTAAACTTCAAATGATTCAGTTTCAAAGATGAGAAAGCATTTTAATGTTTAAGCAAGTCAAGTAATGTTTAATTATAAAAATGGTAATTTAATTAAGTATTATTGCAATGGTTTGTGTGCGCAGTGTGTTAATTTACATGCAAATAATTGTGTTGTCACAGAATTAATAGTGACGATTGGATTAATAACAGAATGTATTTTTCTTACTTTCATGATTGGATATGTCAAATAATCTTTATCTTTGAAGCAAAGGCCTGAACGGTAGCTCTTTTCGAGCAAGGCGCTAGGCATGGTTGCGCCGTAGACTTGGTCCTGAGAAACAAAGAGTCTTGGTAGAATACATAGTGCCAAGGTTATAGAGTGAATGTTTGACTGTGGATTAGTATCATATCATCATGTCATCATTAATGTTGGTGTGACAGGACACACAATTGTCTCGAATTTGTACTGTGACAGGACACTGTTATTATGAGACAATGTTTATCGGTATTGTGACAGGACACATTTTGTGCTGATAAAATGAATTCTGTTAGTGTTATATATTGTGTTATATGTTGTATATCATGTTATATTCATGTGTGCAAGAGAATATGCCTCAACTGTTGAGACGCCATTTTTGGAGTGTTCATAATGGCTACCTTAATGATTGACGCATTAATTTTATTCGGGTATTGTTTTTGATTATGGTTGCTGACTACTTTGTTCAGAGTCTCTGTTTGAAAGGGGCCCTTGTAGTTAAAGGGTAGGGGAAAAAGAAATTCTTCCGCTCTGGCAAAAGTCAGGTTTATAGAGTTGATATACTTGGGGTTATCAACAGTATTTAAACTGTAAATATTTTATTCCGGGAGGGAATAATGTTAAGGACGTGTGAGAACAAAAGGCAATGCTTCAAAGTGTATCATCATTGTAGTGGGTTCTATAATGGGGTTTATAAAGACTATAACTGGAGTTTTCTTGTGTCACTATTGTAATTTGGTATTAGTTCTTGCGCTACTGTGGAAATCAATAAGAACTGTAGCAGCATTTATGTTTTCCAATAATGGACAAAGCTGACACAATTTCAGCATTGGACTAAATGGTTGTGGTGCTTGTGGCAATGAAACTGTATTGGTCAATGTAAAATAAGGTGCTGATTAAAATGTAACTTGGTAGTTGTTTGCATATTGTTGCATTTTGGTTTTGTCAAATTTGAGGTTTTTTGATTATGATATTTCGGTTGCAATGTCGGTTGACGACATGTGATTGGGTTTTGTCAGTTTTCTGGGTTTTGTTGTGTTCAATTTGGACTAAGGTATTGGTTTCCGATATTGCACTCTGCTGCTGAAGAAATCAGAGGGAACTTAAAAATAGTAGACATTTTCTGATATTGGGTTTAGTAGCATGATGCTACAAGTATGACTTGTCCTGCTGCCTTCTTTGAATGTTTTTCCCTGACGGCAAAAACATTTGGCCAAGGGGTGTTATGTAACATAGTCATGCCTGCCTTTGGGTTTTGGGATTCAGACTTGGTAACTTGTGGTCTGAAGAAACTAGTTTGTAATTTGTTGTAACTATTGATTGGATCCTTGGAATTTAATCTAGGAGATGAACAATGCTTCTGCTGGTCTTTGGAAGATTAAATGAATTTCCATTGATAACGTTTTCTATGGGTTTTGCAGTTACTTTGTATTGAAGATTGACATCATTGTCCGGGTGTGATTGTTTAAATCTATTTCAGGCTTAACTGGACAGCTTATGATGTATTAATATTGGACCATTTGCATCTTATATAGTATTCATGACGTATCCGGTGGGACGGATTAGTGTTAATCTATTTCTTGTTTACCATGGCAACGGTATTGTTATGAAGATAAAGCTTGGTATCTTATTGGTTTATGGTTTTGATGTATTTGAATAATTTTGAGGATCGGGAATCTGGTGGAATATTAGATATACTGTAACTTGGTATCATGGGGTAACGACGTCGTTTTGGGTTGATGTGTGTGCGTGTGTATGGATGCGAAGACTGCACCATTTCTAGAACATTAAGGACAGATTAGATTTATGAGAACTAGTTTATTCTTGTGGCAAAGCTTCTTTGGGATTATGTCCTTAATCTAAGGGGAGTCGTTTTTTAGCTTTTGGAATGAAGAGACTAAAATAGCATTACAAATTGAAACTTTAATAAACTTTTTATAGAACAATCGACATAAGACTCCAGTTTATTTTGGAAATTAGTATAACAGAAAATTCAGTAAAACAGAAATAATATATTCAACGAATGAAAAAGTAAATTGACTTTAGTTATTCTTTCCATCCACAAAAATAAACATAACGGTCACGAGGAACAACGGAAGTACTAACTCAAACTACCTGTGCCCTTGGTTAGGTCACAGTTTGACAAATAGGCACCTAACAATGGAATTGTTACTGGAAATCAATGAGTTCACTCTGAAAAATGATGCATGATTTTACTTGAAATTTTTTACGAAAAGTGTTTTTTTCTCTATAATAATGCCATAAAGCATTTGTTGCAGATACTATTTAAAAGCGCCTTGCCCAGACAATTCTAATGAGTACCCACAGCATATTTTCAATTCAGAAACAAAGAAATTTATCAACTTATTACCATCAAATATTGAGCTTATCTAGACCGATTGTGTTCCATATCAAATTCCCGAGGGGCAGTCTGCTGCTGAGGCTGAGGTTTACCTGACTCTCACCTGTGTTGACAGGTGGACAACTGTCAATATTACCTGATACCATACACACTACGCTACAAGACACACTCAGCTACACAACACACACATACCTGTGCAGAGCTGATCAGAAGCATATCTTATAATGAGCCTGTGGGTGAGAAAACCAACAATTTGGGTTTCTGACCAGGTCCGACAACGGTCTGTACAGTCACAGAAGTTGGCTAGAGGCTGGAAACTTTGGATTTAGAAAGTAGAGGAGTTGTACTATCCATGTTGTGAAATGCTGCGTCATTGTATTTGCCTATCCATAATGCTGGTTTTCCCATGTGGCGGCTCAATTATGAGCTTATAAGCATTTCATATACATGTTTGTTATGAGAGACATGATAGGAAATTTCTGATAGTTGGATTGTTCAAGGGACTGCACTATTTTAAATAATCTTCCCTGAGGTCCTCTATTGTTCTTGGCTCAATGCAATGCCATATTGTGACTGCTTGGAACATTTTTTTTTTTGGAAAAAAGAAAAGAAAAGAAAAAGAAAATGGTTGTAACAGACTGAATTCGGTTGTGTGGGAATTCAGTTTTTCTTTTAAAATTAATCCATTTACAAAATAAACAAAACCATTAAAATGTGGTTATTGCAGACAGTAACAGCTGCACATGCAATGTCTGCATCAGGTCATGGCGGAGGAAAAATTGTTGGCTTATTTTCTATCACTTATCCTATGGAATGAAGTGGGGTTCTAGTAGTTTCATGCTTTATAATGTAGATATGCACTATGCAGGGAAGATGCTTGAAATTCAGGTAGTTTTGTATAATTATTTTCTTACCACAACATCGTTTTGTAATTGAGATGACAACAAAGAGCTTCGTAAAACATGGAGAATTTCAAGAGAAATGTTGACTTTCCCATGACTTGGCAAAATATTGATTTTGATATCTTTTGATCAGAATTGATATCTGCCTGATGGTGGAGGTCACTAATGGCTTTACAATGGGAGGTGCAATACTGGTAATTTATTTGCAAATAAAATATTGATTATTGTTGTTTTAATTTTCACCATTCAGTGCTCTTCCTTTGTGCAGTTTTGACATGTTCACACACAGAGGGATAGTGCCACAAACCAGTACTGGCAGTTCAAACTGAATTCACTGATGAAATTCAAGATTACCAATTGAAATTCGGATCAAGAGGCAAGAATTTGAAACAAGTACATGTATGGTAAAACAAATGAGCCGCATCGTGAGAAAACCGGATTTTTGCCTATGCGAAAACAAAGGCGCAGATCAGCTTCGCAGTAACTGCGAAGCTGATCAGCGCCTTTGTTTTTGCTACACGGATAGTACAGTTTCTCTTATTCTTAAATCCGAAATTTCAAGCTTCTAGCCTGCTTCTGTGACTGTACAGGCCGGTTTGTGTCAGACCTGGTCGGATACCCCGAAGACCGGTTTTCTCGCGTTGAGGCTCAAATGTATCTGTCTATATCCACACTCGTTATCCAGGGGCAACCAAGTTGAACCAACATGACTGAGAACAACCAACACAGGTGAAATCAATAGATGACAACAGTAAGTATAAAATACTTGTGTGGGAACAACTTGCCACAGATCAGAATGATCCATGGTTAGTTGTGCCCAGACAGGTATTTGGATCCTTGAGCCTCATTTTAACTTCATCGTCATTGGTTGTTCTCTCAGTGCATTGGTTGTCTCAGGAAAACCGGTGTGTTATCACTCAGCCAAGCACCCAAAAGTCAGTTTGATTGCAACTAATGTATCTTGTGTATGTCCTTGTGTATGTCCACTTGTCGTGTAGTATGATTTACAAGGGGATAATCCACAGGATGTTAAGAAATACTAGGGGATGAGCTGGATTATCCCTTTTAGGGATTTTGACAGGATTAGGGATTATGATGTTCTACACAAATATTTATCTGTTGTTTTAGCCCCATGAAACTTTGATGGTGCATTTGTTTTAGTCTTTGATATGGGGCTTATTCTTTTAGGTCTTAATTGGTTTTAAAGCACCAAATACAGGTACAACTAAAGCTGAAAAGTTTGCCAAGTTTGTTCTAGATCCAGAAGAGATAGTTCATAATAGAGTGAAAGAACATTTTCCAGACCCAGAAACTGAACCTGCAAAACTCGCTAAAGACGACAGCTGTATTAACTGGGAAAGCATTACTTTTGTCCTTCAGTATACATTGTCTGGTTTGGTCTTTCAATTGACATTGACATTGCTTTTATTGTTCAGTATATACCTTATCACATTGGACTTTTCAACACTTTTGAAAAGAAACTGCATGACTTTTGGACTAAGCAAATTGGATTTTGAAAAATCAAGGGGCTTCACTAAATCATCTTTCATTTTCCCAATTAGCACACCCTCCATTTTGTAAATTCTAATTGACACTTGACCCTTCGATTCCAGAGGGATGCTGATAGTCTAGATTAAACTGTGTCTTCTTATTAATTTCTTATCATAAATGGGCCCTGTCATAGAAAAGCTTGCCGTCTTCCATGAAGGGGTAGGGGCGTGGGGGTGGGGTGTAGACATGTTTCGGCTTGATAATGATGAAGTCTTCAATGGTATTTGAAATGTTTGATATGGCAATGGGAAGGGGTTGATCTTGCAGTGGATGGCAAAATGAGCCAAACAGATAATGCAATATATGTGATTAGTAGTGTTTATCTTGTTCATATTGTAGGCTTGAAGCATCTTTTATCATTACAGGGCCTAAATGATATAGCCAGGCTACTGTGCAAGGCTGTTAAATGCATTTTGCCTTTGTTTTAAACATATATGACAGTAACTTGCCCACCAGAATCTGATCTAGACAGAGTTTGACAGGAGTTTGTGTTGGAGAGGTCATGTTGGGACAGTGGTTATCCTAGCCCCTCCTCAAAGTGAGAGAATGCTGGCCAGACAGTGGAAGTCTCAAATGCTATTGATCTAAGGTTAGACCTGTAGACTGTGCCGGGCATTCCTTCTTAGGTACTGCCCCGTTGAGCTGGGCTGTCAGGACAGAAGGCAAGCTGTTGTCCATTCCCAATATGACAATACTTTGTTACAAAACAATACCAATATGATAAAGATCAGAATCAGATGAACCACGTCATGAGAAAACAAACATTTTGCATATGCGAAAACAAAAGCGCAAATCAGCTTCAGGGTAACCGCAAAGCTGATAAGCAACTTTGTTTTTGCTACACCAATGTACAATTCCTCAGCTTTGTAAATCCAAAATTTCCAGCCTCTAACCATCTTCATTGCTTGTATAGCTCCGTTTGTGCCGGACCTGTGCAGAAACCACATTGTTGGTTTTCTTATGACGTGGCTCATTTGTGTAAATAGTTTCCTTTTTGTTTATTCAAAGCAACATCTGCTGTGGTTTACAGGTTATGTTTCGATTTTAACCACTATAGAGAACCACTGTGTATTTACAGTTCAACTGACCCAGGGGGCAGGGTGACCCTCAGACAGTCTGATGCTATCTTTCTGTGTTTACAGAGGTAGAAAAGTTATTGTCTGGTCAGTATGGCCATGCTGCAAACATAAAAGCTAAATCAATGGTTTGAAAAAAAAAATGCCAAAAACAACTCAGCCTGGCTGCAAAGCCATGGAAGTCAAGCACAAGTCTTTGATTAAGAAACAAGAACATTCTGTAATATTGGGAGCAAATACAAAAGCCTTGTCAAGTTGATCAGTGCGCAACAAGTATGATGAAGCTGAAGAACTGTCACATGTATTTGGATATATGTGAAAAGGTGTTTTCTCAAAACCGACCATGAAAATAATTAAGAAGTACTTTTTTCCACTAGGGTTACCAATCTATTCTTACGCGATGGTGTCACCCGTCCCTCTCCATACATATTTTTTGGGGCATATCATAATTTGGGTGGTTTATCGTAATCAAAGAGGGCTAGGGAACCTGAGGTTACATTGGCTAGGTGGACATGGACACCAGTCATACACGCAAGGGGTGAGAGAGCATGTCAGCTAGGGTTATAATTGAGCCCCAACATGGGAATCATCTAATTTGATTACATGCAAAAATGGTATGTGCAGATAGATACATGTAGCTAGATACATGTAGCACAATCTGACGATCAGCACCTCAGGATCAATTCCTCTGCCCCACAATCTACTCAAGCCAGTAAAATGCATTCAACTCAAAAGACGACCCCCTTCCCTGCCAAAATAAGGGTTACAAATTGTATCATGACATGACTATGGGCTAATCTCGGCATTGTTTGTAGCCATGTACCATGCCCCCAGTCTCAAGTTGAACAACAATCATTGAAACCCATAGGACGAACCTACTATGACATTAAATGACAATAAAAATGTTGAAAAAAGTAATTCTGGGGTTACATTATGATCATTGAGGAAAGTCTCAGGGAAATTACTGCCACTTTTGAACTGGGTCATTGATTTTGGAATATTGTCTCAGATAGTGATCTAGATAGATCCCACACTGGGGGTCACCCAAGAGTCAGTTCTCAAGAACTGGGGTTACATAGGTTGCTTTCACATTTTGGGTTTATGCCCTGAAAGGACCTGGTCCCAAATCCTAAAATACAAACTCATTCTGTGACAAATAGACTGTCCATCACGAAAACATGTCTGTGTAATGTATACCCCCTTGAACCCCACTTTTATATAGCAAAACTGGGGTATGCAGGGGTATACCTATTTATTCTTATTTTTGCTCCAAAACATAGATTGTGGGTACTCGTTAGAACTGGCAAGGCGGTTCTAACGTGTACCCACAATCTATGTTTTAAGCAAAAATAAGAAAAATATCAGAATTTTTTTATTGAAAATTTTCATTTTTGACAACTTCAAAAATCTCTGTATATTGCATGGGCGTGTTTTCGTAATGCTGTGCTATAATATTAGTCTGGGCATTGCCGCCAAGGTGATAAACATTTAAATTCTGTCAAAAACATCATGCAGCGTTTTTGGTGTCAATATGAAAAGAACAAAACGGCTGAGGCTATCCGCACGACGGTCGTGCCGATAAGCAGCGTTATCCGCACGACGGTCGTGCCGATAAGCGGCGTTATCGGCCCGACTGTCGTGCGGATAGCCAATGCTACAGGTATTGGCTATCGGCACGACGGGAATATAAGATTTTCTAACAAGCTTACGTATGCATTAAACTTTTAATTTGTCATTAAATAAATTAATTATGTGTTTAGCTATTGAAATACATTCAAAATTGACATTTTTGTTAATTATGAATAAGAAAACTAGTTTGACTTGATTAATCCAGCTGATGTAAACTGAATCAAAGTAGATTTGTAACAGCGGATAAAAATACAATCGTTGCATTTTTTTAATTGTGTTACTGAAATGTTTCCATATACTCCATTGTTAAAATCAAAGGCTTTTTTTTTCTTTTGGATTACCAAATCATTTCATTATTTAAGTAACGATAATTACTGTCTCACGACTGATTTTTACAGGTAAATTTACAGGTAAGCCAATTTCAGCAAAATAACAATTTTGTTAATTAAAAAGTAAAAAATCCTGCATGTGTAATATTCTGTTTCAGTTTTGAAGCCAGTGTAATATATTTTTTCAACTTAAAATGTATCAATTTCTAAACATATTTAACATTTGGATATCGATTTCCCTGTCGTGCCAATAAGCGGCGTTATCCGCACGACGGTCGTGCCGATAAGCGGCGTTATCGGCACGACCGTCGTGCGGATAATGGTACCTAGTAAACTAGGGGCTCCTTATTCCTTAAAAAATCCACCTTTTTTGTTATGATAGTTTCCAAATTTTGTAAAATCCTGTTCTGAACTATCAACAAAACATTTATCTATATGAATCATTATAAATGATGGACTGGTAATAAAAACAGGTTGACCATAAAAATCTCAGTTTTTGTGGTTTTTGCCATAACAAATCATTATTCATGTGCGCATGTAATGGACATGATTCGGTGTTCATTGCATAAGGATTGACAGCTAATATCTGTCCATCAATTAGAACTGTCCTTATGAAAATATTATGCTGTCAATAATCTGATCACCGACACACTTTCAGTGGTCAAGTTTCGATTTCATTTGTCAAGTTTCGATTTTACACAATATGGATTCCCTAACCTAAGTTTCAGATTTTGCGTTTTTATATTTTTATTAGGACACAAATCGAAGGCAAACATGTGCCCCAAGATGCAACAATATTTGCATAAATTAGCATGGAAATGGATTGTGGAATTTGATCAATGCTTTGCATTCATTTGGACTGACAGCAAAATATCTGACATGTTTGAAGAACAAATAAAAGGGCACACTCTTAAATTTCCCTTTCCAATTTGTTATGGTAACAACAGCAGTGTTGCTGATAAGGGACAAACAGAAAGATATTTTTGTTTTTGCTCCATAAAAATGTATGTAGATACTCGATCAGCTGAAGTGCATGATGCTTTTTTAAGTTATCACAATTTTTGTTTTTATGAAGTTTTAGAAAAAAAAAACAAACAAAAAAAACTTGATCACTGCATATCATCAGAATGCAATGCTCTTGCCTTATCTGTTACCTTCAAAGTTCAGTGGCAAACGTGTCCTTTTGGAGCATCTTGAGGCATACCTCACCCACGCCAGTGGCTAAGATTTGCATGGAAAACTCATCAAAAATGCATGTGACACCAACACCATAAGGCAAATTAAGGGCCTATGGTTACAAATGGGTTTATGAAACAGTAAGCGAGTGACAGGTAGAATTTCATAAAACACATTCTGAGCTTAAGCTGCAAGGTTATAATGCATTTCTGTCTTGGAGCAGTCTGATTTGAGTGCATTGAATCTGTAAGCAGAGATATGTCCCACATAGTGGCTTTCTTGTTACAGACTTTTCTGGCAATAACTTAAAGTCACCATTAGTTAACCGCCAATGACTTCCTAATTACGACATGGCACAATTATTGTATTCAAAAACAAACAGGCTGACTTGTAACAAAGTTCGAACAGGTTAACAGTTTGGAGGGGTGGGTAACCAGTGATTAAGGGGACATGGTTTCCGATACAAAACTGTAGAATGTACGGGCACAGTGCATGGGCATTGAATTGGAAGCATCTGCTCAAAATTCATACAAATTCTCATATTTTATGGCCAGAGGATTTGTCTGATTTGACCATAATTGTTGGTGTGTCGGGCACATGTTAGACACATGCATAGGGGCTCTCATATCGGCTTCAATAAAGATCAGTTTAAATGTTTATACTAAGTTGTCATAGACTCATTACATTATTCACAAGCTTCCATGGTGGAGTGGTTCAGCGACCTGGTCCCGAGGTTATAAAACTTTTTTCAAGCTCTGCTCAGCTGAGCATGAAATTTCAACTGCTCATAAATGCTTCAGTAGTCAAAATAAGTGAAAAATTTAGGTTCATACCTCAACATCTGGTAATTTATCCTGCTCATAAATGTTAATTGTTGGCATTTTAACATTTATGAGCAGGATAAATTTTAGTCTCAGCTGAGCTGAGCATGAAAAAAGTTTTATAACCTCGGGGCCTGACTTATAAACCAGGAATCATGAGTTTAATCTTGTGTTGCTCCAGTCCTTCGGATGAGACTTTCTGCCACCTGCCACTAAAATCACAGGTCGCAAGTTTGAGTCTAGGCCTCTCCAGTCTTGGTCTATTTGGATGAGAATGAAAATGAAAACAAGGTTCTATCTCCATGACCATAGCTGTTGTGTGGGATTTAAAACATAATCACTATACTGCATTGGTACAGTATCCCTGCGTACATGTATGAGTATTTAGGGGCGGATCCAGGATTTCTGGAAGGGGGTTCAAATCCCTCATGGGGGGTTCGTTTTCAATATTTTACCTTATTTTGAATAAATTTCCCATGAAATTGAAATAATTTGGTTCCAGAGGGGGATTCAAGCAAACCACCCGAACCCCCTCTAAATCCGAACCACCCGAACCCCCTCTAAATCCGCCACTGGTATTTAAGTTATCCAGCTGGTACAGTTACGAAGTAAAGCAGCAGCAGCATGGTTCAGCACCAACTATTAAAAGTATTAACATTGTGTTGCCAATACACAAGTCTGGTGACACCTAAGTCACAGACTGCCCCCTACTGTGACTGTCTGGGATTGCCAGACTGTCTGAGGTCAGAGGAATCTAGGTCACCTGTTACAGGAATCTAGGTCACCTGTAGAATCATTTGAGCCACCGCATGGGAAAAACAACATTCTGCACAGGCGAAAACAAAGGCGCAGATCAGCTTCGCATTAACTGCGAAGCCGATCAGTACCTTTGTTTCCGCTACATGGATAGTACAATTCCTCTTCTACTTAAATCCAAAATTTCAAGCTTCTAGCTCTTTTCTGTGACTGTACTGCCTGATTTATGTCGGACCTGTTCGGAAACCACATTGCTGGTTTTCCCATGAGGAGGCTAATTTCTGAATGTACAGGCTCTTAGAGGCCTCTTGCCCAAAAACATCCCAACATGACCCCGGCTATTGACCTGAACTTGGCCATGAACATAAAGTACAGAATCAAACAAAACCGTCATCCCCTATCTGAAAAATTTATGTGCCCCACAGTCCACTCATTTTCAGTTTCTGGATTAAGAATGCATACAAAGTACTGGTAAACAGCCCCTAAATGGGGCTGAAGAAAAAGGTGCAAAATTCTACAAACTTACAGAGAAATCTACGAGGATCAAAGTTCACACACTCCCAGTGTAGTCGTAGTTGGTGTATCATGTCGACATCGAAACATCACCACTGGCGCTGTCGACGTCAAAGTCTCATCTTCATTTATTATGTCGATAACACACAAATTTAGTTTTGTTTGTTTTAGTTCATATTCTATAATGTCCATCCAAATCAATCTACAACAATGTCAATTTACACAGTCATGAAAAAGTGTTTTCAGTGTCACTCAAACTGTTAAACTTCCTTGATAGGTTGTGATACACAAAGTGTCAAAACAGAATCCAACACCAGCCCCTTTCCACATTCAAACTCCTCAAAACCATAAATTCCCTCCACAAAATTCAATTTTCAGTAAAATCTTCACTAAACTGTATCTAATGATGCCAATTTTGAATTATTTTTACATCAATTCAGCTTCAGAATCCATAATTTGTGTTAAAATTCTAAGTGATTTAAAGGATCACTACACAAAATCCCACCATAAACAATCAATTACACAGAAATTTGACCAACTGCCCCCTGTTAGGGGTACACAATGGGGGCCACTACACATCATTCTCCCATTATCTGTCTAGGAGAAAGGGTGTCTGACACAAAGACCATAATTGCTAGCTTGAGAAAAATGGTTATCTTGGCTGAATCTTTAGACCATATTTCATTTATCAAATCCAGGGGGGAATGGTAGGGAAGATGATTTTATGATCAATAAATAAATAAAGATGATTTTATGATAAATAAATAAATAAATAAACAAAATTAAAAAGAAAGAAATAATCATTTTCAGAATTTACAGTTTGCAGAAAATTCAAGACTATATTATATACTGATAAGATCCAGAGAATTTTTTTTTTTCAGTTTCAAGCTTATTTAATTGTAAATTGTCAAAAAAAAAAAAAGAAGAAGAAGAAAAGGTCATTTTTTACTTCTTATTAAAAATTTGATACTGTTTATGCGACATGTCTCTGAGTGTTGTAGACTTACAGGTCAGTAAAGACCTGTGTTCCCAACCCCCTAATCTATTGAACAGTTATTGGAAACCTATTCTAAAACCTGGTGTGGCTCACATCACGGCATGGAATGGAATGGCACCCAGTACTTCACCCTGGCCTAGAGATAAAATTGTGCTTGTTGGCATTTGGCCAAAAATGTTACAGGTCGTTATTAAACAGTGGTGACACACCATGTTTTTGTTGGTTTAATGTCCCAGTCAACATTTTTTTTTGCAGTCATGTTGGGATAGAACCTCTGCCTTATGGCTTTATACCAGCTTGCTCTAGGATATAACTTGCCATTACAGGGAACCATCTCCCCGCTTTTCAATCTACAATTGCATGACCCTTCTCCATTTAACCACAACATGTAGTGTTTTTGATTAAAGTTAGTGGTGATAGAAATTTGCACTCAGTCCTGGTAACATGCCTCCTCGAGGCTTGCTCTGGAACAGTATGAATAACTGACCTTCCCGACATGACCTTAGCTGTTGACCATTGATGTAAAGCACTAAATCCACCACCCAAGCAATTCAGAGGCAACATGTATAACTTTTAAATATCATAAGTAATGATAGCTGGGGTCCATTGCTCTTTATGCACATTCCTCAAAATCATCAGGAAAAGAAATCCATCACAAAATGGAATTTTATCATTTTTTCAGATCAAAAGGGCAAAAAAGATCAAAATATGCAAAATTGGGCGAAATTGCATTTTGCAATACAGCGGAAAAATAAATCCTGGTTTTAGTCTTTGATTATATTTTTCAATTCAATCTACAGATAAATTTTCCTAAGTCCAAAATCATCCGAAAGCATGACAATACCTTGACATAACACTGTCAGGTGATTTAGGCTAAAGTAATCCGTCAAATCCCTAATGACCCAGGCTCGGACAATGACCAACAATGGGACGATTTTTTTCCCTTGATCTTAAGTAACCTTCCCCCAGTATTGTGTTTATTTTTTCTTCCCGCCCAATGTTGCTGATTAATATTACAAAGGCAAACGGTCATTAAGCATCTTCATATTTTTTGTTCCACTGGACCAGATGAAAAATTGACTCCGCAACAAAAAGAATGTTTAGCGATTTCGCTGACTTGAGATGTCACTGAATACCATAATCATGTGTTATGCATTTTCGAGCGGTCACATTACAGCTTATGACCAAAGCTTTGATGACCCAAGCCATGAATTGATAAATGCTTTTAATGCCATATGCTGCTGAAAAATTTTGATTAGACTGCATTGACCGATGAGCCACATCGTGCGAAAACAAATGCGCAGATCACCAGTGCAGTAACTGCACAGCTGATCAGCGCCTTTGTTTTAGCTACACTGATAGCACAATTTCTCTTCATAAATCCGAAATTTTGAGCTTCTAGCCTTTATCTGTGACTGCACAGACGGGTTTGTGTCGAACCTGGTCGGAAACCCCAAAGACCGGTTTTCTCGCATAGCGGCTCATATGATTTCACTGTATGAGCTGTTGTACCTGTCATTACAAAACCTATCTTGAAGTTTCAGACCAGATGAGATACAAATGGAATTTTACAGTAACAGAAGATTGCTGGTGCTGGCACAAAGGGCTTGAAAATAGGTACATGTAAATAGAAGGTCCAGCAAAAGAGCCACTATAAAATACCTCTGCTTATTCCTAATACCCTGAGGAAAGAAAAATCAACAACAAAAACAACAAAACAGAATAATGTTCTAGTAAATGTGGTTGTTACAAGATGTTACAGACCCCCCAGTCTTGACAAATCTGCTTCTTTGGCAGTGTTTGTTTTTTCTTATATTTCATGTTTTCAACTTCAATTCATCAAAATGTCACGGACTGCACCAATTAATCTTAGTAAATACCGATAATTATGGCAAAAGACATCAGTTTTCACCTTCAGAAATTCTTGGGTACAATGTTCGGATCATGTTCCAATCAGGGTTGATCATTTCACTCTGAGTATTGATTGATGTAGAGTATCAGGTGCGTGATAAAAGAGTTTCAGTTTGACTATTTGTCCTTTGCGGTGCAATTTTTTACTGCTTCCCTTTTCAATGCAATTTTTTACTGCTGAAGCTCTGTTGGTAGTCAATGTTACTCTGAAGTCGAGGCCAGGTCTTTAGGCTATAAAACTTTTTTCAAGCTCAGCTCAGATGAGCATGAAATTTCAACTGTTCATAAATGTTAAAATTGTCAAAATTAATAGAAAATTCTGGTTCAAAGCCCCAAAATTAGTAATTTATCCTGCTCATAAATGTTAAAATGCAAACCATTTTTGTAATTTATCCTGCTCATTAATGTTAAAATGCCAACCATTGTTGGCATTTTAACATCTATGAGCAGGATAAATTTTAGTCTCAGCTGAGTTGAGCATGAAAAAAGTTTATAAGCTCAGGACCTGGTACACTAGTACTGTACCTGGTTTGATCCTGAGGTTGCTTGATAATATAGGGTAGGCTGTGTGGTTGGTTTGTGTCTTATAACAGAAGAGTGCATATAATTATGAACACCTTTGGGGAAACAGCTGATCTCTTGACTTATTTTTTCTCTTGCACTCTATAGGTTTTGAAAAGGGGAGTGGACCCTGATTGTGCTTATTCCTGTTCATAGCTTGCCTGTCAACATTCACATAATCTTGTTAGATTTCTAAAATGTTGGTGATATTTTTATCAAGACCACCAGACACTTTGTCTGTCAATTCTCGCACCAATCTAGATAATTGCCCCTTTTCTTCCTTATTTAGATTGCTATACAAAGGTAACATATTGCACATCCTTTTATTTAAAATGGAAACAATTATGACACCAATTCAATTCTTCAAGAAAATCAACCAAATTGTGTTTGTAACATATTGTAATACATTGTTGGTATGTTTTGGCTCAAAAGTGCTATATAAATTAAACCAAAACATACCAACAATGTATTACAATATATTTCAAATTCACAGAATCTTACAAATTGCACTGAAATTTCCTGAGATAATGCAATTTGTCCATCATACCAATATTTTATAACCCTTCAACACATCAGATCATGCAAACTTAGTTATTGTTTACTATTATAATGCAGTTAATCAGTACTTAGTGTGCATCTTTGTACAGACAAGTTATTCTTGATTCAAGGAAAATCTGAATGATCTTATTGAAAGTTTTTCATGGTCGGTGAAAAAATCAGACTTGGGCGTGATCAAACTAGATTCGATTCGCTTGCACTATGATGATCCGAAGCAGTGCTGCTACGATTAGCTTACAGTTACATGCAACTGATGGGGCTCATTATATGAGCCGCGATGCAAGAAAACCGGTCTTCAGGGTTTCCGACCAGGTCTGACACAAACCGGCCTATACAGTCACAGAAGGAGGCTAGAAGCTTGAAATTTCAGACTTAAGAAGAAGAGAAATTATACTATCCGTGTAGCGAAAACAAAGGCGCTGATCAGCTTCGCAGTTACTGCGAAGCTGATCTGCGCCTTTGTTTTCGCAGAGGCAAAAAATCCGGTTTCCTCACGATGTGGCTCATATACTGCTGCATCAAAATAAATACACTCTGATCTTGGGGCCAGAGTAAATCTAATTAATCTCCCTTATTCAGGGGTGTCCATCTGTCGCATTTTCGCATTTTTTTGCGAATTGAATTCTAAAAAATGCGAATGATGGTTTTGCGAATTTCATGCGATTATGTCAAAAAATGTGACAATTTTGCTATCTGACCTCGGTATTTTATCCTGTATTGAGCCTCTGATTATCATAAACTGGTACTGTGGTTCAGATAGAGTATATTAATTTTGCTAATCGTAATGCGGGAACCAGTATAAACCCCTACTGGCACCTTGTTTTCGCACCTATACAGACACAACATGACTTAACAGCAGGCGATCGATACGCTTGAACACATCGGGGGATTATAGCTTACCCCAACCTGTCATTTTAGACAATAAACTTCATGCCCTGGGCAAATTTACCTGTGTTTGTATTTTATCTTTTTGTGTAATGAAGCGATAAGTGGATGAACTGACCTAGTTTAATTCGACACAAATGACATTTTGGCGGGAATAAACAGAAAATGACATTTTGGCGGGAATTAAAAGAGAGCGTGGATGGTTAATTTTTGACTTGCCTGTGGTGCATTTTTTTTTTTTTTTTTTTTTTTTTTTTTTTTTTTGCATTCAGTTTTAGGTTAAACATGTACCATCATTCATGTATTCACTACTTTTGAGAGCAAGTGACTTTTTTATTCTTTCTTTATTTTTTGTAATAGAGCAAATGATTCTTTTTTTTTTTCTGAGCGAGACCAGTACTATAGGAGGTTGTTTTTTTGTGGGTTTGTTGTTCCGGGAGCACCAGAGATTGATTTTTGTTGTTGTTTTTGAAGAAGTCCGTTTCCTGGTTTACAAGGAGAGTGACTTAAAGTAATAATTACTGCACCACGGATATTCGCTGTGCTTATTAACGATGTATACAAGTTTTACTATATATGAGCATGGTCAAATTTATAAACTTGCGTTTTGTAAATTATTATTTATTGTTTAGAAAATTCATATAGCTACGTGTATTAAATATTATAATAGAATGATTCAATTTCAATTTATGACAAACAGTATGTTGTTCGTTTTTATGGATATTATTAAAAGTTTATACGCAAAAAAACAAAACGAAAATAGCAAACACATTTTTATATAAAATAAATTACTACAAGGGAAGCAACTCAATGCAAAATCAATAGGAGAGACATTAGATACTAAGTAACAGCTTTTGGGAAAAAAAATGTTACAATTAGTGTTTTCATTATCTTTTCACTTTACTGTTGCGCATAAATAAATTTGCAAAATATATCTTGCATAGACTACTTGCCATCTTTTATAAAAAGACTTGTGAAACTGTCTTTTATTTTTCACATTAAGAACAGCTATATGTTAATGTTGTCGAAACTCTCCCTACTGTTTCTGAAAGCCCAAAAATGTATTACATGTCGGGGGAGGGGGGATTGCAAAAGTCAAAGCCCAGCTGATCTCAGCCACCCCTTTTTTTTTGGGGGGGGGGGGTCGAAATGGTCAAAATTTTTATTTTGAGGTTTTGCTACAAGGGTTTTAAATTTTGCTACAAGAGAAAATGATTTGGACACACCTTGACATAACACTGTCAGGTGATTTAGGCTAAAGTAATCCGTCAAATCCCTAATGACCCAGGCTCGGACAATGACCAACAATGGGACGATTTTTTTCCCTTGATCTTAAGTAACCTTCCCCCAGTATTGTGTTTATTTTTTCTTCCCGCCCAATGTTGCTGATTAATATTACAAAGGCAAACGGTCATTAAGCATCTTCATATTTTTTGTTCCACTGGACCAGATGAAAAATTGACTCCGCAACAAAAAGAATGTTTAGCGATTTCGCTGACTTGAGATGTCACTGAATACCATAATCATGTGTTATGCATTTTCGAGCGGTCACATTACAGCTTATGACCAAAGCTTTGATGACCCAAGCCATGAATTGATAAATGCTTTTAATGCCATATGCTGCTGAAAAATTTTGATTAGACTGCATTGACCGATGAGCCACATCGTGCGAAAACAAATGCGCAGATCACCAGTGCAGTAACTGCACAGCTGATCAGCGCCTTTGTTTTCAAGCTACACTGATAGCACAATTTCTCTTCATAAATCCGAAATTTTGAGCTTCTAGCCTTTATCTGTGACTGCACAGACGGGTTTGTGTCGAACCTGGTCGGAAACCCCAAAGACCGGTTTTCTCGCATAGCGGCTCATATGATTTCACTGTATGAGCTGTTGTACCTGTCATTACAAAACCTATCTTGAAGTTTCAGACCAGATGAGATACAAATGGAATTTTACAGTAACAGAAGATTGCTGGTGCTGGCACAAAGGGCTTGAAAATAGGTACATGTAAATAGAAGGTCCAGCAAAAGAGCCACTATAAAATACCTCTGCTTATTCCTAATACCCTGAGGAAAGAAAAATCAACAACAAAAACAACAAAACAGAATAATGTTCTAGTAAATGTGGTTGTTACAAGATGTTACAGACCCCCCAGTCTTGACAAATCTGCTTCTTTGGCAGTGTTTGTTTTTTCTTATATTTCATGTTTTCAACTTCAATTCATCAAAATGTCAC
Source organism: Rugalucina vietnamica (assembly GCA_964017185.1). Classification (NCBI taxonomy): domain Eukaryota; kingdom Metazoa; phylum Mollusca; class Bivalvia; order Lucinida; family Lucinidae; genus Rugalucina; species Rugalucina vietnamica. The sequence continues at coordinate 68,726,341 of OZ024869.1, read as the reverse complement.
GGACTGCACCAATTAATCTTAGTAAATACCGATAATTATGGCAAAAGACATCAGTTTTCACCTTCAGAAATTCTTGGGTACAATGTTCGGATCATGTTCCAATCAGGGTTGATCATTTCACTCTGAGTATTGATTGATGTAGAGTATCAGGTGCGTGATAAAAGAGTTTCAGTTTGACTATTTGTCCTTTGCGGTGCAATTTTTTACTGCTTCCCTTTTCAATGCAATTTTTTACTGCTGAAGCTCTGTTGGTAGTCAATGTTACTCTGAAGTCGAGGCCAGGTCTTTAGGCTATAAAACTTTTTTCAAGCTCAGCTCAGATGAGCATGAAATTTCAACTGTTCATAAATGTTAAAATTGTCAAAATTAATAGAAAATTCTGGTTCAAAGCCCCAAAATTAGTAATTTATCCTGCTCATAAATGTTAAAATGCAAACCATTTTTGTAATTTATCCTGCTCATTAATGTTAAAATGCCAACCATTGTTGGCATTTTAACATCTATGAGCAGGATAAATTTTAGTCTCAGCTGAGTTGAGCATGAAAAAAGTTTATAAGCTCAGGACCTGGTACACTAGTACTGTACCTGGTTTGATCCTGAGGTTGCTTGATAATATAGGGTAGGCTGTGTGGTTGGTTTGTGTCTTATAACAGAAGAGTGCATATAATTATGAACACCTTTGGGGAAACAGCTGATCTCTTGACTTATTTTTTCTCTTGCACTCTATAGGTTTTGAAAAGGGGAGTGGACCCTGATTGTGCTTATTCCTGTTCATAGCTTGCCTGTCAACATTCACATAATCTTGTTAGATTTCTAAAATGTTGGTGATATTTTTATCAAGACCACCAGACACTTTGTCTGTCAATTCTCGCACCAATCTAGATAATTGCCCCTTTTCTTCCTTATTTAGATTGCTATACAAAGGTAACATATTGCACATCCTTTTATTTAAAATGGAAACAATTATGACACCAATTCAATTCTTCAAGAAAATCAACCAAATTGTGTTTGTAACATATTGTAATACATTGTTGGTATGTTTTGGCTCAAAAGTGCTATATAAATTAAACCAAAACATACCAACAATGTATTACAATATATTTCAAATTCACAGAATCTTACAAATTGCACTGAAATTTCCTGAGATAATGCAATTTGTCCATCATACCAATATTTTATAACCCTTCAACACATCAGATCATGCAAACTTAGTTATTGTTTACTATTATAATGCAGTTAATCAGTACTTAGTGTGCATCTTTGTACAGACAAGTTATTCTTGATTCAAGGAAAATCTGAATGATCTTATTGAAAGTTTTTCATGGTCGGTGAAAAAATCAGACTTGGGCGTGATCAAACTAGATTCGATTCGCTTGCACTATGATGATCCGAAGCAGTGCTGCTACGATTAGCTTACAGTTACATGCAACTGATGGGGCTCATTATATGAGCCGCGATGCAAGAAAACCGGTCTTCAGGGTTTCCGACCAGGTCTGACACAAACCGGCCTATACAGTCACAGAAGGAGGCTAGAAGCTTGAAATTTCAGACTTAAGAAGAAGAGAAATTATACTATCCGTGTAGCGAAAACAAAGGCGCTGATCAGCTTCGCAGTTACTGCGAAGCTGATCTGCGCCTTTGTTTTCGCAGAGGCAAAAAATCCGGTTTCCTCACGATGTGGCTCATATACTGCTGCATCAAAATAAATACACTCTGATCTTGGGGCCAGAGTAAATCTAATTAATCTCCCTTATTACCTCCATCCAGCATGCTTCAGGAGCACTTGGAACTGCCCTTTGATGTGGGTATGCAGTTAAAAAGAAAATAACTCATGCAGCAATTAAATCAGATTAATGAAAATACACAATTCTTATTTCGGCCCTAGCTGTTCATTATGGTAAATACCTTGCAGTGTTTTTCTCATTTTCATAATTACACACTTTAGGGATCTGAATGGTTCTGATTTAGCCACATCATGGCGGAACCTACTTGAATATTTTAGTTCGATCATTGGGAAGCCGCCTGACCATATAGCGAATATGTCATTCTGATCTTACTTAGATCATAAGTTGTAGCCCCTGGAGTAGCCACTGAAGCGGCAATTGATGTGTATCTGTAAGTGGACAGTTCCATGTAGGGATCTGTCATGGACAAATTATAACCTGGATATCCCAATGACAGGCTTTCTATTGAAGAGGCTGATCCAAATAGCTTTGAGGGTGGTTCTTAAAGGGTTGCAGAGCAGATTAAAGGGCTCAGGTGATTTGGGAGGGGCAGTTTCTTAAAGAAAAATCTCAAGAATTCTTATAACTCACAGAATTCATGTGTAGTTGTCTGGATTTCTCAAAAAAATGTCTTTTTATGACTCCATGAAATAAGTTCCTAAATGATAATGGTACATGTACATTGAAAATCATTTACATTGTAAAGAGTCTGACAGAACCTCCAGTTACAATAGAGGGTTTTAGGTTTATGCATCCCACCAACACTCAGGCTATATGATACAGAGACAAAAGCAATTACACTGTTCAGTTCTCTGAACCCAGCTCATACAATTACCTCAAGCTTATAATTAGCTTTACCACAAACCAAACCAAGCCCCACCCCCTTATAGCATGCTAAATGGTAACAGTCTTTCGGATGAGACTTTAAACCAAGGTCCCATTCCCATCTTCATATGAACTTTGCTGTTGAGTGTCATGTAAAACACAAACACAACCACCTCTTAAATCAGGCAAGCACAAGTTTGTCCATTATTGCTTTTTGTTATCTTATTATTAGTACAAATGAACATTAAAATATGTTACCCTGATTGCAATTATTGCAAGGAAGTCCATCTAGATTTGTGTGAGAGACGGGCAGACTTGTAGTCTAGGGGCCTGAGAAATATATCACCTAGGATTGGATAACTTGCAAACTTGCTTATCCTATCAAAACTTCAAAGTGATGCTGACTTGCGGCAATTAAAACAAGTTGTGTGGCAATCATACTGTTTTGATGCAATATTAGGAAGTGTGATAGGTGATATAATTTGAGAAGCAACGCGAGAAAACAGGTCTTTGTGGTTTCGGACCAGGTCCAGCACAAACCAGCCTGTACAGTCACAGAAGCAGGCTAGAACTTTAAAATTTTGGATATAATTAAGTAGAAGAGAGATTGTACAATCTGTATAGCATAAACAATCACGCTGATCAGCGATGCAGTTCAAAGAGGCGAATAACGGATCACAGATGATGAATGATTAAAACAATTTTTGCATATTGTGATGGTCTGATATTGTGACAGACATGTTTCACATGGGCTTAACTCCCTTTGAGTGCATTCAGACTCTTTAATATTGCAGTACCATGTACATGTATTTTCCATGTATAAATGCATTTTAAGAAACACAATGTAGATGAACTTATTGACAGAGAATTGACCCTCTTGACAAAAGATACATGATAAAACAAATTAATACATTTTAAGATAGCCACCAACTGACCACCAAAAATATCTCTGCATGTTGGTCAATTTCACAGTCGAAAATCTGATGGAAAGATGGTTTATCTGTGTTTTCAGTTTCATGTTCAAACAAGCACTGTGCACAATAGCAGTGCTTCATGTGACGATTTTAGCATGTATGTACCAAACCTCCACGGCATAATGCTTAAGCCTTGTAAACCAGAGGCCACGAGTTTAACTCATTTAAGCCTGGCGTCCCTTTTATGGGACATAGGCAAACAGAATAGCCCCAGATGTGACGCCGCAGAATGCGGCGTCCCATCTGGGGTTATTCTGTTTGCTAATTAGAAAATTTTCATCGAAAAGTTGAATAAAATTTAAAAATCACTCCTGACGCCCCTAAAAATGAAAGTGGACTCCCCCAATTGATAATGATGGGAGAATTCATTCGTCAAATATGGGTTAATATACCACTCTGGCCTCTCCTGTCTTTTAGATGAGAATAGAGGTAAGTGCAGTCTCCATCTGACCTCAGCTGTTGATTTGGATGTTAAACACCAATACAACTATTAAACCAACCAACCAACTAAAACTTTGGTGCATATGTTACCCTGACTGCAATTATTAGAAGGAAGTCTTGGCTTGATTGGTGTGAGAGAGGGGCAGACCTGTAGTCTGGGGGTCCTGAGAAATATATCACCTAGGATTGGATAACTTGCAAACTTGCTTATCCCATCAAAACTTCAAAGTGATGCTCTTTGCAACATTTAAGACAAGTTATGTGACAATCATAATGTTTTGATACAATAAGGAGGAGTAAATTGGATTGGAATGGATAATGACTGTTTCTGTTTCAGTTTTAATAAAGCTGGCTTAATGACTGTAACACATAAATGTACAAAAAGCATGTTGATCATCAGGAAAACATGTCCGTGCAATGAATATCCCCTTAAACCCCACTTTTATATAGTAAAACTGGGGTTTGCAAGGGTATACCTATTTTTCTTATTTTTGCTCCAAAACATAGATTGTGGGTACTCGGCGAGGCGGTTCTAAAGAGTATCCACAATCTATGTTTTGAGCAAAAAAAAGAAAAATATCAAACAATTTCTACTTAGTTTTTTCATTTTTTACAACTTTAAAAATCTCTGTATATTGCATGGGCAAGTTTTCGTAATGTTAGTGCTTCATGTCCACACTGTAAACACCCAGGCGAAATAGAGACCATGGTCGACCATGGTCACCATGGTTTTTGATGGTTGACCATGTTAATTCATGGTCAACCATCAAATACCATGAAAATACCTATGTCTGTACCATGGTCGACCATGGTTGACTATGGTCGGTTCTCATAAAATTCAACGACCATGGTTAACTAGGTAGAAAAAGAGGACCAAAATTACTACCATGGTGGACCATGGTTGACCATGGTCGACCATGGTCAAAAATTTTCCTGAGCATGCTCATAGCAACTCTATGACATCACTTCCTGTCTAAAATGGAGGGAAAGAAAACATACACAATATGAGTTTTTTTCAAGTTTAAGGAGCAGGTGCTCAGTGATAAGAAGTTAATTTCATTCCAGATTGATGCAGTAAGTGATATCTACAATGTTTAAATGTATTTTAAGTAAACATATCTTTTCTTTTAGATCATGTGACTTGTATTGATACTTTTCTGTTAAATTGCATCATCTCCATTCCCCACCCACACAAATCATGGTGTGAGAGTGTGAAGAATCATATTTTGATTCAAGAGAGAGACAAAGAGATCTTACAGAATATAAATTATGCACATGATTTAATTTAATTTGACATCCCTAAATTTGAATAAGACTTTTAAACTGTTTGTTTGAATTAAAGTAAATTTAAACTGAAATTAAAAATAAAATGAAGTCAAAGACCATGGTTTACCATGGTCAACCATGGTCCACCATGGTCAACCATGGTCTACCATGGTCAGTGCCTAATGTCCATTCACAAAGTTAAATATCTCTATATATAAAGTCAGTTGAACAATCTTGATATTTCACATGTGCCATCACTGATGTGAAGAAATTAAAGGCTTTTGGACAGATCTGTTGTGAAGTCAGAATAGTTTCTATGGCAACAGATAGCTCCCATTGAGTATCCATTTTTCAGCCATTTTTGATCGCATGATCTTCAGACATGCAGACATCTAAAACAGGCATGAGAGCTTGAATGAGTTAGAATTTGAAACATTAAATGGACTTTTCCCTCTATATTGAGGAAAATATTATATCCAGGTTTTCTTGGCTATTTTTTCAAACTGATCATTTACATTCATGTTTCATGACTGTGTAGTCTGCACTATTAGCAATGTAACACTTTAAGAATAAACAAGTGCCAGCATTGAATAGTTCAGGATGTCAGATGGTTGAATGACCATGCACTACCATGGAAAACCATGGACTACCATGGTAGTTCATGGTCATACAACCATGGAAAACCATGGTCGACCATGGATGACCATGTTTTGTTAATTGGCGGTTTTTGATGGTTGACCATGGTCATAAGGACCATGGTAGACCATGGTTCACCATGGTCGACCATGGTCCTCATGACCATGGTCAACCATGGAAAACCATGGTCCTCATGACCATGGTCAACCATGGAAAACCATGGTCTACCATGGTCATAAGGACCATGGTCGACCATCAAAAACCGCCAATTAACAAAACATGGTCGTCCATGGTCGACCATGGTTTTCCATGGTTGTATGACCATGAACTACCATGGTAGTCCATGGTATTCCATGGTTGTTCATGGTCATGTGGCCATCATTTTCGCCTGGGCAGCTTCAGTCATGTTGGGACAGTCAGGTACCTGGGCAAGCCTCCCAGAGGCAGGTTACCAGGATTTTGTGCAAATTTCTTTTGTATGGGCACACTTTGTGGCATTTAACAGACATGCCACCAATCTAGATGTGGCGCTTGGCCGGTTTAGTGGCCCTTTTACCATAGAGACATGTTATGCCAAGAGTTCGCAAAAGTTGACAGGATTTTCCCTTAACTTCATGTTGTGGTTTTACTAGATTCTAGTAACTGAAAAGCTGTAAGTCCTATTGGTACTTTTTGAGTTGGAGGTGAAATTTTGACTTCAATAACCAGCCCAGAGTCGATTAATTGTCTTTCTGTGAGTCAGCATTGGAAATCATGGTACCATCCATATTGTACCATCGTACATCGATCATCTGATTAATCTTTAATATATTTTCAAAGGAAAAATATTAGTAATTTGATCAAAATACATGTCTGCCAAGTACAAGCAAATTGGCAGTCATGTTTGTATTAGCCGCCACCAAAACAATCTCTAATATCTGGTAATTTCACAGTTAAAATTTTTATGAAAAAGATGGTTTATCTTCTTTTTTTTCAATTTCATGGCTAAGCAAGCATTCAGATTTAAGCTGTACATGCTAATTTCTAGCATTTTAGCATGCTTTTGATGAATCATAGACACTATATAGTCTTCATATTAAATGATAGTATATCTTTGAAAGGCCTAGCTGTATTTCCATTACGAAAACTTGCTCATGCAATAAACAGAGATTTTTTGAGCTTTAAAATTTGAAAATTTTCAGCTGAAATATTTGATATTTTTCTTATTTTTGCTCAAAACATAGATTGTGGGTACACGTTAGAACCGCCTCGGTGAAGCGGTTCTAACGAGTACCCACAATCTATGTTTTGGAGCAAAAATAAGAAAATTAGGTATACCCCTGCATACCCCATTTTTGTTGTATAAAAGTGGGGTTCAAGGGGGTATACATTACACGGACATGTTTTCCTGATGATAGAAAAAGATCGTTGTCACCATGCAAAGATGGTGGCAAATTAACATTGAATAGTACAGTGTCTGCCTGATACATTTTAAAGAGGCCCATCTGACTGCCTTTTGCATGAAATTGGTACATGAAACAAATCCGCTTGGTGAAACCACCCAATGGGCAACCGGCTTGAGCTGTTTCATGAGAAAACCTGTCCACAGAGTTCTGTCGCAAAGTAGACTGTAAAGAAGACACTGTCGATCAGTCTAGATGCTCAAAACAGCAAAGAACGTTAAGGTACAGATCAGAATATATCAGATGTGCAGTTATTTTAAATGCTGCTTAATTACATATACGTCTTAGATTTGGTTTCTTAGATTTGGTTTTGCATATACGATGCATGCATTTATGTAAAACGCAAAATTTCTCATGACATACCACATTTTGTAATTGCCTATTTTTGCTGTATTCATCATTTTAAGATGAAAATATGTTAATTTCTCTGATTATTTCATCAATTTACTCCATAGGTACCCCTTTACCATTAAGGAGGGTGGCTAAACCAACCCATTATCGTCACATTATCCCCATGGTATCATTGTAGGCGCCCAAGTAGCTTTAATTTTATGGACTTTTTCAGTACGTACTTGGTGGAGTTTATCTGAAAATTTTGCTTATTTATTCATAAAAATATATGTAGTGGGTACTCATTAGAAGTGCCTCGGTGAACAGATTCTGACGAGTACCCACAAATTTTGTTTTTATGGAGAAATAAGAAAATTAAGCCATTATAAATTTTCACCAAATAAATACCAGGATTGAGTGACTTGTGCTGCCTAGTTTTCCAGCAGATTCTCACGAAGGGGTCCAAAAGTGTTACACCAGTTTGGGTGGTTGTTTGTTGCAAGGTGTGAACAAAACTGTGGTAAACCAGAAAACACTTGATTTTTATCAGCTTGAGAATGTGGGTAATGGGTTGAAAAGGGAAACTGATGTACCCATATTAGCCCAACTGAATGATTCACATTTAAAAGCTCTCATGGAAAAATGTCATTTTAATAGCCGGCACTGCATAGCATACTAACGTCACTCACAAGGTAATATTGTTAACTCTCATATGAGTCGCATCGCGAAAAAACCTGATTTTGCCTATGAGAAAACAAAGGCACAGATCAGCTTCGCAGTAACTGCGAAGCTGATCAGCGCCTTTGTTTTCGCTACACAGATAGTACAATTCCTCTTCTTCTTAAATCCGAAATTTCAAGTTTCTAGCCTGCTTCCTCGGAGGGAATCCCAGCTCCTTCAGGAGAGGTCAGATGAAAAAATTTTGAGTGTTACAAATTTCAGGAATCTTAAAAGAGGGTCTCAGCCCTTTTCACTCCCTACCCCCGTTATCTTTCTGTTTTCTTTTTTCTCACTGAAAAGGTAAATTGCATGTAAATTGTGATACATTTCCATGTTAATTCCCATGGAAATTATTTCAGTTTCCGAACATTCCTCAAGTTGTTATGCTGGTATTGACTTTTGGCCATTTACTGCCTTCTGTGATTTTCAACTTATTTCCATATTTGGAAGCAGGTAATGGAATTTAATGAACCCAGCATTTTCATTTAATCACGGGCTAACAATAATTGCCCTTCAGAAGAGTCAAAACTAATGGGAGTGGCATAATATTTCTCTAAATATTTCTTTGATTGTTGATATTCACTGACAAACAGATGATTTCAGTTAATTTGAGAAAGTTAAAGATCTTCAAACGCTTCCAAATATAGATTTTTATTTCTCTAAATTTTCTGGTAATAGAGTGTTGTTGGAAATGTGTTCAAGATGATGTTAATTACAGGCACAGATCACCTGTCAAAATTGACAGGTAAAAGTTGGAAATGAAAATGAGGGCTCTATTTATGGACTCCGGCAGCTGTTGCTAGAAACAAACAGATTTTCTATGGCTTTCGTGAGTGGGTGTGCATGCAACTGGTGATATTTATTGAAATTACAAGGTATAATTTCAGTGATGGCATGATAAAATCTGCTTTTTGGCGTATGTGGAAAACAAATGTATAGTCAATGATGTGGTATGAGTGCGGATGGTCAGTGCCTTTGCTTCTGCAGATAGATACGTATCATAAAACAACAACACAAAAATAAAAACAAACAAAAAAACAAAAAAACAAAAAAAAACAAAAAAAAAAAAACGAGATTTATTTTATTACCAGAATACATGTATAAGATTTTAAGGCATTCAAAGTTAAGACTTTGGTAGACTGTCTCATCATTGACTCGCTCAATCCATTGGAAAAGTGTGCCACAAATGTAAGAGTGTGGTAGGGGCGTCCTTCTCCATTTTACATCTCTAAGTGTAAAATGTCCCTTTCTGTTCGTCAGTCTGCCATGGGACTATGGACTAGCCCTTACAAAATTATGACAAGGTTTTGGCTGTGCTTGAATCTTAAGATCCTACAATTATGACTTGTAATTGTTATGACAAATTTCTTGACAATAAAAGGGTTCAAAGGGGAGTAATAATAGCCATAGCTTGTCTTTATGGTTATTTAACTAGGTAGTCTGTTCTTTTAGCCTCGTCCAATGAATTCTACACGATGCGTAATCACAGTGATTAAAGTTTAGAACAGAACGCAACAGGTTTCGAAATATGTAATTATAAAAGTCTGTGGACGTTTTATTGACAAATGACTTAATGATGATGTTTTAGAATGATTTAATGATGTCAGAAACGAGCATGTGTGCCAGTGACAAGAAAAAAAAATGCTTAATACATGGGAACAACAGAAGCTCACGTCAAGTCAGCATGAGAATCCAACACTTGATGTATTATTTAAGTTTAATATGAGCCTGTGCGTGAGAAAACCAACAATTTGGGTTCCGACCAGGTCTGACACAAACCGGCCTGTAAGTCAAAGAAGCAAGCTAGAAGCTTGAAATTTCAGATTGAAGAAGATGAAGGATTGTACTATCCGTGCAGCGAAACCAAAGGCGCTGATCAGCTGTGCAGTCACTGCACAGCTGATCTGCAGCTTTGTTTTCGCCTATGCAAATTGTGCGGTGGCTCATATTATGTCGTCAGCTTCTTAGTCTGAATTTCTTGCTCAGAGCCAAGGTGTACAGTTTAAAGGGCAGCCGCCTGCCCCAGGCTAACAGTGGGGTTGACGTGACTTAAGAGGGCACCTGCCTTCACAGCAAAAATAGAATGTGAATCTGCAATATGTGGTTTAATCGGTTTACAATCATACTGGATTGCTCCAACTAAACTATTCAGCCACAGATTAAACTAATTATCCTCTGCCCTTCCACACTCATCCTTTTACACATGGGGGAGCCCGGTGGCCTAGTGGTTCAGTGCAGGACTCAGAAGTGAGGCAGTCCTTGTCTTGATACCTACCTATATAACACACGCAGGCTTCCACAGTTTGTTTATAGTGAAAGGGAAGTAACTACTACTTAAGTACTTAAAGTAGGAAATGCAATACAAGGGAAATAACTGCAATTGGGTTATCAAATTATGTACAACAGAGTTATGTTCATATTAAAATAAAACTTGAACCAATAAGCTAAAATGCCAACAGAAATGCAACTTTAGATCCATATCAAACAGCTATTTGAGTCTGGTCTGTAAACTATAGGGTTATAACAAAGGATTTTAGTATGATGAACAGAAAGTAAATCTGGTGCAATTTGCGCTGCATGGTTATGCATGATTATTGTCCAAAATTTGACAGAAACATACCTTTAGTTGGATTTTATAAAATTCTGAGTGGTTTTGTTTCATCCAAATAATAATTATTCCATGTTTTGCATTTTATTCCATGTTTTACAGAAATTCATCAGAAACACTTCCTATTTAATCCTTTCCTTTCACTGCTATACCACATAGTATATTTTTAAAGTAAAACCAAAACAACATTTCCTGAATAATATTGGGGTGCAATAAATCTAAAATACTAAAAGGCCATATATAATTTACATGTCCAGTTTTGGTACCTGAAGGCTCAATCAAAGGGGGTTATCCTCCTTTGATCTTCAAAATATTCTTCTATCATATTTAAAAAAGGCCTTGGGTAAAAATTTAATTGTTGCCTTTTAAGCCATAATGTTCCTTTATCTTGCTAATCTACAAGGGACTGTCCTAGGCCCATTATCTTAACTGTTTTATGACTCTGAGATGATAGTCTGTACCATTTAAAAAGAGAAAAAATATTGCAGTGTGTAATTTTGTGTCTGGACATTGACTTATTTGGACTAGATCTGTGTCTTTCCGATACCGGCACAACTTGTTTTCGGGATCCATATGGGTCACAAAATTTGAGCCGCCTCATGAAAAAACAAATAATGTGGTTTTCGAACTGATGGGACAAAATCTGGGCTGGATTTAAGAAGAAAAGAGATTGTACTTTCTGAGTAGCGAATACAAAGGCGCTGATCAGCTTCGTGGTTTCGGCGAAGCTGATCTGCATCTTTGTGTTCGCCTATCGCAAATTGTTGGTTTTCTCATAAGGCGACTCATTTGTTAACTTCAAAGATGGTGAATATGGTTTATGTTAAGCTTTAAAAACTTTTATCTTCAAACACCTAAATCACTTCTGAAAGTAGAATGAGTCTGGCATTTTAGATATATGCATCAAAATCTTAAAGGCTATAGACCTGATTGATTGTTGGCAGAAATATTACCAATCAGTTTCATTAACATGTCCCTTGGTTTATGAACTACTGTCTGAACACCATCTTTCAGAAACTGCATTTTTCAAAATCTCACTTTCGTGAAACAATACAAGAAAAATATGACTATGTCATCTTTTTGCAACCCAAAAGTCGTAAAAAGTGCCTCAAAAATTTTTAAAAGCGGTTCACTTTTGAATAGGCCTTTTGCATGTGCAAGGGAGGTAATCCATACACCTGAATATTGAAAATCATTTTACAATGTAACAAGTTACTTTCTGGCATAAATGTTTTATTTGTTAACCGATTTTCGAAATTTTTGTGGCACTTTTTATTAGACTTATAGAATGCAAAATGGTGACATGGTCATATTTTTCTTGAGATTTTTCAGAAAAGTGAGATTTTGAAAAATGCAGGGATTCATGACAATTTATGGTCTAGCAATATAAAATCCATCTCATTTAACATTTACATTGTTCAGAAAATAAGATGTTACTTTTTTCTTCAAGTTTTTGGCCAAAATAGTAAGATCTCCTTAATACAGGTCAACCTCATTATAACGCTATCTTTGGGGTCCATGAAAACAGACCGTGTTATAAGTGAACCGTGTTATAACGAGGTTATTCATAATAGACATATAGCAAAATAATCAATTTGGGAGCCATGACATGGCCATGTTATACTGAAAACCGCACTATAGTGAGACGTGTTTTAATGAGGTTGAACTGTATATATAAATATGCAAATGAGATAGTACGAGTCGAACACAGTACGAGAAAAAAAAAGTACGAGTTGACCAGCACCCCAGAATTTCAATGTTCTAGATTGCTTCTGTGACTGTACATCCCGATTTGTGTTGGACGTGGTCGGAAACCCCAAAGACCGGTTTTCTTGTGACGCGGCTCAGTTGTTAACTCTATATTACCTCATGTGTCCACCATTACATTTGCTTTGTTTCTAGACTCTGTATCAACTCTAACTCCTGTTGCTTTCTTCATCTTTCAAACTCTTTTATTACAGAAATATTTCCAAATGTTTCCTGTTATTCCAAATGTTTTCTGTTATTCCAAAATAATGTACACATTTATTCCACATGTTCACATTTTATATTCTCCAAGTTTGTTGTATTCTCATATCTTATTGCCCAGAAATATTCCAGTTTTAATCAATTAACAAGTTAATATAGATCCATAATAATTTTTACTCAGAATTGAAACAAATAATTCTTGCATTTCATAAGAATGAAGCTATATTAGATATAAAATCCTTTTTTAGTAGATCAAGAAATTTTTAGCACAATTTTTGGTGTTTTATCTTAAGTTGTTCTAGAATATTTAGATTTGAACTCTAAAACGTGCACACTCAAAATTCTACTCCTCTCTCAAACTTTTGAACGATTATAAAGCGAAAGTTCAGCCTCATTAGTGATCCTGTCCATGTTGTCACAGAATGACTTCTTGTTGACTTTTCACAAGAAAAAAACTGCAAAGAATTGACTTTTTGTTGAAATTTTGCAGTTTCTAATTAAATACAAATATTAACAGCCTATTGACTTTTTGCAGAATTTTCAAGTGTTGAAACTGATATAAGCCTACAGTGTTAAACCTCTTTACAAATATTTAAGATGCAGTTTTGATAGGGATTAAGTAGATCATTGTAAAATTGATATTTTTGAAAAGAGCAGGACTTTTAATTTTCTTTTAGAGGTATCTAGGTGATAAAAAGGAATTTGTGGACAAAAAGTGTCAGGATTTTGTTTACAAGACAGTTGATTGGTATTACAAAGGTGTTTAGGTTTCTCAGTTTTAAGGTTGTTGAGTATACCATTGACTCACTTGGGGGAAATAACTCTTGCTTTGTAACTGGAAATGAAGATTTTAGTTTTGAAAAGTTTTAGGATGGATTCCCTACATACATATATATTATTTTTTAACACTTTTTTTCAGTTTTTAGAAGCCTCTTCTCCTGTTATTATTGATTTTAAAGAAATGTCTCAATATGTTCATAAATTATTTTTCTTGATAAATGTTTATAATTTAAGACATTCTAGAGCAAACTAAAAATCACATGGCACAAAAAAAACCCCCATGTACATCTAGTTTGATATGGACAGAACATGACACTTCTACAATGTATTTGTTCAAACCATTTCTGGCATATTATGGTAGTTGCATCCCTTGATGTAATAATTTGATTTTTTTTTAGGGGAAAGGGGTATAACTTTGAAAGCATCAGTTACACCTTAAGATGTGGGGTGAGAGTAATTGTTGTAGTGTCAACAAATTACTGTGTTTAGATTGGATTATAACAGCTCTTTTTTGTTGGTCAGCTAACATATAGATTATAATGGAACATTAGGTGTTGGAAAGTAATTTTATGGGGGGGGGGGGGGGGTAATTTTGGACATGTAAATTGTGAAATAATGCTTACAGAACACAGTGTATTTGGTATGTCATTAAAAGCCAAAGAAGTATGTGTGGGACTGTGGCTGCCTAGTGGTATATAGAGCATCAGACTCCAGATTAAGAGGTCCTAGATTTAAGCCCACTGACACCATGAGCAAACATATTAACTCTCAGTGGTGCTCATTAAGACGGAGGTATAGTCCGGTTTTGACCCCTGAGCCATGACCTCTAGGATGAATCCATGACCCCTGAGCCATGACCTCTAGGATGAATCCACTGTAATCGGTTAAGCACATAAAAAGTTAGGTTTTCACAAAAGTAGTCAGCTACCTTTGTAACAGAGCATCGCAAAAACATATATTTATCTGTCCTCAAATGTATGCAGGCTTGGCGCAGTGGATGTGATACTAGAGGTCATGGCTCAGGGGTCAAAACCGGACTATAATGGCTTAGTCACAAAATGAATGAAAAATCGTTGACTAGGATGTTAAACCACAAATTTAATCTAAATAAACAAGATAATTACATCTTTGTGCTGTATATGTTTAGCTGGAGGAAGCAGAATGGGTGGGGCTGAGTATCGAGGAGGCCATACAAAAAGCCAAAGAAATGCATGCTGCTAAACCAGTTCCACTGAAGGAAATTTTCACCAAACAACTGGCCGTAAGGCTGCAAGAACAAGTTGGTAAGTCAAAACAAATTAAGTCATTTGTGACAAATAGATTTGCCAATCTTTATCTTTTGAGCCGCCCCATGGGAAAACAAACAATCTGCATAGGGGAAAACAAAGACGCAGATCAGCTTTGCGGTTACCGTGAAGCTGATCAGCACCTTTGTTTTCGCTACTCGGATAGTACAATGCCTCCTCTTCTTAAATCCGAAATTTCAAGCTTCTAGTTCTTTTCTGTGCTTCAGGTCGGTTTGTGTCAGACCTGTTCGGAAACCACATTGTTGGTTTTTCCACGAGGTGGCTCATTTGGTAGAGTCCACTTTCGCCAGGATGGGAAATCAGGAGCTAGTGATTTTGAATTTTTATTTCATTTTTTATGAAATGCCTCTTAGCAAACACAGTAGTCCCAGAATAGAATGTGGCGTCCCCATCTCGGACAATTCTGTTTGTTTCGAAGAATTAATTTTTATTCACAATTTTCCATTCATTACAAATGGGTCATTGTCGCAGTGGCGCAATGTAACATCACGCTTATTCGGCCAGTGAATTGTTGCACAATATAACATGTTTTTTAACCATTGGCTATATATAGGCAAGGTGTGCTAGAATTCATATTTTGTAACTAATACCTGAGTTCTTAATTTCTTGAAAAATATTTCATCTGCAAAATATTTCATCAACACCATTATCAGACACTAGAAGACATGCATTAATTTTATATATCATATATTTACTACAAAATATGTTCTTTTTGCAGATGCGATACAGACAAGAGTAATGTTCACGTATCGCCGCACAGTATCTCGAAAGCCGTATCCGTTCAAAAATTGATAAAACCCATATCATTCCCTTGGGACAAAAAGCCATATCACTCGTATCACATACCCACATGACCCATATCATCCCTAGGGATCAAAAGCCGTATCACCAAATGATTAGCTAATAAAATCACATTTGGAGCATTCGGCTCCTATTTATTGAGTTTATTAGATAGTGTACAGCAGGCATGTTAGATTTGTTTGGATTGTGGTTTTATGTCACAGGC